>CM031243.1:251369868-252034868 GCA_018340775.1 Taxus wallichiana var. yunnanensis
CATCAATGATATCTCGTATGGTTTTCTGAGTCCCCGAGTTGTGTCACATTCCTCAAAGAGAAGTTTACATTTGTGGTAGCCTGATATAGTAAATAGTTCAAGGAAGTGGAAATATTTCTAGTTGAGCTTGGAAAGGATCCTTTAGAAAACAAGGAGGAATTAGTGAAGGTGACATCTTCATCAACCTAGTTATCTCTCCTCTCTCTCTCTCTCCTCTCCCCTTCCCCCTCATCCTTCATACTCTATTTTTTCATTGGAGGTTGCACTTTTCATTTTTTCATTTTCCTATTTTGTCATATTAATTTAAATGTGACTATATTCAATAATGTAATAAGTCACCCTTAATTAATAAAAGGGGACTTAATTATATTCCTAGGAATATGAAAATTCACATGTTGTGAGGGAAAAATGAAAATTCATGTGGGGGGTAGGTGAAGAGTCTTTCTAAGCTCTATAAATTGTAATGCCTTCCGATTCTTAAGGGTTTTCAATTTTTATGCTTAGGAGTAGATAACTACTTGTGAAAAGGAAAAAGAGATATCTAATTTCCTCTATTCTCCCTTTTATATGATCTTCAATTCCTCTCAATGTACAACTTTGCCAAAATATCAATGAAGAAGAAATGAGTTTCTTGGTTTTCTTGATGAGGTAATTGATGAGAATTTTTGTTCATATTTCCATATAGTCTTAGAGTTAGTAACAAACTTGTTTTCTTTCTGATTATGTGTGATGTTATGTTCTAATTAATTTTTGTATGCATATGATTTTCTACCTGTAATATTAATCTCATCTCCTTAATTTCCCACTCCCTTTTCCCACCTACTCTACAAATTCCTACCTTATAATAAATTGAAATAATTTTCCACAGTTCAATGGAGTGTTCTGTTGGATCCCCAACCTTTATTCTAACCACATATTTCATTTTCATTCACACAAAATAAATGGATCTGCACCATTCAAGAAGAGGGACCTAATTCCTCGAGCGTTAGTGGATATCCACCAATTTTTCTAACCAAATTTATTTCTTGCCAACACGATGTTCCCTAAATTTCCTAGAACCTATTCCTTACTTAAGACCAGTCGAGATATTTATGATGGTATATTGAACACTTGAAATGGACACCGTATGCTCCAAATATAGTTTGTACAAGAACAAGATTTCACATAATGAAGCCATGACATAGGTGACTAGGCATGCTAAAAAAATGGAAAATGGGTCAGCGTGGCATCGACAAGTGGCACAAAGAAAAAATGAAGGTCAATTTTCACCTCTAGTATTTGAAAACAAAAAAAATTGCAATATTGGGGTCCAAGTTTATTTTAAAGGGGGACCCGACTTCCATGAAATTCCAATCATCTTTTCGAGTTGAGTTACAAACCTAGTTGGGATACAGAACGAGTCACAAGTGAGGTTCCACACCAATCAACCAGCTCGGGCTCATAATTTCCAACTTGGTAGGAAAACAGGGTATCTCAACAAGGTGGGGAGCTAATGAAGAGTAAGGGGGGACATTTCGTTGAGATGAAACCAATCAAGACAATAATATCCCTCCACAGCAGCTGAGTCTTCCAACATGGCCACACACCCACCAACCTTATCACATGAAAGCTTAAGACCGTAAACTAGAATTACTAATATTATTCATGGAATAATAATTTATCATTAAATTCATTTTGGGTGTTTATACAACATATGTCACACATATAAATAGGTATCAACATCCCTATACATTCTAGGAAACTTCTTTAACAACAATATCTCGATAATGCTATTTAATTGTGATTGTTACTCACTTAACAATACACAACTCAAATCATACGAATTGTTAAAACAACTCCAACCAATATATTATTGTTTATATAACAATAATATAACTAACTAATTATTATTTACCTTTCGGTAAATATCCCACTATAATGTAAACATTATATTTCCTAACATTCCCCCCTTAATGTTTACATGGTAACAAAAGAACGTTCGGACTTCCTTTGCATCCTGTCACCTCTACACACTCATCATCTTGACAAACACTCGAACTAAAGGTAGAAGAAGGAACACATCAACTTCTTATCGACCATGCACTTTGCGAGAACACATCCGACCGATGAGGATGGGAACATGCTAACGAATCATCTTATTATCAACCAACCACTCTAGGGAACACATTTGACGTAGTAGTGTGAGAACTCAAGCAAGAACACATCTCAACAGACCTTGAATGGTTTTTAGGAGGCCAAACCACAAACCTAGGTAAAAACATAAACACATCCGGCTATTCTACCTCATCAAGACTTGTGATGTTTCCTTTCACCGTGTTATCTATTATTTACTATGTTTTTACATTAGGGAAATAGGAATAATCACATACATAACTGAAAAACTAGAAATGGAACTTTGGATCATGTTGATCATGTTCCCCCTCTAAGTGAAATTTCCACTTATTGAAAACTACAAACTATAAAAACTGAAGTGCACAAAACCACACTGAAAAGCATATACTCACACTATATATATGCCACCACATGCTCTGTGTGGCCCCATTGTTGGTGAGTGACAAGAGGTCATTGGTTGTCCTCCATCCTCCGGTGCCTCCATCCTTCAATGTCATGCTGCTAACTCAACAAGATGTGAACATGAAGCACATTTGTTTCCACATTAAGCTTATTATTTTCTTCCTCCCACAATGTGAAACACTTTATTTTTCTAAACTTTGGGTAACACTAAAAATACATCCGTAAGGAAAAAAAAATTATTTTTCGACTTTTTACAATTATACAACTTTTGATGACAATTTACAAATTTAAAAACAACACTTTTGACTTGGACAAGAAGACTCGACTTGACTAAAAAGTAATAAAATGGGATTACTTTTTATATGAAAATGACTTAATAACTAAAGACATACAAAATCTAAAGAATTTGATGGATGACGTATTACACATCACTAATATACAGACTTGACTACAAATTAAGTCTTCACAAAATACTATAGATTATACACTTATAATGAAGACACATAATATTTTATCGACAATGATAAATTTGAAATTAACAATTGATTTTCTTGGACTCCATTTAAACCCAAAAAACACTAAGACTTAGAATAAAAATCTACACCTCTCTCTTTTAAAAGATATAAAAATAGTATACCTTCACTTTATTATGTGATTATTAATGACTAGAATTAACTCATTTTGGCTTGTCAATAGTGGACCATAAATATTTGAACACCTAATTACAAAATCCAATATTGGATTAAATAAATGACTAATTGGTTCAAATTTAAAACCCTAAAGATATTAAATAATGACTATAAACAATAAGACAATGAACCTTAGATAAATTCATACCTGAAAACTGCTAGCTTATAGAAAACCAATATTACCGAATTAAATTAGGCACCTCAAAATATATGGGTTTCAATCAATGAAACTGATTTGGATTGTTGATCTTTAGACGTGGCAGTGGAGTAGTTGTTGGACCAACTAGAGAGACATGGTCTTTCCATGTAACAAGACACCCAAACTAGCATTTCAAATATTCATTATTCAATGCATCAAATTGTGACATCTCCACCAACGTTGGTCCGTCAAAGTTGATTGAAGACTTTTCTGGTGAGTTGTGTGTAGAAGAAGAGTTAAAAAAACATCTAGCCGTGCAAAATATCTTCTTGCATATCTTGAAAGTAGACAATACCATGCCCAAGTCGGTGAATTCAATGTTGAAGTAGAGGCTATACAACCCAATGATGTGATGCAATGAACATTTTTATATGTCGGTACTATAGTCACACAAATGTGGATATGCAGATACACCGTAACTATAAAAGAAAGCCACCATCAATAGGGGAAATGGAGGAGTGTAACTTCCCCTTAAAATATCGAGCTCTCTGTGTGTTTCATAGGCTTTACACAACCTCGCTCTAGTACCAACTGAAAGTTTGAGACCAAAATTACTAATATTATTCATGGAATAATAATTTATCATTCAGTTCATTTTAGGTGTTTATACAACATATGCGACACATATAAATAGGTATTAACATCCCTATTTTCTAGGAAACTACTTTCCCAACAATATCTCCATTATGTTATTTAATTGTGATTGTTACTCATGTAACAATACACAACTCAAATCATATGAGTTGTTAAAACAACTCCAACTAATATTTTATTATTTATATAACAATAATATAACTAACTAATTATTATTTACCTTTCGGTAAATATCCCACTATAATGTAAACATTATATTTCCTAACATCATGTCCCACAAAGAGGTGCCAAAATTGGTCTCCAAATAAATACCACCGACATTTCGTGTCACATAAAGGTTATAAACATAGAAAAATAAAGTATGTGTGACCTAAGCCACATTAGTAACGGGAAACGATAGACTTATTAAATCCTTTAAAAATCCTCCAACACCCAAATGTGTGATTTTTAATCCAATAAGTACTATGTTGGTGGTGGGTGGTTCAAACCCCAAACCAATGGGATCCAAAATAATCCCCCACCGTTGGGCTATAGGTGGTTACCAAGCCTATATATGGAACCATTTGTACTTGAATAAGCTAAGTCCGAGGACTATGTAATTTCCCTAACATAGTAGTTTTGTAAAAATCAATTTTTGAGGCAATTAGGAGTTAATTGGGATATTACTTTAAATTATAAAGTTTTCCATAAGTATAATATGCTTCTCTTTGATGTATTCTTTTCTTGTTTTAGATTTTTCATGATGTTGTTTTGTAATAGATTTCAATTGAAGACAAAAATGTGAAGGGAATAACTTCTGCAAGTGCTTTGGGAAGGTGAAGACAAACACCGAGCTTCATCGTGGTCTTTCAAAGGTCTAAAGACACAACATTACAGGTTATGTGTCTATTTTTATTAAATATAAGTTGAGTGTATTTATATTTTGGACAAATAGTAATACATTGGTTCATATGAACCCAGAGCCGTAGGTAGTTTCCAAACTCCATAAATAATTATGGTGTCACTTCTATGATATGATTTAGATTTCCTTTCAATTGTGATTTATTTTTACATTTAATGAATCAAGCTAAATTCAAGCAAACATATATTATTATATTATGACATTTTAAAAATCGGGTAAAATTAATTCGTAATGGATTTGATAGAACATCTATTTCATAAATCTTAAAATCAATTCTCGATCAGTCCTAATTTTGTTTTTAAATCACATTTTAATCAATTTTGGAATCGATTAAATTAGAAAATTTGATCAATTTTAAAGATCTATTGAAACAAGTAAAACAATAGGAAGGGTCTAATTCCGTTTACAAATCAATAAAGAAACCTTCATGGAAGGTGGATAAATTTAAGTTACATATACCCAAAATAAATGCTACAAATTTTTAGAATTTGGGATCATTCTCTTCCAAATACCTTAGAGAAATTCCACTAAAGAAACCACCCCAAAGTTATACAAAAATTATAATTTAGCATTTCTAAAATCTTCAAATTTTTCTACACTAATCCCATCCTCACAACATAGAAGAAACATATTCAAGATACTTTCCATAGACTAACAAGTATGCATTACATCCCTATCTAATACCTTAGAGAACCGCTATAAAAGAGAACACACCAAAGTTGCAGTAGAAAAGATTCACTACCGGTTTGGAAGAATCTAACCACTACTACGCCAACTAATCAAGCTAATATAATAGCAACATATGGATAATTTCCATAGCATCACTAGTCTTATTTGATATGATCCACATTTTACAAAAAAATCTCTATCTAATTAAACTTTCTTCAACATGTATAAGTTCCTAGAGTCGCATCCATTCCATTAGGTATGATATAAAATAGAGGGTAGAGGCTTTAACCACGTTCTAATAATTGCAAGAGTGTTTGTTTCTCTATTGGTTTCACGAATGACATGTTGTAAAGTGATGAAATGAAATTTTATGGTCAAGATGTGATAATTTTGTAAGATATGATTCAATTTCCAATTAGGTGTGTTTCCTTTGACCATAGAATTGATTATAATTAGGGAATCCCATTCTACCAAAATATCACTATACCCTTTTTTCTCATCCAAATTTAGTCCTTCCAATAGTCATGTAGATTCCACTTCATTATTTATATCTTAAGGGATGAAGAAGGAACTTGGCCATAACATTTGGCTATTACGGTTATATAGAATTCATCCTACAACCCCAATTCTAGGGTTACCTTTTGATTTTCCATCCAAATTTAAATTTACCATCCCTTTTTCTAGTGATTTCCTTATGGTCCCATGTATTTAAATTTTTCCAAAGTTATACACATATTTATGAGGTAGATTTATATTTGGTAAGTTATATAGGATCAATAATTTATTATGTTTAAAAAGATATTTCATGATTTTGGAAAAAATGTTACATTTTCATAAATTTCCAACTTAGTTCTAATCCATCAATTTTCCTATACATGCTCCTTATCTTCAAAAATATCATTATTGTACTCCTTCCAAACATTTGAAAGATAATCTAGCCATAATCCTTTAGTCACGTTAACCCATAGCCAAACACAAATGGTTTCTTTTATATGAGGATATGTTGGCGAAATAATTTGCCATCTGCGTAAAATTAGCTCATTTTCACCAACGCTCTGGGAACAAGTCCCTCTTCTTGAATGGGGTAGCTCAATTATTGTATGTGAAATAAAAAAATCTATGTTTGGCCTATAGGTCAGGGATCCAATAGGAACACTCCACTACACCTATAGAAAATGCTTGCAATTTTGTGCAAGGGAGGAATTTGCAAGGAAGGTGGGAATGTGGGAGTGAGAAATTAGGAGAGGGAGTTAATATTGTAAGTAGGCTAAATCATATTCTTACAAATATTAACCAAAAATATCAACACACACAATTGGAAAGAATAAAAACCTTGCTAATTATATCAAGACAAGATGAAACCATGAACATAAAATCTCACTTATTCACTCATCTAGAAAAGATGAAACTCCTTTCTTTATTGACATTTTCACAAAGTTGTACAATGAGAGAGAGAGGAAACATATGGAAAGGAAAATAAAATAATTTTCTATCTTTTTTGCTTATTCTTGGTAGTTATCTACTCATGAACTTACAAAATTGACAACCCTTGGAATGAGGAATTCATTACAATATATAGTTTTCAAAAATACTCTTCACCTACCCCCACATGACCTTTCATTTGTATTTTACAACTTATGACTCTTCATATTCCTAGGAAGGAAATTAAGTCCCCTTTTTATTAATTGAGGGAAACTTATTACAATGTCAACTATAGTCACATTTAAATGAATAAGACAAAAGTGAATAAGAAAAAAAAGTACAACCCCTAATGAAGAAATAGAATATGAAGGTACAAAGGAAGGGGGAGGGAAGAGAGATAACTACTCGTATGCACACAATTCCCTTATTGATTCTATTTCACTCTCGGATGGAATTTTGGTGAGTACCTTTGAGAAAATCTCAACTCATTTGAATTATTTATTATATCGAGTAGCCACGGGTGAATATTTCTCGGCTTAGGGAATAAGAAAAAGCTCAAGGAATTAAGCCAATTATTAGAGACAACATTGATGTATTTGAATTTTGACTATTGTTCCTTTTTGGTGCTTGATATTACATACCTTACCTTGGCAAGAGATTTCAATGTGTCCTCATTGAAGGAAAAGGGATCCCACACCTCTTTCTTAATGATTTCTTCAAATGGCGTCAAAAATTCATCCACTAAGGGGTTTTCATCTATTGCTTGTATTCCAAGCCTTTTTATTTCATTATTGACATTATCTTACATCTTAGAAGCATATTCCTCATGTGAATCCAATTCATTCATAGCATGGTTCAACATCTCATACTGGCGAAAAGAGTTCTAACCCATATTTGAGACAAATCATCAGATGGGGAATTGAATACATTCCATTCCACCAATATGGGAGAATGGAATTTCCTATTTCCATCACCAAAGGGAAAAACTTGATCCTAGTGTTCCTTTTATTTATCTATTTTGTCTCTTTTCATTCTAACCTTTGTCACTATTACACTCATGTACTTGAACAATGAAATCATCTTAGGAAGAAATATTTTCCCTTTTTCCATAATCTTTCCTACCCATTTATCATTTTTTCTCCCTACATGATGAAACCTCGGAGTCTTTCGAATGGATTATATATCTAAGATACTAATGGTAGTAACTTCTTCGATTGGAAGGTACGAAGAACCTTTTAGATCCATGAAATTTTGAACATACAAGGTGAGTGTTCTCACATGATCTTCTAAATGATAAATTATCTCCTTATACTCCTGATTCCTCGTGAGAAGGTGAGTGGAAGATTCCTTAAAAAATTTGCATCCCCCTCATGAGTTTCTATACCTAGGGAAAAGGTTTTCATTTGGTAGTGAAATGAGGTCATTTATTCAATGGGTTTAGTTACCTTTAGCTGAACTACTTCTATATATTGGTTTCCCAAGGCACCACTATAGAAGAAAGAAACAAATTGATCTAACATTCCCTTCTTCACTTTAACCATTAAGGCTATGGCTTGGAAGTCTCGAGACTACCCCTTCAAATGGTAGAATCATATTTACACCTTTGAACAATAATATCTTTCTCGATCAATTACATTAGAACTACATACATAGAATATATATATATATATATATATATATATATATATATAGAGGAAAAGTATTTCTGTGAATAAAGAGATTTACCTAACCAATAAATCTCCCTAAATATCTCAGTTAACAAATACCTATATACGTAATATTTATGTAACTCAAAACAATATTACTCACAAAATAGTATATTCTAATCAACTAGTATGAATAATAATAATAAACCATGTAAATATTATCATGATTTCCTAATATTCCCTCCTTAGTATTTACATGGGAAGAAGCGCATCAAAAAAACTAGAAACATAATCATATGCCACCGCATACTTTTAGGTCTGCATACTATTGGTTTGGATCTTGTTGTAAATGATCAACCCACTTCACCATAGTGAATCCCATACTAGATGATCACGCTTCCACCGATTCAAAAACATACACAAACTCAATATTTCTAGCTTTCACTTCTAGTGAACGCTAGATTTCATCGGCCGATTAATGTTAAAAGTACAATAGTCAAAGAATATTTCTAGTCAAAGGATCACTCCAATTTAGCTACCCTCCTATACAACTATTCTCAGCACCCACAATACACATCCTCCTCATTTCAATCTTTGGTAGGGAATGAATACCATGTTTTATTTCTTCATATGCCACTCAAATAAAATAATTGAAATAATATAAAAAAGTGTCACTAGTGTTGTATGTGACCTCGTCATTGGTGACTAGTGAGAGGCATTGATTGCCCTCCATCCTCCAAAGGTGTAACACTACTAACTCAAAGAGAATTTGTTCATGTCACTAAATGATTTACACATTTTTTTATTATTCCCCCCACAATGTGAAATCATTTACTTTTCAAACATCCGGTAACACCAAAAATGTTTTCGTAAGGTAATTTTTTTATTTTCTGACTTGACAATGACTCAAATTTTTTAATGATGACTCTAACCTTGAAAATTAGACTACTTTGACAAATTTTGATGAAAAAATGAGACTTGACAACCAACTATACATAACAAACGACTCAATTATGAATGACAAGACTAAATTTTTACAATACATGACTGATAATAACTCTTATGAAAATTAAAAAATGACTCTTTGACTTTGAATAGACACAATATATTTGGACTCTTGACACTTTTAATGACATAAAGAATTAAATATTTATAAACAATGTCTAAAATGACTCAAGTGAAGAACAATCTATAACCTATCCAATTGAATATTATACAAACTATAATCACGAACTATGAATAACATCACATTTCATAGACTTTGTATGAACATCAAATAATTTTTATTTCTTAAAAATAGAGATACTAGTTTAACGATTGTATCAAATTTGTTAGGGCCATTTGGGAGGGCTACAAATAAGAGAACAAGATTGTATGGTGAAACTAGATTGACACCACACATCTAGATCTTGATAACACTCATTCAATGTTATATGTGAGTGAATTAAATGCAAACAAACAACTTTCATTCACTGAATAGAAGTGCTCAAGTAGTTTTTTCCATCTTACAAGGATGTGGAGGTATGTGTTTGATCAGATTGCATAAATCAATGTACATCCTAGTTTTGTTTTCTATAGACTCATAACCAGATGTGCCTAGAAATAATTGTATAGATGGAATTTAAAACAATATCCTAAACTAGTCAAAAATTTAATATATTATCTCAGAACAAACACAGGCACAAAACCCATCACATTTCTACACAAAGCTTCTCACTTATCAATATGAATTTTCCAAAATGATTTTTGGGTTTTATTCTTTGTGTCACAATATTTTTAGACCACTTTGAAAATATCAATTTCGTTTAGAAATTAGAAAGTTTCTAGTATTTTAATAAGATAGAACTTTGAGTAATAGAAATCTCTAATTTAAATATCCACCGAACTAAACTAGACTCTTTTTCATCTTAATGAATAACATACATGGGCAACCAGATTGCATCAACAATAGCATCACCTCACTAGGATATCATAGCTTCTCTCGATACCAAATAAAATGGAAGAATCATATTTGCACACCAAATAATAATATCTTTTTGATCTAAATTACATTAGACAAGATTACATGTATATAGGAAAACCTTTCCTATGAGTAAGGATATTTACCTAACCAATAAATCTCCCTTAATATCTCAATTTAACAAATACCTAGATACATTATATTGTTGTAACTCACAACAATATTACTCAAAAATAGAATATTCTAATCAACTAATATGACTAATAATAATAATCCATGTAAATACTATCATGATTTCCTAACACCCCTTGTTTAGTTGTGCGGGCTTCCTTCTTGATCATTTCCTACACCCATGGAAACATCTCATTCATTTCAGGCTCGACATTTGGCATGATTTTTTTTTCTTGTTTTGAATGAGAAGGAACATCTTATATTGGAGGGGCTGGTGTAATAGTGGAGCATGAGAGGATTTGAGACTATTGAGGGACTGAAGGATGAACTGGATCAATTTACCCTTGTTTCCCTAATCTATCATAGGGTTGTCTCATTGTCCTTACCTTTTTCCAACCTTTTATACTGAGGAGATTCTGATTCCATTGACTTTTGTTTTGACCTTTCCTTGAGTGAGTTGAGCTAGAAGATTTCTCAGTGGCCTTTAATAAGGAAAAATGCGATGCTTAAATTTTGAGAGTAGGGAATTTTCTTTATGTGATGAGGGTATCTTTCTTCTCTATGAACCATTCCCTCAATCTTCCGATTACTACTTTTGTCTTCTCATTTATATCCCCTGATTCGTGGATGCTCCAAGACACTTGTAGAAGGGGTGAGGTTTTTACTACTTGATACTCTAGGTCATACATCTTTGTGCCATCATCTTCGATGCCATCCTCATACCAATAAAACTTGAATATCCTCATTTTCCCAATTTTCATCCTCATATGATCTCATTCTCTAACTTCAAAATCATCTACACAATTCACCCAATAGTCTTCAATTTGTGGAACATGATGCAAGTCAGGGAGGTGAAATGTTTCTAGATCACTTTGAATATTAAATTATTCTCTTGGAGTGTATGAATATAGGTTCAGGGTGCGAAGGTAGCTTCCACATTTTTAGCCTCATGTGCACTTTTACAGGAGAAGATCCCAAAAGACATAGGGAAATCAACACATTTCCTCTTTCAGTTCTTAATCTTACCATTGACATGAAAAAAATTCCTACACATCTCGAACATGGTGATCATGTTCCTAAAATAATGTGGTAGATTTCATGGAGAAAGATCAAAATTGTACACTCAAATGTAGGAAAAGGTTGAAAAATTTATGAAGAAGGATCCTTACCTTTTTTATTAAAGAAGTAACTTGTGAAGAAAACCTTGATTGAGGGTTTCCTTCCAACAATCTAATGATGAACATAGTGAATACATTATTAACTATTATAACATGGTGGTTTCTTTCTTTCATGAGAAGTCTGTAGATAATTTTCATATGCAGTAGCTTTTTGGGAAATGTTTTTAATGAGTGTCAAACCTCTAAATGGTCTTGTTCTTGTAAGGGAATAAACTAAGTATAAATTCATTGAAAACTTTTTAGTAACCGACACTTGAAGCAGTTGGTGATGCAAGTTATCACTAATTATTTTCCCCAATCTATAATCTATCTACCCTTGATGATGGTAAGGATGAACAATGCTATCTAATCCTAGAAATATTTTGTAGTTTCATCTCCAATTTTTTTTCTTAGAGGATGATCACATTTGAGAATCCCTCATGAAATTCACTTCAGGAGAGAGATTTTGGCATGCAGGATGGATTTCTTCCCCACTTCAACCAAAAACCCATTACAAGGCCTTGGAGGTATGATTATGTCTTAGAACACTCACCTAATGCAAAATATTTTTGATGATGACCATGTTTTTCTAGACTGAAATTTTCATATACCAAGGAATTACTTTGGGAGTGAGTACCGCCAGAATCGATTTATCATCCACTCTTATGATTTGAGTTTCTGTCTCATAATGGTGGGAACATGTCAATACCAAATTTTTCTCTTAATGGATATATTATGACCACCCATAGCATAAAACCCTCTTGTGTAGACTTTCTCTTCTACAGTTCCTTGAGTCCACTTAGGATTCTATTCTTGAGATCTTCCATATCTATATTGGAAACATCACATTCACCCACACCTAAGTAATCTGAAATCAAGGCCAAAATGGGATCAAGACCAAAAAATATAACTTTATGTTTGTGAAAAAACAAGATGAACCAAAATGGAGATGACAAAAATTTCTACACTTGAAACAGATACTTTCTATTTTTAGCAGTTAGGGTTTAGGAGCTACTATTTTGGGAAATACTTATTTTTGACCTAGAATAAATTTATTTAAACCCATAACATGTTAGGAAAACTTTCATATATGTTTCTTGATGTTCTTGGACACTTTCTATTTTTAGAAAGTTTCTTTTTTCTTTTTTCTTTTTTGTGATCTTTTACTTTTTTGTCCGAACTACCTAGTTTGTCATGTTTTTGTTTTTAAGTGAAACATTTTGAGAGGATTTGATTTTTTTGGAAAGTTTATTTTGATAGGAAGTGAAGGAAAAAATAATTACTATTTTTAGAAACTACACTTTCCCACCTCATATTGAAATGAAAATAGCTTCACTGTAATAGGCTCACTTTCGAGACTCTGTGCTCAAAATTTTAGTCCGATCCACCCCCAAATTGCTAGGAAAATGAAAAGAATGAGATAGAGTAGAAAACTAGGGTTTTATACCATTAAAATTTAAGAAACCTTTTTTTTAATTTCTTCTTGAAAGCACTGAGATGGAGAAAGATTATAAAAATCTTGTTCGAGATCTATTCACCGGATTAGGAGATGAATTTTTCAAGTTTTGGAGCATGTAGTTATTCTGGGAAAAATTGGCATGGTGGCTAGAAAAATTGTAGGTTTCATAGGTGTTTTGTATTAGTTTTCATGGATTCATGGAGAAAATATGGATTGGAAATGAGTTATTAAATTTTTTATATCTTCCCAACAACACTTTCCATTCACGAGCAAGAGAGAAAGAAGAAGCAATGTGAGTTTTAAAACTTAGTGAAATTTTAGGTTTTCCACCAACTTGGAATGGGGTGATTTTTTTGTCCCAACTATCCCAAAGGGATGGGATAGATGGGGTAGAAAATTTCACCCTGATGTGAGCATGACAAGTGGTGGGGTTTGATTGCTTGATGGGGAGAGAGAAAAAGCTAGCAATTAACACCCGAGAGCTGAGACTGGTCACATGAATAACCATGGCATGAGCAGGGATGGGGTGTATTTTTTTCCAAAATTTCCCAAAGGAATGGGGTGAATGGGATATAAAAATGTGTCCTGATGTGGAAGTGATAAGTGGTGAGTTGTGAGTTGACGAGGTGGAGGGGGAAAGTGCTCAAAATGACTTATAGAGCCTTTTCAAGGTCATGTGGAGAATCATAGGCCAAGAAAATAATGGGGAAAATTTTTGTGTCCTAATTGTCCCAAAGTGATGTGATAGATGGGGCAAAAAAATTCCCTCACCTTGGGTTAACGAGTGGCAAGTTATGATTGGGAGATAGGAAGGGCTGGAATGAGGTGAAAAAGGGCTTAAAAAGCATCACGAAGCTTCACCAAGGTCATATGATGGAACACAGGCACAAATGGAGATGGGTTAATTTTTTATGTCCTAAATGTTCCAAAGGTATGTGATAGATGGGAGAGAAAAATCTGCAATGCATTAGGAGGTGGAAAAATTGACTAAGTATGAAGAACATACCTCACGAGAGAGAGAGAGAGAGAGAGAGAGAGAGAGAGTTGTCGATGAATTTTTTAGAGCTCTAAGAGGTCATTTTGATGAAGCCATATATTATTTGTACTCCCAATATCCTTATGAATACAATGATAGGGGTTCCAATATCTAATTATTTCTACAACCCCATCGAATATCATTTTTCTTGGGATATCAAGGTGTGTTTGCTGAAAATGGGATGCGGAAAGAATATCCCAGTCTTGTGAAAATTATGAAAGAAACATCATTTATATAATTGAATTATATTTTTAATGATATATTTTTTACCTCTAACTCCTTACAGAGCTCCCAGAATCACCTTCCAAAGCTCAAGCACTATTTTGAACTACAAGCTCCTTCACCTTCAAAACCCACTTTCACTGAACTTGTTCCTAAACCTTCAAATCTTCCCTAAAATTTCCTAAATAACTTTAAATATATTATTATATCCTCAATACAACTTCCTAATGAATCTCGGCCTTCAAATCCATCCCGGAGGATGCACACCTATCCCGAAAAGGCTAGAAATAGCCTTTCTAGGTCTACTGAAGAATCTGCCTTGAGAAGCATTTCACCAAAAGAAATTCATGAACTTGTTTTCATGTTTCAAACACTTGGGAAAGGTTATTAAAACAAATATTAGTAATTTTATTATTGGTATAAGCTTGAAATGGATGGAAAATTAATCCGAAGAATTTCTTAAGAGGGTTTGCAAAGAAAAATTTTGACTAGTAGGGTAAAGTTATGTTTTCAACTTGAAGATTTCCCTTAAAAAACACATGAAAACAATTGTATCTCACTTGGGGACTTATTCTGGATCAAACAAAGTGAGGAAAATATAATCATGAAATCTATAATCTCAATATACATCTTAGAATAGTGCCTTATGCATTAAGTTATATAGTCTCATTATAAGAAACAATTAGAAAGGATTAACGGACACACACGAAAAAGGGGAAACACACCATACTGAAAAGTAAAAACACACACAAAGGGAAAGGGAAACACATGTCCTAAATTCACCTATGGTATATGCGGGGGACAACCCACTTTCAATTATTATATAACTTTAAGTATTGATCGTTGTGAGGAAATTACAAATATGTGTCATCCAATATGAGACGTAGCAAGTCTTTTCTCCAAAGGCTTACTAAATTTGGAATGGTTCTAGCTATGAGGAATTAAACTTTCCATGACTTCATTTTGGTTCTCTCCTTTTTTCCTATAATAAGACAATATCCCAAAATTTGAAATATCTTACCTTTGTTTTATTATAAAAAAATTTATTCACTTTCAAATAATGTTTAATTATTCGATAAACCACCTTGACTCTATCTTCACTCAACTTTTCAAGATACAATATTCTCTTGTCAAGAGAATCATGAATTTGGAAATATTCAATTTCTTTAACTAATTGGAGGGCTGGAAATTAAATTTTGACTATAATCTCATCATTGATCCCGTAAAGAAAGTGGAATGGTGGCATACCAATTTCCTTTTTGGAGTAATCTTGTCTACCCACAGTGCATCATAAAGCTTCGTATGCATGTTTCCCTTATTCTGATCCTCTAATTTTTAGACAAAGGTCACAATATTCTTGTTACTTGAATCAGCCTAACCATTCCCTTGTGGGTATTAGTCTAATGCATGCGAAATCGATATTCCATAGCCATAAAAAAAACTTGGTGAACTCCATAGATGAAAAGTATGTTGCATTATCAACTAAAATATTCTAAGGAATTCCAAATCATCTGATAATGATTTCTTCAAAATGATGAAGTTACATACCATTTCATAATTTTATTTTTGACCAAAATTTCCTCCACCCATTTAGTGAATTAGTTTGTTTCCATGAGCACATAGGTATGTCCTGCACTTGAATGAGGATTGACTACTCGATGAAATCTAGGCCCTATTGTTAGAACAATTATTCAATAACCATTGGCCATAGAGGAAGCATATAAAGATGTGGTTTTCCAACAAATTGTTGACAAAGTTCACATTCAAAACCCATTTTGAGCATTGAAAAACAAGGTAGGAGAATAATACCTATCATGAAGGATCTTGTGGGTAGTCATCATGGCAGAAATGTACACCACAAGCCTAATCATGATAAACCTTGAGTAGATTTTCTTTTTCTCTTTTCCACACACATTAATAAACATCCATCTAATCCTTTTTTATATATCACATGATCTTAGATGATGTACTTGGTTGATTTTAACTTGGGAGTCCTTATTTTCTTATAGTCAAGATGAGTCAGACATTCTCCATAAGTGAGGAAGTATGAAATATCATAATACTACTCATTAGTGGTATTTACAAAAATCACTTGGGGCAAATCCTTACTTACACATTCATAGAAAAAATACTCCTTTGTATTATTTTGAATCAAGAGGGACTCATCCTCGACCATTAGTTAGCACTGACCATTTCCTCCGACAAGATTTTAAGGTCGATGTCCAAGTCATACTCTTAGATCCTAGCCACCCAATTGCTTCTCTTGGCTCCTATATGTTATTGAGTTAGGATTGATTTGATTTCAGATCCTGGGACTATCACCATAGTGCAGGAGTTGAGGATGTAGAATCTGAAATTATTTACTATTTTGACCACAACATAAGCATGTTTCTCTATTTGATTATATCTCAACTCATGGTTTTTAGCGGGAAACTCATAAAAGCAATGGGTGATTCAATTCCTTCTTCATTCTTTTGAACTAGGATGGTCGAAAGAGTATGTTTCGAGGCATAATAATACAAAATGAAATCTTTGTCAAAGTTGGAGCATATAAGAGTAAGATATTTGGCTATTTATTTTTTATTGCATCAAATGTTTCCTTTCCTTCATTATTCATGTCAAGTTTGAGGTGTGAATTAATAAATAAACAAATTATAATATATTTAACATTTATCAAACATTGAATAAATATATCAAACCATTAAAGAACATAGAACACAGATTTAATGTGGAAAATCCCCGAGGGTAAAAACCATAGAAGTAAGAATTTCCATTATGCGAGAATTAGAATTACAATCCAGTAAAAACTCTAATCTCCTCACTTCTCTCCCACAAATTCACCCAAAGTGAATATCACAAATATGTCTCATGGCCATATTTAAATAACCCCAAGGGTTACAAATATTAAGTGATGAGGTGTGCACCTGGTTTATAAATAATTAGTTATTAAATAACTAATAAACATAATATAAATTTTATATTAAATAATTAATAATATAAACTATATTCTAAATTATTTAATTATAAACTAAACATTATACACACTTAATATTATGTTCTAACACTCCCCCTTAATATTAAGTGGGGATCCATATGCCAACATTACTTGTTTGTACAATAGGATTTACAAATCCATAAACCATTAGTGAAGGTTTAGGCTAACATATCAATTTTGAATGATTTATAACACCTTCATCATGGTCAAATTACCTTTTAGTACAAAAGGATTTGGAATCCATAAATCACAAGTTATGATTTATGTTAAGTATGATTTGTGAGACTACATCCCACGATTTCTCATGGAAAATTCTTAAAACCACATCTCTAGGATCCTTTTATGACACAAAGAACCTCTTTCACAAATATATGCAACACATCGAACTGTACACCATAAACTTAGAGTTATAAGTTTATAAAGATCATAACGATATTTTTACGATGCTTATAATGGAGTAGATGTATAGAGGAGAAGGATATATCAACCGACTGACCATTAGGAGGTGACATTTCCATGCACACTCCCCCTCAATGGTGACTTTGAAAGGCCAAACATTGCATGAAACTTGTAGAAATTTAAAACACAAAATGGATTTGTAAACATGTTTACAACTTGATCTTCAATCGGGCAAGATCTTGAGATCTATATCACCACAGAAAACATTCTCTCAAGATAAATTTCATATGTATCTCTATATGATTTTTCCTTTGATGTTGAACTAGATTTTTAGTGAGAGAAATGTAACTATGGCTGTCATATAGAAGAGGAGTACTTACTTTATCTTTCATGTGCATCTCTTCCAACAGTCACTTCAGCCACATGGCTTCTTTTTCTTCTTCCATTGCAATTCTATACTCTTCCTCAATAGAAGAAATGGAGACTTTTGGTTACTTTTTATTCCTCTAAGTAATGGCACTGTACCAAACTTTAACACATATCCAGTTGTAGATTTTTATCTATCACATTACCAACATGGTCAGAATCAAAATATCCATATAAATGTGTATTGTTAGAAGAAGTATAATGTAAACCAAAATTAATTGTTCCTTTAATATAACACAATATTATTTTGGATAACTTCTAGTGATCTTGATATGGCTCCTGCATAAACCTTGAAGCAATCCATACTACATAAGCAATGTCGGTCTAGTAATAATTAAATAAATCAAACTACCTACAAGTTACATGTATAAAGTAGAAATATATTATTTTCATGTAGGTTTAGGATAAAGTTTACATCCAAATTCTATAGGAATAGCAACAGGGTTACAATTAATCATATTAAACCTTTTATGAAGATTAGTGGCATATTGTAATTGAGATATAGTAATAGAATTTTTATCCTAATATATAGTCATGCCTAAAAATGATGTAATAATCCTAAATCAGTTATTCTAAAGTATTACATTAATTTAGATTTAATTTTTATAATTAAACTATCAAAATTACTAGTAATAAATAAATCATTAACATATAATATAATGAGAATAATATTATTTTTTCAATTTTAAAAATAAATCATTATCGAAGAATTAGAAAATCCAATTTCATTGAAAAATTGTTAATCTTTGCATACCAAGCTCTTAGAGCTTATATTAAACCATATACGCTTTTTTCAATTTACAAACATACATTTCTTTACCTGGTTCTTCAAAGCTACTAGGTTGGGTCATATATATTTCCTCTTTTAAATCACCATTCAAAAATGCATTCTTGACATCCATCTAATGGATTTCCCAACCATATTGAGTAGCTAAGGAAATAAGAATCCTTACAGTGCTCATTTTTACAACTGGTGAAAAGGTTTCAACGTAGTCGCTATCAATTTTTGAGTAAATCCTCGAGTTACTAACCTAACTTTGAATTTATCAACACTACCATCAAATTTATATTTAATCTTGTATAACCATCTAGATCTGAATATACTTCATTTTTTAGGAGGAGGTACTAATTACCAATTTTGACTTTTAATCATGGCAGTGTATTCAGATTTCATTTAATCTATCCATATTTCACCAGAAGAAGCTTCTTCAAACTATTAGAGTTCATATTCATATAATTTCATCAAATCATGATATGTATGTTGACTTCTAGTCATTTTTTGAATGTTTTTTCAGGATTTTATTCTTGAATAATAGACTCGGCCCATCTAGGTATTTTGTTTATAGAGGGGGAAGGAACTAACTCTTTCTCATATATAGGTTCAATACTAATTTCTTCATCACATACATCATTTTCATTATTTTCAATTTCATTATAATCATCATGCACAATAGAAGCGAAGATGAATAAAAATATTTTTCTAATACTTTTACATTCATTTTTTCTATAACTTCTCTTTTTAAAGGATTGTAGATCCTAAGACATTTAGTTTTGCCTTTGTAACCTAGAAAGATATGGGGGTAGGAGGTTTGATCAATATTCTTCCGTTTTGATTTCGAATGAAGAGAGAATTTGGGCTACCAAATATTATCAAATGAGACACACTTGGTTTTTGATTTGAGCAATTTTCTAAAGGAGTGGAATTAACTAAGGCATTAGTGATAACTCTATTCAAAATATTAACAATAGTTTTATTGCTTCAACTAGAGAAATTTAGAGACTTGTGTTGAATGCAACATAGTTCTAGCCATTTCTAGAATGGTGCGGTTTTTCCTTTCCGCAATCCCATTCTGTTGAGGGGAATAGGGAGTATTCGGTGCTATTTGAATAGCACATTCGACAAAAAAAGAGTCAAATGCATTAATAAATTATTCTACCCCATAATTAGTCCTAAGCCTCTTAAATAACTATAAGTGTTTTCAACTAAAGCTTTAAATTCCTTAAATTTTGACAAGACATCATATTTATTTTTAATAAAATAAGACCAAATCATATGAGATAAATCATCAATGAACGTGATATCATACAGAGAACAATCAACTAATGGAACTTCTATGGGTCCTCAGACATCACTATGGAAAACTTCCAAAGGTTTAGTAGAATTTGCATCATGATGACTATGGAAGGGGTTAGTAGATTGCTTACCACATAAGCACCCTTCACACGTTTCATGATTTTGAGAAATAGGTGGAAGACCAGACACTAGGTTCAATCGAGACATGTCATACATGCTCCTAAAGTTAACATGACCTAGTATCTCATGCCACAATTGCATGCAACTTCTTTGAGATGTAAAACAAGAATCGGAGGGAAATCCATTAAACATATAAAGACCATCCCTTTATATGCCTTCAACTATAGTAACATCATGTTAATTTTTAATAAACCATTTATATTTTAAAAATTACACTATAGTTATTTTGAGTCAATTGAGAATAATAAATTAAATTCAGGTTTAAGTTTAGGAGCTAAAAAACATTGTTAATAAATCCATTTGAAAAAATTTCTTTACCTTCTCCTAAACGTTGAGAATGGAATGATCACCCAAGTAGATTTTATCATTGCACTCTCTAAGGTTAGATAGGATATCATATCTGAAATTCATGTGCCTAGAGGCACCACTATCCAATATCCACTCATTTTCCTTTGCAGTGACAAAAGTAGCATACAAAGCAATTACATTATATTTTTGACTATTTTTCCGATTCTTGTTTTGGTTTTGACTTTGATATGATTTGTTTACCTTTTGTTTTTGAAATTTTACTTATTTCTAGATTTACACTCTTCTTTATTATGGACAAAATTTCCACACTAATCACATTTTCCATCAAAACTAACTCTTAAATTTCCTTGTTTCTTGTCTTTAGTAGGAGGTTTAAAAGTTGATTTTTTATTTTTGTTGAACCTATAAGATTTGCTTTTTTATTTTTGAGTGAGAATTGTTTGAGTGGCATTCTATTTTGAATCAAAATTAGCCATTAATTTCTCTTCCTAAATCGAATAACACTAATGATTTGAAAATATGGGATGTATTGTTAAATTTGATACTTATAATTCATAATTGAAATGAAATTTATAAAATTTTCATGACTATTCAACGGAATAATAAATTACATTAGTTTATCTTGAATTAAGTTACGCTTACATCCATCTAACTCGAGACTTCATATTTTTAATTTTTTCCAAATAATTGATTATTTTTTCATCTCCATAATGGGTTTTGTCATTAGTTATAGAATCATTTTAATGATTTTTAATAAGTGTGTACCTTCATGTGTCAATTCTAGTTGAGTCCAAGCCTCACTCAGACTTTCTTGATTCCCGATATGAAAGAGAAAATCATCCTACAGTCTAAAAAATTATAGACAACGCTTCCCGCACATTTTTTGATATGCAGTGATGTTTTTCGTAGTTTTTGTCTTCCAGTTAGATCCTTCTCACTTTTGTTCATGATTTCCCAGAGCTTGCATGAGCCATGAATTCCAATTTCAATTGAATTTTCCAAATGTTGTAATTATTTCCATTAAACATCTGATATTTATCAATAGTAAATTAATTAGACCCTATTTTCATGTAAATAATTTTTTTATTAAAGGTAAATGGTTTTAAAGGGACCATACCCTGAAGTACAACCAAAAAAGCTCAACAACCAAGATATACATGAGATAACAAAGTGATTTTTTGATATGTGGGGCCACACCCCAACCAAAAGCCAAAAAGATAAATAAAACTATAAGATTACTAAGGAAAGGGCCAAATTCCTACAAGAATCCCAACAATAGCAAAACAATAGCTTGAAAAACAACACCACAACAACTGCACAGAGAACACAAAGGAAAAAAGGCACTAATTCATATATTTTTATACACCTTAAGTGTTAACCTAAGTTCCTTATAAATATTTATATCTATCCCAATATGAGGGTCCTAATTTGATTCTTTGAATTTATTAGTGATCCTCTCATTATTCCAAGCCAATGCAGAATCCCACTAACATTGCAAATATGGTTAATGTGAACCTAGAGGAGATCAAGGTCTAGCTCTTTAAATGGACAATTGATTGTTATATTTTTCTTCAAGAGCTATGACTTGACTAGAAAGTGTGTTAACTTCCTCTTGAAGGTTGGTAATGGAAGTAGGGTATGTGGCCTTGCTACCAGTTTTGAGGAGAAATTCTACATTGTCTTCAATAGTCTTCAAAGCATCAGCATGTTTAAACTTTTCAAGAACAAAAGGGGTGATTTGAGCACTAGGACTATCATGGATAACCTTAGGAATTCTTTCTTCACCAATTAAATCCTTTCTTTCTTGTTGCTTCTGAGAATCCACTTAGGAGGGGTTTGGTTATAGGGTCACAAAAAGAGGATTATTATATCTAATACGGGGTTGGTGGGGACGTGGAGGTGCTAAATTAGGGCCTGGGTAATTTTCTACAACATCAAGGATAAATTGGTGGATAAGAAAGATGACTCCTTGATGGAGTGGAATAACTCTCTTATGGCCTTGAACCTCTAAAATAGATTTTTCTAAAGAGTGCAGAATGTAATACGGAAAATTGACCTTTGCTTCACGCCTGAAGTGATTGAGAAGAACCAAATGATGCAGAGGAAGAGTGGAGAACCTACCTTCAAGTGTTATGTAGCGAACCATCATGTGAGAAAATTCATCAAAAGGTTGTGGAATAGAGGAGAAGATGATGCCTTCACATTTGATTTCAATTTTTCCCCATCATCCAAGAACAACCTTTCCTCTACCTCCTTGTCAAACTTATTGCAAAAGAACTTATTTCCCTCCATACTCAAACCCATGATGAAGGAGATAAATTGTTCGAAATGTTGAAGTCTCTACCCTTAAACTTGATATTTCTATCCTTCCAATTTGCCACAAATTACAGAGAGATATATTGATCATGTCCCCTAATTTGTTGAATGAAGTCTGTGAAACCTCCAATGTTTAGGGTTTCCAAAATTTCAACATTTTCTCACCATTGGGGTCAAAAGTTGGATCGAATTTGCAAGGTTATCCTCCCATCATGAAAGAAACTAGTGGCAGAGTAATTTTTGACTAAGCAACAAGCAGTAAGCCTTCTAAGAAATAATTTGACAACCTAGATATTGAACAAATTTCTTGATGAAACCCAACTCTTTTCTCCAAACCTATCTATTTTGATAAAATCCCTCAAAGTTTGAGGTGTGGAGGAAATAAAAATGATTAAAATAAATTTTATTCAAGTACCTGTGAGGGGAGTTCCACACATGTAAAATTCATTTCTTAAGGAGTAATGATGGGATGGGTGGTAGCTTCATTAATGATGATGGAATGAGTTGTGCAGGGGAGGTATTTGATATCATGTCACTCACTATAATTATTTATATGAACACCAAAAAATTTTATTAAAGGAAAATAGTTTTGAAGGGACTATACCCTGATACAAAAAGGCTCAACAACTAGATATACACGAGTAAGAATCCAAAAAAAGGATCAATCTAGATAATTCATCAAGCCAAATAGTAGCCAAAAAAGGAACTACTAAGAAGTAGAAAACTAGGAATAAAACTGCTAAGAAACAATAGTTAAACAACAAACTAGCAGCAAAAAATAGCATCCTTCTCACAACTGCACTACACTTTGAAGAAGTTATTTCTTCAAATCCCTCTATATGAACACCAACATTAACAAGAGCATCTGTGGCATTATTTCCCTCCCTATACACATGTTGAAACATAATATTAAGACCATTACAAATCTTAGTAGCTTTCTTAATGAAATCACTAATGGTCTTATTGGGTGTTTGGATTCTAGAGAGATTGTTAATGATATTCATAGAATCCCCCTCCATAATGAGATTGTTAACTTTGATCATCCTAGCCATTTTGATTACTCAGAGAACAGCTAGGGCCTTAGCAAAGTGATTCGACTTCTTACCCATGGGTCCTACATAAGTAGCAATTAGATGACCCTGTTGGTTTTTGATGATATCACCACCACTTGCTACCCCTGGGTTTCCTTTAGAGGTAAGATCAAAGTTTAACTTATGCCAACCATATTTTGGGGGAATCCATTGAACAAGAGATCTATCAATGTTGGGTAAGGAAATTGAAATCATTGAACATTAATATTCCAGGCCTTTAAGTATCTCTCCTCTTCTTTAGGATACTGATATTTTTTGGGGGTTTTAAACTTCAGGATGTTTTCTTTTTTGAAACTGTAATTTCATTAAGAATTTTTTTGATAGTTTTTAGTTATCTCTAAAGATAAGGGAGTTGCAAGCCTTCCAAATTCTCCAAATAGTATAGGGAAGATGAGACTCCAAATTCTACGAAGAAGAGCATGTTTGAAAGGAGGCACCATTGAATCCAGGCATGTATAATGTCATTTGGGAAAGAACAAATAAAAGGAATGTTGAATATGAGCTTCCAAAGAGCATAAGAAATTGGGAAGTGCAAAAAGAGATGATGGATGGATTAATTATCTTTTACAAAGTGGTAACATCTATTTGGCATGGTGGATCCCCTTTTGATAAGATTATCAATGGTTAGAATGCCTTTATTTAGAACCATCAACAGAAATTGGTTTATTTTCAGGGTGCAATTTTTGAACTAGATCCTGCTCCAAGGAAATTTGCAAGAGGGTTCATTAACATATAATTGATAACCTAATATCACCGTGTAGTTTCCATCAAAAGAATGAGACCATATAAATTCATCATTGTCCTGAATTTGACTGATAGGAAAAATTAGACTAGGGATGTACCCCTAGAAACATGTAAATACCCCACTCCACATGTCGCAGTAAATCGGATATGAAATATTGGGGTTGGGTTTGAACCTAGGTTATTGGCTTCACACAAATAAATTTGAATAATTAAGAACAATAAGGATTAAAAACAATCAAGGTTTAAAAGATCCCCCTGTCATTGTTCAATCCTTGCAATCAAAATTTGATGAATTTATGTCAAAAAGAAGGTCATGTCAAATAAATAATCTACACAATGATATATTAGTTTGAAAATAATAGTATTTAATCCAAATGTGAGTGATTTTTTTTTAGTTTTTCATATAAACTACAACGACGACTTAGTCATCGTGTCATATTAATACTTGCTTTGATTAAAATAATTAATCTAATATTTAACTAATTTTCTCAAAATAATAAAAGAATTAACTTCAGTTTAAATTTAAAGAAGAGATAGAAAAAATAACATATACAAAAAATAGATATATGATAATAAATTAAAAAATTGGGAGAATTTCTCCTCTAAATGTATTTGGCTCAATCGAGTTGGGTTACCTAACTCGGTGATCTAAGTCAATTTCCACCAATTTTCATTATTTATATGCTAATTTCTTAATTTTAAATCCATAATGCATATCTATTCTAACCAATTGTGTTAAGGTTACTAAGTTGGAGCACCAAGCTAATACGATGAGCTATACATTGAGCTTGGAACTGAGCTACACACATGAGTGATTCGAGTGAAATCACCGAGACCGACGAGAGAGTTTACCTCTCTCAAAAAATAGGAAAACAAAATTCAATGATAATGTGGTCACAACAACATTACCAAGGGTCACGCCAAAGATTATAAATCCTTACATTTTCCTCCTTTGTCCCCATATGGGACAAAAAATTGCTATAAAAAATAAGGGCCCATGGCCAAGGAAGGACAGGAGACTTGTTTAGCGAGAGAGAGAAACCATATTGACACGTGGTATGGAGGGATTAGAGGAGGTGTGGGAGCATATAGTATGCCAAGTGGAAACCCGAGGGATGTGGGAGAGAGGAAGGGGTTCACCTCCCTCATATGAGCGTGCACTATAGGTTTAATAGAATATTTTAGGTAAACCATTAATCATAGGATATTTTAAACTTAATTTTAGGCTACAATAACATTGTAGAAATCTGTAGTTTGATCAAAGCACTATTATTTCTAATATTATACTTACTATTCTCTTCCTCAAAATTGATGAAACATCGTCAGTTAGAACTATCTAACTCCCCTCTTATAACACTCTTTCGGTCGTATTTCCTCTTGTAAACCAATTAAACAAGGTATTGTAGTCTCTTCTTGGCTAAGTCCTCTTCTTATCCTCTTCTTTACCACATCTACTAGCTTCATGGACTATCAATCTATCTCATTGGATTGCGTGAAACCTATGGAACCCTCCTAAAACCCTAATTACCCTCTAAACATGGTTAGCTAGTCTTAACCATGATCAAACTCTCTCTAAACCTAGTCAAATCTTACTTTGACTTGCTAATTAACTTGTTGACTCCTTTTAGTCCCACATGCACCAAAAAGCCTCCCATTTCTCAAATGAAAAACTATAAATAGCCCACTACCCCCTCTCTTTTATAAGAACATTTCTTCCCTCTAACATAAACTATAGTATTATTGCTAGGATTAAGAGTTTTATTTCATTGAGCTATTTACTTTGCTTTTGCATTTCTATCACACAACATGGAGTAAATGGGAAAAACCATTGACCTTAAAGCCATTAATAGTGATATCCCATTCTCTTGAAGCATAAAATGATTACTTAGATCCTTTTAGGTTCATTTACTTTAAGATTTCAAGAATGGAGGGTAATTTGATTTGTTTAAATTGCTTGTTTACTTCAAGTTAATGTATGCAAAGTAGGAATCCTTGCTTATTTCTTATCTGATGGTCCATTGATCAGTTTTGCACAAGGCTTTGGGGTTTCTTGAGTGTTCTTACCCCTTTCTATATCTTTTATAACTTTTCATTGAACACATTTGGCACACCCGGTGGGACATGAAGTCCATCCTCCATTAATGGAGGCCTATTTCAAGCTTTTTTAACCCATTTTCATCTTTTTAGAAAAAAATAGCTTGTTATTTGCTTGTTTCCAATTCTTAAAGGGGTTAAATAAGCTTGGTTCATAGTTAATTTGTGGGTTAAGGTTAGAAATAATTTTCTTTAACTGACAAATAACTTGTTGGCTTTCAAAATTTCCATTTCTGTGTTTTTTACAGTATTTCGGGGGTACGTGTAGGTGTCTTCAAGGGGTGAATCTCCATTGAAACATTAGTTCTGGTGTTGAGTTGGGCATGTACTATCGGGACATACTACACAATTGACAACATATTTATACAAGGTCACGTCTATGTCATAAGGTGGGCATATGTGTTGGCTAGTAAGCGCACATATCTCTCTAGAAGCGCTTACGTATATCAGCCCTACTATGTAAAACTCTATCATATTTTTTTACCCAGTCATGTCTCTATTGAATAGTTAGTGTATCCATTGAACCATCAAAGCATCTCTATTGAATTTTCCCGACTTGATATACTATGTTTTATGGCACTTGCACATGTACAAGTCGAAACGAGAGTGCATGAGTCGAAACCCTAGTGTACTTGTGCCTGCAGGCCCACGTAGGTTTCATGTCCCTCTGTCATTTTTTCTTGCCCCATGTCTATGCTAGTAAGGGTGCATATCCATTGGCTGGGGCATGCTGGTGTCATTCTGGGTGCGCAGGCGTCTGTGTAAAAATTTAAAACTTTTTTACAAAGTCAGAAATCATTTTTTCTAAATTTTTTGAGGTTTTTGAAGACTAACAAGGTGGTTGTAGGGTTTTGTTTTGTTATTTCAACTTACACAACTTAAGTGTTTTCATTCCTTAGCTTGAATAAAGCTTGTAAAGTGTGTATGCTCTCTCCTTGTGCCTTTTTGGTGATCTTGGAGATCAAAAACACTTGTACAAAATTTATGTCATACTTTAAAAAACACTTGTTCTATGATGCTAAAAGGGTAAAATATATTTCCATATGATTTGTCTTAGTGGAATTTTCACATTGTGTATGCTCTTCCTTCGCACCTTTTTGGTGATCTTAGGAATCAAAAGAAAAGTGTAAATTCTCTTTCTTAAATTTTGCAAATGGAAAACTACTAAACTTGTTATCTATAAGACCTAACGCTTGCTAAAGAAAGGTGTTGAAACAAAACACAAAACTTCTAATACACGTGTTTACATGCAGATTGCCAAATGGTGTGCTACTTGAAACCACATTTAAATTAAAAAGATAAAAACACACCACTTTCATCACACTGTATTGCAGGTTTCGGAAAAGGGTACGTCCCTATCCGCTCAACTGGAACATAACCCCTTTGGCATAATGCCTTAAGCTACAACAATGGGGGTGGTTCCAGGAACCCTAAAGTAATCCACCACTATGTAACCTCGTGGATGAAACAGAAGCACTCCGCTTACCCACTTGACTAGTTTTTCCTTATGAGTTAGCGTTACCAGTTGTCCGTATGGCGACCCCAGTGAGAGTACACATGGATGCATTTATTGCCCACTATGCTTGAAGGGGGTAAAGTAAAGTCGAGATACTCCCAATTTAGTCATTACGAATTTTTGGGTAAATTGAGTTTGCTTAAGACAACTTTGTAACACCTAGTTGAGAGAACTTATTAAGGAGGCCATTTTTTCTTGGATCCCACTTTGCTAGTCCTTTGTTGTGTCAATCCATCATGAAGTGAAAAATCATTTGGAATTTGAACCTTGTTTTTCAAACAAGGCAAAGAATCCACGTAAGTTTGATCTAAGTGTCTTTCATCACGGAATTAAACTATGTCCCACTTTAGCTCATTTTTATCCTCATTTTAAGATGAGGTGAAGCTCGCCTAACCGGCACTTATTTTATTTTCATATATTTTGATCTATACCCTTGTGTTCTCACCACCCATTTTTCAAGGTGAGAAAGGAGCATACCTTGCGCATTTTTATCAGAGATAGTGCTCGCCACTTTTTGTCTATTTATGCTCATCCATGTTTGTAGATGGGTTGTTAAATGTCTAAAGTGTGCAGTAAATTTTTGTATCTTTGATAAAATTCCTTCAATCTTGATTTCAATATCATCTTCACCTTTGTGATTTCGGTTCATCATTTTTCTCTTCATGGGTTGATATTTTTTCTTACATTCTAGTCTCACAATCTTAGAACTTACATCTTGTTCTTATTTTTTTGAGAATGTGATATAAGTCCCTTTATTACATGGTTACACTACTTACACAATTAAAAACTCCTTTTTATACTTATCACTTGGTTTCGGTTTGACGTTATCCGAGTCTTTTAAAAAGTGTTGATATTGCCTTATATATATCACAATAAAGTTGTCATGATACTAACACCTTGCTTGCTTAGTTAATGTATCATGATAACATTGTTATGCTATATCTAGTCACGAATTCCATTTTTCAGAAGGCTTAGCTTTCATCAACATTCAAACTAATTTTAAGTATACCTCGTCAAGAGACTGTGTCAATACCACTTTGATATTTAGGTCTTTTTAGGAGTCTAACTTGACCTACGCATTGATACGATATTGTCACTATCTGTTTTAGGGTATAGGCTTGGTAGCAACAAATTGAGTGATCATTACATTTTAGGTGTGCATATGAGTGTTCTTTGATAAAAAAATGATTGCATAACATTACATCTAGGACACACTATGGTATATTTCAAACATCACCTTTAACGGTTTGTAAAAACCATACATTTAGGGGTCACGCTAGCTTTATAGGAATGTCACCGGTAATACATGTTAGTGAAAAATCACAAAGCACCCCCAAATGGCCTGAGTGTGAAGTGGGGCATTCAGTGTGATTACACAACATGGGACCATCTCTCAAGCTGTGGGACTTGCAAAACTTGAGATAGACCTCCAAAGAAAGATGGTTCTTGCTTCCTAATCTACCTACCACAAGCTACTCTAATGTAGGAAGAACCTATTCTATCCTAATATAGCCATTCCAAGGGGACAGAGAGAGAGAGAGGTGAAAGATCCTACACTAAGTGGTGATACACTAGAAAAGGAAGTGGTTGAATCACAAACCCGACCACCTGAAGTAGAGAGAGGTGAGCAGAGGAGAGGTGGATAGAATGCACCACATACCAGAGATAGATTTCACATAGACACCACTTCAAAACCCATTAAACACATCTCCTAGGACCTACAACAAACATCGAATATGCACAATATACCTTGCAACAATGAGAGGTAAGAAGAGACAACAAAATAAGCCAAGGATGGACAGATGCATCACGAAACATATTTTATTGCTCCAAAAGTTTACACAATACATCATCAGTGGGAAAGAGGCAAGAAAATGCCATTACAGAGCCATGGGAGGAGGCTTAGACTCCACATTCTACCCTAAGGAAGAAAGAGAGAGGGGGTAGGAGAGAAACAATGACCAACCCTTTGAATATGCCCCTTCATTACAATATATAGGAAGAATGAGAGAGAGAAGAGGGAAAAATTTTGTATCCTGCTTCAACCACCTCAAGATGCATTGAATCCTACTTTGAAAGCTCAACCACTATCAATCAATGCCTCTCTCAAATCTGCCCCAAATATGTCTTGACTACATCAATTACTGGTTTGGCACCTCGAAGGATGGGGAAACGGCAGATTAGATCGAATCCGATCAAGTTGTTGGGGCAAATAGATCCTGCATTAACGAATCAAAGAAATTTATGCATTTTCTCCCACATAACCTCTCCAAAATTAAATTTTTATATCTCCATGGCATAGATGAGGCTGGGATCTTTCCAACGATGTTAGATTTTTTAGATTTCGATCCTCGAGTCGAAAGATATGCCCATTTGAAATTTGGATCGGGTCCGTATAAAATAACAGGAAAACTAGTTTGAAAATGGTCCCCCTTTTGAAACCGGGACAGTGGAGGGATGGCACATCTTTGAGGATAGCCTCTGAATTTTTCTTTTGGAGTGGTGTAGGGCTGACACATGGCTTCTTCCGTGACCTGCTCAATTTCCTCATGTTTTTTTGGCTAAGTCCTTTTCTCGGTAGGGTCATATATCTAACCGGGGAGACATGGTAGATTGGTGCTTGTCTGAAAAACCTCCCTTTATTCTACTCTTGAGTTAGCATCGTGCTAACACTTAGCACCCTTCACTGGTATGTCTCATTGCTTTGACTATTCAACCCGACCCTATCCCTTTATTAAATGGGATGCGTGGAGGCTCCGCGCTTACTTAAAAACCCACATAGGATTTTTCCTCTGAAGGAGCATCGAGTCGACTTGTGGAAACCTCCATGCAGCTATTTGGAATTTTCAATGGCCTCCATTACCTTTTCAGACCCTAGAAAACATGGTGAGCTCATGCTCATTTGGGTCTCCACTTTTGGACTAACTTTTGGAGATGCGCCAAGCTAACGCGTGGCGGCTTCCGCTAGCACTTCTATACTTAGCCTTTTTTGAGGCCTCGCCCTACCCGCCTTTTGAATTTTAGCTTTGAATCTACCTCCATTTTGGGCCTGGGACACGTGGAGGCCTGACACTTGTTCGAGCCTCCCTTTTTGGATTCAAATTTGAAGATGCGTCGTTTGGACACTTGGCAATGTCCGCTGTCTCCTCCATACTTAGTCAATTTTGAGCTCATTCTGAACTATTCCAGAGCCCAAAGACTTCGAACCTTTTTGTTTCTTCTCCTTAAGCCTCTGGCCTCTTTCGACACTATTTTCTCCTTCCCTGACCTTGTTATTCAATTTCGAGCCTGCCTGTAATTTTTTTTAATGGATTTAAGGCACGATTCTCTTCGACATAACCATTTCTTGAATTTCTTCTTGCACAGGGTCATTTGATCTTTCACAGCCCCGCCACTCCATTGTAGAGTCCCTCTGCAACCTATTTGCAAGGTTTGAATGTGGTTTCTCTGGTTCCTTCTATGCGGGGTCGTGGCTGATCCAATATTTTCCAAGGGGCAAAATATGGATAACAATTTGGCAACTCGCAGGGGTATCTTCCTGCTAGATGAAAAGACTAGTTGCCTTGAAGCATCCATTGGGCATGGAGTCATAATTAATGGCCTGGTAGACCCTTATTTCAAAATGGACTCTTTGATTACCCACTTTTCACTTTTTCTTGACCCTAAGTCTGTCCGCGCGTCCGCACTCTCAATTTTCATAAGAGATATTGAAACAAGGATTCTAAGAGTAGAAAATTGTTTTGACCTGGGGCTTTTGTCTTTCCTTGAATGGGCTATCTTGAAAATGTTCTTTAGTTGCTTTTTGCATTTTTTTAAATTTACAATTGTTACAGGAAACTATGAGTCTTCTGCCATGAGTAGTGAAGGGCCTAGCCTCAGTAGCTTTGGAGGAATATGAACAAAACTTATGTACAAAGACAAAATCATACATGCCTTAAATGAGACATACTGAGTGTTTACAAGTACTTCTTATCATGGAAAAAAAGTCTACTCCTACTCCCATTCTAACCAGAGAGAAAAGGGGCTAAACAAATCCTGCTATAGGTAGGGAGAAGTAGCTTCCATTTCTCAAAAGAGGTAGCCATGCAAATGATTTGACACTAAATATGGCTGCTTGTATGAGTGAAAAATTGAATTTAAGCTAATCTTCCACCCATATCAACAAGGTATCAACATTAATGGAAAATACCTCCTCAAGCTGATTTGCATTAGACTCCTAGAGGTGTTGATGGTGACCCTTGGTGATTTGATACTCATCCTCATACCCTAAAGTATGCATGACTAGTTTTGGCTTATCCTTGGCTCCAATGAAGCCAAATATCTTATTGGGAAAGGTATGGTCCTTTGAATTTTCCCATGGTTCTAAACTCTAACTCCAAGAATGGAGCCTTCTTATTGACCCTCATGGATGGATGGTGTGGGAGGAATGATAGCCTCATACTCTTTCTCTTCCTCTGCAGCAAGTGTGACTTTTGGAAGATCAAAATCTTCCAACTTTGATTCAGGAGGCATGTTGCAAACTATAGGTTGTGCTTGCACACTCTCTTCCATGGCAGCAAGCTCTTGTGATTGAAGAATGAATGATGGGGGAGAAAAGATTACAATTTCAACTGGATCCCTCTTATCAAAACATTCTTTTGATTCTGGTAGGAAATAAAACTCTTTACTGTCCTGATGTAACAAGGTCTCTCCCTTTTTCATGGTGATCTTAAAATCTTTTTTATCTTCACCATATGAAGCTTCATCTTCAAACATGAAGCTAATGAGTTTAGGATCCTCCAAAATATTAGACTTTTGGAGAGGTTGAATGGGAGAGGGGCTGTATTTTCTTGTGCAATTGGCTCATGATTCAATGCCTCTGAATTTTTCTTGGTCACCTCCATATGCTCCTTTTTAACGGGCTTGATCCGGTTGTTCTTCTTTCTTCTCTTGTGAAGAACATGGAAGACTCATATCTTCCAACCTTGGTTCTAGAGATACGTTGTGAGACATAGGATTCTACTCTTGAATGCTCTCCTTCATGGCAGCAGGCTCATATTCTTGGAATATGGACGATGGAAGATAAAATGATGTGATCTCCATGGGATTTCCTCCATCAAATAAATCCTCCAAGTCAGATAGATAATTTTCCTCGTTGTTGTCTTGTTGCATGTGCTCAACCTCCTCCATGGTGTCTTCTTGATCTGAAACTTTCTCACCATGGTTTCCCTCTTCCTCAAACATGAAGTTTGAAAGATAAAACTCTTCTTCAACATCAAAGCTCTAAGGGGATGAAGTGGGAGGAAGAACTAAATGTTCTTTTGTATCCTGCTCCACACTTGGGGCCTCTGAAACTGTATGGTCCTCCTCCTCTGCTGAAAAAATTCAGCCTCAACCACCACTAGCTCTTTAACCTTGACCTCCTCTATTGGCATGAACATAAAGGGATATTTGTAAACCCAAATTTAACAGCCCAACTCATCAGATTGTCTATTATTTCTTTTTGTTTGGCTCCTCTTCTTGTTTTCCTTGACTGGATTCTTAAGTATCTTCCCAACATTGACTTGGGAAAGCAAGAGGAGTGGTAGGTTGGGGTTCAACCAGCTTTGCAATTGTTTTTCATGGGGAGGGAGGTCAAAATCCTTGTTTGTTTAGAGGGGATGACTATTTTGAAGGGAAAAGGGTAGAAGAACTGAGATGATGTGGAAGATCAAGGGATGTAGAAGAGACACTAACACTTGATGCAACAACTGAGGGGCTTAACTCTTGACCATGCTGAAATGATAAAGAATGAGAAAGAGAAAATGAAGAGCTAAGAGGTGGTGGACTTACCCATTGACAAGGTTGTCTTGTTCCCAAATCATAAGCCTCGATCTCCTCGGTCCATTATGTAAGTTGGGGCAGCATTTCAACCATGAATTATAGCTTCTCTTGAGGGCTGTAATGTATTGGAAAAAGGTGCCCTATAACCAAATATTGAATGCCTTCATTTGTGCTATGGCCCTGGACTGCACCATGCTAGCCTCCATTTCTTAAATCTTCTCTAGTAGACCAACATCCTATGTGTAGATTTTACCATTGTATGCATCCCCTTATTATTGATAAGCTCCATGGCCAAACTGATTTTGACCCTGCTCATATGGATAAGCATAATGGTTCTGGATCTGATCATAATGCTGATTTTGAGGAGTTGGGAAATGCATTGGAGGTGGATTGCACTGATGTTGCTACAAGTGTGGGTTCCATGAAGGGAGTGAAGTCATGATTGCACAACTTCATGGAATGGGAGAACATGAAATATATGGAAGAAGAAAATTGATAAAAATGAGTGGAAATGGATGGAAAAGGTCTGTAACTCAGAGGATGGGTTATTGACCAGATGGAGTCTCCATATGTGCTTGCATGTGTGTTAAAAGGTTGAACCTTAATAGGAACACACCAACCTACTAAGATACAGTGGTAAGGTGCTTAGACTTGTACCACTAGGTGTGCCAAAACTATTAGTGCAAAATCACAATTTGACCCTCAAATGGTTTGGGTGTGAAGTGGGGCATTCGGTGTGATTGCACAACATGGGACCATCTCTCAAGCCGTGGGACTTACAAAACTTGATATGGACCTCTCGTAAGTGGTTCTTGCTTCCTAATATACCTACCACAAGCTACTCCAAAGTGTAGGTACAACCTATTCTATCCTAATCTAGCCATTCTAATGGGACAAGGAGAGAGAGGGTGAAAGAGCCTACATTAAGTGGTGATACACCAGAAAAGGAAGTGGTTGAATCACAAACCCAACCGCCTAATTAGAGAGAGGTGAGCAGAGGAGAGGGTGGAAATAATGTACCATGGACAAGAGATAGATTTCACATAGAAACCACTTCAAAACCCATTAAACACAACTCCCAAGACTTGCAATGAACATCATAATATGCACAGTATACCTTGTAATGATGAGAGGTAAGAAGAGACAACAAAATAAGCCAAGGATGGACATATGCATCATGAAACATATTTTATTGCTCCAAAATGTTACATAATACATTATTATTGGGAAAGAGGCAAGAAAATGCCATTACATAACCATGGGAGGAGGCTTAGACTCCACATTCTACCCTAAGGAAGAAAGAGAGAGGGGGCAGGAGAAAAACAATGACCAACCCTTTGAATATGCCCCTTCATTACAATATATAGGAAGAATGAGAGAGAGAAGAGGGAAAAAATTATATCCTGCTTCAACCACCTCGAGACGCATTGAATCCTACTTTGAAAGCTCAACCACTATCAATCAATGCCTCTCTCAAATCTGCCCCAAATCTGTCTTGACTGCATCAATTACTAGTTCAGTGCCTCAAAGGATGGGGAAATGGTGGATTAGATCAAATCCGATCAGGTTGTTGGGGAAAATAGGTCTTGCATTAACGGCCCAAAGACATTTATCCTATTTTATCCCACATAACCTCTCCAAAATTAAAGTTTTATATCTCCATGGCATAGACGAGGCTAGGATCTTTCCAACGATGTCGATTGTTTAGATTTCAATCCTCAAGTCGAAAGATATGCCCATTTTAAATTTGGATCTGGTCCATACAAAATAGCGGGAAAACAAGTTCAAAAATGGGCCCCTTTTGAAACTAGACATGTGGAGGGTTGGCAAATCTCTAAGGATAGCCTCTAAATTCTTCTTTTGAAGTGGTGTAGGGCTGACATGTGGCTTCTTCCATGACCTGCTCAATTTCCTCATTTTTTTGGCTAAGTACTTTTCTCAGAAGGGTCATATATTTGACCAGGGACACGCGATAGCTTGACACTTGTCTGAAAATCGTCCCTTTATTGTGCTCTTGAGTTAGCACCATGTTGGCACTTGGCACCCTCTGTTGGTCTATCTCATTTCTTTGAATATTCAACCTAACCCTATCCCTTTTTGAAATGGGATACGTGGAGGCTCCGTGCTTACTTAGAAACCCGCTTAGGATTTTGCCTCTGAAGGAGCGTCGAGTCGACACGTGGAAACCTCTACAGGCTCTTTGGAATTTTCAATGGCCTCCCTTACCTTTTCAGACCCTGACAACATGGCAATCCCGTGCTCATTTGGGTCTCCACTTTTGGACTAAATTTTGGAGATGTTCCAAGCTGACGCGTGGCATCTTCTACTAGCACTTCTATACTTAGCCTTTTTTAGGACCGCCTTGCCTACATTTTGACTTTTAGCTTTAACTATGCCTCTTTTTTATCCTAGGACACATGAAGGCCTGGCACTTGTTCAAGCCTCCCTTTTTGGATTCAACTTTGAAGATGCACCATTTGGACACTTGGCATCGTCCTGTCTCCTCCATACTAAGTCAATTTTGAGCTCATTCTAAACTGTTCTAAAGCTCCAAGACTTTGAACCTTTGTCATTTCTTCTCCTTGAGCCTCTCACCTCTTTTAACAATATTTTCTCCTCCCCTAACCCTACTATTCCATTTTCGAGCCCGCCATAACTGCTTAATGGATTTAAGGCACGATTCACTCGATAGAGTCGTTTCTTGAATTTCTTCTTGCACATGGTCATTTGATCTTTCACGTGCTCTGTCACTCCAGTAGAGTCCCCGTACAACCTGTTTGCAAAGTTTGAATGTGATTTCTCTGGTTCCTTCTATGGGGGTCGTGGCTAATCCAATATTTTTTTGGGGGTAAAATATGGATAACAATTCCTAAAATCACGAAGATGGAACCAAATAAAATGAGAATGATGTAGGAGAAAACCTTTCCGAGACCCTCCCATTTAGCGAAAAACAATTTAGCGCCTATTTTCTCAATTTAAGGATATGGAGTTATTAATTTTCCATAGTGGAGAAGATTCGAATCTTCTGGAGAATGACAATGATTAGACCTAGGTAGATTTGATGAACTCCTATATTATAATAAAGATCAAGTACTCTCAAGAGTCTTCAATTAGGAGCTAAAATTCCACAAGAGCGCGAAGCGTAAACTAAGGTCTTTAATGCTAAAACAAGAGAACGAAGGTTACTCTTAGACATAGATAACCCTTTTGATGTGGGATACGCTTCCACTTTTGTGCAACATCATGCCACTGTCGAAGGGGACCCATCACGAAGACCTCACTACAAAGCTTCACGTAAAGTGAAAACTAAGCGTAAAGCTTCCCCTCCTCCCAAATTTGATGAAGAAGAGGACCCTCTAGTTGAAGAAGAGATCCTTCAAAAATAGATCTTGAAGTTGAGCTAGAAACTAGCAAACTTAGGCTCTTCAAGAAGAAACATATACAAAGACAAAACTAAACCTAACGAGTTTCACTTTGATCCATACACTGACACTACCTTTAAGGTGACTCAAGTACAAAGACCAATGTCACCTACTAAAGAAAAACTCATTTAGAAAGAGTTACAATCAATGAAAGATACACTCACTATGTTACAAGAGGGAAATGTAGGCCAAAATAGGAAATATTCATATGAAGAACTATGCCCTTCCCCTTTGATAAGGACATGTTACTGCAGCCATTCCCAAAACACTTTACTATTCCCAAGTTTGATAAGTATAAGTACAAGAGTGATCCTTGTGATCATATAAAATAATTTTACATGGTTTGCCAAGAGGTCGCATATAGTGATAACTTCTTAATACAACTTTTTCCTTGCAGCTTAGGAGCACTGGAATTAGAATGGTTCTATGGTATTCCTAAGGGATCCATTACAACATGGCTGCATTAGCAAAAACATCATATGACATTATTCCTATAACATGGAAAATGATATCATGATGAACGATCTATGTGCAATACAAAACAGAAATCCAATGAGAAGTTTACAGGATTTTTACAATGATGGAGAGGGTTAGCAATTCATTTCTCTTATGCATTACCAAAAAAATAGCTAGTGAGCATATTTTTTCCTAACTTAAACCTAGAAATAGCCTTTCATTTATAGATGCACTGTGGCTCAAAATTCAAAGAGGTCATAGAGAAAGGTGGTCAAATTGAGAAATACCTCATCACAAAGGGAATGCTTAAAAATGTCGTTAAAGACAAACATGAAGCCAGATCCATAGACAAACTAAAATTCTTCAATAATAACAAGCATGTCATTGGTGATGGCATTACAGACTCCAAAAGAGTCCAAGCCATACAAAAAATCCTGATTTTAAATCTTTCACAAGGACCTCTTCCCAAATCACCTACTAAACGTATGTTTACGTCATTAATAGAGTCCTTATCTACCATACTAAAAAAATTAGATGATGTAAAAATGGTGGAATACCCAACCATGACAGTACTGTACCCAAAGGATGCCCCAAAACTTGGTTGGTTCAAAGATCATGAATACTATGACTTCCACCATGTTAAAGGAAAAAATATAGATAGGTGTTTGAGACTGCGTCATTACATACAAGACCTCATTGAAGAGGGTAAGATCGCTATAGATTCTCCCCCGAACTCAGGACAAGGTCCAAATGAGAAAATGGGTATCTACAGAGAACCTTTTACTAATCATATATATAAAAATAAAAGGAAGCCAGATCACAGGAAAACCTCCAACAACTATAGAACTGTTGCTTATGTTTACCCTACTAATGATAGTCCCTTTGATTCTCTCATAGGATGTATTCGCTCATCTAATGAACAGATCAACACTGCTTTGGATCTTAGAAAAGAGTTACACAAGAGGGACGAGACATGCTCATTTAATCAAACTAGATCCCATGCCTATTCCTTAGGAAGGTTAGTATATTTTAATAGAACAATTAGAAAAAACACTGCTAGGATATCTATTCTCGATCTCCTCAAAATCTCTACACCCACAAGAACATACTATATAAAACATTGCAAAATTCAGGAGTTTCTATAGATGTAGATCCCACAAACCTCCAAGCCATGATTGCATGCCTAGACTCCAATGATCATATTACTTTTGATCACACGCAATCCCATGTAACAATGCGAGAACACAACTTGCCCTTATATCTCAAAGTGGTTGTTACTTGTCGCAAAATCAAGAGAGTACTTATAGACGATGGATTTGGTCTAAATATTTGCACTTTAAAGCTGGTTGAATAGCTAAGCCATTCAGAAATAGATATGGGAGCTAAGACTATCATGATCACGGCTTATGGCAATGAAGAACGAGAATCAATGGGTACTATAGTAGTTCCCATGGAAGTAGGCCCAACTTGTCATGACATAACATTTCAAGTCCTTGATTGAGACCTTCTATATAAAATGCTCTTAAGGAACCCATGGATTCATGCCATGCAGGTCATTCCATCGAATTTACATCAATTCATCAAGCTATGTCATGAAGGACAAGTGGCTACCATTATGGGTGACTTGAAACCATTCACACATTATAGGGCATTGCACAGTTTTTCTCGTGTAGCTTATGAGTGTTCTTTGACGGATGTTGTTTTCCCCCTAAAAATAAAAGCTGTTAAGAAACGGGTAGATTTAGAGTCACTCACGCCTTATAATCAAGATTTTCCTTCATTATTCAACCCATTCTCTTCATGGGAGGCAATGTCGGTAAAATATGGCCTAGGTGATCCATTCACTCTTGAACAAGATTTGTTAATATCAGATTTATCAGTATCTCCCAGAACAAGGGGTAAGCCTTATTTTTAGTTTAAGAGCACTCGAGAGTAGTGTCCTAAACCATTGGAAATGTTTTTCCATAGCGGTCTCCTATCTAAGGAGAAAATGTTAGAAGATCCTACCAGCAGAGTGCCAGAAGGTACCATGGCTTCATGCCATCAAGCACCCCAATACATCAAAGGTCACTTCATGATGTTTGTCATGGGCTACAGTGGATTTGGATGTGGAATCAATGCACAAGGCTGACTAGAGCCTATTCCCATCCCTTGTTTTAAGTCAGATAAGCATGGCCTGGGGATAAGGCCTCATAACACTCGCCCTCCGAGATTGATACCACCTCTTCCGAATGTGAGGATGTTTCATCTCATTCGATACCAATGTAAATTCCCAATGTATCCTCTATGAGAATCTTGATTCCACTAACTTATTCCCAAATTCAGCGGTCCTTACCTTATCTGAATCCATCCCCTTAAACAATTATCAAGTATCCCTTGTATATCCTAAACTTATAGATTGGGATCAAAAACTTCACGTGCCACTAGAATTCTTTGAAAATGATGAGTCATTTGTAGATTCGATGGGACTCAAGGATTCTAATCCATCTGGGACCACAAGAAAGGATTTGCGATTCAACTAGACACATTTGCATACTTCGGGAAGAAGTAGAGATGTGTGGATGTTTGAACAAGAAAGTGGTAAGTAATAATACAAGCACTTCAGAGAAACCTTACAAAAAGATAAACGGAAGTCTCAAAGTGAAAAACTCTTTGAAACAATCATAGATAAATATAACGAAGAGTCTAAAGATGAAGTGGTCTATCCATTTAAAGATGATGATGAACTACCACAGAAGTTGATCTTACTCTTCCCGTAATCCTACACGGATGGAAGATGCATCTAAGATGCTTGTTGAGGAAACAATTAATGTTAACATTGGCTTAGAAGAGCAACCTAGAATGATAAAGTTGGGGTCTTTACTCTCAGTTTATAAATAGAAGGTCTTTGTAGAGATCTTAAGAGAATACATGAACATATTTGCATGGACATATGCAGATATGCCTGGTTTAGACCCAGAGTTAGTTGTGTACAACCTCATTATACACCCAGATGTAAAACTCATCAAGTAAAAGTTGAGAAAGATGCACCCTAAGGTGGCACTCCTTGTCAAAGAAGAATTGGAAAACTCACTGCTAGTCAGTAGATTTCATTAAACCCATCGATTATTCAGAATGGATCTCTAACATAGTCCCTATACAGAAGAATCCTTTCGGCATAAGAATATACACTGATTTCCATGACATTAATAAGGTATGTCCTAAGGATGACTTTCCCCTACCTAACATTGACATGATAGTTGATTCCACTGCTAGTTATGAAATGTTGTCCTTAATGGATGGCTTTTCAAGTTATAACCAAATATGGATTGCAAAAGAAGATCAGCATAAAACAGCCTTCATCACCCCTTGGGGGACATTTTTCTATAAATTCATGCCTTTCAGACTTAAGAATGTTGGGGCCACTTATCAATGAGCAATGACTGTCATCTTCCATGATATGATGAATGACATCATGGAAGATTATGTTGATGACATTTTAGCCAAATCCAAGAGTAGAGAAGAGCACCCAGAGGTGCTTAGGCATATTTTTCAGTGCCTCAGAGATTATAAGGTATGCTTGAATCCCAAGAAATGTGTCTTTGGTGTTTTATCAGGAAAACTCTTGGGTTTCATAGTTTCATAGAGAGGGATAGAAGTGGACCCTGCTAAGGTCACAACTATTACAAAAATTCCTCCACCTACAACTCTCAAGCAACTGAGGAGTTTACAAGGAAATATTTAGGAAATCCGTCACTTCATTTCACAGCTTGCGGATAAGTGTCACCCATTTACTCATTTATGAAAAAATATGTTGCATTCAACTGGGACTTGACTGTAAGAAGGCATTTGCACTCTTTGAAAGATTTCTTGGTCATCCCACTTGTACTCATGCCACGTACCCAGCTAAACCTCTCCTCTTGTACATTTACGCTACCAAGTTTTGTATTGGTGCACTACTTGCCCAATACGACTTAGACCATAAAGAGAGAGAAATTTACCATCTCAATCGCACCTTGATTGCATATGAATTGAATTACCCCTAGATTGAAAAGGCTTGTTTGGTAGTTGTCTTTACCTTCCAAAAGCTTCCGCATTATCTCCTAACTAATAAAACCAAACTCATATCCAAAGTTGACCCTCTCAAATACCTTTTATAAAAAAATCGTCATAGGCCGAATGGCTAATTGGATCTTATCCTAAGTGAATTTGATATTATGTTTGTAAATTATAAATCCTTGAAAGGATAGGTATTGGCTGATCAGTTGGTAGAAGTACCTCTACTAGGTACAAAACCTTTATGTCTGGATCTTCTAGATGCATCTATGATGTACATTGAAGAATCCATAGAGTGGTAGGTCCATTTTGATGGATCATTCACCTTCCATGGATTAGGAGTAGGAGTGGTGCTTATCACTCCCACAGGTGATGTCATACCAAGAGCATTCCAGTTGGGATTTCCATGCACTAATAACATTGTAGAGTACGAGGCACTCATCGTTGGCCTCAAGCTAGCTATTACTTGGAACATCAGATAACTATGAGTCATTGGAGACTCTCAACTTATCATTAAACAAGTTAATGATGAGTACAAGGTTAAAGATGAGAAACTCATTCCATATAAGAAAATGGTCAAAAATCTGAAGGAGTACTTTACACAGATCATATTTGAGAAAAGACAAGGTCACACAATAGATCCATGGATGTTATGGCTATAATATGTTCTTTGTTATCCATTCCACCTCGGAAAGTAATATTCCTTTCTTTGTATATCATTTACAAGTGCCTACATATGATATGTTAGAGTCATGTTTGGCATGTGAAGTTGTTGGTCCATTATCCCCCTGGTATGATCCAATCTTTCGATACCTACAAGATGGCACTTTTCCACTAGACATTACTCATTCTGAAAAGAAATCCCTTATCTACCACATAGCCCGTTATACCCTCCTAGGAGGCACCCTTTATCATCATGGCTACGACGGGAATCTGCTTCGCTGTTTGGATGTTACTAACTCAATCCATGCCATTAAGGAAGTACATGGTGGTATTTGTGGAGCGCACACCAGCGACATGGTCTTAGCTAAGAAGCTATTGAGAGTAGGCTATTATTAGCCTACCATGGAATCAGACTGTTGCAATTTCGTAAAGAAATGTGAGCTATGTCAGAAGTATGGAAACTTAATACATGCACTAGCCCAGGATTTGTAGCCTATCGCAACACCTTGGCCATTTTCTAAATGGGGTCTAGATCTCATAGGGAAGCTCCATCCTTCTTCTTCAGATGGCCATACCCACATTATCACTACCACTGAGTATTTTACCAAATGGGTAGAGGTTGTGCCTCTTACTTATGTCACTGGTGCACAAATTTCTAAATTCATTATGAACCATCTCATCTCGCCATTATGGATCCCCTCCACCATTATCACAGATAATGGTAAATATTTCAAAAACAAAATGGTAAAGACATTATGTCAATGTTTCAATATTTAGTTTAAATGGTCTACCCCCTATTACCCCCAAGGTAATGGACAAGTAGAGGCTACTAATAAAACCCTTGTAAGAATCATGGAGAAAATGGTAAGTAAGACTAGCCATAATTGGCACTTACAGATACATCCCACCCTCTAGGCCTATCGAACCTCCATCCACACTCCTACTGGTGTGACCCCATATTAACTTGTCTATGGAACTAAATCCATCATACCTTTGGAAGTGGATCTTCCCTCCCTGAGAATATCTCTTAGAGACTATCTTGACAAAGATGAGGACTACAGAGTTGCTCGACTGGCAGAGTTAGAACTATTAGATGAAAATTGTATCAGAGTGCTCAATCACCTAAAGGTCTATTAAAAATATTATCCATAGGATATAAAAACACATCATTCATCGAGAATTTGATGTAGGTGATCTAGTCCTAAAGGAAAATCAGAAGAACACCATCAAGGATAGAGAAAAGAAAGGTAAGTTTGAAGCTAACTGGCTAGGCCCTTATGTGGTGGTTGCTTAAGTATGGATCAGGAGCCTATAAAATTACGTACTCGGATGGTGAAGATCTTATAGAACCTATGACCATCATGTACCTCAAGCAATTTTATGCTTAAGCATGACGAGAATATTAGATAAGAACTAAAAAATAGAAAAACAAAGAAAAAATAATAAAAACAAAAATGGAAAATTGAGAAAATAGTAAAGAAAAAATAGGTCGTCCACATGTGAAAACCACGCAATTGTGGCGCAATGGGTAGGTCTTTGAGTGAAAACCGGTTTCCAACTCTCAAGGAGGATCTATCATTCACAAGTTACTCTTTCCTCGGGATGGGTAATTCTCATCACTTTCTAGGGTTAGTTTCCCTTGCTAGGTCTAGGAACCCTACCAAGTCTACCTTGTAAAGCCTGTGATCTGGCTTGTTTTACTCTTGTATCTACATGAAGGATGTTGCCTTTGTATATTCCCATCCAACACTGGGGACACCTTCACATTCCACTATCTTGTACATACACACATGGCATTTTTCCTTTTGTATATTCCCACATCACGCTGGGGGCATCCACGCTTCTTTGTTCTTATACATTTCTTTCAACATGACCTTAGAAAACACAAAAATACACTTGGAAAAGGGTACACAAAAATCTAAACATTCAGAAAATATCCCTTCTAGGGATGAAGCTTTTAGTTGGCTTTCAAGATAACCCAAAAACATTAGAAAATATATCAACATTGTCCCACAAAAACAAGGTAATAATTTAATTACTTTTAGTTTTTGTTTTGTATAGTTTTGATTAAGAATACTCTTTTTCATGTGATGTTGTGACTCCTTTTGCTTACCGTAGGTTGGATCTTAGTTGATTTAATTGTATATGGCATTAGGTTTATTCGTATCTTGTATAAATCTATTAGGATTCATTTTTTACTTAGATTAAAATGTCCATTTGATCTCTTTGGCATGTTTAATAAATTCATGTATTTTGCATCTTAGGTTATGTTACTGTATATAGGTACAATTGTTTAGCTTTGTTAACTTTTGTTTGTGTGTTTGTTTCTTGCACAGTTGTTTGTTATCACATCTATCATCTACCATTCATCACATATAAACATCATCTACTACATCATATATACATAAATAATAAGTATTACATCATGCATGTATGTTAAGCTAATCATCACATATCATATCATCAATGGGGGTAAGAGGGGTTATGCATAATCACAAATCTATCCCCCCCACACCAATATCATCTAGTATCATCCCAAGTGCTAGAATAAGAAATCGAAACATCTCATAAATCCAAAACATGTGATACTATCTATAGATATATCATCAATATGAAAGCATGAAACATACACATCTCTAAATCTAAAGTATGTCACATACATAGAGGAAAGGGAAATCATACATCATGATACAATGATTGCAAAGCAATGATCACTAATCATACAAAGCATAATCATAGTATAACATGAAAAAATCATCATCAAATGTCCATATAATACATGTATAAATATCCATGTCAATACTCAAGTGTACATCATCGATACAATATGCCATCTAAAAGGGGCATGCATCAAAAATTGAGCCTTCATCAAGAGGCATCATCAAAACAATGATACATGAATCTATACATCAAAAATCAGCCTTTGTAAGAGGCGTGTATATAATACATCTGTACAAATGGGAAAAGGAAGAACTCAACCATAGTTATCACCCTCACTGGGGCTCCCGTCCATGTCCTAGAGGATGGAAGAGTGGTGGCTATGATGGACCGCACTTTGGAGGTATCACCTTGTTGTCTAGCTGGTTGTTGTCCAGGTTGGATGCTCTGCAATGGGCTACTAAACTAATCTAATTGAACGGCATGATCACTGTGACCTGAAGCCTGTCATGCTCACGCCTAACTTCTCAAAAGGTACTACTGGCTGCCCTACTGGGACTACCCTGAAATAGGAAGTCCTATAGTATAGAGCCTCGCTGCCATATATCATAGCATCTTGTGTCATATCAACATCTCTAGAAGTAATAGCTTCCTGTAGAGTATCATTTTTCTCACCTATCAACCTGCCACTATCATCCCGAGCTTATCTAGAAGCAAGGTGGCATTTCGGTCTCTATCTATGGTGATAGCTCGCACTTGGGCTCATGAGTGATCTCTATATATGATATAGCCACTGTGACTGTGCCTAGGTGTGGTCCCTCTGAGCAACAACCATCTGCACTTGGTCTGAGACTAATGTAAAAGGCTCATTATCTAACCCCACTATGTGGCCATCTCACTAATCTGGCTCTACCATGAGGTATTATCCTCGCCCTCAATGGCCTATGCTCGGGCCTCGATCCTCAACACTGTCAAAATCTATACCTGAGCATGTGCGTGATCTCTCTCTACTATGAGGGCATGTACTTGTTCCCTGACTACATCTCTCTCTCTAGCCACCTGTAACTGAATGACAATTGCCACCTGTAACTGTTGTTGAAGAGTACCTAACTACCCACCATCGCCACCACCCCTAGAGCATGAGGTGGCGACCCCCTTGGAAATACCATCAAGAGGGGAATAAATCCCCATTGGAATGCCTACCGCAGAACCTCTATGTCGTGTGCCCCAAATCCTATCTTGGCCTATGCCTAGGACCCTGTCTCTATGGCTACTATAATTCAGACCCTATCCCCTGCCCCTAACATAACAATGTGAGTCAGGACCACCATCATCATCATCATCACTATCATCACCACCAATAGCTCCACCCTCATCACCATTGGGAGGCCCCACTGGAGGAGATATCACACCGGTGTTAAATGACATGGAAACACACCATGGTACATACTCAGGTGTGGTCCCCGGATCTCTAATCTATCTTAGTGGCACCCACATAGCAGGTACCACCTATAAGAAACTGGCCAATGCTCTATCTCGGGAAATATATGGACCCATATCTATATACTCTCGGCCTTGCGAGCATACCACCTATCTGTCCCATGAACATCCTAGGTAATGTCAAAACTCCTCTGGCACTAATCTACCTTGTATATCTCCCGCATATAGTTGTGGCTACCTAATATGAAGTGCTCAACTGTAGCAGTACTGAGCTATAAACTATCCTCAGGCCACTGGAAATGTCTGTAAGGCCTCCATACCATGGAAGCCTATTGTAACTCATCAAGCTCACGGCGGTAGTGATATGCATCTCCCATATATGGCCACACATCATCCCCCATTGGGACCTAACCCATAGTAGAAGGATCCTCGAGAACCTGAACTCTCAAAACACCTAAGGGGTGACCAATAGCAATGTGGTCCCATGCCTAAATTTGAAGCAATCTGGCTGGCCCTACCATCTTATGATGGTAGTAGGTAATCAAATAAAGGTCCCAAAGATATAGATGTTGTAGAATACACTACCCCGAGTAGGGTATCTCCCTCTATCAAACTACGTATCACTCCAAGGAGACTGAGCGGAAATGAAGCACTAGTCTTGTCAGGGAGTAGAAATCCAGTGACAAAGGCCATCATGTAAACTACCACTTGGTCTAGCTCTAAGTCCTCAATACACTGCAATAACCTAATAGTCATCCCATGTTGTGGTATCATTGGGACACCAAACAACTCTATAATGTACCACTGAATATCATGCTAGTGGCTCATAGACTGGATAAGCTGACCCTAGATCAAGACCCACATAATACGCCACACATCCTCGAGAGTAATCATGATCTCCCCGGTCGAGAGCCGAAACCACCGACTCTTGTTGTGTCATCGCTCTACTACAACAGTCAGAAGGCCATGATCCAATGTGATCTGGGGCATATCTACCACATAAGCCAATCCTGTAACATATAGGAGACTATCTAATATCACCATGTCATCATCGTCAAACTATGCCTCTATTACCACTAGCTGACCATATCGCTCGCGAGTATGTAGGATGGGTAGTATACGCTGCAAATAGGAAAACACACATGTATCAGTTGACATTTCTATCTACTTCTATCTAAAATTACTAGTAAATCCTACATTCTTCCATCTCATTTCCTAAATTTTCACTTTCTTCTAGTCTGCCTTCTTTTCTCCTTGGTCATTTGGCCGGAAGGTTGTTCTTCTCGCTTCTCTAACACATGCATGCCTACTCCGACGTATTTACGCCCATCCCAAAGCCTACACACCTATCTTAGCACGTACGCAACCCCTTTATTTTTCTAGTCCATAAAGGATACGTACACACCAAAGCAGTGATGCCTACATGCCCATCTCTCGCGCATGCGTGTGTCCGTTCTGTGTATCCACCTAGGATGCATACGCGGCCTCTTTAACGAATGCGTGGGCAAGTCCTTGTTCTTTTCCCTCCCACGAGATATGTGTACACATATCCGTTATTTTCGACAGATATACGTACATGTACCCATTGGTTTTGATGCATGCGCATACATGTACACATCACCAACGCATGCACATATGTGCATATGTCAATTTTTCCTACTATAAGCCTAAAAAGCCCTAAAAATTGCATTAAATATGTAATTCACAAAGAAGGATAGGCCACTCATGTAGGGTCCATCAGCTTAGGTCTCGCATGAACTCCCGAATGCGATCTTCTCATCTCCTCCTGCTCGGTAGGCTTGTCATCTCACTCTAGGGCTATTGCTCTCGGTCGCGGTAAAAAAATTGTAAGAACTTTGGTACAAATGAACTGGTCCTGATTGATTTAACCCCCTTGGTGGGTATATTAGGCTATCGTAATGCCCTCGGGGCATGTTTTCTCCACCATGATCTTTCTAACACTTCTTCTATCCGTCGAGATGATTATTTTTCTATTAAAATAATTATTTTTGCTCATTTTCGCATGCTGGGGCACTTAGTGCCACCCTGCGGTCACTTCTTCATTTGCACTAGGATAATTTACGCATGTTCTAGGCATAATTTTGTATTTTTTTTATTTTTCCTCTCTTTTAGAAGCCATGATGATTATTTTTATTAAATAATTATTTTTGGCTTGTAATTCTTCTCGCCGGGCATTTTATGTGCTAACTAACACCTTTGCCTTTGCCTTTAGGTAGTTGCACATGTTTTTAGGATATATTTGATCTCTTATAAAAATTCGACCAAGTCAAAAATCATCCAAAAAAGCCAAAAACATCAAAAAATTCCAAAAACATTGACATACTTCAAAAATGGACTAAAAATTGGTAAAACACTCATTTACAGCTGAAATTTGTGTCTCTCGCATGACACTCATCCCATATCTTGCTGAAATTTTAAAATATTTTGAAATAACGACTTGTGGATCATCAGAATCTTCAATCATCTACAACATTTATGTTGTTTACTTTGTTGTACTACTGGGCGCTATCGCTTTCTGGTAATGTTTTCGTCATGCACATTACTTTTTCATCGGACCCAAGTGTCCTCCATCTATTCCCTTGCATATACAGATTGCTTGGGGATCATTTTTAACCCTTGTCATTTATCGAGAAAATTTGGTACCACATCTCGATAATAAATTATTTGTGTAACTATCTTGAACGTTGTTGGTTTGAGTGTGTGTGATTGTACTTATTTCCCTGTTAAGTGAGATTGTTTATTTCTCATATTGCATTGCATTTGTGTATGTTGCATGGAGTTGGCCATTTTTAGAAATGGACGTTTGTTCGTATCTTAGCTTTTCATGTCATTTTACGCATCCATCATTTTCTTACAGTTTAATAAGGACCGATGATGAGGATTCTAAGCAAAATGATGATTATGCATTATTTCTATAAAGCACTAGTTTGTGGATAGCTCAATATCCCTTTCTTCTCGATTTCTTTCTTCTATTCTCTTTTTGATCGTCGATTGAGTTCTTCTATCACCCCATCGACACTCGAGGGGGCATCCTACCTTCACCCTACTAATTTTTCTTCTATCCCTTCAAAAAATTTCTACTTGTTTAGGTTTGTCTACTTTCTTTGAAGTGACGTGGCTTACGTCACCCCAAAGAGGGGAAAATGTAGACACATGTAGTTTGATCAAAGCACTATTATTTCTAATATTGTAATTACTATTCTCTTCCTCACAAATTAACGAAACATCTTCAGTTAGAAATATATAACTCCCTCTTACGACACTCTTTTGGTCGTATTTCCTCTTGTAAACCAATTAAATAGGGTATTCTAGCCTCTTCTTGGCTAAGTCCTCTTCTTATCCTCTTCTTTACCACTTATACTATATTCTGGACTATCAATATATCTCATTGGATTGTGTGAACCCTCTAGAACCCTCCTAAAACCATAATTACCTTCTAAACATGGTTAGCTAGTCTTAACCATGATCAACCTCTCTCTAAACCTAGTCAAATATTACTTTGACTTGCTAATTAACTTGTTGACTCCTTTTAGTCTCAATTACACCAAAAAGCCTCCCATTTCCCAAATGAAAAACTATAAATAGCCCACTACCCCCTCTCTTTTGTAAGAACATTTCTTCCCTCTAACATAAACTTTAGTATTATTGCTAGGATTAGGACTTTTATTTCATTGAGCTATTTCCTTTACTTTTGCATTTCTATCACACAACATGGAGTAAATGGGAAGAACCATTAGCCTTGAATCCATTAATGGTGAGATCCCATTCTCTTGAAGCATAAATTGATTTCTTAGATCCTTTTAGGTTCATTTACTTTAAGCTTTCAAGAATAGAAGTTAATTTCATTTATTTAAATTTCTTGTTTACTTCAAGTTAATGTATGCAAAGTAGGAATCCTTGCTTGCATAAGAATTTTGGGTTTCTTGAGTGTTCTTACCCCTTTCTATAGCTTTTGCAACCTTTCATTGAACACAAACACAATTAAAAACATAGTTTTATATACTATTCAAACTAAGCATGGGCCAATAGAGTTAATTTAAGGCCGCTTAGGTTAAATGTTTAAAAAGGATAGGATAGATTTTAAACATCAGATATTATATTTAATATCTATAATATATATAAATTTTAATATATATTTTTAAACTATATATGATAGAATAGTTAGGTTAAACTTATTTAACATATAGTTTTGTAAACAAAAAAATTGTGTGTCCCATGTACCCAAATTATAATCGACATTATATAAAATATTTGAAATGATTCAAATGCAATTAATTAAAAAATGGGTACCATGAGGGGACATTAGATTTTTTTTTTGAATTCTCATGTCAATACAAGGTATCCCGAAGAGTTACATAGGGGACAATAATTTCACACGACCAATGAGAAAATTGAAATCCTGTTATTACGAAAACTTGTCTCCTCCATTAATTTACTTTCAATTTAGATTTGAATAAATTTTAACATGAACACATGAAACTAAAGGGAAATTGAAAATATTTTAAATATTAATAACCCTTACCTATTCTCGCATGTAGTTTTCATGTGCGGGTAAATATCATTCTAGATCCCCTTTCCCCGTGCACACACAAAATTCATGAACATATGTCCCGGAGGAAGGGGGTTTTAAATAAATATTTATACCAAACTAATGAGATAACCACCAACCATCCAAATAGACACAACCATTGGCCAATTAACTAAATAATTAATTACAAATGCTCTGATACCATGTCAAGTCTAAGGTGTGAATTAATAAATAAACACATTAGAATATATTTAACATTTATCAAATATTGAATAAATATATCAAAACATTAAAGAACAAAAACACAAATTTAACATGGAAAACCCTAAGGGGTAAAAATCACAAAGTAAGAATTTCCATTATGTGAGAAAGAAAATTACATCCAAGAAAATTCCAATCTCCTCGCTTCTCTCTCGTAATTTCACCCGAAGTGAATATCACAAATATCACTCACAACCATATTTAAATAACCCTAAGGGTTACGAATATTATGTGATGGGGTGTGCACCCTGATTTATAAATAATTAGCTATTAAATAACTAATAAACATAATATAAAGTTTAGGATAACAGTAGGTAAAGTATTAGGATAACAGTAGGTACTAGCGATGGAGAGAACTATGGAGACGCGGTCTCTACAGTTTTGGCTGCAGAATGTCTGCGAACTACGATTAAAAATGCTGAGGAAAGGCTGATCTATAGCCGGAATCAGACGTTTGTGGACACGAGTACGAACGCAGAAAAAGCTGGAGGTACAGTCAGTGCGGTTTCTGCAGTTCGGCCGCCGTGGAAAGTCTGCGCAATATGACAAAGTTTACTGAGGAAAAGTAGATCTCAGGCCACAATCGGACGGCTAGAAACGAAAATGAGGAAATGCTGGGATCCACACCTTTGGCCTGGAATAAGCTATTTCAAAGCCCTAACCTCAAGGTGGGTCCGAAAATCACTGATCAGTTCACATGGGAAATGGACAAAGAGGGTGCCACCTGTCTAAGGGTCCCAGATGGATTTGTTGATAGAGCCTTAAGCAAAGCAAATCTCTCCCTTGTTGGTAAGTTTCTTGGCTCTAGACCTAATATTGATTTCATTAGAAAATGGGCTTTGAGAAAATGGAAACCTAAGGGAGCCCTAAATATTACCATTATGCCAAAAGGTTTTTTCCTGGCTAAATTTAATCAGCAAGAGGATTTAGATTCGGTGCTACTGGGAGGCCCCTGGTGGCTGGGCAATATGGGTCTTTTTTTGAAAAAATGGTATCCGGGTTTTGATCCAAATACTGAAAATATAAACACCATTCCAATCTGGTGTAGGCTACCAGGACTGCCATTGCATTTATGGGATGATGAAATACTGCTAAATATTGCAAAATCCCTAGGTGCACCTATTGGGCTGGATGGACCCACAAGAAACAGATCCAGGCTTGCTTTTGCTCGGTTCTGCATTTTCTCAGCCATGGATCAGGAGTTTCCGGAGCACATAATCTTGAAAACTAGATTTGGGTCCTGGACCCAAAAAATTGAAGTTGAAACCTTAAGATGTAAGCTATGCCATAGCATTGGTCACTCCGACAAAAACTGCTCCAAGAAGAAGACCCCTCCTTTGGATGCTGAACAGCCTGGGATAGGCTCAGACTGAACAAAGTTAGCAGGGATCCAAGCAAGGATAGGAAGATTGATGACAAAGGTCCCAGCCAGAAGGATTTGCAGCTAAATAGAAGGAAAAAAAGGGGGGGTTTTAGAACTCATATAAAGAAGCATCTAGTCTGGCGCCCCAAAGCTGCAACATTAGCTTTGCCTGAAGCTCCTAACAAAGAAGTATTGGACAAATCTGTGAAGGCATCCTTGGATAAACCTTTTGAAGCATCTATTAAAGAAGACTTTGTTAAGGTATCCATGGAAGTAAACGAGCAAGATGGTTCAGTGAAGGTCAATTTAGTCCCTTCTGGATCAGAAGAGAAAGAAATTCAGTCATTCATTAGGGAGGAAGCTTGGAACAAGGAAGATATGACTACAATAGAGCCTTTGGAGATTCTCTCTTCTGGGGAGAATGGTAATGCGGATCCACTGCCATGTCCCAGCATTACAACAGTGGCTTCGCCGGTCTGCTGCAGCACCAGAACAGCTTCTGTTCACATGCCTGACAGGATTCATAAAGAACAAGAAGAGGGGGAAATTACGCCTACCAAGGAAAAGGAAGATCCAGACTCTGGATTCACAATGGTCATCTCAAAAAAGAAAAAAAGATTGAAAGGTTTTGAAAGGATCCCAGAATCATTATATAGTGATAAAAAAAAGGAAATTGACAATTGGGACACCTCTACTTCCAGAACAACTAGGTCTTCTGCTAGACGAATAGCTGATTTTGGAGGAAGCTCAAAAAGAGGAAGACCTTCTAAAAAGACTCTCAGAACTAAGAAAATGGAGAGGGATATTGCAGATGGTGTTCAGCGTCAACTGAACCAGCAAGCAATTCCAACCACCAACCATTCCAAATGAAGATTATATCTTGGAATATTAGAGGCCTAAATGGAAACTCTAAGCAAAGAACCATCAAGGAGTTACGGGATTCCAGTAACCCCAGCATTTTGATTCTTCAAGAAACTAAAATGAAAGCAATGACCATGGATAATATTAAAAAAAAAATTTGGGATAGCTCTGAAATGGCGGCTGTTGACTCTCAGGGAGCTTCCGGAGGGCTGGCTACTCTTTGGGATAGAAGGCACTGTACTGGTATGATTCTTAGTGATAATATTAATCATCTTGCAATTAAATTCGTCACTATTGAGAAAAAGTGTGAATGGATCTTGTCTAATATTTATGCCCCTAACTCTGCTAGTGGTAGAAGAAAACTCTGGGCTGATCTTAAAATCTTTAGAAACCAACATTGCTCTGCTAACTGGCTTATCATGGGGGATTTCAACTCCCCACTAAACCCAAGCGAGAAGTTTGGAGGAACCCCCACCTTCTCTAATGGAATGGAGGATTTTGCTGATTTTATTGCTGAACAAAACCTCATAGATGTGGATCTGCATGGTAATAAGTATACTTGGAATAATAGAAGGTTGGGAAAGGAGTTCATTCAGGTGAGACTAGATAGGGCACTAATCTCAGCAAACTGGATTCTAAGCCAAGACTTTTACCTCTCTTCCCTTCCCAGAATTGGATCGGATCATAATCCGATTGCTCTAAGCTTTCTCAATTGGACTAAACCTGCAAGAAGCTCATTCAAATTTGAAAAAATGTGGATGGAGCATGACGATATCTATGATAAGATAAAAGAATGGTGGGAATGGAATGGTGAAGGCACTGCTCAGTTCAGATTGGTTCAAAAACTCAAAAATGTCAAAAAGCAAGTCAAAATCTGGAACAAAAGTGTTTTTGGAAATATTTTCGAAAAAAAGAAAGAGTTAAAACAGAAGCTTCAGGATCTGGAGTTAAAAATGGATACTTTGGGGAGATCGGTTGATGATGAAGCAAATGAGAAGAATATTCTATCTGAGTTGCATACGATCTGCAGTAGAGAAGAGTCTTTTTGGCGCCTTAAATCTAGAGCTATCTGGCTTAAAGAGGGAGACAGGAACACAAAGTTCTTTCACATGACTACTTTGAAACACAGAGCCAGTAACAGGATCTTAGAGGTTTCTAAAAACAACGGGAGTATCACTAAAGATCCCAACAACATCAAGAAACAAGCGCTTGACTTCTACAAAAATCTTCTTAAAGAGAAAAATGTCAGCAACCCTGAAGCTATTTCCTTCATGCTGGAGGCCATCCCTCAGAATAATATTGAGGACCAGAAATTCAGAGATATCACTAAAGCTGTCACGCTTGAAGAACTGCAAAAGGCTGTTTTTTCTCTTGAGGGGGATAAGGCTCCTGGGCCGGATGGGTTCTCTATTAATTTTTTTCAGAAGTTCTGGGAAATATGCTCGGAGGATCTTCTCAAAGCGGTGAATGAATTCTATAGAACGGGAAATCTTCTAAAAGAGCTCAATAACACGCACATTGTGTTGGCACCTAAAAAAATGGATGCAAAAGATTTCAAGGACTTCAGACCTATCAGTCTTGTTAATGCTATCTTTAGAATCTTCACCAAAATCATTACTACTAGACTACAGCTCATAATGAATGATCTCATCTCAAGGCAGCAGAGTGGCTTTATTAAAGGCAGGATAATACAAGACGGAGTGATTATGGTGCACGAGACTATACATTCCATGGAAAATAATAAAAAGGCAAATATGATCCTCAAGCTTGATATGAATAAAGCTTTTGACAAGGTATCTTGGGTCTTCCTTGACAAGATTTTAACTAAATTTGGGTTCACGGAAAAATTTAGAAAAATTGTTAAATCTTGTTTATCTACAGCCAGGTTCTCTGTGGTTGTTAATGGGGAGCCTGTGGGTTTTTTCACCAGCAGCAGAGGTCTAAGACAAGGAGACCCCATCTCCCCCTTACTCTTCATTCTTTTAGCTGACAGCCTTAGTAGAACAATTGGCAAAGCGGTTGAAGACGGCCTTTTAAATGGATCTAAACCCACTTCATTCAGCCAAGCTGTCTCTCATCAACAGTTTGCGGACGACACTATCCTTCTTCTTCTGGCTTCAGTTGTGGAAGCTAAGGCTATTAAGGCTCTATTACAACTCTATGAATCTGCTTCTGGGCAAGAGATTAATTATGACAAAAGCACCATTTTCTTCTTCAACACCCCTGGGGAAAGACAACTCAAGATTGCTAAAATTCTGGGCTGTCAAATAGGTGCTCTTCCAGCAACGTACTTAGGCCTCCCTCTTGGCACTAAGAAAGTCTCTCACATGGTGTGGGATGAATTATTGGTGAGATTTCAGAAAAAAATGGCTGGTTGGAAAGGTGCCACTCTCTCTAGTGCTGGTAAGTGCCTACTCATTAAAAGTACACTCCAAAGTCTGCCCATCTATATCATGTCACTTTTCAAAATTCCTTCTTCCTTCAGAGAGAAAATAGAAAGGATTCAGAAAAAAAATTTATGGCAAGGCATGGAAGAGAAGTTCAAATTTCACCTAGTGGCCTGGGATAAGGTCTGCACCCCGAAATCTATGGGAGGGCTGGGCATAAAAAATATTGAGAAAATGAATGAGGCACTCATTGCTAAGATGGGCTGGAGATTGCTATCTGAGAAACAACCCTGGATTGATGTTATTAAAGCAAAATACTTGAATCAACAAGCTGTTTACTCCTATCTGCATGATGAACACCTCCCCAATGGCTCCATTTTTTGGAATAATCTGGTCAAGAGTAGAAACTTCATCAAGCAGGGCAGCAAATGGAAAGTGGGGGATGGCAGTGAGATAAACTTCTGGGAGGATAACTGGTTCAGTGATAATCTCTTGGATAGATTTGGGATAGCTAAGGACAGCCTTATAAGCAAGTATGGAACTAAAATCAAGGACTACATTGAAGGAAATGGCACCAACAAGATTTGGAAAAAACTTACTGTGGAGCGAATTGAGCTGAAACAAATTACTTCCTCCCTTCAGGATCTTTTAGATCTCTTTCCTTTAAGTCAGCTGGATTCCAAGGATGAGCTGGTTTGGAACAATTCACATGATGGGAAATACTCAGTCAAATCTGGTTATATCAATCTTTTTCACAGTAATCAATCTGATTTTAACTGGAACAAGATCTGGATGCCTGAGTTAACCCCCAAAATAAATTTCTTTCTTTGGCTGGCCATCAGAGGTAGAATTCTCACCACTGACAATTTGATGAGAAGAGGATTTATAATTCCTAATTGGTGCCACCTTTGTAGGAATGACTATGAAGACATTAGTCATCTGTTCATACATTGTGATTATGCCAATAGAATTTGGAACTTTGTCCTTTCTAAATTCGAAGCTCTTTGGGTGTTGCCGAAGGATCTTAATCAGCTATGGAATCAATGGAACCCACCATTCAGACATTGTGTTATCAAAAGAATCTGGAAATTAGCCATCCCACATTTAATCTGGAGGATTTGGAAGGATAGAAATAATATCATTTTCAGAAATAAGAAGCAAAATTATAAACTCAGTATTGGCAAAATTTCTCAAGGTCTCAAAGAGGACATGGCCAGATTTAAACCTCCCAAGAACAAGTGTTATCCTGAGAATGAAGAACACATCTTATCTAATTGGCAGATTGGAAATTGGAGCAACCCTGGGAATAGTGTAGATAGATCTTCGATTAAATGGCATCCTCCTGACTCTAATTGGTACAAGCTGAACTTTGATGGCGCCTCTAAGGGAAACCCTGGGACAGCAGTAGGAGGAGGAGCAATACGGGACCACAAAGGTAATTTGATTGCTGCATATGCTGGAAAAATGGGAATTCAAACCAATCATTTTGCCGAAGCATTATCTGCTCTCTGGGGCTTGAGAGTTGCACGGGCTCAAAATATTCAGAACCTTGTTGTTGAAGGGGACTCCCTTAATATCATTAAACTTCTTAATCAGTCCTCATCTCCCAGTTGGAGTATTAAAGATTTTATCTCTGAATCCATAAGCATTAGTCACACCTTCAATAGCATCAGAATCATACATACTTACAGGGAGGGCAATAAATTGGCGGATGCACTGGCCAATTATGGCATTAATATAAATTTCACCGTCTGGGATAATGATAGTATCCCTAATCAGCTTCACAACAGCATCCATGCGGACCTTCATAAGCAAGCAATCCCTAGAGATGAGCCTTAATCTTTGGAGGAAGATCAGAATCATTAATACTTTCACACGTGCTGCTTTAATGAATATGGCGAGGCAAATAATATCAATTTCAAATGATAGCAAGAATTATTTAGGGAACTTCAAGTGGAGTTATCTAGATTTGAAAATCGCGCACGCGGGAGGTACAACAGCTGTTGATATCCGGATGCTAAGCTCCACGAAAACCGATGATAAATGCAATGTGATTGTTGACAGGGAAAGGGTTATCACACGCGACTTCCCGCAGGCTCAGTTCAGCAGTTACGCAGCCGTTCGTGAGAAGACCAACGGCTATAGTTCCCAGTCTTATGCGACCTTCAACAGCAAGAAACGGACTGTTCTTCACGCTCAGAGGCATTCGAGAAATTGTTGTAACCAGTATACCACAGAGAAGATGGGAGGACCTCCCTGTCAAATTGAGCCGTGCGCGGACCCCGACTGGAAGGAAAACACTGAGCTTTGGAACATTCTCAGCATAGGCGGCTTCACCAACTTCGTTGATAGGGTGCAGGGACATGATCAAAGCATTTCTGTATGCTTTGCTAAGGAGTGGAAAGAGAGGACTGTCGACTATGGGGGACAGAAGATACTTGTCAATGAAGATCTCATTGCTGAAGCGACCGGCCTCAGCTTGGAAGGGTACCGCTTCTTCAACAAAAGGGTTATCAAAGAAGCTGAAGAAAGAAGATTTGTGGAGGAAGATGAGAAGCTCATATTTAGCACAGCGGGTCTGCTTGTCAGCTCAATTCCATCACCCTATGATGAAGTCACTCGCATGATGATTCGATTCATCTCCTTGGAAGGTAGGTTTGTCACTGTCCCTGCTAAGCATCTCATCTTTTTAAACCACTTCCGTAGGAATAGATTGGTTTGCTTCCCTCATTATCTGTTAAACTCCCTTGAGCGCTCCATTTTGGAGTTCCAGAAGCACACCCGGGTGGTTCCCTTGCATCAAGGGCTTATATTGTTAATTCACAAATGCTGCCTTCTTAAGTACCCTGGTCTTCCTTCCTCTCCTAGCCCGGCTCCCCCTTTGATGGGCTCTGCTGCTGCCAGTCCTGTTTCCCCTGCTGCCCTTGTTGCTGCCCCCGCCACCGGTGCTGCTACCCCCATGCCGGCTGCACAAGCTTCTCCTTCAATTCCTCCCCGTTGCTGCTCCTGTCACCCACCTCACCTCTACCTCTAAAAGACCAATCACTGTGGGCTTCCAGGAGACTCAACCTTGAGACTCTTGCTGTGGGGAAGGAGCCTATTGAACTTGACATTGCACGTGACCTGCTGAACATTAGTAGTGCCAGTCCCCGGGAAGTACAGATGGATAGCTCTTCTAAGAGGCTGGAGGCCTTAGAGGCTGAGATAAATTTGCTGAAGGATGAGGTCAAAAACCTAGCTAAGCAAAAAGGTAAGAAAAGCATGGAGGGGGAAGGGAGCATTGATAACAGTCAGATTGAAGACATATACAAGAAGCTGACCTCCTTAGACTCCCGCCTAGGGAAGGCTAAGACTAGACATGATTACAACATTGCCGCCTTTAGGGCCATCGAGGAGTTCATCGAGGGTCATGCCAAAAGTGTTTCCAACCTCAGCGGTGTCCCGGCTGCACTTTGGGGCAATGAAAAAGAGAGCAAAAGAACCATCGAGGAGCTCGATAAGACGGATGCTGCCCACATGACTGCATTGGGTATGTTTCATGCCTGGAAAAGAGTCAAGATCAGTATCGATAAAGCTGCCAAGAAGTAGTCCTGGATGCTTCTGCTGCTTTTAGTTGTTATTTTTGTTGTTTCTTGGCAGTCGGCTTACTGTTTTTTTGCTGTTGTTTTGCTGTTATGTCTCGTTTGTGTAGCTGTTTCTGGGCTACGTAGAACTTCATTGTAATACTTGGACTTTGTTCCATCAGCTCTGTTTCTCACTCTTATTCCGGCTTTCAGGCCTTCTTTTGTATTCAAGGGTATAGTCCCTTTCAAAAAACTATTTGCCAATATTAAAAAAAAACATAATATAAAGTTTATATTAAATAATTAACAATATAAAAATATTATAAATTATTTATTTATAAACTAAACATTATACACTTTTACTATTATGTTCTAATAACTTGAAACTTGATTGAGGCTTCATCATGTTAGTGATATGCTTGGTCGGGCCTTAAAAATTTGGGACAAAGGAGTGGAGGAAGTTTACCTTACCAAAGAAAAAATGAACTCCTTATTACTCATGGGAAAGGACAATGCTTGAATTTCCCTTATCCTTTCGGATCAAAAATTTCCCCCTCATTTTTTACAATATGTCCAAGGAATTTCCCTTCAATAACACCAAAGATACACTTCTTAGGATTTAGAGAGATTCCATGTTGTCGGCACCTAATCAACACTTGTTCTAAATGTTTCATATGATCTCCTCACTTTTTTAAAAATACTATGAGGTCATCAAGGTATATGAAGATGCATTTTTGAGTTCTTTGAAGGAAATATCCATTTCCCATTGAAAATTTTCTCCAACATTGATAAGACCAAATGGCATTCTTCTATAGGAAAAAGTGCCCCATGGCATTGTGAAGGTCATTTTGTGTCTTTCTTCTTCCACTACCTCTATTTGGTGATATCCACCATCCATTAGTGAGAGAATCTCATATCCTGTGACTACTTGTAGGATGTGATCCATGATATGCAATGGGTAGTTATCTTTTAATGAAGCCTAGTTCAAGTTGTGGAATTCTACACAAATCCTTATTTCTCTGTTCTTCTTCTACATTGGAATAATATTTTCCACCCACATGGAGTAGTAGATGGGGAAATTTATTCTTTCATTTAACATCTTAAGTAATTCTTCCTTGATTGTATCTATAATTTTCAAATTATATTACCTGTGTTTTTCCTAAAAATCTTGGCTTCGGCATCGTGGGATTGAATAATACTTTTCTTTGGGATAAAATGACTTGAGCTCATCATAGGAGTATGCCAAAACATTAGAATATTTTCTTAACAATGAGACAAATCTTATCTTCTCTTCTAGTGAAAAACACTTACCAATGTTTACCATTCTTGGCTACTCTACAATACCGATATTTTCTTTCTCAAATTCAACAGGACACCAAGAGGACTCTTTATCTTTCTCCTTGATGAATCTGTCATGTTTATCAAGCAAGTACTCAAGAGACAAAATACCTTTTGGAATGTTGTTTCCCTTCAATTTGATGAAACCTTCCTAGTTAACTCCATTTATCCCTTATTTATCTTCATCCATAACAAACTCTCAATTTGGAGCATAAATTCCCTCATCGAAAAGATTTATGAAGTTATCATTTTGTTCCAAGAAATAGATAATTTGATTGTCATCATTGAATACCTACCAATTATTTACATCATCTCACACACTCAATCGATAACCATCTCAACATTCACTTTGTTCTTATTGAAGGATGGGTGAGGGGTCATAAAAGAGGATGAAACTAAAAGGAATAATATTTCTCATTTTTCTCATGGGGAACCGCTTGAATAGAGAAAGCATCAAAATATTCAATGCAGTCCCATACTTGGTTCCTATAATGTTTGAGCCTCGTATTCTTGACCTAATATTGATTCCTTACTTTTTTGACAATCACGCTCAACATCGCAAATACATTTCAACTTCTTAATACCCATGGTTATAACAACATCCATCCATAGAAGGATGGATTCATATTTAGTTATATTATTGGTATTTTCAAATTGTAATTTGTAAGAAAATGGGAGTGACTCACCTAAAGGATAGGTTAACACAACACCTTCTCTCGGAGACCAATGGAGAGGTAAACACAACACTTACTTTGGAGCCAACACTAGAATGAATTATTTAGAACTCCATTTTCCATAGCTAACTATCATCATCTTCCATGAGGAAAGGAAAAATTTCATCCCTTTCAGAATTCAAGAAGTAGTTACCATGTCCACTATCTTGATAAATAATATCAACTCTAGGATCTTCTGATTTTTACATTGTGTACTTTATTTTTCTCATCGATAACAACTTTTTCATTTGGCCTTTGACTAGAATATTTGATGAAGATAATTCTATCTTAAATTCCCCTCCAAAATCTCTAAAAAAATATACTCAACAACATCCCATATGAGGCTAGAATGTCTAAACCAATATAGTCAATAAGACTTTCTTCTCAGGAAAATCAACTAAAGAAACTTGGGAATATTTTATTCTTCCCACAAGTGGGACTTATTTCTTCTCCATGTAATAACATCAAACTTTATCCCATGTTAGGGTGATACCAAGGGAATTATCTAATTTTATTGGCATCACATTGTTAGAAGCACCAGAGTCTATGATACAATTGTTCAATTCATAGCTTTGATGAGAAGAGAAAGATAGAATGGTTCAATCTTGTCAGTCTTGGATGTGCTTAATGCTAGCATGTTTTGAGATGACGGGGAAGGAGGAGTTGGTAGTAACCCTTTGGAAGAGGGTGTGACAACATTGGGCTTTGGGTTACTACCTTTGATAAACTGGACTAGTTTATCAAATTTTTCAAGATGATTTTGTAAATATCCAGACTCTAAAATTTGGACCTTAGACCATTTGACATGATCTATTATATCAAATGAAGAGGAAGTAGATGTCTTTAGAGTGGTGGAATATTTAATAGGTAGAAGAGACACTACTTTGGGAACAAGTGATGTTTTGGTAATGGGGGTAGGTTTGGAAGCTACAAAAGGCTTATTAAGTACCTCATAGGTTTTGCTAAGAACATTCACTATCTTAGAAGTAGCATTAAGAGACTTGGAAGAAGAATATTTAATAGAATTATATTTAGGATACTTACTTATTTCAAATGTGGTCTTCTTGGTTGCTATGAGATCTATTTTTCTTTAAAAAATTCCATATAAGGTGGAAGGACAACTCCTTTATTAATTTTTTTTTTTTAGGAGTGTTATCGACCCCAAATTCCCCTCTTTTGAGTCGGTTTTCAAAAAAATCGAGTCTATTCCTTAGAGTATCAAATCACGTCAAGCTTGGAATTGTTTGTACTTTTCCTATTCATGGAGAATAATCTGAAAGTCAGGTGTATGGTAAAGTTCCTTTCCTTCTTTTTAATTCTTCCCGTAGTCGGGAATGATAGGTATCCTCCTCATCAATTTTCACCTTTGCATCCATGAGTAGTATGTGGGCATCTCTGATTGGATGCGTTTGGTCATTTTTCAAGTGATAGCAGAGGTATTCATGCGTCCAAATGGAAAAACTCTAGGGGCAGGGGTCTACAAGACAATCCTTAAATAAGTGCCACTGCCGTCGCATGTCCCGAGTTCAAAATGAAGGTAAAACAAGCTAAAATCAGCTAAGTATTGAAGTTTCAGTGGATAGTGCCACGTGCCTCATCAATGCAGCTTCAAGGGTCAAAGCTGAGGGTAGTTCTCAAACTTGTTCCAGTCCTCCACGTGTCCTAGGTCCAAAAGGGACAGAGTCGATAGTTAAAATTGGCTAAGTATGGGCAGGTTGGTGGAGGTCTCCATGTGCTGCAACGACGTAATTCTGAAAGTGACACAAAAGGGCCAATTTCCAAATGATCGTTAGATCACCACGTGTCTAGGGTCAATAGAGAGATAGATTTGGCCATTTAAAATTCTAATCCTCGATAGAAGGAGCCACGCATCATCTTGGCACAATTTTAGAAGGCACTTCCAAAGTGGAAACTCAAATCAGTGCTAGGTCTCTACATGTCTAGGGGTCAACATGAGTCAAATTGGAACAAACCCTAGATCGGATAAGTTTGAAGAATCATTGGAAGCCTCCACATGTCATCCTGGCGCAACTTCAAAGATAAAATCTAGAGGCAGGTTCTAAATGAGTGCTGGCCCACCACATGTCTAGCGTCGATATACGGCCTCACCAAATCAAGGTAGATAGTCAAGGTGTCTACAGCCCATTCCAATCAATTCCTTCCATGTGGGTGACCCAAATTTAAAGTTTTAAAATCAAATTGAATGGCCCATGTTTTAACTGGAAAAATAATGAAATGGTCATGTATTTAAAAATTTGGTTTTTCCACCATTAACATTTCTTTGCAAATCAAGAATTCGCAAGACATGAGTGATTGGAATAAGTTGTAACTATTTCTTTCTTGCTTGAGGAAGTTATAACCATCTCTTGCAAGCTATATTATGGGATTTCAAAGCCATTGTAGGGGTTGGAATTTTGATTATTCTGGAACTGTAATTTCAATTGGAAGAAATCAATACAAATGTTTTTCCCCTTTTCTTCTGCTTTCTCTTTCTTTCTGGTTCTGATCTATGAATCATCCAATCCTTGCATGCTTAGAAACTATGTTCTATTTTGTATAATTTACAGAACTTTGAGTCTATGAATTGTTTCTGTTATAAACATGGATGGTCCTATTCTATATCTCATTTGCACAATACATATAAGGGTTTTCTCTGCCATCTCTTTTCCCTGAAAGTATTGTATTCTACTACCTCCCTCCGCTCTTCAAAGTCTTCTATCCTCATGTATTGATAACTTTCCATGCTTAAAACACATTTCAAGATATTAGTAAACCACCATTGATTGAAAGACTATGCATTTGTACATAGGTTTTTCCCCTGCTTTCAATAAGGGAACCTCTCCCATTAAAGAAGAGGTACTTTCTTGTCCCCTGACTGTGAATTCATCCCAAGTGCTAATTTGAAACCCAACAAGGTGGAGTCACCATGTGAGGATCTACATCTTTATTTTTATTCGGAAAAACAACAGGATAACGTTGCTTATTTTATTGACAATGGGTGAACACCACAAAAGAGAATCTTGGTGTATCATCCTCTTCACTTTCATCCTCGGATGGAAATTCAAAATACGAGTTTCAACGTCATCAACTTCTTCAATTTCAAGCACATTCTCTTCTTAATCATCATCATGTTTTTCAACAATATCTTCTTCATCTTATTCTTCAATGTAGGCTGCATTAACAAGGGGGCTCTATAGAAATTATTTGGGGAGGTGCTACAATTATTCTCTTATTATGAAAATTATTCTTCCTTTGATCATATCTCAAATTATTGTGTGCAAGTTTTTTTTAGAGTGCAATCACATAATTTTCCAATTTTGAACAAGAGGATATGTTGAGGTAGAATTGGAGCTTTGACCTTTGTGTTTTCCACTTGGATATTTTACTTTTCCAAATAGAGTTAGATCATCCTCTACTTCAATATAATATTATTAAGATTCTCTGAGATTCCTAGGTAAAGATATTTGGAGGATGAATCCTACCTTAAGAAATTGAGCATTGATGAAGAATATTTTCATGTTTTCATCAGAGGGTATAGGTTCAAAGTGTATCATCTTGAGAAACCTATTATAATGAGCTATGAATTTCCTCGTAGTCTCATTCGGATCCTTTTCATTTGAATTAACTATGCTAGGAGGACTTCAAAATATTCATTAGATTTAAACCTTTCTTCAAAACTACTTTTGATGTCATCCCAACTACTGATGGATCTAGCTAGTAGGACATAGAACCACTCTGTTGCCTTATCTTCCAAATATTATACAAATAACCTCACCGACACATCCTTGTGTTCTAATCCTAATACACCACATGTTTTGATAAATTTTTCTACATGTTATTCTAGGATTTTTGTTTCATCTCTTCTGAATTTAGGAAAACCCTTGAGAGATCCCTTTGGTAATTAATGGATTAGTGTAGCAAGGGAGAGTGGACCTGTGGTTCTTACCCATGGCACAATTTTTGGTGAGCTCTCTCTTTCTTCCATAATTATCAATTCTTCTTTTTCTTCTTCCACTTCTTCTTCTACTTCTACAAAGTCTTCTTTAAGATCTAGAAATTCTATATCCAATGGATTTGGAGAAATTGGAGAAACTTGGGACGAAACAAGAGGAGTGCGATTAGGATTTTCAACACCACTTGAGGTGCCAATGTGAAAAATCATGGGAAGAAGGGGGTGGCGAGGATTTTTGACTTGTTATTTTCATCTTTGGATTTATTCAAAGATAGGATCAAGGTTTCCTCTTTGGCTCTTAGACCTAGTGTATATGGGATCATCCATTTTGCAGAATTTAAATCAAATCAAGCTATCCTTTTTGGATTTGATCTTATCTTGATCTTTCCAAATCCTCAGCATGTTCTTCTTCAAAATCTATAACTCTTCTACTAGTGTAGTAATGAAATAAGTTCACTCTAATATGCCTAATAACCTCCCTCAATTCCTATGAAATGTCTTCTTGGATATGGAAAAGAATTTCAGGTCTTAGGAATGGGGATTACTAGGAATAGCCAATTGTGGAAGACAAGGTTCAAAGAATTTTTAAATTTCATATTTTTTTGGTTTTTTAAACATTTTCTTTTTTTTGTGGAATATATACGGTTGCAAAATAGAAAAATCCTCCCCATGGTTGGCAAAATAATTAGTCATCGGGGAAAATTATTTGATTTTCACCAACACTTTAGGACTAGGTCCCTCTGCTTGAATGGGGCATCTCCATTATTGTATGTGAAATAAAAATAATTTAATATTTGGCTTATAGGTTGGCGATCCAACATGCACACTCCATTATACCTGTAAAAATGCTTGCAATTTTTTTCAAGGGAGGAATTTGCAAGGAAGGTAGGAATGATGAGTGAGAAGTTAAGAGAGGGAGTTAATATTGTAAGTAGGATAAACCATATTCTTACAAATATTAACTAGAAATATCAACACACACAATTGGAAAGAATAAAAACCTTGCTAATTATATCAAGACAAGATGAAACCATGAACATAAAATCTCACTTATTCACTCATCCAAAAAAGTTGAAACTCCTTTCTTTATTGACATTTTCACAAAGTTGTACAATGAGAGAGAGAGAGAGAAACATATAGAAAGAAAAATAAAACAATATGTTATCTTTTCCTTATTCTTGGTATTTATCTACTCATGAAATTAAAAAATTGACAACCCCTTGGAATGAGGAAGTCATTACAATATATAGTTTTAAAAAAACTCTTCACCTACCCCCCACATGACCTTTCATTTGTCTTTTACAACTTGTGACTCTTCATATTCCTAGGAAGGAAATTAAGTCCCATTTTTATTAATTGAGGGAAACTTATTACAATGTCAACTATAGTCACATTTAAATGAATAAGAAAAAAATTAAAAATTGCAACCCCCTAATGAAGAAATAGAACATGAAGGAAGAGAGGAAGGGGAAGGGAAGAGAGATAACTACTCAAATGAAGATGATGCCCTTATTGATTATGCTTCACTCTTAGATGGAATTTTGGTGAGCACCTCTAGGAATATCTCAACTCCTTTGAATTATTTACTATATTGAGTTTTCAAGGGTGTAACTTTCTTGACTTGTGGAATATGAACAAAGCTATAGGACTTGAGCTAATTATCAGAGATAGAATTGATGTTTATACATTTCATGAACCATGATTGATGTTCCTTTATGGTGCATGATATTGCATCCCTTATCTCGGTGAGAGACTCCAATGTGTCCTCGTTGAAGGAAAATGGATCCTGGCCTCTTTCTTGACAATTTATTCAAATGGCTTCAACAAGTCATCCACTTAGGTGTTTTAATCTATTGTAGGAATTCCAAGCTTCAATATCTCGGTGTTGAAATTATCCTACATCTTAGAATAATGTTCCTCATGTGAATCTAATTCATCTAGAGTACGGTTCAAAGATCTCATACAGGAAACAAGATTTATAGCCCATACTTGTGAAAAATATTCATATGGGGAATTGAATACCTTCCTATCCACCAATATGGGAGAATGGACTTTCCCCATTTCTGCCACTAGTGGAAACACTTGATCCCAGTGTTCCTTTTCTTTCTCGATTTTGTCTCTTATCATTATAACCTTTTTGGTTGTTGCACTCATGTACTTGAACAATGAAATCATCTCGGAAGCATTATTTTTTTTTTTCCACAATATTACATACCCATTTATCATTCTCTCTCCCCTATACGGTGAAATTAGGTGTCTTTCGAATGGATTCTAGATCGAAGCTACTAATGGGAGTAACATATTTGACTAGAAGGGATGAAGAATCATTCGGATCTATGAAATTTTGAACATACAAGGTGAGTGTTTCACATGATATTCTAACTAATAAATTCTCTCCTTATACTCATGATTCCTCATGAGGAGGCGAGTGGAATATTCCTTGAACAAATATGCATCCTACTTGTGAGTTACTAGTCCTAGGGGAATAGTGTTGATTTTGTATTCATCTTGGGTCATTTCTTCAATGGTTTTAGTTAAATTTGTCTAAACTAATTCTAAATATTAGTTTCTCAAGGTGCCACTAAATAAGTGAGAAGAAACTTGAGCTAACCTTCCCTTCTTCACTTTTACCATTGAGGATATGGTTATGAAGTCTAAGGATTCCCCTTGTTTAGTTGTGTGGGCTTCCTTTATGATCATTTCCTACACCCATGGAAATATCTCATTCATTTCAGGCTCAACATTTGGCATGATTGTTTTTCTTGTTCTAAATGAGAAGGAACATCTTGTGTTTCTTGTAGCAGAGCATGAGAGGATTATAGACTAGTGACTAAGGATGAACTAAATCAATTTCCCTTGTTCCAATCTCAATAAGGTCTTCCATTGTCCCGACCATTTTTGAAACCTTTATTAGTGAGGAGCTTCCAATTCCTGAATTTTGTTTTGAGCATTCCCTCGATTGATATGAGCTTGATGATTTCTTAGCAGTATTTAAATAGGAAATATGGGATGATTACCTTTGGAGAGTTAGGAAGTTTCCTAATGCAATGAGGGTATATTTCTTATTTTTAATGATTCCCTTGATCTTCCTGATTACTACTTGATCCGCTCATTTATAGCCCTTGATTCAAAGATGCTCCAAGATACTTGCGAAGGGGTGAGGCTTTCACTTCTTGATACTTTGGGTCATACATATCCATGACATAATCTTTGATACGATCCTCATACCAATCCCACTTGAATCTTCTCATTTTCCCAATTATCATCATCATATGATGTTGTCATCTCGACCTGAAAATCATCTACCTAATTCACTCAGTAGTCTTGAATCTATGAAACATGATGCAAGTCAGGGAGGTGAAATATTTCTAGATCACTCTGAATTTCAAATTATTCTTTTAGAGTGTATGAATATAGGTTTTGGGGTGCGAAGTAAGCTTCCACATTTGCATCCTCATGTGCACTTTTACGGAGAAGATCCCAACGAGAGATAGGGAAAGACACACCTTTCCTATTTCAGTTCTTAAGCTTACTATTGACATGAACAAGTTTCCTACATAACTTGAACATTGCAATCCTGTAAGATTATGTGGTAGCTTTCAGGAGAAATATCAAAACTAGACACTTAGATGTAAGAAAATTTTGAAAAATATATGAAGAAGGACCCGTACCTTTTTATTAAAGAAACAAAGATGTGAAGATAACCTTGATTTAGGGTTTCCTTCTAATAATATGAAGAAGAAAATAGTGAACGACATAGTAAACTCTTGAAAAATGATGGTTGCTTTATTTTAGGGTCAACTACGATATTTTTCATATGCGAGCATTCTGGGAAATGTTTTGAGTGATTTTCAAACCTCTTAATGGTCTCATGCTTGTAAGGGTGTATACCAAGTATGAAGTCATTGAAAACTTTTTATTAATCTATACTTGAAGTAGTTAGTGATGTAAGCTATCACTGATTATTTTTCCCTAGTTTATCATCTATCTACCCTCGATGATGGTAAGGATGACCAATTCCATCAAATCCTTGAAATATTTTGTAGATTATTTTCCCATTAACATGCTTAGAAGGATGATCACATCTGAGAAGCCCTCATGAAATTCACTTCGGGAGAGATATTTTGGCATGCATGATGGATTTATTTCCTACTTTAACCATGAACCCAGTGTAAAACCTTGGAGGTATGATCCTAGATTAGACCACTCTCCCAATGCAAACTCTTTTGTGATGACAACTATGTATTTGCAAACTAGAATTTGCATATACTTGATAAATTACTTTGGTAATGAGTACTTTGCCATAATCGAGTTATCATCATCTCTTATGATTCAAGTATCTATATCATAATGGTGGGAACATGCCACTAGAAACTCGTTCTCTCGAATAGATATGGGATGATAACTTATAGCATACAACCCACTTGTGTATACTTTATATTCTATATGTTCCTTGGGTCCACCTAGCATCATGTTCTTGAGATCTTCCAGATCCATATGGGTAACATCACTTTGTCACCCACACTTGAGTACTTGAACATCAAGGTGGAAATGGGCTTGAGACAAGAAAATTTTAAATTCATGTTTTTGAAAAATTAACAAGATGGGAAAAATGGAGATGACAATAACTTTCTGAACATGAAACAAAAACTTTCTATTTTTAGTAGTTAAGGTTCAGGAGCTGTTATTTTGGAAAATACTTCTTTTTTGACTGGAATCAGTTTTGTAAAACCCCTATCATAATAGGAATACTTTCAAATTTTTTTCTTGGATGTTCTTAGAAACTTTCCAATTTTAGAAAGTTGTTTTTTTGGCTTTTTTGTGCTTTTTGGCTTTTTTGGTTCGAACAACCTAGTTTGTCATCTTTATAGTTTTCTGAGTACATTGTTCTAAGAGGATTTTATGTATTAGGAAATATAATATTTATAATAAGTGAAGGTATCATATATTTATTATTTTTAAAAACTAAAATTTCACACCTCAAATTGAAACGAAAAAACTTCACTAGAATAGGTTTACTTCCTGGGACTCCGTGCTCAATATTTTAGTCCGATTCACCCATCGGAATGCTCGGAAAATGAGAAAGCATAAGCTAGGGAAGAAAACTAGGATTTATTCCATTAAAAAAATAGTAAACCTTTTTTTACTTACTTCTTACAGCACCTACGATGGAGAAAGACTATGAAAATATTGTTTGGATTCGTTCACTAGATTTTTTTATTAGATTAGGAAAAAAATAGGGATTGGCTCCCAGGGGCCAGTACAAAAGAGAGGAACACAACCAGAAACAAAATAGAAAGAAAACCCAAAAAGGGGTCCCAAAAAGATGAGTTAAACAGGCTTAACTCTTACATTGCAGGATCTGGACCCCAGAGAGGACAAAAAGACCAAGAAGCAACAAGGCACCACAGTTCGCCAGTAGTCCACACATAGTTTAGAGACCAAAAAAACCTCTGCGACAAGTAAAAAAACCACCAGAGGCCCTAGGCCAACAGTAACCATCCTGGATTCCAGTACCATCCAACACCTACTCCTCCTCCAAGCTACTTATGCAAAGGTTGAATCTCCTCCTTTTCTTTTCCCCTTCAATCTCCTCCACTTTGTCAATCAAAACTTTAACCTAAATCTCCAGCTCCCTCATTCTATGTTTTATCTGGACCTGATCCATGACCATCTTCTTCAAAATGTTGATGATGTTCAGGATGGACTCCCTTTTCCCCTCATTTGTGTCCTCCATGGATTTTAGGACCCCTTCTAAATACAACATCTTCCTACTCCATTCTTAAAAAAATGGGGTCTCCCACACATTCATTCTTCCTGAAGCACTAGCTTCCCCACCACCTCCCTCATTTTTATCTTTATCTTTCTCATTCCCTCGAGGGTACCCTTACCCTCTTTCAATTTAGTAAGACACTCCGACAAGAGTAATGTCATCTTCCTCATCTTGCTCCTCCAGGGTCGTTGTCAAAGGATGATCTAGAACCAGCTTTCCATTCTCAACTAGAAGAAGAATCAGGCCCTCATGTAGGGGCAGCTCAACTTTCTCATTCTGGAAGGCCATCAACGAATTCGAAAGAGAGGTGGCTAGAAAAAGGGAATACTAACCATAAACTTGTGATGGAACATGTTGAGGAAGGTCATGTGATGGGTATAGATTTTTCTATACTTACCCTCCAGCGTAATATATTTCATAACTTGAAGGCAGACATCCTTCCAGACTCTAGGAATGCATGAACGTGCAATACCATCCATGAAGAAGAAACAAGTCTCCTTGCCAACAAAAATTACTCAATCTCGAGGTCTCTACGGGTTCTTTCCTTGTATATTTTTAACCCATCCATCTTCATATCAGTCACCCTAGAAATATTGGACTCCGAGACCTCAACCTCCACACTGCGGATAGTAAAAACCCCCTCTTTCCAAGATTTGCTGAAGTCCTTAGACAGAGCTGGGTTGTGACCATGTAATTTAGCAATATAATTGCTAAATCCACCAACTTTAAGCTTGTTCCAAATATCCTTGTTGCTCTCCTCCATGTTCTGACTGGTGGGTTCCACACGAATCCTATCTCCACCCATCTGCACTTTTCCAAAGTTGTCATTCCGAAAAATCTTTTCACAACCCACAAGTTGTTCTCCCTATCAAAGTTTCGAATTTGAACAATGATTTTTGTATAAGCTATCTTGGTACCTGAAATACTTTCCCCGATCATGTCAGCATCATTAATCTTAGTGCCTTCTATCCTTAATGATTTCATCATTAATATTAGAGGGTAATCTCTCCCCTTTGCACCAAATTTTTACTCATTAGTAAGGACTCCCACATTGGCCATCTTGTCCACGTATTTATTTCCCTGCCTCAAGGTATGATTAATAGATATCTTGTCAAAAACATTAGCAATTCCTTGATATCTTGAATGATATTTTTAACGACCAATTGATCTTATTCCTATTGAGGAGATCATTTATAACAATTAAGGAATAACCTTCAATCTAAATGTATTTAAGGCCTTTTTCCTTAGCGACCAAAATACCCCAAAGGAGGGCTCTAGCTTCAGCCATGTTATTAGTCTACTTTCCCAGGGGACCCATATAAACGAATAACCAATCACCCTCACTATTCCTTAAGATACCCCGCCCCCAGCTTGACCAGGATTCCCCTTTGAAGCCCCATCAAAATTGATCTTGATCATATTTCCCATAGGTCTAATCCAGTTAACATCCTTACCAAGGATTTTGTTCTTGATCGACTATAGGTGAACTTATCCAACACTTCCTGCTCCCATTTTGGGCAAGGAATTTTTGTTTTACCTTTAAACAGTTTGAGATTTTCCTTAATGGTAGCTAGGATTTTCCTTTTAGCCACCACAATCAGAGGTTTCTAATCTCTAAAAACACTATCATTCCTTATTTTCCACAAACCCCATAAGAGATGAGGCAGAGTAATCTTCCAGGCCCAAGCCAGATAAGGAAACCTAAAAGGGCTCTCCCATTGAGTACAACAATCCTCCATATTCGAAGGCATAATCCATTACATGTTGAAAAGTTCCAAAATCAGCAAGAAGAAACCTTTAGAGAAAGGGAAATGTAAAAAATATGATTCACATTCTCTTCCCCTCTCTGACAAAGAGTGCACCTATTAGGGATCTACATTCCTCTTTTTATAAGATTTTCAATCAAGATTCTATTTTGAACAGCCAGCCAATAAAAAATATTGATCTTAGGGATTAAGTCCTTGATCCATAACTTACCCCAATACTCTTTTTGAAAATATTTTTGAAGTGCAAATTGTAGGCAGATTTAACAAAATAGTTTCTAGAGTCTTCCTCTTTCCAAATGATGGAATCCTCCTTAGTTTGGAAGATGGGGATGTGGAATTCCTTGAGTTTCTTATTGAGATCTTGAAAGGATTTGATGTCGCCATCATAATCAAGGGGAGGAACTATGGTTTCCCATTGGACCTCATCATCATGACTCCAAAAATCTCTTATCCAGATTTTACCATTCTCCTCATAGAATTGAGCAACCTCCTTCCATATATCCTGATCTACTAAAGGGGAGTCTTCTATCCAACTATCCCACCAAAATATGATCATGTTCCCCTTTCCAATCTCCCATAGGGATCCCTTTGAGAGGATATATTTTGAATCCAATAGAGAATTCCAGAAGAAGGATCCTCTAGGGATATTTTCATGAAAGAAGAATGAGTCAATTCTGCCTAAATTCCACAGATATTTCTTTTTTATTATATCAATCCATAGTCCTTCCTCTCTAGCAATTCTCCAACTTAGCTTTAGCAACCAAATATTTTTTCATGATAGGTATACTTTTCAAACCCAGACCGCCACACATCTTTGGCCTAGTGACCTTCTCCTAGGCCACCAGAGGGAATTTAAACTTTTCTCGAGGCCCCAGCCTAGAGAAATCTCTTCTGAATTTTTCCAGAGCATCAATTATTTTGGTCGGGAGCTTAAAGAGAGACATAATGTAAATGGGGACTCCTTGAAGAGAGCTCATAAGGAGTTGTATCTTTCCCACCTGAGAGAGAAGGAGACCTTTCCAGGAGGAAAGTTTCTTGTTAACTCTTTCCAATAGGGAATTCCAAATAGAGATGTCAGGCCTTTTGTAGATAAGAGACATTCCTAAGTAAGATTCTGGAAAACACTTGATTTTGCAACCTAGAATGTGAGATAGCCTTAATTGGACTTGTTTATCCACATTAATAAATTAAGAAACACTTTTGAGATAATTAACCATCTACCCCAAGACCGACTCATAGTCCTTGAGAGCAAATTTGAATTTGGTGGCTCTTGACCAGAGGCCTTTCCCATCATAAAGTTATCATCAAAAAATTGGTTGAGGTAGATCAGTGGGAGACCATTAGAAATATTGATTCCATGAATGCTCCTAGAAATTAAAGCTTGCTTACAAATTCTACTCAAATATTCAGCCATTATAACATAGATTGGGAGATATGAATTTTTTAAGTTTTGGAGCATGTAGTCAATTTGGGGAAATGTTGGCATGGTTTCTAGATAAATTATAGGTTTATTAAATTTTTTTAGTAGTTTTCATGGATTCATGGAGAAAATATGGAGTGGAAATGAGTTATAACAAGTTTTATATCTTCCTGATAGTACTTTCCATTCATTTGCAAGAGAGAAAGAAGAAGCAATGAGTTTGAAAACTTAGTGAAATTTTAGGTTTTCCACCAACTTGGAATGGGGTGCATTTTTTCCCAACTCTCCCAAAGGAATGGGACATATGGGGTAGAAAAAGGTTCCTTTTTGTGAGCATGAAAAGTGGTAGGGTTTGACTTCTCGATGGAGGAGAGAGAGAAAGGTAGCAATTAGCACTTGAGAGTTGAGACTGGGTCACATGAAGAACCATGGCATGAGCCGGGGTGGGGTGCATTTTTTAATCCCAACTGGCCCAAATCGATGGGATAGATGGGGAAGAAAATTTTTCCCTGATGTGGAAGTGACAAGTGGCGATCTATGAGTTGATGAGGAAAAGGGGGAAAGTGCTCAAAAATGCCTTGTGGAGCCTGTTCAGGGTCATGTGGAGAATCATGGGCCAAGAAAAGAATGAGGAACTTTTTTTTCCCATCTATCCTAAAGTGATGGGATAGATGGGGAATAAAAATTACCCTCACTTTGGGTTGACAAGTGGCAAGTTGTGATTACGTGACGGAAAGGGCTAGAATGAGGTGAAAAAGGGCTTAAAATGCATCACGGAGCTTCACCAAGGTCATATGATGGAACAAAGGGAATAACTAGGGATGGATGATTTTTTTGTCCCAAATTTTTGAAATGGATGTAACAAATGGGATAGAAAAATATTCCATTCACCATGAGGTGGAAAAATTGAATAAGTATGAAGAACATACCTCATGAGAGAGGGAGAGAGAGAGAGTTGTCACCAAAGTTTTCATAGCTCTAAGAGGTCATTTTCGATGAACCCATATATTATTTTGAATCCCAATATCCTTATAAAGACAATGGTATGGGTCCCAAGATCCAATTATTCCTGAAACCCCCTTAAAATATCATTTTCTCTCGGACAATAGGGTGTGTCTACTCAAAATGGGATGTGGAACAAAGTGCCTTAGTCTTGTGAAAATATGAAAGTACCATCATTTATATAATTTAATTATATTTCCAATGATATCTTATTTTACCTATAACTCCTTATGGAGCTCTCGAATCATCTTCCAAAGCTCAAGGACTATTTTGTACTTAAAGTTCCCTCACCTTAAAAACCCACTTTCACTTAACTTTTTCCTAAACCATAAAATATTCCATAAAATTTCCTAAATCACCTTAAATATAATCATAGCTCATAAAAACCACTTTCTGATGATTTTTTCCTTCAAATCCATCCCGAAGGATACACACCTATCCTGGAAAGGCTAGAAACATCCTTTGTAGGTCTCTTGAAAGAATTTGTCTTGAGAATAATTTCACTGAAAGAATTTATTGAACTTGTTTTCATGTTTCAAACAATTAGGAAATGTTATTAAAACACATATGAGTACTTTTAGTATTTGGATAGGCATGACAACGAGGGAAAACGTATCTAGAGAAGTTCTTAGGAGGGTTTGCAAACAAAAATTTTGACACTAGGGTAAAGTTGTCATGTTTTCAAAGTTAATTTTATCCTCACAAAAACACATGAAAATAGGACATAAACATGCCATATAAAATAACTAACAAAGAGAAGAGTATATATTTCATGAATGGGTATAATGAAAGAGAAAATTATCAACGGAAACACCATCTTGTTTACACCGATACATATATATGGGCCTACAAAATTCATTTTTAGTTTATCTTGGGTAAGTATCTTCTCAAGGAAAACCATCCAAACAAAATTATTTACTCATGGTGTAGAGATTTCATTTTAGATGGCAAAACTAGTCTAGTTAAATTCCCATTGATCCTCCTTACTAATAAAATGGATCCTTCCCATACTTAATATCACTCAAACTATTCCTAGTCCATCATAGGGTATCTTAAGACTATTAGATAAAAATTGTTCATGATTGAAGATCTTGTATGAGTGTCATTATTTGTTCCTCTAGAACTAGATAATGTTCCACTTTTTTCATTTGCTTTCATCTATAGGGTAAACCCCCTCTTCTTCCTAGTAATTCTTTACTTTACAACCCCCATCTTGTACCGAAAAATATAAATATCATCTAAATCCCTTCGGTGAATAATAGAATGTGGTGCTTTCTAAGAATCCTCCCAAAAATTTCTAATTAACCACTCCTAATTTTCCAAGTCAAATTATCATGTAGATAACTTTTCTTTCCAACACAATATAATTCCGTATATAGGATCCAAGGGGAGGATATAATAGAGTTAAAATTAATTGTATTCTTGTATTATCCAAATATTTTTCTCTTTATAGTTGGTTCCAAAGATTATACTACTCATATATGCAACATGCCATTTTTATACCAAGAGCTAAGTTTTGTAGTCTTATATCTTTTATACATGTACCTCTCTAATTCTTTTAGTCGACAAAACTTTTCCCACTTTATGAGGTAAATATTTGTATATCTCCTCCTTCCCATTCCATAGGAAATTATGAATTATGTTATATATCTTATGAATTACTTCCACTAATGTCTACAACACTGAGAAAAGATACACAAGGATAGTGTGTAATATAGATTTGACAAGAACAATTATACCAAGCTTAGCCATGTTTTAGCAGAATTTACCAGCGTGATGAAGGAAGAAACACATAGATTCATAACTAATCTATCATTCTACATTGTATGCTACATTCAGATCTATGAAAGAACAAGCATTAAACATAATCATGATTGAATCAATAACATACACTACTCGATTACACACAGAATGACACTTAGATTCAGCCAATATCTTCCATCTATTAATAAACACATTCAGCTCCTTACAATAATGTCAATCGATACCAATGCAATCATGATGTATGGATCTGATATGACATAATTCAGTCATATGCATATATCTCTATATCTTCATATCATCCATCACACTCATCTATATATCTCCACATACATCTGTATATCATCTATTACCTCACTATGTATATCATATATATAGGGTGGGGACTTTCCCTTCACCACTTATCTATTCCAGAAATAGGCCACATGCTATTAATAGCCACACACATTCACAGGCATAGCCACACATGCAAGTGTGCTATCTATAGGCCTCTTATAGTTAACTGAAGTGTCAATCCTATTCTTATCTCATCTCCATGAAAAATGCTTTGATCCGATCCTCCAAAAATAGATAATGCATGGTGCACACGTCTCTGCATCATTGGTGTGTTCCACACGCCATCTTCTAAAAATAGGTTGTCATGCTCAAAATTGGCTAAGTCCTAAATGTTGAACTTTCCTTCCGCATGTGGGTCCTTCTATCCCTCCACCCTTGATCCTGGCCTTCTCTCCCACACGGACTCCTTGTGTGTTCTCTAACAAGTATTCTCTGATCAACATTACCCCACACTAATCTCATTGTCATCATCCCAACAATGGGTATTCCTCCAAAATTGAAGTAAAGAATAGAATAATGGAAAGAATAAGAATGAAAGAATGTAGACAAATAAATAATTTTTATGAGACAACCTCCTCTGTATCATTTTGTAGTATCAATTCTGGATACTCCTCCTTTATTTCAGCCTCCAAAACCTGCCATTCAATGAGTGCTTGTTCTACTTTTTTCTAGGATGTCCACAACAATGGATTCTAACTCATCCCTCACAATCTCCCTTTTCATTCTACAGAACCAACACAACGCTGGACATTGATGTCATTCTTCCTTCTAAAAGATCCATCTTCTGCATAATTAGCTTCCCAAGCTCTTCCAACCTGAGTCTTGTGTGGCTCTTGTGCTTTGCTGCTTTAGGGCCTCTCACTTTTGCTTAACTATTGAAAATATTTCTGCACGGCCCAATGTCTCATCCTTCATTGCTTTCTGGACCTCATTGTTTTCTTCTAGGGTCTTTATGTTGATAAGCACCTCTGGAGTTGTGTAGATATTTAAAGCTCTGGTCTACTTTCTTCAATACTTCTTGTAATGCTTTTGCATCACCCTTCATAAGATGCAATCTTTCACATCACTAACGCTTTCTCTCATTTTGCATCTTTCTCTAACTTTCTTGGCACTGTCATGTGTAGAGGTTCATCTTCAAGTACCAAGTCCACCAAATTTCCCACATAGTGTATCGCTGAAGGAAACGTCTTGTGGTACCTTGGCCTCCAAGTGTGGCCTTGCTCTCTGATGACATTGTCCCCAATCTCCTCTGTGATGCTAATAAATACTTCATTCTTCTTCTACATGAAGTCCCTCTCTTGTGTTATGCATACTATCTCTACATCCTTTGTCTTCAGCTCCTCACACATGCAACACTCTGATTGTTGCAGCTTTGTCCATGTTTCTTCTAGCCACTTCAGCTAGAAACCTTCACCAATGTGTTGCTTACCTACTCATCTGACATGATAGTAGGCTTTACTATCATGTGTCTAGCTTGGGGTGCCTTCTTCAGCCATCTCAAAATGCATGACTCTTCACATACATCAAATTCAGGCTCATCCATGTGGGTGTGCATTGACCATGATAGTTGCTTTTGAGTGCACACAGTCACCATATCCTCATCCATTAGCTCCCAGCCAAATAAATCCTTTTGTGCTATCATGCTCTGGAAGCGGGCACAAAAATTTTTTCTACATCCTCTGCATACCCCATGGCTAGTGGAATGTGCTCTCCACTTGTTCTTCTAGACCATTGCTGCTTAGGGACTTTAGCTTCCAAATTTGGCACTTGTGTCTCCATGTCCTGAACATTCTCGGCATAGTTGTCTCCTCTGGTCTCTTCTCATCCTCTTCTCTTCCCTTTGATTCCTCACCATGTTCTTCTATGTTCTCTGGAAGTGTAGGAGAATTAGGCGTGCTTTCCTCTAACTCTTCCACCTCCTCATCTAACTTCAGTTTCCTCCTTCTTTGCATGGTTTCCTCCTTCTGGAGAGAGTTCTAGGTGATCTGCGCACCATGGTTGGAGTAGCACCTTGGGTCCTTGTTCTCCTAAACACCTTTTTAAATTTGTGCTCCCCTTGGACTGCATTCAAGTCCTCATCATCCCCCTCTTGTGGCTGAGGTGGTGTAATGGCAGCATCTTAGCTTCACCCTTATTTGTAGGATGTCTCCTACCTCTATGCTCCAAACCACCACTATCTTCGCACTCCTCCTCCTCATCCTCCACTTCAATTGGCTCTGTGGGCTTAGGCATTGGGATGTTCTCCATTGTATGCTTTCCCTTTGGTGGTGTTGGAAGTGCGAAACTCACCTTCCACATATTTTTATTCTCCATCTTTGGCTTCATGAAGATAAACACCAACATTTCCCCTACATCTACTACCGACCCAGACTTATTGGCTTAATATTCAACACCTCAAAATGATCCTCTCGGTGAAGGCACTTCTTCCAGATACACATACTTCTTTCTCAATGTGTGGTAGTCACATTCTACCTTATCTGCATTGAATACCAGTCGGCGCGTGTCTATAAATCTGTGAACAGATGCTTGGAAATACCTTGTAGTGAATGCGTAAGGAATTTACACCAAGGGCTCTAGACTCCATCTTTCATTGGGAAGCACACGATACAAAAATGTTGATATATAAAAAACTGGACTTGTGTCCCTACTACTAATGGTAGGTCCTTTGGGATGCACCACTCTTCTCCAAATGCCGTGGAGCTTGTCATACCATTTCTCTACCCTTTGCTTTATGTCATCTATCATGGCCCCTTTACATAGATACTTATTGAACCTTTCAGTTGGTGACTTATTCTCCATGGGGTATTCCCATACTTTTTCCTTTGGCCCATCTGGTACTCCAATTTCCATGAATACTAGTGATAGTAGAACAACCCCAAAGCTGATCTTCCCTCCTGTGCATGCTTCCTCGACTATTTGTTTTATAATATAGCCTACAATATTGTAGATTTCTCCTTCTGACATCTTACACACAACATGTAACCACATAGTATTTACATGACCACCACTCCTGATCATTCAACTTTGTAACAAGGTGTGCTGTTGCTTACACAACCAGACAGTTCTTCAATTTGTCTATATCCATACCACGTGGACCCTTCAGGTATCCCAACTCTTATCTGGTCTTCAAGATCATGGCTTTATCTATGAGATCATTCTTTATGTCCTCTCTACGGCCTTCAAACCTATAACTGATGAGATAAGCACAGATGAGATTCTAACTCACGTCTCTGCAAAGTAGAAGAAGTCCTCATGCACTCTACTCATGAGCCACTAATACAAGGGCTCATACTTCCCAAAATATGGGAGCTCATATAATTGGTAGACCCCAATTCTCTTTAAAAGCTTCTCACCTACATCATCAAAAACTGGCATGTCATCCATCCGTACACTTGTTCATCCTAGCAGTGAGCAAGGAATCGAGCTCCTTCTTGTTCTCTATGGTCCTGTGATTGTATTCACTCACTTTTCTCTTTCTGATGGGTGAATCCCACTCCTGGCCAATGATGACTCCTTCTGGATATTGCATTTTTGAAAAATGGCTTTTGGGTGCCATCTCTTCTTCCTCAATGACCACCTTCTTCTTTCCTTTTTTTGCTTCTGCAGATGCCTTCTTGGGTGCCATTTTTTTCCTTTGCAAATGTCTCCTCTTTAACTCTACAACTTTGTGAATCAAACCCTAGCTCGATTCAATCATGCCCTAGGTGGAAACTTTGTGCCCTAACTCCTCTCTACCTCCTTGCTTCACTCAAACCCTTCACCACCAGGATGCAAGCTTCTTTTCACACATAGATCTATTTATCACACTTGGTTTCACACCCTTCACCTTAACCCGATCACTCGGCTCTTCACAATTGGCTCTTTCCTCAAATTCTCTTAGTCATAATGGTAAAAATGAATCTACATCCCATCCTTATATAATTTTTTTCAAATTTTCAAATTTTGATGCATTTATTACTCCTTCACCTACAAATATTCTCTCATTTACTGACCAAATTCATTCTTTCCATGTGGTACATCTTCACACCCCAGCTATAACCTTCTAGCGCACCTTCCTACCCTCTAGTCACATAAACTTCTCTTCAGCGTGTGCCCTTGCACTGAGTACCTCATCACTATACCTTCTCTGGTAGTTATCATGGCCTCCACTTACCTCACGTTATACTATCCTTTCATTCATCTCCATCCTTGGTCACTTTTGAGAAGCAATCTTCTTTTGACTTAAAGCACACCCATAGTAGCTTATTCCTTTCACCTTTCAATTCCCATGGTCTTTTACTTGGATAACTACAACCACCCCACTAAAAGGTATGTGCAGTCCTCTTGCACATAAACATTCTTCACATAGTAATTAGCTTCATGCGCATAAGCACTTTTTACACAAGAACAACAACTAACTAAATTGACAAAGCATAGTGACAATGAAGGAAATACATTAAGGAAATACAAAAGGGAAACCTAATCTAAATGGCAATACTACCTTATTACAAACACCAAGAAGTCTTATTTATAGTAGGGCTTCAGCCTACTCCCGATTAAAGTAACTAGGTAGTCGTGTTCCATCAAGTGCTTCTAACTAGAAAGCACTTATTTCAAGTATGTGAGTGATGACATACGGCCCCAACCAATGTACTTTGAGCTTTCCTAGATGGCACAAGAACTTAGAGTCATAAAGAAGTACCATTTTCCAATCTCAAACTTCTTATCCCTTATGTTTTTGTCATGCCATGCCTTCTACCTGCCTTTTCCTACTTCTAACTCCATCATGTTATGGCTCATCACTCATCCAGTTGAATCATCTTCTCGATACGCTCTTCTAAATCATGTTCATCAGCTAGACCTCCAGTGCACACAATGCACAAAGAAGGTAACATAAATTCTATAGGGAGAATGGATTCCATGCCAAACACCAGCTGAAATGGTGTGGCTTTGTTCAATCACTTATAAGTTGTTCTATATGCCCAAAGAATAGCTAACACTTTGTCATCCCAATCCTTTCTTCCAACATCACAAATTTTTGTCAAAGTCTAGCTCAAAATCTTGTTGAAAGCCTCAATAGTTCCATTTTCCTGAGGATGGTAGGGTGTAGTTTTATGGTGTGCAACCATAAACTCATCTAATAGGATCTGATTGTCTCATTCAAAAAGTGTGTACCCTATCACTTGTCAAGCTTAAAGGACATCCATATCTTGTAAGAACATTCTCCCATAGAAACCTAGCCATTGTAGTTATTGTATAGTCCTTTGTAGGTGTTGCTTCTGCCCACCATGTGAGATAATTTGTGCAAGTAATGATATAGCATGATCCAGTCCTGCGTGGTGGAAATAGGTCCTACAAAGTCAATGGCCCATTTCTCAAATGGTTCTGCACTAGTAATTGGTCTCAAAGGCATCTCATCTCTTTTCCCTAGTTTTCCTAAGCACTAACAATGATCACACACCTTACAATATTCTTTACAGTCTTTATACAATGTCTCCCACCATAATCCAACAAGTAGGATCTTTCGGGAAGTCACATCACCTGCATAATGGCCTCCTACAATACCACCATGAGCTTCTTCCATAATATCCTTGTGCTCATGCTCTAATACACAACGATGTAATACTTCATCTCTTCCTAACTTGTAGAGGTCACCACTTGATTAACATAAATGGTGTCACACATATATAGCAAGTTATTTCTTTTCTAATGCCTTCATTCCTTTTAGTGCTATACCAGTCCACAAAGAAGAACAATGTCTTCTAATTATGATGGCGCACATTGTAACCTATATAACTGTGCATCTGGCATGGTTTCTTCAATTGTCTGTGCTTCCTCTCCTGAGTTGATTCTAGATAGATGGTCTGGTCTAGAATTGCTTTTCCCTGGCTTCACCACAACTATGAAATCAAACTCTTGAAATAAGAGTACCCATCTACATATGTGCCCCTGTAAGATGGGCTTGTTTACCAAGTACTTCAATGCCATGTGATCTATATAAAACACAAATGGTGTTGCTAACAAGTATTGTCAAAACTTGTGTAATGCATAGATCATGGACAAAGCTTCGCACTCTGTAGTTGTATAATTCTGTTCAGTAGAGTCAGCTTCCTACTAGAAAAAAAATTGGATGATCGATAATACCTTCTCTAGGTTGAGCTAACACAACACCAATGGCCATGCCAGAGGTGTCCACATGCACATGAAATGGTTTATCCCATGAGGGAAAGCATAGAATGGGCACGGTAGTAAGTTTCTCTTTTAATATCTCAAACGTGCGTTGTTGTGTGGTTCTCCCCAATAAAATGTACCTTTCCCCTTTAGTAACTCTTCCAAGGGTGCAACAATTTTGGCATACCCTTTGATGAATTTTCTATAATATCCTGTATGACCTAAAAATCCATGTGCACCTCACTTTGACTAGTAGGTGCTTCTAGGCCTAAAATGACTGCAACCTTAGTTGGATCAATGAGAAAACCTTCCTTGCAGATTATATGTCCTAACAATATTCCAAATGGTGTGGAAAATATGCACTTCTTGATGTTCAAAGAGATACTCAACTATCTGCACCATTCAAACATTAAGCGCAGATTGTCACAATGATCTTTCACAAGCCCATATACTATCCAATCATCTAGGTAGACCTATAAGAAGTTGTGAATAAAATATTTGAATGCCTGAACAACTATGCACTGAGAATACAATAGGCATTTTTCAATCCAAAAGGCATCACAGTATAGGAAAAATTTCCCATTCAGTAGTAAATGTTGTCTTTTCTTGATCCTCCTGAGCAATCCTAACCTGATGATACCCAAAAACCCATCTGTAAAGGAGTATATTTCACACCCTGCAATGCCTTCCAGTATTTCCTCAGTGAATGGCATCGAGAATGGATCGGTGATGCATGCAACATTCAACTCCCTATAGTCTACACATATTCTAATTCATCCATCCTTCTTGATACTGATCACCATTGGGCTAACCCATTCTGACTCATCAAGGGGTTTGATAATTCTATATTTCAACATTTTATCAATTTCTTCTTTTACCTTTTCACACAAATTAGGATTCATTATGTAAGGCCTCTTTCTAACTAGGCATGCACCATCTTTAAGCTTTATCTTCATTTCCCCAAGTGATTTATGCACATGCCTTTAAGTTCATGATATCCTCGTGGGAATAAGTCTTGATAATCCTTGAGTAACTCAATGATCTTTGCTACCTCTAAGTCTGACCAATAGTCTCCAATTATGGCCTCCTTAGGCTCAGCCTCCAAACCTATATTCACCTTCTTTGTCTTCATGGGTTCGTGATAGGCACGCATGTATCCTTATCTGCACTATCTTGTCCAAGACCTCGCACACCCCTTGTGAATGTTCAATATCTAGGTTTTCAATTTCCTCATCATCCACGATGTAAACCATCTTTCCCTTCTCTTTCTCAAGGAAAGCACATTCAAGTAGTATGAAGTCCATTTCTTCTTCCTTCTCAAAATGCACTCTAGACTCTGTCTCACCAAATAATTCCTGAATATGCTCTTCTACTTTTGCACTATCTCCCATGGTTAAGTGCTTGATAAATTTTAATGCCTCTTCTATTGGAGGTTGAGAAGAAAAGTAGTCAAAGGTCTGGATCATCCCTGTAGTCAAATTTTTCTAGTTTCCAGTCTCTCGATGTAGTTCTACATATACATACCGGCAGTGTGCATCCTTGTAGCATAGAGTACAATCTATGCACCCAGTGAAAGTGGTAATGCTTCTGTCCTGTTGTCTAGAGTCTCTCACACTGTTGAATGTGATGCTGAACAGTTGATCACCATGATAAGTGCATATCTACATAGTAGGTGCATTGTTCCTTACAAACCTAATAGATAGGGTGATTCCAATCTCTTCCCATTCTATAAGATTATCTCTGTGGACTACCCACCAACGTGCGTTGTTGTCCCACGTAAGGTATATACTAACATAGCTCTTCTCTTAATTTGATCTATCCACTTTGTGTTTCCATGGCTTTCAAAAATGTAGGAAGATCTTACCCCTGTATACCAAGGTACTTGTGCTACCTATCCATCGGACCGAACAAAGTCCATTCTTGCGTGCAACCACTTTTTACTTCATGTCCTACTAATTCATATGTACCATGAGCCCAATTATCACAAGCAATACTCATAGTATCACTAATAGAATGAGAATCCTCCCATTGTATGATGCCTTCTTTTGATGGCTCATTGACCTCTGGGTCCTGAATAATGCGTACATAAATTTGGTTTAAGTCCTCCTCACTTAGAGGCTCAACATATGGTGTAGACTTCCCATCTGTCAATGGTATCACAACCCTTTCCTCCTTGTTCTCAAAGTTGATATACCCCTTATTGAATCTCAAGTCAACATTATTCACATAACACCAAGGGCATCCAAGCAAGGCTGGAAAATTGTCTACTTCTGCAAGTGCTAATACCTCAAAATCCCCAGTGAACTTGGCCCCTTGTATGGTTATAGATGCATCCTTCAAAACTCCTATGGGGTGGCCTTAGTTTGGTTTTCCATAAAAACACATTAGATGATGGCTGCAATGTGGAGGCCTCCCCATTTGTACCCATGCATCTAATGTAAGCACATTTACTTCCACACTGTATCAATCAATATGTTTCTCAACTCAACAGCCACCCATCCATAACAACATTCAGAGTAATTTCCTTTTCATAGTCAATGCTATCAGGGGGAAGATTTGCATGCAGGATCTACTGTCATCCGGTTTCAAAACTTGCGCGTGAGTGTTCCCCTTTAACCAACTTCCTAATAGTGGGATAATGTTCTCTGGCGCAACATTCTACACACTTCTCACAGATCATCGATATCATTTTGGACTATCTCTGATGCTTTCTTCTACTCCTTTAAGTATTATATCTCACCCTTGAAGATTCCTTAGCACTTCCATGGTATCTTGGTAAACCTCCTTTTGATGAGTGGGATTTGGGTACCTTGCATGCAAAACCTCCTCCTTGGTGATCGTAGGCTTTTGTGCAATGCTTCTCTTACACATGCCACTTCAGCATGTGTAGTAATCTTCACTATCAATGCCTCAAGTCCTTCTACTATCTTGGGCATCCACTGATCTTCTACCACATGCTGGATTCTAACCATCCCGGTGCCTTTGTTTTCTTTCTTATGTTGCTTACTCAGATGCTCATATAAGTCCGGGCACTCTTCATAGCTATGGTTCTTCCCATAAAAATAACATGTAATATTCTGAGGACATTCACACCTATAGTGGTCAGGAGATCCACGTATAACATGTTCCATGAGGAACTCACCTCTTCCTCCACCACGGCCTCATCCTCCATATCCACCATGATATCCACATCCCCTTCCACGACCTCCTTTAAAATGCCCCTCATTCCTGTCATAGCACGTTTGATTATGATCCCGATCTTGGTGCTCATTCTTACCCTTAGAATTATCTGTTACACTTATTCATACCCCAATGTCTATAGCATCTTGGATCTAACCAATCAATCGAAAATCCTCAGTATCATGGGTCATGGACCTATAAATCTTGCAAAATAAAGATACATTCTTCCTTATCACATGCTTGTAACAAAGGATAGTGACTAGCATCATGATTCAAATGACAGATCTCACAATCCAATAATAATGAGCATACAGATCTATGAGGGCAACTATCCTTGGTGTGACCTTCCACTTCACAATCTATACACCAAATTCTTGAGCGCATTTCATGGGCTGAATTTTTGATAGCTTCTCTAACTACTTTTCCATAGCTATAATCATGTGCCTCTAAGAATGGACTAACACCAGTTTCAATGCTCCCAACTACCTCAGCATACAAATCTACTTCCAGTGCTTCACGTGGATCAGTGTATGTCTTATGTGACATGACACCCTTCTAAATGGTGTAATCAATCCTCCAATGAACCATTGTGCATGTTGGCTAGCATGAATATCATAAGATAGCTTAGATAGAAGTGTCTTAAAATGAGCATCATACTCACGTACACTCTCAGTAGTGCCTTTCTTGATATCCTTGAGCACACTAATACTCTTCTACTCAAACTCAGGGATATGGAACTCTTTCAAGAAAGCATCTTTCAATGCTTTGCATAATCCACACAAGTTTGATCAGGGTCAAACTTCCTATACCAGTTGTGTGCACATCCCTGTAATGTAGTAGTAAATTGACTTGCCTTATGCTCAGCAACCATGATCCCTTTAGCGCCACAATATTTCACACATATGCACATGTTTGGTAACATCCTCTATACCTCTATACTCCTGGGAGATGAAGAGACATCTCCATATAAATATTTTGTGGTTGTTGTGGACCTTGACCACCTGATCCAGAACCTCTGTGTTCCCTCTACCTCTAGAAACCACTAGATCCACCAAAACTAGAACCACCTATACCTCTTGATCCTCCACCTGTAGTGGGAATATGACCTATAGATGTACTCCCCTATGCTCTGATAGTAGTACTATACTAAACCCCTACAGTCTGTGAGGTAGTTCCACTTCCAGAGGTGAATCCAACATTACGTGCTCACATTCTATGTGATGATGCGCCTAAGGATGTTCCTCCAAATATCATTGAAGTCATCTTGTCCTGCCATTGATGTACTTTCTCCCTGACTTACTCCTACTCTCCTACTTCCCAAATTAGCTTTTTGGTTACTTGTCATACTAGATACTGGAAAACCAAGTGCAAGGGCTAGGTCACCAGGTGGATTAAGATGCACGCCCATGGTCCAGGTAGTCTCTGTTGGCACACTTCTGTGTGAGGCCAGGGGGGATCTTTGTCATGTTTTCCAAGATGGGGGAGTTCTTGATGCTCTGGCTCCATGTCTTCTACGTGAGTTGTAAATCCTTCATGAGCCATCTCTCTCCTCAATGCCATACTTTCTGCAACGTAATGTTGCTTCTCTATCTCCCTCTCACGTGCCTCATTAAACTTAAGCCACCTTTCCTCTCTCTACCTCTCTGCCACTAGGTCTGCCATCTTTCACCAAACCTATTCCTACCCTCACATGTGGTGAAGTTTAGTTAGCCATCGGTTTACTCTCTAGGTTCAAAGTTACCATCAAGATCTTGATCACCAGTGGGATACCTCACAAATATACTCCTCTTGGATACCAAAAAACTGGAATTCAGCTACCTCCGGGAAGAGTACATTGAAATTGAATATTCCAGAATATAACTATTTAGAACACCACGAAACCACGTATCCATAGTGCGAGTCCAAATCAAATCAACATCATAAAGGGCCTGAAATTCTTCTTGTGTCCAGACAAGTGCATGATACCTCCAATTCCATTGAGATGCATAAGCAATAAGCCACTCATATAGTTCTACTAGAAATGGCAAAAATATCTCATATAAGTTGTCATATAGATTATGTTCTACCCAAGTGCATGCGTTAAACTCAAATCCACTGCTGAACCACCATGCATATTCTTCCTCCAAATCATGTATCCATTCCTCAATACTTGCTAGAGTTAACCGAGTACATCTTCATCATGAACCATCCTGAAAACAACTAAAAAAGAGGTCCTAGCAAATGGAACCAATGTTGTAGCCTAGAATTTACCAGATAACTCCCTAGATGCATTGGCACATCACTCAGCCTAGACTGAGCACTCACCCAAGCACAAAAGGTACCAGTCCCTCTTTAGGGTTGTTGTAGCAGGATGTTAGTGTGATGAAGGAAGAAACACATAGATTCATAACTAATCTATCATTCTACATTATATGCTACATTCAGATCTATGACAGAACAAGCGTTAAACAATAATCATGATTGAATCAATAACATACACTACTCGATTACACATAGGAATGACACTTAGATTCAGCCAATATCTTCCATCTATTAATAAACACATAAGCTCCTTATAATAATGTCAATCGATACCAATGCGCGTATGGATCTGATATAGTAATTCAGTCATATGTGTATATCTCTATATCTTCATACATCCATCACACTCATCTATTACCACTATGTACCTCACATCATATATATAGGGTGGGGACTTTCCCTTCACCACTTATCTATTCCAGAAATAGGCCGCATGCTATTAATAGCCATGCGCCATTCATAGGCATAGCCACACATGCAAGTGTGCTATCTATAGGCCTCTTATAGTTAACTAAAGTGTCAATCCTATTCTTATCTCGTCTCCATGAAAAATGCTTTGATCCAATCCTCCAAAAATAGACAATGCATGGTGCGCACGTCTCTGCATCGTTGGTGTGTTCCACATGCCATCTTCTAAAAATAGGTCGTCATGCTCAAAATCAGCTAAGTCCTAATGTTGAACTTTCCTTCTACACGTGGGTCCTTCCTGTCCCTCCACACCCTTGATCTTGGCCTTCTCTCCCGCATGGACTCCTTTCATGTTCTCTAACAAGTATCTTTATTCAAGCATAATATGTTGGACACTCTTTATTTTCTCTTATTTTTCTAAGAATCCTACCTAAGGAATCCACCACGTTGATGAAGTTATAAGGGAAATAGAGGATCCCTCTATTTGATCCCACTTAAATTTTTAAAAACACAAAAGGACCCCATTAACAAGGATAGATAAAAACACTCTGAAAACACACTGCAACACCTATGAGACCCATTCTACACTAAACCCAAATTCTAATAACACTTTACAATAAATTCTTGTTTACTCTATTATATGTTTTCTCTTTCTAATATTATCATCATACCTAAATTAATTTCCATCTTCAATGTGTAAATAATCGGATGATTCATCACTACTCCATCCAAAAAAATTCTAGACGCAAACCCCTTGCTCCAGAAAATAATCAAAGGCACCAAGATCTTCAAACACTCAATAGGTAGTTTGGAGACTATTTTATAAATGGTATTGAAAAGCAAGATGGGTTTGAAATCTACATATGTATTTGGATTTGGATTCTTGGGTATTGAATAGATAAATGTGTAATTTAAATTTTAAATTATTTTTAGAGAAGTCAACGATTCATTTACTACTAATTTAACATTTTTAGAAAATATATCCCATAATTTTTGAATAAGTTCACTTTGGGAACATTCCCGAGTCCATAAGCCTTATTGGATTTCATTAGTTGAATAATTGTCTTCACCTCTTCATAAGAGAAAGGTTTCATCAATGTCTCATTTTATTATTATGTTATCATTTTAGGGATAGGAGACAAAAACATATGCATTAGGTGGTCCCCCTCTCTTCCTCTTTAGATAACAACTCTTTAAAAATAGCCACAACTACTATTATAATCTCCTCAATATTTTCCACTACATCCTTATCGAATATTTAATTTTATAAAAACAAAATCCTATCTCCTTACAACTATAGATTAGTGAAATATTTTATTTTTGACTCCCTCATCCAAGTTTCCCTTTATTTCTATTTTGAAAAAAATCTTCTCTAAGATATACTTCATTAATTATATCCAACAAATCATTTTCCTCCCAAAATTTTATTTTCTAAAGACAAATTCTATGCACCCTTATTAATCTCTTCCAATTTTACTTCCAAGGATATTTTTCCTTCAAAAATATTATAAAAAGCACTCTTATTCCATACTTTTAACTTTTCTTTGAGTAATATGAGCTTATGTGCAAAAAAATTAAAATTATATCTTTAATTGAATAGATAATATTCAATTGCAAGATCCATTTGAAATATATATGTTGTATTTCCAAAGAAAGGAGATATCATAATAATTAGTATAATTTCAATCTCAATATTAGAAAAAAAAATGTACCTTAATAATTAGGAAACTTGTAATTTTTAAATTTATCTCTCTTGTTCTCTTCAGATCCTTTTTTTTACTTATACAACTTAAATCAGTAACGTGTTTGGTCCTATGTCTCAAAATTTCATGTTAATTATCATTTAAGTCTTGTGCACACCCTTTCCAAGATAGCTCCCACATATCTACCCAAAAAAATTGTCCTATCAAAATCTGATAATATATTGTATTTTTCAACAATTTTTTTCCAAAATCTATCACTCAATTCATATTTAAAAGGTGGGCCTTCCTTTCCATTAAGAGTAATCATACGTAGGAAAATATGTCTCGAATATCATTCTTATTAGGCAAAGCTTATTCGTGAAACTTAATGTTTGATGTGCAATTTGATAACCTGAACAAGGTCCCATATATTAGTGTATAATATTCATCAAGATAAAATCATATGAATTTTCAATTGGACCAAAATTTATTACCCCTTGTTTCAATTTGTTCTCATATATTTCTCCTTGGTTTAATCTTTTCAATGCATTATCTATTATATAACAAAAATCAAGTTTGTGAATCATAATAATTAAAAATAATTTTTCCTAGGGATTACAATTAAAATTTGTATGATACTCAAACACTCATACTTGAAGACACTCATTGAAGTTTTAATGTTGATGATGATCAAATTTGTAGTTATTGATGTTAATACCATATAGTTAAACTCATTGTCAACCATCATTGGAAAAAGAGTAGCATCTCTAGGTGTAAGATGAAATTGTATTCATCCACTCCTATAATTTTACCCCTACAATAAACATATTGAGGAATTATATGTCTCTAGCGAGACACTTAGTTTTTTTCACCAACAATTTTTTTGGCATAAAAATAATTTTGAATCATTTTATCGTATCATAATGTTTCAAAATATTTTCTTCACCTTAAAAAAATTATCATTTAGTTTTATATAATCAAACATGAATTTTATAACTTCTTTGATGTACTTTGTTCTATTTTTTTATTATTGGTAAATAGTTTTTTGAAAGGGACTATACCCTTGTAAACAAAAGAGGGCCTAGAAGCCAGAATAGGAATGAGAACCATTACAAAAAGGATCAAGATCCAAATGAGACATAGAAACCCAAAGTATCCCAAGAGCAGTTACCCCAACACAACAAACTAGTTCAAACACTACAGAAGAGCAGCCAAAAACAACAAAAAAAAACAATAATTACAAAGGAGTACAACAAGAGAATCCACAATTACTTCTTGGTGGCTTTGTCGATTCTAGATTTGATATTCTGCCAAGAGGTGAACATAGCCAATGTCGTCATGTGGGTAGAGTCAGTAACATCCAGCTGTTCAATGGTCTTTTTGCTTTCCTTCTCTGTGCCCCAAAGAGTTGCTGGTATTCCGCTGAGATTAGAGATGTTGCGGACATGTTGCTCAATAAATTCTTCAATTACACTAAAAATAGCCATATTATGATCATGGCGAGTCTTGGTTTTCCCTAAACGGTTGTCTAAGGAGTTTAGCTTTTTGTAAATGTCTTCAACCTGTTTATTATCAATATCAGCCTCCTCCTCCTTCTTCCTCTTACCTTTTTGCTTTGCCAAGTTTTTAACCTCTTCTTTCAACAACAACATGTCAGCTTCTAAGGCATCCAACCTATTTGTGGAGCTCTCAATGTGTGCCTCCTATGAACCAGTACTACTAATATGTAGGAGGTTATGGGAAATTTCCAAGTCCTGAGGAACATTCCCGAAATAGGGGTATCAAGTTTCAGTCTTCTAGAAGACCTAGTAATAGGTCTGGTCAAAGTGGAAGTGAAGGGGGTGGGAGCAGAGGTGGGGGATGATAGAGGGAGCCGAGAAGGAAGGCAGAGGGGTGACAGCAGCGGTGAAGGGGGCAGAAGGTGGAGAGATGGGGGTAGTGGCAGCGGTGCTGGGCAGAGGAGGAACAGAGATGGGGGAGGATGGGATACCCAGAGACCTAAGAAGACAAAGCTTATGCAACAAGAATATGAGACCCTGATGCAGCGGGACCGCATGTGCATGCTTTTGAAACTCCAAAATGGAGCGCTCAAGTGAGTTAAGTAGATAGTGAGGGAAGCATACCATGAAATTCCTGCAGAAGTGATTGAGGAACACTAGATGCTTAGAGGGCACAGTGATGAATCTCCCCTCCAAAGAGATGTAACACACCATCATACGGGTGACCTCGTCAAAAGGTGGAGGGATGGAGAACACCTGTAGACCCACCGTGATGAAGACCAAATTCTCATTACCCTCAACAAACTTCCTCTCCTCAGCACCTCTGTCAATCCTTTTATTAAAAAAGTGGTACCCATCCATGCCAAGGCCAGTAGCTTCGGCTATTAACTCCTCATTGATCGAAATATTCTACCCTCCATAATCCACAATGTGATCCTTCCAATCCTTTGCAAAATGAATGGAAATACTTTGGTCATGTCCCTGAATCTTATCAATAAAATTAGTGATGCCTCCCTGGCTGAGAAGATTCCAAAGCTCTTCATTATTTTTCCATTCCGGGTCCGCGTTGGGCTCAATCTGACAAGGGGCACCTCCCATTATCACCGTGCTTAAGTGCTTGCAAATAAAATTTTCAAAATCCTTATGAGGAGTTCTATAACAGCCACAATTACCAGTCCACCTAACTCTATTATTTTCCGCTCGATGAGAATGATGACTAGGGTAGTCGTTGTTGTTCCCACGAATATCTGAGTGACTTTTGTTATGTACCTAAGAAAACCCGCATGTGTGAACTTCAGTCCCTTTAGAAACCCACTCTAGATCATCATCCTTATTACTTGACTTGGGAATCCATAAAGCCCTGTTTAAAATCTATTGAAAGCACCATATTTCCCACATGTGTGTCTTTACTCTTCATATAAATCCACTTTAAGTTCTCATTATACTTCCTATAACCTTGATTGTCCATCAAGATTTGCTTGAGTGTTGTTTTAAAATCAGCACGTGTGGGAGTCTTATTTTTGAAGTTCCACTCCCAATGCTCATATCTCATACCCCAAATTTGCATGCTCATAAGTATCCACTTGTATGCTGCTTTGAAGTTGTTCAGGAATGTTATCTTTATTATCCCAAATAATGTGATTAACATTTATGCCATAATTAGCCAATGCATCTGCCACCTTGTTACCCTCCCGGTAGGTATGCTTGATCTGAATGTTATTGAAGGTTTGGCAAATACTTATGGATTCCAAGATGAAGTCCTTGATGTTCCAACTTGGAGGTGAACACTGATTAAGATGATTAATGATATTAAGTGAGTCCCCTTCAAGAATGAGGTTTTGGATATTATGAGTCTAAGCAATTCTAAGGCCCCATAAAGCAGATAATGCTTCAGCAAAATGATTAGTTTGAATTCCCATTTTTCCAGCATACGTAGCAATCAAACTACCTTTATGATCCCGGATCACTCCTCCCCCCGCTATAATTCCAGGGTTACCCTTAGAGGCCCCATCAAAATTCAACTTATACCAGTTAAGATCAGGAGGATGCCAATGTATCAAAGATCTATCAATACTATTACCAGAATTATTCCGGATATTGTCAACTCCAATCTGCCAATGGGACAAGATATGTTCTTCATTTTTTGGATAACTCTTGTTCTTGGGGGTTTAAATCTAGCAATATTGGGAATATCATTAAAATTTTCCTAATACTTATTTTCCTCGAATCTAGCATATATTTTCTGTTCTTTAATTCATTAGAAATTTTCCTAATACTTGAGCTTAGAATTCTTTTTTATTTCTAAATATAATATCATTTCTATCTTTCCATATCCTCCAAATAATCTGAGGAATAACCAAATTCCAGAGCCTTCTAACAACACAATGTTTATAGGGTGGGCTCCATTGAGTCTAGAGCCGATTGAAATCCTTTGGAACCACCTTAAATTTTTTAGAAAGCCTCCAAAAATAGCATAATTGTTAGGTTGTGGAGTCATATTCATGTGTGAAAGTGTTGAAGTGCTTTTCACTTTTCATGTATCCTAGGCGAGTTTTTGACCCGTAAAATTTTTGGCCTTGCACCCGATATATCGGGAAAAGTGCTTTTCTCATATGGGCGAGTTTTTGACCCATAGGTTTATGGGACGGGTTTTGCCCATGGTTTTGGTACCACGGTTTTGTAAAAGCTGCTTAAGCAATTGTCTATTTATATGGTCTTATGCATATGATAGATGTACAAGCAAATGTATTGCAGATGTGTTTTGAATTGGGTGTGAATTCTGTAGAGTTTGTTGAGCATAGCTCCAAACGGATCTGGGTATTGTATTGAGAGAGCGGTGGCTTGTAATAAAATCTGAGCAAGTGATTCTTGGTGGACGTAGCCCAAATTGGGTGAACCACGTTAAATATTGTCTCTTTGTGTTGTGTTATTTTATTCTACAATTTTATTTGAGATCTGTAATAATTTCTGCATATTAGTTTCTATTGTTGCGATTATGTGAGGGATTATTCCACATATTTTATCCCTTATTTCCTAACAATTGGTATCAGAGCCTGGTTTGGTTTGTTGAAGTGTTGAATCGTAGGGAAAGTTTTTAGCTTGAGTGGGAGCTATGGCAGATGAAGGAAGATCTAGGGTTGATAAATTCAATGGGTAGAATTTCAGTCTTTGGAAGATGCAGATGGAAGATTACCTTTATCAGAAGGATCTTTATACTCCATTGTCTGAGAAGGTGAACAAACCCTCGAGTATGACAGATGCGGAATGGGATTTGTTGGATCGGAAGGCACTTGGAACGATCCAGCTGAGTCTTGCATCTTCGGTATTATTTAATGTTTCAAAGGAAAAGACTACAAAAGATCTAATGGATGCATTAGGGAAGTTGTATGAAAAACCCTCTGCCTCTAATAAGATATTTTTAATGAAAAAGTTGTTTAATATGAAGATGTCGAGAATAGTTCGATGTGCAGATCATTTAAATGATTTCAATATGGTAGTGAATATGCTAGCTTGATTCTGATAGAATTTGATGAAGAAGTTAGGGCTTTATTAATTTTGTGCTCTTTACGAGAGTTGGAATAGCACAGTAATGGCGGTAAGTAACTCGGTTCAGTAACTCAAAGTTGAAGTTTGAGGATGTTGTAGGGGTGATTCTAAGCGAGGAAATGTGAAGAAAAAGCTCTGGGGAATCTTCTACTTCAAGGAATGCTTTGACAGTGGAAACTAGAGGGAGACAGAAGAATAGAGGAAACCATGGAAAATCAAAAGATCGGGCAAGGTCAAAATCCAAGAACAAGATTGTATCTTTGGAATTGTGGAAATCACAGGCATGCAAAGAAGGACTATTGGGAGCTTCGGGATAAGAAAAAACAACAAGAAGAAAACAAGGAGGCAAATGTGGCAACGGGTAATGTATGTCAGGATGCTTTGATTCTTTCTTTGCACAATATTACTAAATCTTGGGTTTTAGATTCGGGGGCTTCTTTCCATGCTTCTCCACATAGGCATTATTTTGTTGATTATGTTCGAGGATTTTTGGGCATGTTTTCTTGGTGATGATGAGCCTTGCGGCATAGTTGGAAAAGGTTACATTCGAGTTAAGATGCGAGAATGGGAATACTTGGCTATTGAAGGATGTCGGACATGTGCCTACATTAAGATGAAATTTGATATCGGCGGGCGGTTGGGAAGTGATGGTTGTCTTGTGATATTTACTGACAGACTCTTGGAAGGTTACCAAGGGTGCTCTTGTGGTGGCGAGAGGTAAGAAGGTTGGAACCTTGTATTTAACCATTGATAGTACTAATGATTGTAATCTTGTGGCTTGAGATGCGAGATACAACATTATGGCACTATAGGCTTGGTCATATGAGCCATAAGGGCATGAACATCATAAAGAAGAATTTTCTGGATATACGAAAACATGTTTGATTTACTGTGAGAAGCTGCATATATGGGAAACAAGTGAGTAAGGTTTCTCAAGGTTGGACCTACTGAAGAAAGAGAGTAGTTAGAGAGCTGGTGCATTCGATGTGTGGGGGCCAGCTCTCGGTATCATCTCTTGGGGTTCAAGTTATTATGTTACTTTTATTGATGATGCAACAAGGAAAGTTTGGGTTTATTGTATTAGAAACAAATCGATGTATTTGACACTTTTGTTAAATGGAAAGCCTTGGTAGAGAATGAAACAGTCTTAAGCTAAAATGTCTCGGTCGAGATAATGGAGGGGAGTATTGCAGCAATGAATTTGATGATTATTGTTCTAAGAATGGAATCCATGAGGCAAAAGATGGTTCCGGGAACTCCACGGACGAGAATGGGGTATCAAAAAGGATGAACAGAACAATAATGGAACGTGCTAGGAGCATGAGGTTACATGCAGGACTGCCTCTTTCTTTTTGGGCAGAAGCGGTGAGCACAGCTGTGTACTTGATAAACAGAGGACCCTCAAGTGCCTTGGATGGAGGCATACTTGAGGAGGCTTGGTATGGTAAGAAAGTTGATTATTCATTTCTTAGAGTCTTTGGATGTGAGGTGTTTGTTCACATAGACAAGGATGATAGGACTAAGCTAGAGGCTAAATCAGAAAAATGTACTTTCATTGGTTATGGTGGTGATGACTTTGGATATAAATGTTGGAGTATTAAGGACAAGAAAATCATTCGATCTAGGGATGTGGTCTTTAATGAGAAAGTCATGTATAAGCAACAGTTTGCGGAAAATAGGGAAGAATCCAAGAAAGAATATGCAGTGGTAGAGGATCTTCCGGATGGGAAAGTGACACATGAATTAGTTCAGGAACCCCCTCAACAGGAACCCCAAACTCCTATATTGAGGAGGTCTTCTAGGGTAAGAAGAGAACCCAGACATTTTCTCCTTCTCTTTATTATTTATTACTCACTGATAGTGGAGAACCGAGAGAGATTTGATGAAGCAATGCGGGTAGATGCCGGGAAGAAGTGGGAGCAAGCCATGGATGAGGAGCATCAAGGCTCTCATGGAGAACCGCAGGACATGGGATTTGGTAAAGCTACCCGAAGGAAAAAGAGCATTACGAGAAAGTGGGTGTTTAGATTCAAAGAGGAAGAAGGAGGCAAGAAAGATACAAGGCCCGGTTGGTGGTCAAGGGGTTTGCACGAGAAAAAGGTATAGATTTTGATGAGATTTTTCTCTGTAGTAAAAATGACTTCTATCGAATTGTTCTTGGAATAGTGGCGCGAAGAAGACTTGCACTTAGAACAGTTAGATGTAAAGACTGCATTTCTCCATGGCGATTTGGAGGAGGAGCTATATATGCAGCAGCCAGAAGGATATGAAGTCAAAGGTAAAGAGGAGATGGTGTGCAAACTAAAGAAGAGCTTGTATGGCCTGAAACAAGCTCCACGTCAATGGTATAAGAAATTTGATAGCTTCATGATGGAGCAAAGTTATATCGAGATGTCATTCGACCATTGTGTGTATCTGAGAAATTTGAGGATGGAAGTTATATTATCTTGTGTTTGTATGTTGATGACATGTTGGTTGCAAGTAAAAACATGCAGGAAATAAAAGTACTCAAGAAGCAGCTAAGTGAATCATTTGCTATGAAGGATTTGGGTGCAGCCAAACAAATCCTTGGTATGAGGATATCTCGGGATAGGAAGGAATGGAAGCTGAATTTATCTCAGGAAGAGTACATTAAGAAGGTCTTGGAGAGGTTTAATATGCAGGATGCTAAATCGGTTGGGACTCCTTTGGTAGGCCATTTCAAGTTATCAAAGGAGCAGTGTCCCAAGACAGAGCAGGAAAGAAACCAGATGTCAAAGGTACCTTACTCATCAGCGAGTTGGTAGTTTTGATGTATGCTATGGTGTGCACTAGGCTGATATTGCCCATGCGGTGGGAGGCTGTGAGTAGATTTATGAGTGATCCGGGTAAAGAGCATTGGCAAGCGATAAAGTGGATCCTTCGGTATTTGAGAGGACCATGGGGACAGTTTTGTGCTACTGATGGATCAAACACCACTTTACATGTGGTTATGTAGATTCAGATATGGTGGAGATGTAGACGGCGGGAGAGCACGACAGGTTATATTTACACTATAGGTGGGACAACAGTGAGTTGGATTTCACGACTACAGAAGCTGGTGGCTTTGTCAACCACGGAGGCTGAGTATGTTGCTGCCACAGAGGCAAGCAAAGAGATGATTTGGTTACAACAATTACTTGAGGAGTTGGGGCATAAGCAGGAGGAATGTAAGCTGCATAGTGATAGTCAGAGTGCTTATACACCTAGCTAAGAACTCTTCTTTCCACTCTAGGACAAAGCATATATAGTTAAGGTACCATTTCATCAGGACAACTTTGGAGGAAGAGAAGTTGAAGTTGGAGAAGATTCATACTAGTCAAAATCTTGCAGACATGATGACCAAGGTGGTCACAAGGGAAAAACTAAAGTTGTGTTCGGCTTTGGTTGGTCTTCACGAAACTAGTGAAGGGGTTGAGAAGCTTGCTCGGAGGAAAACTAGTCTCAGTGGGAGATTGTTAGGTTGTGGAGCCCTGTTTTCATGTGTGAAAGTGTTGAAGACTACACTAAGTCTTGTACACTTTTCATGTATCACTTTTCATGTATCCTCAGGCGTAAATTTTTGGCCTCGAAAAATGCACCCGACATATCGGGAAATGTGCTTTTCTCATATGGGCAAGTTTTTTTACCCATAGGTTTATGGGACGGGTTTTGCCCATGGTTTTGATACCCACGGTTTTGTAAAATTGCTTAAGCAGTTGTCTATTTATATGGTCTTATGCATATGATAGATGTACAAGCAAATGTATTGCAGATGTGTTTTGAATTCGGCTATGAATTCTGTAGAGTTTGTTGAGCATAGCTCCAAATGGATCTAGGTATTGTATTGAGAGAAAAAATGCAGCAAGGCTTGTAATAAAATCGAGCAAGTGATTCTTGGTGGATTTAGCCCAAATTGGGTGAACCACGTTAATACTATCTCTTTGTGTTGTGTTATTTTATTACTGCAATTTTATTTGAGATCTGTAATAATTTTTGCATATTGGTTTCTCTTTATTGCGATTCTATGAGGGATTATTCCACATATTTTATCCCTTATTTCCTAACAATAATCACAATGGATAAACAAATGACTGATATCCTCAGAGTCTTTTTTACATAGATGACATCTATTAGGCATTATGAAACCTTTTCTTATCAGGTTGTCAGTGGTAAGAATTCTACCTCTGAGAGCCAGCCAAAAGAAAAAATTAATTTTAGGTGTTAACTCAGTCATCCAAATTCTACTCCATTTAAACTCAGTTTGACTATTGTCGAAGAAAGTATTATACCTAGTTTTGACAGAGTAGTCCCCATCAATAGAATTGCTCCAGACCAATTCATCCTTAACATCTAGCTGACTTAAGGGGATAAGGTCTAGCTGATCTTGTAGGGAGGAAATATTTTGGATCAGATCATCTCTATCCACAAAAAGTTTTTTCCATTTCTTTTTGTTGCCATTTCTCTCAATATAATCCTTGATTCTAGTGTCATACTTGTTTTCAAGACTATCTTTGACCACACCAAATCTATCCATAAGGCTACCATTAAACCAGTTATCATCCCAGAATTTTATATCACAGCCATCTCCCACTTTCCATTTACTGCCTTGTTTAATGAAATTTCTACTCTTCACTAAATTATTCCAAAAAATGGAACCATAGGGAAGGTGCTCATCTTGAAGAAAAGAAAAGACAACTTGTTGATTAAGGTATTTAGCCTTAATTAAATCTATCCATGGTTGCTTCTCAGAAAGCATTCTCCAGCCCATTTTCACAATGAGAGCCTCATTCATTTTCTTGATGTCTTTTATGCCCAGTCCTCCTATAGATTTTGGAGTACAAACCTTATCCCAAGCAACTAAGTGAAATTTAAACTTCTCCTCCATGCCCTACCATAAGAAGTTTTTCTGAATCCTCTCAATTCTTTCTCTGAAGGTAGAAGGGATCTTATAAAGAGACATGATATAGATAGGCAGATTTTGAAGAGTGCTTTTTATGAGTAGGCACTTACCAACACTAGATAGAATGGCTCCTTTCCATCCAGCCATTTTTTTTTTAAATCTCACCAATAGATCATCCCACACCTTGTTAGAAACTTTTTTAGTGCTGAGAGGGAGTCCTAAGTAAGTGGCTAGAAGCGCACTTATTTTACAGCCCAGAATTTTAGCAATTTTAAGTTGTCTTTCCTCAGGAGTGTTGAAGAAGAAAATGGAGCTTTTTTCATAATTGATCTCTTGCCCAGAAGCAGATTCATAAAGTTACAGAATAGCCTTGGTAGCCTTATCTTCAATGATGGAAGCCAATAAAAGGAGGATTGTATCATCTGCAAATTGCTTTGATGAGAAGTAGCTAGGCTGATGGAAGTGGGCTTTGAGCCTTTCAAAAGACCGTCAATGAGTGCTTTACCAATTGTTCTACTAAGATTGTCTGCCATAAGAATGAAAAGTAGGGGGAAATGGGGTCCCCTTGCCTTAGTCCTCTGTTGCTTGTGAAAAACCCCACTGGCTCACCATTAACCACCACTGAGAATCTGACCGTAGAGATGCAAGCCTTAATAATTTTTCTGAATTTGGCTAGAAAACCAAATTTAATTAAGACTTTGTCAAGAAAAACCCAAGAGACCTTGTCAAAGGCTTTATTCATATCAAGCTTAAGGACCATATTCACTTTTTTATTATTCTCCATAGAGTGTATGGTCTCATGAACCATAATCACTCCATCTTGGATAATCCTGCCTTTAATGAATCCACTCTGCTACCTTGAAATTAAATCATTCATAATGAATTGAAGCCTGGTAGCAATGATTTTGGTAAAAATTCTATAGATAGCATTCACAAGGCTGATGGGTCTGAAGTCTTTGAAGTCTTTAGCATCCATTTTTTTGGAGCAAGCACAATGTGGGTGTTATTCAACTCTTTCAAAAGATCCTCGCCTATAGAATTCATTCACCGCTCTGAGAAGATCATCCGAACATATTTCCCAAAATTTCGGAAAAAATTAATGGAGAAACCATCCGAGCCTGGAGCCTTGTCACCTTCTAAATTAAACACAAATTTTTGCATCTCTTCAAGTGTGACAGCTTTAGTAATATCTTTATATCTCTTCTCCTCAATTTTGTCTTGGGGAATAGCCTCCAGCATGAAAAAATTTGCATCAACATTAATGATATTCCTCTCATTAAGAAGTTTTTTATAGAAATTTAGAGCTTCTTCTTTTATGCTATTAGGATCTTTTATAATATTTCTATTACTTTTAGCCACTTCCATGATCCTATTACAAGCTCTGTGCTTCAAAGTGGTCATATGAAAAAACTTCATATTCCTATCTCCTTCTTTAAGCCAGATAGCCCTAGATTTTAGTCTCCATAAGGATTCTTCTCTACTACAAATCGTATGCAGCTCTAAGAGAATATTCTTTTCATCAGTTTGGTCTTCAACAGATCTCCCCATTGTATTCATTTTGATTTCCATATCTTGAATCTTTTGTTTTAACTTCTTTTTTTATCAAACACATTGCCAAAAACTCTTTTATTCTAGATTTTAACTTGTTTTTAACATTTTTGAGATTTTGAATCAATCTAAATTGAGCAAAGGCCTTCACCATTCCAAACCCACCACTCTTTAATTTTGTCGTATATGTTGTCATGCTCCGTCCACATCTTTTCAAATTTGAATGAGCTTATGATGGGCTTAGTCCAATTGAGAATATTTAAAGCAATCAGATTGTGGTCCGATCCAATTCTGGTAGGGAAGAGAGGTGGAAGTCTTGACTGAGAATCCAACTAGCAGAAATTAGAGCTCTATCCAGTCTAACCTGGATAAGATCTTTTCCCAACCTTCTATTATTCCAAGTGTATTTATTCCCATGGAGATCCACATCCAAGAGATTAAGCTCAGCAATAAAATCAGCAAAATCCTCCATACCTGTGGAAAAGCTGGAGATTCCTCCATATTTTTCACCTAGGTTTAGAGGAGAGTTAAAGTCACCCATGATAAGCCAGTTAGCTATACTATGTTGGTTTCTAAAGATCTTAAGATCAGTCCATAGTTTACGTCTCCCACTAACCGTATTAGGGGCATAGATATTAGAAAGGATCCATTCACCATTGTTCTCAATAGCATGAAATTTAATAGCAAGATGATTAGTGCTAGCATTAAGAACCATACCAGTACAGTGTATTTTGTCCCAAAGAGTAGCCAAACCTCTAGAGGCTCCCTGAGAGTCCACCACAGCCATTTCAGAGTTTTCCCAAAAACTCTTTTTATTAATTTCAAGGATCTTAGCTTTCATCTTAGTTTCCTGCAAAATCAAAATACTAGGACTACTAGAATCATGTAACTCCTTAATGATTCTCTGTTTGGAGTTTCCGTTTAGACCTCAGATGTTCCAAGAGATAATCTTCATTTAGTAGGAGTGGGAGTTGGGATTTCCTGATGGCTCAATTGACGTTGAATGCCATCTGCAATGTCTCTCTCTGTTCTCTTGGATCTAAGAGCCTTTTTTGAGGGCCTACCTCTTTTAGAACTACTTCCAAAATCTACTAGCCTTCTAGCAGAAGATCTAGTAGTTCTAGATGTTGAAGTTTCCCAGTTGTCCAATTTCTTTTTCTTATCACTGTAGAGTGATTCTGGGATCATTTCAAATCCTTTCATTCTCTTTTTTTTTGAGATGACCTCTATGAATCTAGAAGTTAGCTCCTCATCTTCCTTGAATGGTGTTACTTCTCCCTCTTCCTGCTCTTTTTGATTCCTGTCAATAGAGTGTGGATCTGTACTGATCTGTTCCTGAAGCAAGGAGGTAAAACTGCTGATCTGTTGCTGAAGCAAGGAGGTATATCTATTGATATTTTACTTTCACCCCTTGGAGTGTTTTTCTGCAATGTTTCTTCAGAACCCATGTTATCCTTATCCAATATTTCCTTAATGATGCAGAGAGTTATCTATCTCAGCTTCCTTATCCAAAGTCTGATATAGATCATTAGGGATGATATTTATCTTTACAGATCCTTCTTGTTCATCCACCTCCATAGTCACCTTTACAGGATTTTCTAAGCCCTCTTTGATAGGTGCTGCATGCAAAGCTGCCGCTGGGGTTTTTGGACGCCAGACCAGGTGTTTCCTTATTGGAGTTCTAAACCCCCTTTTTTTTCCTTTTTATTATAGTTCAACTTAGTCTAGTTAGGGGCTTTGTCTTCTCTGGCTTTCAATGTCAAGAACCCTACATTCCTTTATCAATTCTAAGTCACCCAGAGGTTGTTCTTTCTTTTTGTGCTTGTCCTCCTCTGAAGAGATCTCCTTATTGGGACATTTTTTGGTGAAGTGTCCTATGCGATGACATTGCTTACACCTTAAATGAAATGTTTCAAATTCAATTTTTTGAGTCCACATTCCATACTTAGATTTCAAGATGATGTGCTCTGGTAACTCCTATTCCATTTCAAAAGAAATGCAGAATCGAGAAAAAGCAAGTCTGGATCTGTTTCTCGTGGGCCCATCCAGCCCGATTGGAGCACCTAAGGACTTAGCAATGTTTAGCAAAATTTCATCATCCCAAAATTGCAACGGTAGCCCAGGGAGTCTACACCAGATTGGAATGGTGTTTATATTTTCAATATTAGGGTCAAACCCTGGATACCATTTTTTCAAAAAGAGGCCCATGTTACCCAGCCACCACGGTCCTCCCAGAAGCACTGATTCCAAATCATCTGCTGATTAAATTTTACCGAAAAAAACCCGTGGCATGATGGTAATACTCAGATCCCCCTTAGGTTTCCACTTTCTCAGAGCCCATTTTCTAATAAAATCAATATTAGGTCTAGAGCCTAGAAACTTACCAACAAGGGAAAGATTCACTTTGCTCAAATCCCTATTAACGCAACCATCTGGGACCATTAGGTAGGTAGCACCTTCATTGTCCTTTTCCCATGTGAACTGTCCTCTTTCAGGAGACTGCGGACCCACTTTTTTGTTAGGGTTTTGAAGAATCTTATTCCAAGCCAAAGGTGTGGATCCCAGTGTGTCTGCTTTTACATTTTGCAGTTTTTCATCTGTCTGATTCTAGTCAGTAAACAACCTCCCCTTAGCTATTCTTGGCCTAGAACGCAGACATTCTACACCTTAACTACGCGAAACCACATTGACTGTACCTCCGTCACTTTCTCCATCACAATTTCTCATTAGTGTGTAAATTATTAAAAAATCCTTCATCAACATTTTTCCTTGTGTCTTTACAAATGACACCTCTCCCTTCACCAATTGTTTTTCAAGTTCTAACCTATTTATACCATCAAACCATTGTAGAGGCTTGAACATATTAGATGGTAATACATTATTTTCTTGTTTTCTAGTATTGATTTTGTAATTTGTAAAAACTATCAAATAATTTCCAAATATTTTTGGCATCTATAAAATATGTTTTCTTTCATGGATTTTTTTCTTTACTTATATTTATCCTTTAAATCAATGTATTGGTTTGAGTATTTTCATTTGTATCATGTGATGATAATTGTGATCTAGTCTAAGATTTTTGTATCGATGAAAGATGATACACTATTTTTGTTGGATTCACTATACTGCCCTGCAGTATCAAAAATTATTGTTTCTGGTGTGATTGTTTTTAATAACATTTCTTTTTCTTCATCTCATCTTTTTCATGTCCTTATTACAATTATTGTACTATGTATCATGAAGAATATTTTGTGTATCCTTAATGAAACATTGACCTTCCACAATATAGTATGTCATATAAGGTAAGAACATTTTGTCTTCAGAATAATTTATATATTAAAATCTACAACAGGTTTCCCATATTTATAATATTTATGTATATACCAGATTAATAATGCATCTCTAAGAGGGGCTTCTTGATTTGTAATAAAATACTTCATAATTTTCTCTGCATCATTATGTTTTACATAGAGGATACTTATATTTTTATGGTGTCATGTCACAATCATAATCATTCACATCATAACTACACTATGACCCACCTATAAACCAAGTCTTATATTACTCAATTATTTGGTCAAAATTTTCTACCAATTCCATTATTCTCATGTCTTCCTTAATTTTTTTCTATGAGTTGGTTATTCAAGTTGTTTTCCCAAACTTATGTTGTTGAATATATACTTAAGAGGATTGGGACTCATTTCCATTAATTGTTCTTTGCGTATATGACTGGGGATAACTATATCAATACATGTTCATAACAATGAGTCAATGATGACATTATTATCATTTATAAGAATATTTTGTCTTAAGAATTTATTTTTAAAATGTAAATAAAACTTCATATTTATTAAATTTATGTATAACCAGTTAATAATGCATCTCTAAAGGGTTTTTCAACCAATATCCATATCTTCATATTTTCTGCAATCATGTTTTACATATGTCTCTCCTATTTTTATGGTGTCATGAATTTTTAAAAGATTCACAATCTCTTTCAACATTTTCACCCACCTATAAACCAAAATATATTCTATTTGAAATATAATTTCACCAATTCCATTATTCTCATGTCTTCCTTAATTTTTTTCATGAGTTATATTATTCAATTGTTTTCCAAACTTATGTTGTTGAATATATACTTAAGAGGATTGGGACTCATTTCCATTAATTGTTCTTTGATATGGACTGGGATAACTTATAATACATGTTCATAACAAAGTCAATGATGACATTTTATCATTTGATTCATATCTTAACTTAAGAGTTCTTTTTGATATGTAAATAAAATTCTTCATATCCATTAAATCCAAAAGTGTCAATGCTCTCCTAATTATTCAAAATATCATATCCTCCACAAAATATGCCCTTACAAATAATATTTAATTAGGCATGATAAAAAGACAAAGTTGATTTATAAAATTTTGATTTCTATTTCAAAAGATTAAATAACATTTGAAATAAATTTTTTTCAAATATTCCATGTCTTAGTACATGAAATGAAAATTTTCCTTATATGTTTTTAATATGTCTTGACACATTTAAAAAAACATAATTATTGATTCATTGTCCAAATCTTTTACTTTTATTTGACATTCCCATAGTTAAACTTCTTTAATTCACTCTCAATTTTTTTATTTCTTTGTATGGCATAAGTTGTGGAAACGTTACTTAACGTCTTATGTGATACATTATTCAACTATTTCATTATTCTTTCTTATATTTATTCTTTGCCTTTTTTTGGGGGTGCTTCAAAATCATTGAATCAATTTAAACAAAATATTGTTACAAATAATATTTAATTATATAAAAATAATGATTGATTTTAAAATTGTATGATCTCCTTAAATATGTGTTCTTTTTTTATTGATATTTAGAATAATATTTCAATTTATAAATGTGTTTTTTGTCTTGATTTCTCAGAACAAACATAATTAACCATTCAAAATGGAGGAAAAAAATGTTTTATCTCTAGAATATTTTAGCTTCACCATAGAAATTAAAGAAATTGATTTAATCTAAATAATTTGACCATCTCCATAGAGTTTACATAAATCAATCACTCCATAACTAAAATACTGGATGTTTGATTTTAAAAGGTTTCAAAAATATGAATGAGTTTAATATTGTGGAATATTATTTGATCAATATTCATATAATAATCTATATCAATATTCAATATAATAATCTATAATATATGACCTAAGGTCATATTTAAATAACCCGAAGGGTTATGTCCTTCTTAAGTGATGGGCACACCCCAATTTAATTAGTTAGTTAATTAGATTAACCAACCACCTAATATAAAGTTTATATTTAAATAATAAGAATATAGTTTATTCTATATTATTTAAATATAAACTATATATTATGATACACTTAATATTATAGTTCTAACACTCCCCCTTAATATTAAGTGGGGATCCATATGCCAACATTACCTATGTTTGTATAACATGATTTACAAATCCATAAACCCTAAAGGTTTAGGCTAGCACATGTATTTGTGAGACTAAATCTCACCGTTTCTCATGGAAATATTCTTATACCGCATCTCTAGGATCCTTTTATAACAAGGACATCCTTTACAAATAGATGCACATTGGATTGTATTTTCCAGTAAACTCTATTAGTTTACTAAACTCTATCAGTTTACATAGATCATACAAGATATTTTTACAATGTTTTTAAAACAAATAGAAGTATAGAGGAGAAGGATTCAATCAACCATCCAAATTTTGACCATTAGAGGTGGCATTTCCATGCACACTCCCCCTCAATGGAAACTCTGAAAGGCCAAGCATTTCACGGAACTTATAGAACTTCACAACACATAATGGCTTCATGAAAAGTCTACAACTTGATCTTCATTCGGGTAGTACTGGAGATCTATATCACCGCAAGAACCTTCTCTCGAATAAAGTGCATATGTATCTCATATGCTTTTTCTTTGATGTTGAACTATTTTTAGTGAGAGAAATGCAACTCTGGATATCACACAAGAGGAGTACTTCCTTTAGCTTCCATGTGCATCTCTTCCAATAGCCTCTTCAACATGGCTTCTTTTGTTTCTTCCATTGCACTTCTATATTCTACCTCAGTAGAAGAAATGGAAATTGTTGGCTACTTTTTACTGCTCCAAGTAATGACACCTACACCAAACTTGAATACATATCCAGTTGTATATTTACGATCTATCACATCACCAACATGGTCAGAATCACAATATCCATATAAATATGCATTGTTAGATGAAATATAATGTAAACCATAATTAATTGTGCCCTTTATATAACGCAAAATTCTTTTTGCTAACTTCCAGTGATCCTAATAAGGTTCCTGCATAAACCTTGAAGCAATCCTACTAGCATAAGCAATGTCAGTCTAGTAATAGTTAGATAAAAAAAACTACCTACAAGTTGTTTGTACAAAGTAGGATTAGATTTTTCACATGCAGGTTTAGGATCAAGTTTACATCCTACTTCTATAGGAATAACAATTGGTTTACAATCAAGCATATTAAACCTTTTAAGTAAATTAGTTGCATATTGTGATTGAGATACTACAATAGAATTTTTATCCTGAAATATAGCCATGCCTAAAAATGATGCAATAATCCTAAGTCTGTCATCTCAAAATATTACATTAATTTTATTAATTTTCATAATTAAAGTGTTATAATTACTAGTGATAAGTAAATCATCAACATACAATACAATGAGAATAATAACATTTTCTTCAATTTTAACAAATAAATCATTATCAAATGAACAATTAGAAAAACCAACTTCATTGAAAAAATATTAATTTTAGAATACCAAGCTCTAGGAGCTTGTTTTAAACCATATAAATATTTTTTCAATTTACAAACATACATTTATTTACCTCGGTTCTTCAAAGCCTTTAGGTTGGGTCATATAAATTTCTTCTTTTAAATCACCATTCAAAAAAATCATTTTTGACATCCATTTGATGGATTTCCTAACCATACTGAGAAGCTAAGGCAATCAAAATCCTTATGTGCTCATTTTTGCAACTGGTGAAATGTTTCCACGTAGTCGATATCGGGTTTTTGAGTAAACCCTCGATCTACTATCTTGGATTTGAATTTATCTACATTGCCATCTACTTTATATTTAATATTTTATAACCATCTAGATCTGAATATACTTCATTTTTTAAGAGGAGGGACTAATTCCCAAGTTTTATTTTTAATCAAAGTAGTATATTTATATTTCATAGCATCTATCCATCTTTCATTAGAAGAAGCTTCTTCAAAATATTGGGGTTCAAGTTCATACAAAAGTCATCAAAGCATGATATGTATGATGACTTCTAGTCATTTTCTGAAGGTTTTTAGGATTAGAGTCTTGAATAATAGACTCATCCCATCTAGGTTATTTTAGTTATAGAGGAACTAGGAATAATCTCATTTTCAACTATAGGTTCAACACTAGTTTCTTCATCACATACATTATTTTCACAATTTTCATTTTCAAATTCATTTTCATTTTCATTAGAATCATCATAAATAATAGAAGATGAAGAAGAAGAAGAAAAAAAAGGTTTTTCCAAGATTTTAACATTCCTATTTTCTATAACTTCTCTTTTTTATGGATCAAAGATCCTAAGACCTTTAGTTTTGACATTGTATCCTACAAAGATACAAGGAAAAGAGGTTTGATCAAGCTTCTTCCATTTTGATTTTGGAATGAAGAGGGAAGCTAGGATACCAAAGATTCTCAAATGAGATACACTAGGTTTTTGGTTTGACCACTTTTCCAAAGGAGTTGAATTTACTAAGGCTTTAGTGGGAACTCTATTCAAGATATGAACAACAATGTTCATAGGTTCTACCCAAAGGAACTTAGGAACTTGATAAGAATACATCATGGTCCTAGCCATTTCCAAAATGTGTGGTTTTTTCCTTTATGCAATCCCATTATGTTGAGGGGAATAGGAGTAGTCAATTCCCTTTGAATGCCACATTCAACACAAAATGAGTCAAATTCTTAACTCATATTCTCCCCCATTATCAGTTCTAAGCCTCTTAATTTTATACCTAGAAGATTTTTCAACTAAAGCTTTAAATTCTTTAAATTTTAACAAGACATCTGATTTCTTTTTAATGAAATACAACCAAATCATACGAGTGAAATCATCAATGAAAGTGACAACATACAGAGAACCATTAAGAGAAGGAACTTCTAGGGTCCTCTAACATCACTATGGACAAGTTCTAAAGGTTTAGAAGAGTTATCATCATGATGACTATGAAAAGGATTAGCAGATTGCTTACCACGTAAGCATCCTTCACAAGTTTCATGATTTTGGGAAATGGGTGGAAACCAAGTAACTAGGTTTAGTCGAGACATGTCATACATGCTCCTAAATTGACATGACCTAGTCTCTCATGCCACAATTGCATGTCACTTCTTTGAGTTGTCAAACAAGAAGTAGAAGGAAAACCAGAAAACACATACAATCCATCTCTTTGAATGCCTTCAACTATAGTAACATTATGTTCATTTTTAATAAACCATTTATCCTTTAATAATGTTACACTATAGTTATTTTGAGTTAATTGAGAACAAGAAAGAAAATTAATTTTAAGTTTAGGAACTAACAACACATTGTTAATAAAACCATTTACAACTTTTGCTTTTCCCTGACCCTGAACATCGAGAATGGAATGATCACCCAAATAGATTTGATCATTACATTCACTAAGTTCATATAGGATATCAGATCTAAAGGTCATGTGCCTAGAGGCACCACTTGTCTAATATCCACTCATTTTATTTTGCAGTGAAAAAAAGTGGAATACAAAGCAATTACATTTGATTTTTGCTATTTTTTTATTCTTGTTTTGATTTTGATTTTGGTTTTGGTCAGATTTGTTACCCTTTTGATTTTTGAAATTTGACCTATTATTTTTAAATTTACAATCCTCTTTCTTGTGTCCAAATTTACCACAATAATGACATTTTCCATCAAAGCTAACTCTTAGATTTCTAGGTTTCTTATCTTTTCTAGGAGGTTTAAAATTTTCTTTGGGTTTTTTAAATCTAGAGGTTTTACCTTTTGATTTCTAAGCGAGAAGTGTATGTGTGGCATTCTCCTTAGAATCAAAATTTGACATTACTTGTTCTTCCTATATAAGAAGAGAACTAAGGGTTTGTAAATCTGGAATGTCTTGTTCATTTGATATTTAGAATTCAAAATTGAAATGAAATTTCTAAATTTCTCATGAATATTTAATTGAATAATAAAATAAAGTAATTTATCTATGAATCAAATTACTACCACATCCATCTAATTGTGACTTAATATTTTTGATTTTTGCTAAATAATTTATCACTTTTTCATCTCCCTTCATGGGAGTTGTCATAAGCTCTAAAATCAATTTAATAATTTTTGACAAATGTACCTACCTTCATGCATCGATTCCAATTGAGCCCAAGCCTCACTCGGACTCTCTTGATTCTCGATATGAAGCAAAAATCATCATGTACATTTTAAAAATAATGGACATCACCTCTTGTACTTTTCATTGATATGCGCAAAGACGTTTATCAAATTTGCGTGTCTTCCTCAGTAGGATCTCTCTCAATTCCATTCACAATTTCCATAATTTGCAAGCCATGAATTCTGATTTCAATCGAATCTTCCAAATGTTGTAGTTGTTTCCATTCAACATCTAAGATTTATCAATTGAAAATTGATTAGACCCCATTTTTGCATAAAATAGAAATGAAAAATAATAAACAAGGATTAAAATAAGAGTTTTATAGAAATTCCCCTGTCATATTTTAATCCTCATAATCGAACACGATCAATTTACACCAAAAAAGGAGGTCATGTTAATTGAATAATCTATACACAAATACATTAGAATGATATCAAAAACTTAAATTGAAATGTAAGTGATTTTTTTAGTTTTGTAACAAAATGACGATGAAAAATTGTCGTCGTATCATATCATTTTAAAATAAAAATGATAATTTTACTATTTTTAAAAATATTTTTATAATTTGTCTATATTTTTGAAAAAATAAACAAATAATTTATATATATATATATATATATAATAATAAAAATATAATTTATTTTAAAACTATATTTTAAAAAATGGAGCTTTTACTCCTTATTAGGTAGGATTTTCTATCAACTCGGTCAAGTTGGCTAACCAACTCGGTGAGTTATTTCACCGAGCTATCAATACCACATTTCAAATTATATTGCAAACCAACTAATTACCTAACTCAATATAACCAAGCCACCACATAATCAATGCCATTAATAGTGCACAAAAAGGCACAAGTTAATCAATGCATTTGTGGCCAAGCCTCTCACAATTAAACCTAGCTCTATATCGATCCATGCATGCCTTACAAAAAAATGGGGTGTCGTGACTGTAGTCACACCACCAAACCCACATGGTAAGGCTTATAAATCCTACCACCAACTATGTCATCCCCAATGTGGGACTAATCCCACAAAGATAGGAGAAGGGGGGCGGGTGGTAGAGGGGGAGGGGGTTCATGAGGGACACGCACGGGTGTGGGTGAAGGCTCGTAGAGGAGATAAGTTCATGTGTTAAGTGGCACTCAACAAGGAGGAGGGTGGTTTGGAGGGGGGTGCCCCTATATAATATGTTTACATATATTTTTTAATATATATTTTTGTTTAAATATATGCATTTAGTTAGGTTTTTTATAGGTTTAGGTTCTTACGTTTATATAATTTAGATTTAGGTTTATAAGTCATATATATAATTATATATATAATATATATATATATATATTATATTTTTATAAAATATGAAGATTTTATAAAAACTATACAACTATTATAGTTTGTATTTAAACTATAGTGAAAATTCACAGAGGCCCTATTCAGGACATGAATTAGGGGTTCAAATTCATAGTGAAAAATGTAAAAACATATGTATTACCAGGGGACAAGGATTTTACTTGACCAATGGAAAATTTAAAGGACCTATTTTCTTGAATCTTGTCTCCCCTGTAAACTCGAAGTTTCACTTTGGATTTTTACTTTTCCTTTTTGATTTCTTGAATTCCCTACACACTATATAAACTATATAAAATATTTCACAAAATTTATAACCCTTACCTTAGTTTTCAGGGCCTGGTAATTCCCAAAATTGAATTTTTCACGCGCAGTTGAAAGTCCCAAATAACTTTCCACTTGTGCATCCAACATTCAAAATTGACCATGCGGAGGGGGAAGGGGGTTAAATAGCATCCCAAATAATTTAACCACCTAAATTACTACAACCTTAGGTTATTTAGGATTAATTTAATTTATTAATCCTCTTTGGTACCATGTCAGGATGAGGGGTGTAAAATATATTCACCAAGTTAATTAAATGTAAAGTTAAAAATTATAACATAAATGTAAATGTAACTATACAACATAAATAAATGAAATGAACACATTGAACACAGAACACAAATATAATGTGGAAAACCCCTAAATGGGTAAAAACCATGGAGAATAAATCCACTATTGAGAAACTTTTACATCCACCAGTCCAGTAACTCCCTCCTCACTTCTATTCCTGTATTTACCAAGATTTACCTTCATATTCCCTTTGGATATTATTTGATCAATATTCGATATAATAATCGATATCCTGAATATATGACCTAAGGTCATATTTAAATAACCCGAAGGGTTATGTCCTTCTTAAGTGACGAGGCACACCCCGATTTAATTAGTTAGTTAATTAGATTAACAAACCACCTAATATAAAGTTTGCATTTAAATAATAAGAATGTAATTTATTCTATATTATTTAAATATAAACTATACATTATGATACACTTAATATTATAGTTCTAACAAAATGTTTAAGTGGAATGATCACCGTGGAGCTTTAAAAGTTGGAGCTCACATTTTTGTTGATTTCCTAAGGTCAAGTGGCTTCTTAACCATGGCAGGTCCAAAATCCATTCCCTATCTTATTCAAGCACTTGTTTGACCAAGAGAGGGCCCAAAAATAGAGTTAACACAAAATATAAATATGTAAAACATTCCATTTTGATGGAAAAATAAAATCAAGTTCTTTTTCTAACTACATGTTCAAAGTATGGTTAAATAAAGTAATTTAATATAATATGACCCTCTTATGGTCAAGAGGGAACTTAACCATGTAGGGAAAATACATTTGGCCCACCATGGAAAATTTATCTTCAAAGTATTTCAACTCCATAATAACCACTCATAATTAGCATTGACAATATATCCAGAGTATGTCACTCCAAAATGACTATTTCTAAACATTCACTCTAGAGATGAAATTATACGAGTTATTTCTAATGTTGATTTGGAATGGTCACAGTGGAGCTAAAATACTCCAAAGTTATTTTTATACCTTCACATGGTAAAGTGGATGTGTGACCATGGAAGGGACAAACATTGGGCCCTATCATTGTTATATAGACACTTGACCATTGGAATTACCACTATTTTGAGTTGAAATAATCCAAAGTAAAATCAAGTACATAATATGGAGAACATCCTAAAGGTTCCATTTCAAATAATTCAGACTTATACTAGTCCAATTCTGCAATAAAAACATGTTATGAGCATTATTTTCTCTAGTCTAGTTTAGGGGTGTAAGTCTAAATTATTTAAAATGGTCCATCCAACTTCTATGGCCAAGGAAAATCAACTATGTTTTTCAAATAAAGTTGTTTATTACACATAAATAAAAGGATTTGATATGCTCAGGATAAATTTTTAGCCCTTCATGGTCAAGATCCCACCCGACCATGGGAGGGTCCAATTTATCACTCTAAAAATATTTCTAAATATTCACTTCATAACTGATATACTCCAAAGATATTGTCAATTCTAATTCTGAACAATATTTGTTGAGCTTAAATAATGTGGAGCTCAAAAACATTGGCCTCTATGGTCAAGCAATTGTGAGGGCAAAATTTAATTTTCTCCTCTCATGTTCAATCAAGTACTTGATCATGAAGATTTAAAAAATGATTTAAAAAATTGAGATCCATAGTATTTTAGCTCTGTAATGACCATTGATAATTAACATTTATAATAGCTTTAGAGTATGATGGTTCTAGAGTTACTATTTCTAAACACCCACTCCAGAGTTGAAATATTATAGAACTATTTTCAATGTTTGTTGTGGATGGTCATTGTGTAGCTTAAATTCCCTAGAGATCAATTTTTTCCCTCTCATGGTAATGTAGTCTCTTGACCTTGAGAGGTCCCAATGTGTGGAGAAAAAATATTATGGATACTTTTAATGTTAATTTTGAGTAGTCATTGTGGAGTTGTAGTACTCCAGATTTTAAATGTTTTTTTCCCTCACATGGTCAAGTGGTCACTTGACCATATGAGGTCCCAAAAATGGAACATATCATGGTCACATCCTCTTAACCATGGAAGTTATAATTTTTGGGCCCTCTCATGGTCAAATGGCTGTTTGACCATGATAGGGCCCAAAATTGGGCCTCCCATGTTAAATATTTAGAAAAAATGCTTCATTTTTGTGCAAACTAGAATGTTAAAACAACCTAGTTTTTTCCTATATTTTTGCCTCATATTTTGAACTAAATACCTTCTAATATCATTAAAATTATTATATTTATTGAAATGTATATAATTTTGTATGACTATATTTATTAAAGTTTAGCTCTTTTTAGTGTCATTTTCTTCAATTTTTCAAAACATAATATTTTCAATAATTTTATCTTGTTTTTAATTCCACATAATATGTTGAAACTTGAAGTCATCATCCATTTTTATTTAATTATATCTAGTTTTAAGGGTTAATACTTGAATTGTTTCAAAACATTGTGTTTGTATCCCACCGTGAAAGGGTTTTATTCATGAATGAAATACTTAAAATCATATTCAAGATCATTTTGGAAAGGATGAACAAGTGTATGGCTATAACTCATTTGAATAAGGATTTTGAAGTAGAAAAGGTTGAGAAAAAAGTTCTTTGACATAATTTTTAGGAAGAAAATTTGGGTTAAATGTTATATTATAGTATTTTATTTTTGCACATGGAAATATGAAGTCTTGTAATAAATAGAACATGACAGTAGTGGAGATTTTAGTCACTAAAATCAATTAAAAATCAACAACATTCACATTTTTTATTCTATAAGAAATTGAAAAATTAAAAATTGGTGGTTTGTAGTTTATTCTAGTATAAATAAATTCCTATTAGAAATGTGTGTGTTTTTTTCATATTTTTTCTAGTTTAAGTGATTAAAACATCATAATTGTTTCTTACAAAAGATATGGACATACTAAAAAATCATTCACTTGATTTCATCAAATGCAACCAACAAGCTTTAAACATAATTAATTCATCATTACTAGCGTACTCCATCCTATACTAAAATAGTACCTTTAAAATAGGGTATGGACATCCACCTGTTGATTAGATAAAACACTTAGCATAACTCACACATAGAGTCCACATGGAAAGACATGATGGGATCAAAGGCATGAAGGAATAGGAAGGCGTCGCGTGTGGAGGTGCAGAGTCAGACTTTTAGGACTTAGCCGATTTTATGGATCAAGTCTATTTTCAAAGGCTGGCATGTGGAACACACAAAGCGATCTTTGAGACTTGCGCGCCACACTTTTTCTATATTTTTAGGATCATATCGAAGCACTCTTGCATGGAAGTAATCCAAGAATAGATTCATCACTGTAGTTAACTATAAGTGATCTATAGATAGCATACTTACATGTATGGCTATAATTGTAAACGACATGTGGATATTATTAGCGTGTGACCTATTTTTGGCATAGTTAGCGGTGAAGGGCAAGTTCCCAACCCTATATATAGTATATGAATCACCTAGTTGATATACCGTGTTGAAGGGTTAGAGATTCATGAGTGCATGAGACTGGATAATTGTAACAGATCCATGTGCGTATGACTATTAGTATTGTATCAAGCCTTTGTATTGTTGTCATGTTTAATATATGAAGAATATTGGCCGAACCAAAGTGTCTTATATGTGTTATCATTGCATGTTATTGATTTCTTGATGATTTATACTTAAATACATGCCTTTATAGATTTGGTTCGGTATAACTATGTAATGATGGATTAGTTTCTAACTATATGTCCTTATTGCTTCACCATGCTACCATCCTGCTACAACAACCCTAAAGAGGGACCTGGTACCTTGGCATGCTTTGGGTGAGCACTCAGCCTATGCTGAGTGATGTGCCAATGACGACTAGGTGTTATCTAAGAATTCTAGGCTACATCATTGGTTCCGTTCGGGACCTCTTTTTCAATTGTTTTCAGGATGGTTCACGATGAAGACATACCAGATAACTTTGGTGAGCATTGAAGAGTGGATTCACAATCTGGAGGAAGAATACACACAAAGGTTTAGCACTAGATCCGGATTTAACGCACATACTTGGGTAGAGTAGAATTTGTATGACAGTTTGTACGAAAGCTTCTTTGTTATCTTTCCCATAGAATTATATGAGTGGTTGACTGCATATGCGTCTAAGTGGAATTGGAGGTATCACACACTTGTTTGGACATAGGAGGAATTTCAAACACTATATGATGCTAACTTGATCTGGACTCGCGCGGTAGATACCTAGTTTCATGGTGTTCTAAACAACTATATTCTAGAGTATTCAATTTTGACTTATTTGTGCCCAGAGGTAGCTGAGTTCTAGTTCCTACAGTATCCTAGAGGGATGTATTTGCAAGGTATTCCACTGTGATCAAGATACTGATGGTAATGTTGAACTTGGAAGATAAGCCCATGGCAAGTTAAAAATCTCCATGCGCGGAGCGGGGAACAGATTAGTGAAAGATGGCGGACCTAACTTGGTAGCATGGCGGCAGAGGGAAGAGAGGTGGCTGAAGTATGATGAGGCACGTGAGAGGGAATTATGGAAGAAGCAAGAAGTTATAGAATGGATGGCGTTGTGGAGAGAGATGGCTCATGAAGGATTTGAGGCTCATGAGGATGAAGAAGAGCTAGAGCATCAAGAACTCTCCCATCTAAGAAAGCATGACAGAGAACCCTCTTCGGCCTCACATGGAAGTGTGCCAGTAGATATGACCTAGGCCGTGGGTGTGCATCTAATCCAATCTATTGACCTATCCCTTGCGCTTGGTTTTCCAATATCTAGTATAATAGGTAAACAAAGTTTTCATTCAGGAAGTGAAAGAGAAAAAACAAGTTAGACAAAGAAAGTACATCAATGGCAGCACACACAACTTTGTTATTCTTTGGGGGTATGTTTTCAAGCTCATCATCTACATATAATATGAGTGCATTGAATGTGGGATTCACCTCTGGAACTGGGACTACTTCACAGACTGTAGGATTCTAGTATAGTACCACTGTCGAGACACCGGGGAGTGCATCTATAGGCCCTATTCCAACTTCAGGAGGAGGATCAAGAGGTATGGGTAGTTCTAGTTCTGGTGGTTTGGGTGGTTTTGGAGGTAGAAGAAACCAAGGAGGTTCTGGGTTGGGTGGTCAAGGCTGCAGCAACCCCAGAATATTTATATGTAGATGTCTCTTCGTCTCCCAGAGTACATAGGTATCGAGGATGCTGTTGAACATATTCATATGTGTGAAATATTGTGGCACATGAAAGGTATCACAACTTCTGAGCGCAAGGAAATTCAATTTGCTACTACGTTACGGGAACATGTGCACAATCGGTATAGGAAGTTTGATCCCAATCAAACTTGTATTGATTATGTAGCATTGAAATATGCTTTCTTAAAAGAGTTCCATATCCCAGAGTTTGAGCAGAAGAGTATAAGCGCACTTAAGGATATAAAGCAAGGCACTACTGAAAGTGTACGTGAGTATGATGCCCATTTTAAAACACTTTTATCCAAACTCTCCTATGATATACATGCAAGTTAGCATGCATAATTGGATTTCAGGGGATTGATTACTCCATTTTGAAGAGCATTGTTGCATAAGACTTATACCAACCCATGCAAAGCATTGGAAGCATCTTTACGCACTGAGGTAGTTGGGAGTATTGACACTAGAGTTAGTCCATTCTTGGAGGCTTAGATAGCAACTATGGTGAAACAGTTAGAGAAATTATCAGTAAACTCAGCTCATGAGATGCACTCAGGAATCTGGTGTATAGATTTTGAAGTGGAAGGCCACACCAAGGATAGTTCCCTCACATATCTATACGTTCACTACTATTAGACTGTGAGATTTTCCATTTGAATCATGATGCTAGTCACTGCCCCTTACTACAACGTGTGATCAGGAAGAATGTATCCTCTTTTTGTAAAATTTGTAGGTCCACGATCCATGATATCAAGATTTTATATTTATTGGCCCAATCCATGATGCCATTGATATTGGGGCGCGATAGGTTAGTGTGGTGGTAGTTCTAAAGGAAAGAATGAGCATCAGGATATCGATTATAATCAAGTGTGCTATGACATGAATGATGGAATATTTGAAGGAGGTCATGGAAGATGACGAGGATATCGAGGCGGATATGGAGGAAAAGGCCGAGGCGGGGAAGAGGTGAATTCCCTCGAGGAACTTGCTATACATGTGGCTCACTTGACCATTATAGGCGTGAATTCCTGTAGAATATTTCCTGTTCATTTTGTGGAAAGGGGCATAGTTATGAAGAGTGTCTGGACTTGTATGAGCATCTCAATAAGTAGCACAAGCAAGAAAACAAAGGTGCAGGGATGGTTAGAATCTAGCACGTAGTAGAGAATTAGTGGATGCCCAAGTTAACACCAAAACCCAAGGCAATAATAACATCAAGATAACCACACGAGCTAAGGTGGCACGCGTGAAAGAGGTATTGCAATAGAAGCTGACAATCACTAGGGAGGAGGTTTTGCATGCTAGGTATCTAGATCCAACTCATTAGAAATAAGTCTATCAAGAAACTATGGAGGTCCTTAGAAACCTTCAAGGTGAAATACAAGTGTTTGAAAGAGCAGTCTCGGAAGTTGGAGCATAAGGATATAGAAAAGGCCCCATCTGATATTGATGACATCAGAGAGGTATGTAGAATGTTGCACCAGGAGAATATTATTCCTTTATTGGGAAATTGGTTGAAGGGGAATACTCATGCATGCGTGAACTGAGACTGGAAGACAAATACTCCATGTGAATCTCCCCCGATAGCATTGACTACGACAAGGAGATCACTTTGAATGCTATTGTGGATGGTTGGTTGTTGAGCAATATTTTGATTGACACAGGTGCGGAAGTGAATGTACTTACATTGGATGCATGGGTACAAATGGGGAGACCTCCATTGCAGCCATCATCTAATGTATTTTTCATATAAGGCAAATGCAACAAAATCTAGTCCCATAGCAATTTTGAAGGATGCATCTATCACTATACAAGGGGCCAAGTTCACAAGAGACTTCGAAGTGTTAGCACTTGTGGAAGTAGATAGCTTCCCAGCTTTTCTTGGGCACCCTTGGTGTTATGAAAACAATGCTGATTTGAGGTTTAACAAGGGGTATATCGGTTTTGAGAACAAGGAGGAAAGGGTCGTAATACCTTTGTGAGATGGGATATCCATACCATATGTGGAACCTTTGAGTGAAGAGGACTTGAACAGAAATTTATATATGCATTATTCGAGACCCATAAGTCAATGAGCCATCTAATGAAGGAATCCTTCATTGGGAAGATTCACAGTCAATCAGTGATACTACCAGTATTGCTTGTGATAATTAGGCTCATGGTACTTATGAACTGGTGGGGCACAAAGTTAAGCACCTTGGTTGCTTACAAAAAGGGTTTTTGATCCGTCCAATGTACGTGTCGCTCAGTACCCCAATATATTGGATCTGAAGATCTGGCTGGATTCTTGCAAGCCATGGAGGCAAACTGGGCTGACTAGATTAAAATATGAGATATATTGTCATATACTTTAGGCGGGACAACAGCATGTCGGTGGGTGGTTCACAGGGATAATCTCTTGGAATGGGGAGATATTAGGACCGCCTTATCAACCAAGTTTTCAAGAAGTAATGCACCTACAAAGATTTGCCCTTATCATGGTGATCAACCTATTCAACATCATATCCAACAATGTGAGAGACTCGGATAGTAGGACAAGAAGCATTACCACCCTCACTTTGGGTGCATCGGTTTTATTCTACTCTACAAGGTTACGTGTATGTTTGGTATGTATATGCTGAATTACATCACGACACTGGAAATTGGTAGAATTTGACTGTAGGGATGATCCAAACTTTTGACTTCTTCTCATCTACACCACCAGTGAACAAGGCTTTAAGCTTTATCAAGCGCTTAACCATGGGAGACAGTGGGAAAGCGGAAGAACTTATTCAGAATTATTTGGTGAGACAGAGACAGGGGCATATTTTGAGGAAGAAGTAGATGATACCATACTACTTGAGCGCACTTCTCTGGAAAAAGACAAGGGGAAGTTGGTTTACATAATTGATGATGAGGAAGTTAAGCACTTGGAATTTGATCATTCACATGGAGCACGTGAGGTGTTAGATAGTGCGATGTAGATACATGTGCATATCATGAACCTATGAAGAAAACAAAGGTAAATATTGGCACAGACACTAGACCTAAGGGAGTGATAATTGGGGATTACTGGTAAGAGTCAGAAGTGGAAAATATCATAGAGTTATTTTGAGACTATGAGGACTTATTCCCAAGAGGATACCATGAACTTAAAGGCATGCATAAATCACTTGGAGAAATGAAGATAAAGCTTAAGGAAGGTGTGCGCCTGTTAGGAAGAGACCTTATCGAATGAATCCCAATTTGTGTGAGAAAGTAAAGGAGGAAATTGACAAGATGTTGAAATCTAGGATCATTCGACCATTGGATGAGTTAGAATGGGTCAGTCCTATGGTGATAAGTATCAAAAAGGATGGTAGGATTCAAATTTTTGTTGATTATAGAGAGTTGAATGCAGCATGTGTTACAGATCCTTTCCCTACGCCATTCACAGAGGAAATATTAGGAGTGGTTGGGCGTGAGATATATTCATTTATAGATGGGTTCTCAGGGTATCATTAGGTTAGGATTGCCCTAAAGATCAAGAAAAGACCACCTTCACTACTGAATGGGGAAGCTTTTCCTATACTTGTGATGCCCTTTGGATTGAAGAATGCACCTATTGTATTCTCAAGGATAGTGGTGCAAGCATTCAAGGATTTTATTCACAACTTCTTGCAGGTCTATCTTGATGATTGGACCATTTATGGGCTAATTAAGGATCATTGTGACAATCTGTGCTTAATGTTTGAAAGATGTAGACAGTTGAGTATCTCATTGAATATCAAGAAGTGCATCTTTGCTACTCCCTTTGGCATACTTTTAGGACACATAATCTGCAAGGAAGGGTTACTAGTCGATCCAGCTAAAGTTGTGGTCATTTTAGGCTTGAAAGTGCCCGCTAGTCAGAGTGAGGTGCACGGATTTTTGGGTCATACAGGGTATTACAGGAAGTTTATAAAAGGGTATGCCAAAGTTGTTGCACCCTTGGAATAATTACTCAAGGGGAAAGGTACATTCTATTGGGGGAGTCGCAGTAGCGTGTGTTTGAGATACTGAAGAAGAAACTTACTACCATGCCTATCTTGCGCTTTCCTTCATGGGATAAACCTTTTCATGTTCACATGGATGCCTCTGGCATGACCATTGGTGTTGTCTTAGCTCAACCTGGAGAAGGTATAGTTGATCATCCCATTTGTTTTGCTAGTAGGAAGTTGACCCCTGCAGAATAGAATTATACCACTACAGAGCACGAGGCTTTGTCCATGATATATGCCTTGCACAAATTTTGACAGTATCTATTGGCCACACCTTTTGTGTTTTATACAAATCATATGGCATTGAAGTATTTGGTGAACAAGCCCATCTTACAGGGGTGCATATGTAGATGGATACTCTTATTTCAAGAGTTTGACTTTACAGTTGTGGTAAAACCAGGGAAAAGTAATTCTAGACCGGATCACTTGTCTAGAGTTCAATTAGGTGAAGAAGCACAAACAATAGAAGAGACCATGCCTGATGCATAGTTGTATAGGTTACAACGTGCACCAACAGAATTAGAGGACATTGTTGTCTTCCTAAGGATGGGGATGGCACCAGAAGGCATGAGGTCCTTAGAGAAAAAGTAACTTGCTATACGTGCAGCCCCATTCATGTTAATTAGTGGTGACTTATACAAGTTAGGCAGAGATGAGGTGTTACACCATTGTGTATTAGAGCATGAATGAAAGGATATAATGGAGGAATCCCATGGTGGTATTGCAAGTGGCCACTATGAAGGTGATGCTATAGCGTAAAAGATCCTACTTGCTAGTTTGTGGTGGGAAACGTTGTATAAGGATTGTAAGGAGTATTGTAAGGCATGTGACCATTGTCAGCATCTAGGTCAACCAAGATAGAGGGATGAGATGCCTTTATGACCAATTACAAGTGTAGAACCCTTTGAGAAATGGGTGATAGAATTTTTAGGGCCTATTTCACCAGCTGCGCGTAGGACTGGATCACGCTATATCATTACTTGTACAGATTATCTTATGAGATGGGCAGAAGTAGCACCTACGAAGGACTGTACAATGGCTACATCAAGTAAGGTTCTTATGGGAAAATGTTCTTACCAAGTATGGTTGTCCTTTAAGTTTAACCAGTGATAGGGGCACCCATTTTTTAAATGAGACAATCCAAATTCTGTTAGATGAGTTTATGGTTGCCCACCACAAGACTACACCCTATCACCCTCAGGAAAATGGAACTACTGAGGCTTTCAACAAGATTTTGAGCCACACATTGACCAAGATTTGTGATGTGGGACAAAAATATTGGGATGACAAAGTATCTGCTGTTCTTTGGGCCTACCGAACAACATATAAGAGATTGAACAAAGCCACACCTTTTCAGTTGGTGTTTGGCGTGGAAGTTGTTCTTCCTATAGAATTTATGTTACCTTCTTTGCGCATTGTGTGCACTTTGGAGGTCTAGCTGATGAGAAAGATTTGGAAGAATGGATTGAGAACATGGTTCAATTGGATGAGCGTCGGGCCATAGCACGATGGAGTCAGAAATAGGAGAAAGCATGCTAGAAAGCATGACATGATAGGCATATCAGGGATAAGAAACTTGCGGTCAGACAAATGGTACTTTTGTATGACTCTAAGTTTTTACGTCGTCCAGGGAAGCTCAAGGTGCATTGGTTAGGGCCATATGTTATAACTCACATACTTGAGTCAGGTGCTTTCCAGTTAGAAGCAATTGACGGAACATGGCTACCCGGTTACTTTAACGGGAGTAGGTTGAAGCCCTACTATAAATAAGTCTTCTTGGTGTTTGTAATAAGGTAGTGTTTCCAGATAGATTAGGTTTCCCTTTCTGCATTTCCTTAATGTGTTTCTTTCATCATCGTTATGCTTTGTCAATTTAGTTCTTGTTTTTGTGTAATAAGTGCGCTTGCGCGCATGAAGCTAACTACAATATGAAGCATGTTGATGCGTAGAGGATTGTTGGTGACTCCTAGGTATAATGCTATGAAGATTGGAAGGTATAATGTTGTGGATGTTGAGGAAGTAAGCTGCTAAAGGTGATTTATAAAGGATTACTTCTCAAAAGTAACCAAGGATGGAGATGAATGAAGGAAAAGTATAACGTGAGGTAAGTGGCAGCCATGATAACTACCAGGAGAAGGTGCGATGAGGTACTCGGGTGCTAGAGTGTGCGCTAAAGAGAAGTCTGTGACTAGAAGGTAGGAAGGCGCGCTAGAAGGTTATAGCTATGGCGTGAAGATGTACCACGCAAATGAAAAAATTGAGCAATAAATGAGAAATATTTGGTAGGTGGAGGAGTAATTAATGCATCAAAAATTGAAAATCTATATAAGGATGGGATGTAAATTCATTTCTACCCTTGCAACTATGAGAATTCTACGAAGAGATAAGTGTGAAGAGTTGAGTAAGAAATTCAAGGTGTGAAGAGGGAAAAACCAGTGTGAAATGTAGATTTGTGTATTGGAGAAGCTTGTATCCCCATAGGAGAAGGGTTTGAATGAAGCAGATTGACAAAGCAAAGCTAGGGCATGCAATTTTGTGATTACAATTTAGGGCATGATTGAATTAGGTTAGGGTTTGAAGTAAACCATTAAAGAGTTACAGAAGAAGGTGTAGAAACACAACACAAAGGGAAGAATGGCTCCAAAGAAGGAAGCAACAACAACAAAAGGAAAGAAGAAGGTAGTAGTGGAAGAGGAGGAAGAGATGACTCCTGAGAGCAATTTTTCAGAGATGCAGTACCCTGAAGAAGTAATTGTGGGCCAAGAATGGGATTCCCACATACAAAAGAGAAAAATAAGTGAGTACAACCACCGAACCAAGGACAATCAGAAGAAGTTGGATGATTTACTTAACTCCCGAATGGACAGGTGAACTGGTGATGGGATGCCGATATATGATGACGCAGGGGAGAAGTTACTGAAAAGGATTGGTGTTTACCAATTATATGAGCTCCCATACTTCAAGAAATATGCACCATTATACAAGTGGTTGATGAGCCGAGTCCATGAGGACTTCTTCTATTTTTAGGGTAAAGGGTAAGACTAACACCCATTTTAATTGCCATGGTAACAGGTTTAAAGGCGATGGGTGAGGACATCAAAAATGACCTAACTGACAAGGTTGCCGTATTGAAACACACAAAGCATTGGGATACCAGAAAGGACCACGCGGAATGGACATAGATAAATTACACGATTTTCTGGTAGTAAAAGCAGCAATGCACCTGGTTACAAAATTGAATGACCAAGATCGTTGGTCACAAGTAAACTCAATGTGGCTACATGTGGCAAAGTGCATGTCAGAAGGGGTTATTTACAACATTGTTAGCTTTATTGTAGAACAAATAGTAGAGGAAGTGCACACATGAAGTAAGATAAGTTTTGGTTTTGTCTTACTTTCTTTAGTATTCATGGAGATTGGAGTACCAGATGGCTCAAAGAAAATATATGGGAATACCCCATGAATAACAAGTCTCCAGCTGAAAGATTCAGCAAGTATCTATGTAAGGGGTCTATGATAGATGGGGTAAAGGAGAGAGTGGAGATGTGGTATGATAGGCTCTACATGGATTTTGAAGAGGAGTGGTGCATACCAAAGGAGTTTCCCTTGGTATTGGGGAAGCAGGCTCAGTTTCTTTGTTTACTAGCACTTTTGTATTGCACATTTTTCGATGGTGGATGGATCATGGAGCCCCTAGTGCAAACTACCATACGCATTCACAAAGCATGGTATTTTCAAGCTTCTGTTCATCGGTTCACTGATACAAGGAGGTTAGTATTTAATATAGACAAGGTGGATTGTGAATACCACACCTTGCGAAAGAAGTATGGATATCCGGGAAGAATGCTTACAACGAGAGTATTATCTTAGAGATTTTGAGTATCAAATCAGAAACACTTATTATTGGGGATATCGGGGCCACACTCATATATCTCCAACTTAAACCAAAGATGGAAAATAATAAGTATGTAGAGAACAATTTCACACTCCCAGGACCACCAAAGGGGAAGCATACTATGGAAAACATCTCGGCACCTAGGCATTCTAAACCCATGCAGGATGACGAGGAAGAGGATGAAGAGCATGAGGATAGTAGTGGTTTGGTGTGTAGGAGGAAGCAACCATCTGGAAGATAGGAGAAGGAGCATGTGACAGCTTCACAAGGAGAAGAAAATACTGAGGTAGCATAGGGTGACCAAAGGTTCAAAAAGGTGTTCAAGCGCACAAGGTCGCAAGGAGAAGCCCAACAGACAACAAGGAATTCACCACGACTCTCATCGGTAAAGGAACCTAAGGAGAAGAAGAGAAGAAGAAAGCTCAAGCTACATGAAGAAGTGGAAGAGTCTGAGGAGAAAGCACTTCCATCTCTAATCCATCATAGGGTAGAAGAGGAGCCTCAAAACAAGGAGGAGGAAAAATAAACAGAGAGGAAGAAAGGGAGTAATCAGAAGCTACACAAGGCAAGGATGAGGATACAACCAATATTCCTAACCTTGATGCCATCATTCCAAAAGGTCCAAGGTCATGTCAAACAAGTGAGAACATAAGGGTACAAACAATAGGGTATGCAGAGGACCAGAGATGATTGTTTGCACTCGGTTCTAGAGCACTTTCATGCAAAAATATTTATTCGGATCGGTGCTTATGGACTAGAACAAGACGACATTACGAACTCGAAATCAAATTTCATGGTCGATGCATACGCATATGGATGAACTATATTTTGATGTCTGTGAAGAATCATGTGCGTCTAGATGGTTGAAGAAGGCACCAGAAGTCTAGCACATGACAATTAAACCAACTGTTATGATGGATGAGCAGGTAAGCAATGCCTTGGTGAAAGTATCTATTGAGGTAGCTAGAAGAAACATTGACAAATCTACTACAATTAAAGTGCTGACAGAGGAGCTAAAAGCAAAGGATGTGGAAATAGCACGTTTAGTGCAGGAGAGGGATCTGAGCAAAATGAAATATGAGACTTTTGTTAGTATGGTAGAGGAAATTGGAGATGATATACTAAAGGTATGCCTGCATTTGGAATCACAGGTACCAAAAGAATTTCCTTCTGTGATGCACTACGTAAGAACAATGATAAAATTAGTATTGGAGGATGAAAAGGTGCATATACCAAAGCAGCCCAAGGACCCAATAGAAGAGGTAGAAAAAGCACAAGATGTAGTAGTAAGGAATATTACTACATATGAGGGCCTACTACAAGCACTCCAAGAGGAGCTAAAGAAATCTGATCATGCCTTAATGATATGCACAACTCTAGATGCGCTAATAAGGGTAAAAAAATTGGCAGAAGATAATGAGGTGCAAAAGGCCATGAAGGATGACACACTAGGCTGCACTGAATGACTAACTATGGTAAAGCAGAAGCGAGGCATTGGACGCAGCATAGGCACCACATAAAGAGAGGTTAGATGAACTTGGAAAACTCATTTCTCAGAAGATGGATGTGCTAGAAGGGATGCATACATCTATGTTAAGCATAATGCTTGTAATACAGAATGAGAAAGGAAAACTAACTCAGGATGAGCTGGAATCTATCATTGTGGATGTTCCAGAGAAAGTAGAAAAGGCATTAATGGAGTGGGAGAACTTAGAAGCAAACATAAAGGAGGAGTATCTAGAGATGATACTTCAGAAAGAAATGGAGGAGCTTGAATCCTGAATAATTCTTTAATTCTTTTCTATTATTTTTGTAAGATTCATTCAACATTCTGTATTTCAACTATTCTTTACTCAGTTGTGGACATCACCATTGTCGGGGTGATAATGAGATTAGTGTGGGGTAATGTTGATAAGATAAAACACTTAGTAGAACTCACACACAGAGTCCGCACGGAAAAATAGGATGGGATCGAAGGCACGAAGGTGCAGTCGAATTTCAAGACTTAGCTGATTTTGTAGATCAAGTCTATTTTCAAAGGCTGGCATGTGGAACACACAAAGTGATGCTGAGACTTGCACACCATGCTTTGTCTATATTTCAAGGATCATATTGAAGCACTCTTGCATGGAAGTAATCCAAGAATAGATTCATCACTCTAGTTAACTATAAGTGATCTATAGATAGCATACTTGCATGTATGGCTATAATTATAAACGACGCGTGGCTATTATTAGCGTGCAACCTATTTTTGGCATAGTTAGCGTGAAGGGAAAGTTCCCCACCCTATATATATTAGATGAATCACCTAGTTGATATACCGTGTTGAAGGGTTAGAGATTCATGAGTGCATGAGACTGGATAATTGTAACAGATCCATGCACGCATGACTATTATTGTATCAAGCCTCTGTATTATTTTCATGTTTAATATATGAAGAATATTTGCCAAACCAAAGTGTCTTATATGTGTTATCATTGCATGCTATTGATTTCTTGATGATTTATACTTAAATGCATGCCTTTATAGATCTGGTTCGGTATAATTGTGTAATGATGGATTAGTTTCTAACTATATGTCCTTATCACTTCACCATGCTACCATCCTGCTACAACAACCCTAAAGAGGGACCTAGTACCTTGGCATGCTTCAGGTGAGTGCTCAGCCTATGCTGAGTGATGTGCCAGCGTGACTAGGTGTTATTTGAGAATTCTAGGCTACATCACCACCAAAGCTTAACGAATAAGGTATTTTTGTCGATGGTGTACATGCAAGTACTCCTATATATATATATATATATATATATATATATATATATATATATATTCAAAATTGGAATTATACATAAGTAATTTGAACTATTCGACAAAACTCATGAAAGAGTGTAATCTTTTGACTTCAATGATTGCATGATATGCACATAATGGGTTTTCTTGAAAAGGCTTTGGAAACTTTCATATTTTTCTCATCATCCTCCTAACATGTGTCAAAATATATCTTTAGAATAGGGTTGGTACGTCTATCATAAAGCATGGTGTAAAGCAAGGGGGAAACATTATCCATGATAAAAAAATGCATATAGTAAATAAAAACTACTAATATTGGATAAAAAATATGAAACAAGGTATATATTTCCATCAAATAATAATAAAAAAATAATTTTTTTAGATGTATTAGTTTCTAAGTGCCAAAATGGTATCTTTGAAATAGTGTGTGAAAACTCACCAAAGAATAATGAAAATAGGATTTTGGTCTAATGTTGTAATTGCAAGTGTAGTATAAACATGTATGATAAAGGTATAAACATATACAAGGCATGGGAACCATTTGACTATCAAAATTTCTTCATAACTCCTTTTATAGTAATAATTATAATATTTCTACAGTGAAAAATGATATTTTTAGGCCTCTTCTATATGCAATAATATTCCTAGACCTTAGATTTGAAGTTCCATGTGTTGAAGATGTATGTCTAGTTTGGCCTTTTCCTAAACAAATACATATTTCATTGAAAATTGAAAAATTGGAGGCTAAAATATCCCTACCTACATATATACCCACATAATACATCCATTGGAGTGGAAAAGGATAAATATATGGAGATATATATGGTTTTGTGATATCAAGCACTGTAAAAATGGATGACAATAAAAGTAGAGGGAGTCTTTTCTTGATGATAAGGATTACCAAAATATATAAATAATTACTCATTATAATCATACTTAAATATTTAACAATATCCTTCATTCCTAATAGACTAGAGATAGAGTTTTTCATCAAAGAACAATATTTCTTTGGAACTCGATACAATTATGTGTAATATTTACTTAGAAATAGAATTAATGTGAAACTTGATGTTGCTTTGGAAATAGATAATGTGAAATATGTCATGTGTCTCCATGGAAATATAGAAGGGGAATAAGAGAAAGTTGATAAGTATGGACAACTTATGAGAAAATGAGGTATGAAGAGAATTATGTCAAAGCTCCCTCCTAGTCCAAACGTTGATGGTTGCCACTTGTTGAGGATCAACCACCTAAGGTAAAAATGAGAGTGAGTCCTCCGGACATAGAAGCACTAATGATAACCATGTATTGACGATTGGTGGCACTTAAAGTTTTTGAGAAGAAAATTACAAAATCAAATAAATTAGTATTAGGAATCATTCATTGTGTTGAGTCATAAAATTCGAATTTCACTCTATTTTTCATAATCAATTAATATAATCATCCACGCAAACCATGAGTTGAGTTAAAAGAGGATAAAAGAGTTATAAACTAGCATAAAACATGGGAAAACATATAGTTCCATGAATTTTAGTTGTCCATGTAGAATCAAATAAATTGTTTATCATGTGCTTTTTGGGATCTTTGTTCCATCCAATAAGGATATTGTCAATCATGATCATTCAAAATAAGTGTTAATTATTCTATGAATTTCAAAATGGTATATTTTAATACAAATCAATGTAAATAAAGGAGTTTATTCCCTTAATTATTTTATAGTTTTTTCTTATATGTAGTTTTAATTTTATCTTTCCTTCTTTAGTTCTAGAATAAATTACTTTTTCTAGGAAGCCCCAAAACATGTAAAGGATGTGGATTTTATTTCATCTCTCTATATGTAGAGTGATAGTGAATCATGTGGTCTTCCACATGCTTTAAAAGTGAGGAGGGATCCTAGTTGGGGTATAATTCCATATCTAGGGTATGATAGATGGATAAAGAGGAGATATAGTCATTCTCTGAAAACATACCCCAACCATTCAAGATTCATTTTTGTTTTATTAATATGCATGATAATTTTGAAAACATGAAAGCATACACAAGAGATGTGAGATGGTTGAGAAAAAATTTGAAAAATATGTGGTATAATGAAATACAAAGACTAGGATATGCAAATGAGCGGGTTTTTTTAAAAGGTATTAAATATCGCGGTAAATAAGTGATCATGTTGATGGTGTTTAAAAAAAATCTTCTAGTGCTTCATGCTACCAACGTACCTATTAACAACTAATATTAATGCATATATTCTCATTACAAAATACATACCCATCACCCATAAGGTTTTAAATCTTCCCGGATAGAATCTTATTCTTTCCTTCCATCATGTTCTCATTCTTCTCAATTGATATATAACTCTCCTCTAATTGTATCCTCTCGATGAATAGTATCCGAGTAATTTCCAAGTAATCTTAATATTCTCCCAAATGTATTATTTTCCCTCTAATTTTGTTCCCCCTACTTTTAGCTTTATATTCTTGTTTATTTATTTTTCATAATTTATTATTATTATTGTATTTATTCCCTTTTCTACTTTAATTTTTACATTGCTTGTTGGGAACCTATTACATGCCTATGAAACTAGGTTATATAAATTTAGGGTTTACGAAGTATCTTAATATTTTCCTATTAGATTGGGAAAAAAATTCATTTTGATAGATTATTGGTTTTATGGGTGAATGATTGGTCATGTGGACATTATTAAAATATTCCATTCATTGTTTGGGTTTGAACCTATAGACATTATTAAAATTATATATTTTCATGGTGAGGCTATAATAATGTGAGATATTTCTTAACATCATTGTGGTAGACATGGAATTCTATAAATGACCTATTACTAATACAAATATGTTAAATACATCTTTTTGAAAAATGATGATAGATATCAATTTCAAGGATTTTATTTTAATTTTTCACATACCATACAGATTAATAATTCCATTACATTATGTTTATTTTTCCCATATAATGATGAATAAAATATCTTATAAAATGGGGGCCTCAAACTCTACAATAGGAATAAGATATTACTATTATTTATTGACTTTTCAAAGTTAAAAATTTAAAAGTTTTAACCGATAGTCAAGGAGCCATAAACTATATGGTCACAATTACCTTGTGATGGTCAACTAGATGTCAAATTTAATATAGAAAAAAACCTAACATGATCACACCATCACATCCCTATTTGAAGAGAACGTGGTTTTATACTGGTAGTGAACCAAATGTAAAGAGGCTTTGAGTCACACTTGTTTGCATGTCACTATATTGTGTGCACTCCAAAAAAAGTTTTTTTAATTTATAAATAATACAATCATAATTCTTATATGTATGGAATCGATAATTATGAATTCAAATATTTAGCATACATCATTAGCATTGCTTAATTAAATTTATCTCTTTTTTAAATTTCAATTTTTTTTTTATAAATTTAAGCTATACTATTATTAAGTTTATTTAATTTTTATAGACCATAAAATGAGGTATAATAATTTAAAAAAGGAATATAATTTGACGCAATCAACCTATTTTTACCTAAATTAACTAATTTGACCCAAATAATACAAGTGGTACACTCTAAACATCAATGTGACTCCCTAAACATTAATGTAACACCCTAAAAATGAATGTGACATCATAAACACCAATGTAACACTTTAAACATTAATATAACACACTAAAAATGAATGTGACACCCCAAACACCAATGTGACACTCTAAAAATACAAATGCATCAATATAAACACCAATTCAACACCCTAAACATCAATATGACACTCTAGCCAATAATGTGACACCCTAAACACCAATTTGGCACCCCTAAAAACTAATGTAATACCTTTGAAACTAATAAAGTGAATTATTCATAAGTTTTTGTAGGATGTAATTTTAGCCATTATATCAATTTTATAATCTAGTTTAACCCTATGATCTTAGGGTTATCTAAATTACCCTAAATTTCTCTTCAGAAATATAAAACAATTTTCCTTTTATATTAGGGTTTCATTTTTGTTTATTTTGCATGCTTTCTTATAAGAGCAAGGTTGGAGTTGAAATATAGAATAACCCTTAAAAATATAGAACAAGAATGCACCATTACAAAGAGATTAGAACAACCAACATCACATGGATTATTCAAGATTCCTCTTTTTCATTTCTCCAACTACTTTTTATTACGGGTATGATTCCCCAAAAAAATGTAGATCTCTCGTGGATTTTAAATTTTAATATTATAATTAACTAGTTAGAGTAAAATTAGCTTGCTTGTATTTTTCTTAGAGTGTTTTTAAAGTGAATTCATATTAATTATAATATAAAAACTCTATTATAATCTATATTATTAGACTTATTACGATGGGTACACATTTATTCTTTTCAATCGCGTTCTCAAATTCTATATCACATGTGCCTTAAAAGGGGGACATTTATAAGGATATTTTCTACATTTATTGACAAGTTATATAATATAAGAAAATATATTTATAGGGTTGATATTTTCAAAAAAAATCATAGATACTATAATGTGGAAGAATTCAAACAAGGTAAAAATTAGATAGTACACTTAGGACCATGGTACGGTCTTGACCATGATGGGAATTCCCATATATGTGGAATATTCTATAGATTATTTAATTTTTATAAATTTCATCATCTAATGATCACGTATAAGGATAAAATGGTGTCCACCGTTGATAACTTATACCTATAAAAGTGGTTGCGCATAGTTGAAACCATATTGTGGAGAAAATGTAACATGCAACATACGCAACAAGAAATAATACATGTGTATATTAGAAACCACAATAGATAAAAGTTTTAATCATGTCATAATCCAAATTATTACAATAATAGAAACATGAGAGTATAAATCAAACAATATAAACTCTAAACATAACTCTACTTAAATTATTTTAAGGTTCACCTAGCTCACTAGGTCACTCAACCATATAACTCCATTAGCTTGACCTCTCAAAAATACCCCATAATCATCTCAACATTCAGGATCTTACCAATTATTCCCACATTTCTCAAGGCAATACAATCATTTATGATGCTCTCATAGACTCCATTCTCTACCTATGTTGTTACATCACAAAATTCATAATTTATGTACCTAGTGTTGAAAAATATCCTCCTCTTAGTCTCTACAACCACCACTCACCGTGTCATCCCTTAGGTATCTCCACTCTTTCCTCCACCATGTTATATCATCTCTCAATTTTTTCCCCTCCTTTATAACCTATGGTCCCACTTCTCCTTCCACTCCCCTCTATTTATGTTTATTGGTTTACTTTCAAGCATGCCTCACTCATTATGTCCCAAATGGTAGAACAAGTACTACTACACACGATCTCATGCCACTCTCTCTAGCATGTCATTGATAGTACTCTAGGAGATGTGGTAGCACTACCTGGTTTATCCAATCAAACTACAATTCAACTCTATATACTAGGTGTATCTCAACCCACCACATATAATGCCCTATAATATATGAAATACCCTCAATAATAACTATTTTTAACCGATTGGACCATTGATCCACTATACCTTTATATGTATCCCACATTACCTAATCTTGTATAACATGAATGAAGGACTTGTATCTAACTAACAACATAAATGTTGGGTCTTTATCCCACTATTTTATCCTTTGGGAATCACCAATTACCTATACCAATTTCCCCATCAGTTTATACATAGGGAATAGATCATAGATCTATGCTTTGCCAAAATAATAAAAATTCCACTACCCTTTACTTGCCTCACCCAAATCAGATAGATATCATGCACTAGTTTTACCCATATGGAAGTCCCCCAACTAAATTGAATATCAAACTCCAAGTCATCCTTACATGCCACAATCACAAAAAATAGAATAAATACATATATGTTGTGGCACAACATGTGTGCTACAACCATTCCAATGACCACCTTCTAGTTATTTGGAATATACACAATAAATATGGCACTCATCTGATCTATAAGTGAGCCTAGATGGTAATCGTCATTATTATTGGCCCATTTATCCAATGCCCTCCTATTTGTTGTACTAGTAGGCACATCAAAAAATATCTGAACACCCTTAATGAGAAGCCTAATAATTGCATGCACATCCTACAATATCAAGGTGGCTTTTATAGTTTGTCATCTTACCCCGCATCTAAAATTGTTGGAATTGAACTCCTAATGTCTCAAAAATAGTCAGTTGTATCATATCAAAATCCAATGGGATCTGAACCATCTACAAAATGCCTCCAAATATGAGGCATTTTAATTGTCTACATCATATGCTAATAAACCATGCAATAACTTTGGAATCCATGCCACATCTGTTGATATCACAAATCAAATCCTCTGTGGATCTTACTAAATATCAAAAACAAGCACCCATTAGATCAATCATAAATAATCATAAAACATATAACCTAAAAAACTAAAAATTAAAAAATTAAACCACTCTCAAACACCATCAAACATGTAAATCCATATAATATTATCCATTAAAAATTAAAACTTATATTACTACATCACTCACCATGGCATAATTCCATCAACCAGCAATAAAAATTTCCACTACTCCAACAACATACACTACCTAAGTGCAAGCACCATTGACCATGATCAATAATCTAAACGTCACCGACCATGATGTGATCAGATTATCTAGAATGACCAAGCCCATCTATCTTAAGGGTATGTGAACCTTCCTAGAAATAAATTCACAAACTCATCCTAATGACTCCAAAAACCAAAATTCTCCCAAACCCATCTAGAATTCAACCCTACCTACATTTTGACTATATTTGGGGAAATTTCACTAGCTAATTTTTTTCCAAGATACATTTTCACATTATTCTCCTAAGTACCCTTTCTTAGGTTAAATATAAAACCTACCATAAGATTCACACCATTTCATGTCCCATCTTGACTAACTTATCTATCACCTCATACTCATGCCATCGGCACTAATATTTCTCAAAATGGATAATCGCATAGATCGGTTTATCTCTATCTAAATTAGCAAATTGACACGACTTCCTCCCTTTACTAATCATAGCATATATTATACTTTATTTCAATGCAATCTATCCCAATCATCAAACCTTCATATATTTCCAATGACAAACCTAAAAACATTATGTAAATTACACCACAATCATGGAAGAAAGCAAATCATTTTCATATATTAAAAGTACTTATAAAAAAATCCACCAAAAATCCTCTTTCTCACTCTTCGTCATCATTGTAAAACCCATTTATATATTCCCTATGGCCTCTTAGGTGATTTATGTCTTATTTTACTAACTATCATCTAGTTTTTCTTTTATTTCTTACTTCTTCGGGTTATGTGTATCTATTGTGTGTACCACAGAAATCCAAGTGACACCGGGAGGCATTATTGAGGTAGGTGTATTTAATTTAGTGGATTTAATTATTTCTTTATAACATTTACATTGATACTTTTAAAATTTACTTTTAATTTCAGTCATTACATAGATCCTTTTTCTCGAGGACCTTCTTATGTTTCACTATTATGAATTATGTTGATCTTAGGTTGGAGAATATGTATGCATCTCATTTTTTATTTTTTGTAGCATTTTCTATCATGCATGAACCATTGATGCATTTTTTCCTAGGTGGGTGCCTCAAGGGGCCTTCTAGGATTGGGTGTGATTAGACTTGTTCATGTAGACTATACCATTGTGAGCAAGGAGATTACGAAACAATGAAAGATAAATGAAATAAACACAACAATACCTCTCTTGTAACTTTCTTACAAACCTCAAGAAGATTTTGAAGCACTTGGGCTTGTAAAATCTTAAGATGTTTGAATTTTGGGTGCTCTTGATCAATTCTCCAAAATATGAATGCAATGTTATGAGCTTGGATACACAAGGATGTGGATTTCAAATTGGCAGAAGTTGGCTATAATTTGCATAAGCTTCTAGGGATTCTCTAGGGAGATTTGTAAAGGATATGGCCTAATTTTATAGCTGAGGGTGAGGCCATGGAAAGTGTATCGAGTTTGACTAAGCTTCAGGTCATAATTGTATTTACCTGAAATAGAAAGTAGAGTTGGCATGTGTATTTGTAGTTTTGAAGGGGAAATGGACATTTGGTAGGAAAAGTTACATTTACGAAGGTGGTTGTATGTGAAATTTAATTTCCCCCACCTTTCTAGGATTCTAGAAGTGAAGTTAACTAGAATAGGGAAGTGGAGTTAACTAGGATAGTGAAGTGGTAGTTTATTAGGAAAATAGACGTATTTTCCTAACTAAGTAACTAATTTAATTAACTACAATGTGTAATACAATTAATTAACCATTTATTTAATAAATGATAATTAACTTAGCTAAAATGTGTTGGGGACTAATTTAATTAATCCCAAAGGGTGAATGTACATGAATTAATTAATTTAATTAATCAATCATGAGGGGATGAATAAAAAGATATGAACTGGGAACATGTATATTATTTTGGGGTGTTTATATTTTACCCTTTTTAAAGTTTTATTATGAATTAATATCATTTTAAAGATAGTAGACATATGCAAATCAAAGAGTAGGAGACAAGAAAACAAGGTGGATATTTAGATTTTTCCCAATGAAGCATTTATATGCCCTAGCGAGTAGAATGGTAAGGGAATGAAGATTAGAGAGAAAAAAAGTGGTTAAGAATTCAGATGCCCCGGTGAGTAAAATGGAAAGAGAATGCCCCCTCAAGCAGGTGGGTGACACAACAAAGAAGTGGATATCCACTTGATAGAAATAAAACAAGGAATTTGAACAAGGATGGGAGGAACTGTGTGGTCATAGTATGAGCGTCATTTTTCGAGACTGTGAATATAAGAGAAAACTATATTTTTGTTTCACAATAGATTTTTACCCCGATTATGAAAAAATAAATATGGTTAACCCGAGATACACGTAAACAAACACACACAAAGAAAAGAAAGGATAAAAATGATTAATAGACCCAATATACACAGTAGGTGCAAGCATCATGGTTATAAAGGAACTAAGATGTTATCACACTACTTGCAAGTGGACCAAAAACAAACATCATCAATGTAACACAAAGTCAAAATTGAATACAATCGCTTATGCCCCTAATACGTGCCACAATTATGATTAAGAAAATGTAAATGCCCCCAAGCACTAAATATATGAAATGTGTGGGAGTAGGATTAGATTGAAGAGTAGAGAGATGCTTCTGAGATACTCCAAAGAAAATCTTGTTGGATCTATTTTACAAATGATTTGAGATAAATTTCCTTGGGAAAAGTTATATCACAAAGGAAAAACAATCATGTGACTTGCCCCAAATAAAGTTAGGAACCATGCAAAGGGAAAGAAGTGATAGTCGTAAGATTTTAAAAATCACTAGGGTTGTAGATAAAGGTATGAATTTATCAAGATTGTGTTGAAATATTAATTTCATGGGTTTTCTAATTGTAGGAGTTTGGTGATAAGTATTTGTTCGAAAAAATATATATTTTGTGATTTTTTAATGGTTTTGTTGTTTTTTTGAATTTTAGCTAAATATAATATTTTTTAATGGTTTTACAAATTCATAAAAATTTGAAACAAAGAAGATGAGTGGCATGTTTGTTACACCTGATTTATTAGGGATAAAATATCTTGTTGAAAACATAAAACAAACATGTCAAACAAACCCAATATGAACAGTAAGGAACCATACCAAATTTATATGTGAATTAGGAGGTAGAGAATTTTCTTGTAATTGGTCTACAACAAAGGTAAATAAAATAACAAAATGAAAGAAGAAAAATCAATTTCATGATGTTGACAAACCACAAAAATACAACACAATTTGTAATAATGACACTCTAAATGTGTTCCACATTGAAGAAATAGACAAATATGAATTCCCTCAAGTGATATCTTAGAATGTGAGAGGATTGGATCAGGTTGAAGAGTGGAGTGATGCTTAGATACTCCAAAATATACTCTTATCGATCCCATTGAAGCTTGATCTATATTGGAGTAAAATGTGAAATCCAAATATGCCCCAAGTAAAGTTATATTACCAAATGATAAACAATTGATTTCCTCAAGTATAAATATACACAATGGGAAATAAAAGTGATTAGTGAAAGATGATCTGAAATGATCAATAGGAGCACCATCAAATGGTGAAATTTTTGAACTATGTTATTCAATTGCTGAAATTTGGTCAAACAATATCTGAATTTTTTGTTTTTTCCAATTTTATATTGTTTTTGAATTTTTGTAACATATTTGAATGTTTTTTTTAATTTGAAACATATTTGAATATTTTTTATTTTTAACTCAGTAAAGGGTTGTACAGTCTGAACTAATGGTCAAATAATTGTAAGCATTTCATTCCGTTAAAAAAATGTAGATGATGTAATGATATGTAATCTCACTGCACTCATAAATCCATACAACTAGGAATATGTTAGGGCTTATCAATGAGAGATAAAAGGACGTGAGAATGAGGTGAATATTGATATGAAAATGAAGATAATATATGCTAAGACACAAGGTGTAACAATGATCCATGTAAGAAAAAATGTAACTCACCTCTAATCAATCATATTTGACTTTGTCTAATATGATTCCACTTTATAGGTTTTGACTAGACTTAGATTTGTTGATGGCCTACCGATTGACAAGATTCGGTTAAAGGAATTGTTTTCTCTCTTAACTTAATCAACTTATTTGGATGTTTTTGATTAAGTAATTTTGATTCATAATTGCTAGAGTTTTTTTTTTTGAAATTTACCCCCTACATCTTTCCACATGCCATCGATAGAAGGAAAAGGCTCAACACCGAAGAAAAATGTAGGTGAGTAATGACACCTTCCTCCATTCCCAATCTAATACTACTAGTAAGAACTATGGGATCATCACTCAAGACCGTGAGGGATGAAAGGTGTAATGATTCATTTAAATATTTTTTAATTTTTAGATTGATTTTTCCTTGTATGTTAATATTGTGCCTATTGGGAAGGAACATTTTCCCTTAAGTATTAGCCACATGCAACTAGTATGACGCAAGGGTTCAAAACCATAGAATGAGATGGATGGTCAAAAAGGTCTGAGTAAAAATTGTCTACTTTTTGTTAAAGAGATAGATTGATTTGAAAGGAGGATTTTCCATCAATAAGCTTCAAGACAAAAATGTACAAAAAAATATCTAAAATGGTAGAAACCATAACATGGATGAGACATGCAATGCCTAATAGGAACAAGGTTAACCTGTGTTGTAGAAGGAGAAGAATGCAAAGATATGATAATTTTATGATTAAGATACCTTCCTATAAATGAAACAATTAAAATAATTTGTTAAATGATTTAACCATGCAAGTGACCTTCCCTAGTGTGGAGAAAACCCATGGAAGAAGATGTTTTTACTTCTACATTTTTATGTTCAAATAGTTCTTTAATGAGGGGTTGGATATGGATTTTTATTCTCTTTTGATTCTTTTTAATGTGTCTAAAATTTAGTAGATGAGAGTTTGAAATGGAATCATCAAGAAAGAGGTCCATATTTATTAAATTTAAATGGTACTAATTTATAAGACTTGGGTGGATGAGATCTAAGTTAAAGAGGTGAATCAAACAATTTGATGAGTCTCAAGATACATGACTTGGGAAGATAAGATCCAAGTCAAAGGAGTGGCTAGAAATATTTTCAATGTATCCATGATTGAAGTAGTTCTGATTTACAAGAATTGGGTGAACAAGGTCTAGGTTAAAGGAGGTAATCTGAAGATTTAATGATTCTAGATTTATGAGACTTCGGTGTACAAGGTTCAAGAGAAAGGAGAGAAGCCAAAGATTCAATGAGTCTAGAATTGCAAGACTTGGGTAGACAAGGCCTAATTCAAAGGATGTATGATTGGATAAGTTTTCTATGGGATTTAAATACCTATGTGATGTTAGAGAGAAGTTGTTAATGTGGAGAATATGTTGAAATTAATATTCATCCATGAGTAGAAAAATGTGAGGAAAGAACGATTGATCTCTTGATGTACATTTGATGCTCCTTATAGTTCATAGAGAGAAAATATTCAATGTTTCTCCTTTGTGGTTGTGAATTAGTTGATTTGATGAAATATTTGCAATTAAAGCTTGAAATGGTCGTGTAAAGATATGTCTAGGTATATGTAACTCATCGAGTGTACACATGTAGATGTCTTGACATGTAAGGGTCGTCATTGATGAGAATCTTACAATATTGATCATTTGAAGCATTACGCATACGAAGGTTGTTTTGTTGTAACTTTCTAAAATTCTTGTGGTTTTTTTCTACAACAAGACTAGAGATGTTAGACATAGGATCCAGAATGGAAAGGATAGAATCAAGTTCAATGAGGCTTGATGATGGAACCTATTCATTAGAGTCTTCATTTATGTCAAGGGTTGAAAGGGGGTGTTTTTATTAAGGATAAAGGATTTTTCCTAGGACCCTACACATTTACATAGATTCCATAGCCCAGTTATATAATATAATCCAAAAGATACCAAAACAAGACTGGAACAACCATCTAGCCACCAAAAGCATAAAAATGGCATAATTAGAACATAAATTCAATACAAAGTCAAGATAATCAATTGTAGCAGAAACACAGAATGACCCAAAAAAATTCTAAGAGAAAAAATCCAAAAAAATACTTCATGATCATGTGAAAATTCTTCTTAACATTACCCACCCCATTTGATTTCTCTAAGGCTAGTCTCTCTCTTGAGTTTCTCATTTCCTTTGTTATCCTCCGCTTAGCTGGTAAAGAGGGAAAGTAAATCTATAGTGATCTTGAGTATGGAAAGAACATCACAATTCTTATCCCTTAGATTTTCTAGTTGATTTTCAAAATTAGTTACCCTATTACAAATTTCCTCCACCAACTTCTTGTCAATCTTGCCACCATCAATGTTTAACCTATAGGATTTTATCTTATCTTTGAGGTCTTGAAGCTCTTTGTTGAGCCGAGATGATCTTATCATTATGGGATCTAAGCTCATTTTTAACCCTCGTATTAGTAGAATTGGGGGCTCCGAGTCCTTCTTTCCCATATATGGAAGGCCAAGAATTTCCTCTCCTTCTCCAAAAATTGGGGGAAGGAATAATTTCATCTTCATAAGTGTATTTAAGGATCTATATATTATGAAAATTGTTCGAGGGTGAACATGAAGTATCTTACTTTGGAGGAGGGGACAGGGGTGGGAGGGTTGGAGATGATATTAGTAAAAGTGATGGGGAAGTGGCAGAAGGAAGGATGGAAATGGGAATAGTGGAAGAGGTGGGGGTGGAGGTAGGAGGTTTGGAGATGGGAATATTAGAAGAAGAGGGGGTCAGTAGTGGGATTACCGGAGGGGAAGGAAAAAAATTTGAGGATGGATAATCAAGCGATCAAAGAAATTATCAAGCATAAAAATAAAAATGATGGTGTAATGGGTAAACCCTTTTATCCCATTTTACCATATTTATGGAATTATCTAACGAATGTAAAAAAGGGGAAGCTAATAGGGCATTTTCTCTGGAAGTGGTTTTAAAATACCAAATGGAAATGAGGCATTACCTTAAACCTTCCTTTAAGGGTGATGAATTTCATCACAAGTAAGAAAATTATGTTGAAAGGTGGAGGCAGAGAGTATCTATAGAAACCCCCTTTTGTCTACATGATAGACTCGTCGCCTAATAATTTTTAATCCTGCACCACAATGTCAAATTTTTTGAAGAATTTGAATCCCTTCTTCCTATGCAACCCATTCACCCAAGAAATGGTATCCAGTTATAGTTGTAAATCCCCTACCTTTATAGGTGAATTTACTCTCATTCCATTTTTAGCAAACTATTGGGAAAGATGCGGGTCATTCCCTTTAACCCTTTCAATAAAAGAGCTAAAACCACATTTTCCTAGAATATTCTAGAGCCCCGCATTTTGTTTCCAATCATCAATGTTGAAAGGTTCCACTATGCATCTCTCTCCTCCCATGTTAACAATGAACTTCCAATAAGAATTTGAGAAACCCAAATCTTTTGAATAGCTTCCCACATTTTTTTGTATTCAAGAGTGAAAAGGTGAGAGTTTATAGGTAGATTCTCAATCTTCAGACAATAAAAATCAATATCATGAGGGAGTTAAGTGAATTTATCACTATTGATAACACTTATGGTATTATGCGAGACGGATTTCACAAGATAGAACACTTGAAATTCATTTATATTTATGCCAATATTCGCCACCATATTGACAAGATTGTTGCCTTCGTGGTATGTGTTGAATTAATTTATTAGGAAAGGTGCTTTGAGAATTTGAGTAGCCTCATTAATAAATTTTTAATATTCCAACTTATCTCGGTTGATTCCTTTAAGGAAATTAGTGATTTTAAATAGTTCCTTGTTAATGATTAAGTTGTTATTATTAAGCTCTCTTTCCTTCCTTAGACCCCATAAAATGGCTAGAGACTTTGAATAATGATTTAAATTAATCCCCATATGAATAGCATAGATCCTAAAAATATGACCTTTCTCATTCCTAATACACACACCACCTCCGAACTTCCAAGGATCCCCTTAGATACACCTTCATAATTAATATTTAGCCAACCTATAAGGGTAGGATGCCATTTGATGGAATCCTTGTTAATGATATCCCTCTGCTTTGGATATTAATCAAGAAAATGTTGAGGTTCCATTTCCCAAAAAAATTAGTGTCAACATGAGTTTGGAGAATCTTCTTGGGAGGTTTGAAACTGAATACATTCTACCCGATTTCCTCTACTAATAAATTGGAAGTTTTGAGAATAGATGGATTTTTATCCTCAAAAATTACAAAGTTACAAGTTTTCTAAATAGACTAGAGGATATAAGGGAATGGACCTATAATTTCTTGACAATTGATTATTTGGAAGGGAATTTCAATTCTTCCCAAGCAACCAAGATAAAATTAGGAAGGGTCCATTTGATTCCTATGAAATTAAATAATAAGCTCAAAATAGAAGCACCAAAAGGACAATGTATGAAAAGATGGTTCACATATTCCTCACTATGTTTGCAAAGATAAATTTGTTGGGAAATTTTTCCTCTCCCCACCCAATTATAAATGGTCAAAACTTTGTTGTGAATCACTAACTAGAAAAATGGGTTTATTTTGGGGGTGAGCTCCTTGATCCAAATTTTGTTCCAATCAAATTGAGCAGGTTACACCTCAAATAAAATCAAGTATCTGGATCTGATCCAGTAATATCCATCAAAAATTATTTCCCAAATGATTTCATCTTGATTCTTCACTTGCAAAATTTAATGAATGCTAAGAAGTTTCTTAATCTCCTTTATACATTGAAGATTTAACTAAGTGGTCTCGTCCTAATGGAGCTGAATCCAATTGTTATTTTCAAAGGAGTTACTCACTTTATCCCCAATGTGATTTTTAAAGTGTTCATATAGATGTGATCCTTCTTTTGTATCTTGAAGAGGAAATGGATAAATCTATTTATCTTTCGAGAAGGAAATTTTATGTCCATTCCCAAGTTTCCATCTGCTACCTTTAAGAAGAATACACTGCCGCAACTAGAGAGAGCATTCCAAAATAAAGAGCCGGAGGGGATCTCTTTCTTGGATATCCAATCAACATATTTTTCTAACCCAAGGTATTTATTTCTTACAATATAGGTCCATGGGAGGTCTTCTTTAATTAATCTCCAACCCATTTTAGTGATCATGGCTTTATTCATCCACCTAATATTTTTAATTCCAATCCCTCCACACTTTTTAGGAGGAAAACATGCTCCCAAGACACTAGAGGAATTCTATTATTTTCTCAACCCTTGACCAAAGAAACCTCTTTTGAATCCTTTCAAATTTTTTAATAACCATACTACGAATCTTGAAAAGAGACATTAGATAAATAGGAAGATTCTGGAGAGTACTCTTTATGAGGAGGCACTTACCAGCTTGTGAGAGGATTTTTCCTTTTAAACATACAAGTTTCCTTTGAAATCATTCCAATAATGAGTTCCATTCTTACATAGGCACATTCCCAATGAGTAGGGGAATCCCAACATAGGAAGAGGGGATCATCTTGGTATTGTAACCTAGAATTTTTGAGATCTTGATTTGTCTATAATCTGGAGTGTTGAGAAAGACTACCAATTTTTTTAAGTTTATGAGCTAACCCTAGACTTCTTCATAATCTTTCAAAATGGATTCAAACCTCATATATTCCACAAATAATGTCTTCATAATGAATATAGTGTCATCAACAAAATTCTGATTGGAGACTTTGGGAGTTTTAAAGAATGGATTAAAGCCTTTGAGGTGTTCAGATTGAATAGCGATTGCACTCCTCCTACTAAGACTTTCTGCCATTAGAATAAACAAGAAAGGAGAGAGGGGAAATCCTTGACAAATACCTCTTCTATTGTTAAAAAATAACATATGATTCCCATTGATAAGAATGGAGAACATTGGGGAAGAGATAAAAGTCCTCAATATTTTCCTAAAGTGATCATCAAAGCCAAAAATTTTAAGAACTTTATCTAAAAACCTCCATGAGACTCTATCAAAGGATTTGTTCATGTCAAGCTTAACAATCATGCCTTCATGCTTTATTTTATCCATATTATGGATAGGCTCATGAACTAAAATAATTCCTTCTTGGATGATTCTCCCTTTGACAAACCCTCATTCTTGATTAGAAATGAAAATAGGAAGAAGGGGCTGAATTTTAGAAGCTAGAGTTTTAGTGAAGATCTTGTAGAGAATTTTAGATAGACTTATAGGCCTGAATTCTTTGAAATATATAGCCCCTTTATTTTTAGGGATCCAAATAATAAATGTATTGTTATCTCCTTAAGGATTTTACTTGCTCTAAGGAATTCATTAATAGTACGAAGAATATCCTCCTTGTAGATTTACCAATATTTTTGGATGATTAGGGGATCATTTTTATATCAAGAGTTCCCTAAACATCTCTAAATGGTGTGATTGCATAAGATATTTTTGATAGCTTTCCATCTACTATGAGAACGCGATAAATGGACATTGCGAGCTCTAATTATGTCCGGTCAAATTTCATTCAACGGGAAAGTCAAATCTGGTCAAAATTTCAATAGTGGACCAATCGCATTGCGACATGTGGAAAAAGGGCATTGGAAAAAATCAAAGAGGTTTTCACCACCGGTCTTTGATGATCGTAAAATGGTATAGCTTGGTGGAGCAAGAGGCTCAACTTTTGTTACGAAGGGGAGCCTGGCCATCGTGAAGATTATGGTATTATCACCAATGTGGTGGGTCCTCAAGCCACCACGTGACTTGCCACCACTTAGCCATATTTCCTTTTTAATATCATAGTATTATATGGTAGAATTTTATATGACATTTGTAATTATTCACCATGTTACTATGTTATTTCAATTTGCAATGTTTTGATAATTGACCGAGTTTATTATCCCTTCTCGGTATTATTTCTACTAGCTCGAGAGAGCTTATCACACTGAAGGACTCGGCATACATGGCTCAATCAAACAACTGGAGCATTAAACCAACCAACTACCACTCCAAACATAGTGGCCAACACATAATCCACCAACCCCTAATGATAATCCAATGACCACGTGGTGAAGTGGTGGGGCATGCAAAGCCCATGCATGGAGAAGTCCACGTGAAAGGAGGGGAGGATAAGGTATTAAATACCTTAGAAAAACAAAAATTCCGCCCCATGTGGGATTTTATCCCCTTTATCATGCAAGCCGCCTACTATGGGGAAATAAACCCATCTACATGCTACGGTTAGGCTTTTAATAGCCTTAGGATAAATAATGTAACATTATTTTAGGGCCCCATTTGGGTATAAATAGGGGACCCCTTGCATTGTAAAAGACACGAAGACACGAAGGTTATTATTTTTAGGCATTTTTAATAGTTTTTTTTTAGGATTTTTAATATAGTATTCAAACTATATTATAATCTTTAAAATTACTATATGCAAATATTGTTTATTGTCCTATTATTTTTAGGCAATAGTAGATGAAATATTTGTGATTGGGAGTATCACACTACCCAATAGGCCCATTGAGCCATAGTATTTTTCACTTGCGACACCTGGAGTATCGACCGGAGTGCTTGGAGGATGCATTGATAGCGTTGGGATGGCCAATCAAGTTCTAAAGGAGGTGTGCATCAGAAGGTGGAGAATGATTCTACTGATCATTGGAAGTTATTTGAAGGATTGGCATAATACTAGGCAAGTGGAAATTCAATTAGATTGTATTGTAATAAATAACATTGTATTTACAATTTTTACTTGTGGAACAGTTCGAAAGAACCCGGAGACATAGGCTATTTCTGAACTCTATAATCAATCATGTGCAATTGTCATTAAATTCTTGCATTAATTTTAAATTGATTACTTAAAATGAGCAACTTGTTAGCAAATATTAAAATCCTATAGGGGTCCAAGATTAGGTAGATAAAAACTTGATCATTTTTTGATCAAGTTGGTATCGAGTTGTTCACCTTCATAACTACTTTAAGTAAATTTGATTAATAAATTGATTGCTTCAAGTTGGTGCAGTTGGTGTAGTTTGTGTGAACAGGGTATGGGTTCACCATGGGAAAGATGTCCAAACATGAAAATTTTGATGAAATTGAATCTTATAAGCACCAGATCCAGGAAGATAACTCTCTCCTACAATCAATGTATTACTCCTTAGAAGAGGAGAATGCTTGCTTGAAATTATAACTACAAACCAAGGATGAGCTCTTAGCAAGGTTGCAGTGTGGTGATTAGAGAAAGGAAATACCTTCAAATTTAGATGCAAAGACCATGGAAAAATATTGCACTATAATTTGTTGACCATGTGAATAATTTTCCTCCCATTTAGTTTTTGATTCGAGTAATGATGCTTTTAGCTTATTTGAAAAGCATATTAGAGGTGTTGGATCCAAATTGTTATCTAAAATGGGATTTGATGGAAGAGGCCTTGGTAAAAATGGCCAAGGCATTTCTAACCCAATACAGGTTGAGGATTATCCTCATTTTGTAGGTTTGGGTTTTCCTAGTGCGAGAATGGATATTAGAGAATGTTCAATGAACACCGATAGGAGACAAGCTTTCAAAAGTAAAGAGAATACCCCACTAGTCTTGTAAAATGATTCTGAGAAGGAAACTTGTGCTTTGTCAACACAAGTAAAATGTGGTAAGATAAATCAGCAAAGAGGTAATGAAATTCCACCTCCAATTTCTTACCATAATCATAAGCATAATAAAACTTCTGATCCACTTTTTGAGATTAAGAAGTATGGTTATGATTTTCATAAAATGTGGAATTCCTTTCCATGTACTTTTTTTTTATTGCATAATCATTTTGTGGCTAGATGCTGGAAGAGAAAGACACTGATGAATAATTTTATGCCATTCGTCAAGAACAAGGAAAACTAGAAAGACCAATCTCGTCATGTAGAGCCGAGAAATGGCAGAAAGAGTTCCTCATTCTAGAAGAAGGAGATTAAGAGGAATTGTTGTGCTCATTGCTAGAGGAATGGGCACTAGTGGAAAATTGTTGGAAACTACATCCATCTTGCCATCGAGTTATGACAAGCCAAAGATGGAATGGAGGCCTATTGTAAAGGAAAATTGGTTTCCTACTCCACCACCAGTTGATAATTCAACCCACGACCAAGTAATACCTGAAAAAGTGAAAGTCCTTTAAAATGGGTAATTTAATAGTTTTTCAATTATATATTGCATAATTCTCGAGTGATGAAAAGTATGCGTATTTGTTGGGAGATCATATTTTGTGAGAAAATGCTAAGAGAAAGGTTTACCATACTCAGTGGATTTTTTACTTAGAAAATTTGATTAATGCTCCAAACATATCTCCTAATCAACTTATGAGTACTTGTTACAGCTTGGATATAGGATTTAACTCATATTAATCTTGGATATCTATCAGCCACATGTGCAGATAGTTGAGCTCATGGGTGTCATCTCAAAACTTCATTTTGTGTAGAGGCATTGTGACCATGCAACAGAATGGTAGCTGAATCACCATTGGCATTGACATCGGGTCAAAACTTCATTCTGTGAAGAGGCCATCATGGGAATCTAGCAGAATGGTACCTGATATTAGTTTTTCAACAAAATAAGCTCTCAAAGGATCAGCTCGTAATTTCATTTTGTGTAGAGGCATTGTGACGTGTAAAAGAATGGTAGTTGAACACCATTGGCATATGAAAATAGGTCAAAACTTCATTATTTGTAGAGGCGTTACGACAGTGTGTAGAATATTGTTACCCGATATTCATCGTCAACAAGAGGATTTGTACCGTGTAGAGGTAGCAGTCATGCAGCGGGGTTGGAGTCACCATTTTTGAGCTCTCAAAATATTATCTCGAATGTCATTCATTCGTTAAGGAATTACAACCAAACATTTGAATGGTAGACGATCATCGACTTAGCATCATGCATTAGAGGAATTGAAGTTTGGAAAGGGACATGAAATCAGGTTAGAACTTCATTATGTGTAGATTCTCTTATGAGCTTGTAGCAGGATGACACCTAACAAGTCATTACCCATCACCGACATCGAATCAATCATATCTCTACGTAACATGGAATTCCTTCAAACCATTTTGGATTATGTGGAATCAACTCAAAACTAAGAGATTTGTTATAGACTCAATAAGATACTTGTTATCGGATATTTGGAAGCATAGCACCGCATGAAAGAAGATGCATTGAAGTCTTCTTCGATATCAAAGTGGCACAATAAAAGCATCATGGGCCCATAACCCACAAGTATAGGATCGGAAAAAATTTGTCAAAGTGAGAAGGTTGTAGAGGAAAATACCAAAGGTTCTACTACAACAATACTTCCAAGGTGGCAAAGGAGTTATAGATTTAGGACACAATGGAAAAATGTTCCAATATAATCTTTTTGGGGACAAAAATATTTTCTCATAAGGGGGGTATGATCAGGGCATCATTTTTATATCAAAAGTTCCCTAAACATCTCTAAATGGTGTCAGTGTAAAATATATTTTCGAGAGCTTTCCATCAATTATGAGAATGTGAAAAATAGACATTGATAGCTCTAGTTATGTCCGGTCAAAGTTTAGTCAACAGGAAATTCAATTCTTGTCAATAGGTCAATAGTGGATCAATTACACTCATGCAAAGACATGGCAAAAGGGCATTGGAAAAAATCAAAGAGGTTATCACCATTGGTATTCAATGATTGTAAAATGGTATAGCTCGGTGGAGCAAGAGGCTCAAATTTTGCTACGGAGGGGAGCTCACCATCACGTGAGGACTATGGTATTATTACCAACGTGGTGGGTCCTCAAGTCACCATGTGGATTGCCACCACTTAGCGATATTTAATTTTTAATATCATAGTATTATATGGTTGATTTTTACATTACATTTGTAATTATTCACCATGTTACTATGTTATTTCAATTTGCAATGTTTTGAGATTTGACCAATTTTATTATCCTTGCTCGAAAATCTTATCACACCGAAGGACTCGGCATATAGCTCGAAGACATGGCTCGATCAAAAACTAGTGCATTAAACCAACCAACCACCACTCCAAACATAGCGTCCAACACATAATCTTCCAACCCCCAATGATAAGCCAATGACCATGTGGTGAAGTGGTGGGGCATGAAAAGCCCATGCATGGAGAAGTCCACATGAAAGGAGGGGAGGCTAAGGTATTAAATACCTTAGAAAAACAAAAATTCTACCCCATGTGGGATTTTATCCCCTTTATCATGCAAGCCGCCTACTATGGGGAAATAAACCCATCTACATGCTACGGTTAGGATTTTAATAGCCTTAGGATAAATAATGTACATTATCTTAGGGCCCCATTTGGGTATAAATAAGGGACCCCTTGCATTGTAAAAGACACGAAGACATGAAGGTTATTATTTTTAGGAATTTTTAATGGGTTTTTTACGATTTTTAATATAGTATTCAAACTATATTATAATCTTTAAAATTATTATATGCAAATATTGTTTATTGGCCTATTATTTTTTAGGCAATAGTAGATGAAATATTTGTGATTAGGAGTATCACACTACCCAATAGGCCCATTAAGCCACAATATTTTTCACTTACGACACTTAGAGTATCGACCAGAGTGCCGAGAGGATGCATTGATAGTGTTGGGAAGGCCGATTGAGTTCCAAAGGAGGTTGTGCATTAGGAAGGTGGAGAACAATTCGACTGATCATCGGAAGTTCTTCGAAGGATTGGTGTACTACTAGGCAAGTGGAAATTCCATTAGATTTTATTATAAGAAATAACATTGTACTTACAAATTTTTACTAGTGGAATGGTTTGAAAGAATACGAGACGTAGGCTATTGCAAACTCCGTAATCAATCATGTGCAATTGTCATTACATTCTTGCATTAATTTTAAATTGATTACTTAAAAGGAGAAAATTTTCGAAAATATTAAAATCCTATAGGGGTCCGAGATCAGGTAGATAAAAACTTGATCATTTTCAGATCATTGGAAGAAACTTACAGAAAATCCATCTGGGCCCGAGATTTATCCCCTTCCATAGAAAATATCGTTCTTTGGAGTTCTTCCATAGTAGATTTCTCTGTCAATTTCTTGAAGTTATTTTGATTGAAAAAGTTAGAAAGGATGTCAGAGATGAACCTGTTAATTTTTTCCTCATCTTGAATAGAGTCTCCATTCAAAGAAATTTTTATAGAATGTGATTTCCTCATTTTTGATAATTTTTATGTCCTTACTCATATTCCCATATTTAGTAGTATTTTTTGAAATTATTTTATTGCTTTTGTGATGAATATTTGTCATGTGGAAGTATTTGGTGTTCTTTTCACCTTCATTAAGCCACATAGCTCGATATTTCTTCATGCGGTAATATTCTTCCTAGGATTTTATCGTGTGGAGCTTGGAGAGTAGATATTTTTCAAGATAATAGTCTCCCACATCATACCTTTTTCAACAACTCTTTTCTCTAAAATAGCAAGCTCCTCTTTGATCTTCTTTTTCTTTTCAAAGATATTCCCAAAGACTTCCTTGTTCCATTTTCTAACATTTTTCAATTTTTGTATGATAGTGAACATGGTTGATCCTCTTATGTTTATGTTCCACCATTCCTGGATTTTATCATAAATTTCAAGATTATACATCCACATTTTTTCAAATTTGAAAGGAACATGAGCTTTTACCTCTTTGTAAAGCATGTTGAGAACTATCGTATTATGATCATTTCCTACTCTTGGGAGAGAAGTGAGATTGAAATATTGTGAGAGTTTCCAATCAGCAGATACAATATCCCTATCAAGATGAAGTTAAATAAACTCTTCTCCCATTATTATATTTCTCTCGAGTATATTTGAGACCTCTTAGTTCAGTGTCTATAAGATTGTTATTTGTTATCATATTTGCAAAATTTGCCATACTAATAGTAAATTACTACTTTCCCCATTTTTTTCCCTAGGATTCAAAGGGTTGTTGAAGTACCCCATGATTAACAAGTTGTAGCTATTACAATTATTTCTAAATTTTATAAGCTCGGCCCATTATCTTTTCCTACCAACAAGATTATTTGGGGCACGATGTTGGAGAGAATCCAACTATCCTTGTTGTTCTTGATACAGGTGAAAAGGATGGCCAAATGATGATGATATTTAAATATCATCGATCCTTCTACCCAAAAATTATCAAACCCACCCAAAGATAAAGTTGAATCAATGCTACTAACCTTGGCATTATTTCAAAAAAAAAATAATCTTCTTAACAATGATTTCTTACATCTTGGTTTCTTGAATTTCCAAAATTTGAGGTCTATTGCTTTATCTCGATCCTTCAAAATTATTTTCTTGTTGTTTTTATTATGACCACTAATGTTCCTTGAAATCAACTTCATTTGAAAGATTTGGAATAGGGGTTTCTAGTAACTTTGGGGTATGAAGTTAGTTTAGTGTCGTCTGTAATTTCCTTTTCAATAGTTTTTCTCTTGTGATCACCCGAGTTTGTCTACCTTTTTCTTGTTTCCTCCCACATATACTACTTTCCTAGAGTGTGTAGAAGTTTTGGAGCTTGAAGCTCTAAAAATCACCCACACTCTTTCATTTTCCCTTTTCGGGTGGAGAATATGTTGTACCATGATTTCCATTAGACCAAAACCCGTTGGTGTTAATCTCTGTTAAAATTCTCTAGAGTTAGGATCCACAAGATGTGGTTAGTCCATGTCACAAAACTCATGGGGATCACTAGACATGCATGCCAAAAATCCCCCCAGCATTACCCGGGTGAGTTTTGAACTCGAGACCTATCACTCTGATACCATTTTTTGGACCATGATTTCCATTAGATAAAAACCCACAAGTGTTAATATCCATTACAATCTCCGGAGTTAGGATCCACGAGATGTAGTTATTCCATGTCATGAAACTCACGGGGAGCGCTAGATGAACATGCCAATAAAAGACTGGGGTATTTCCTTCTTCATGGGACATTTAATGCTCTATATTTTCTGTAATAGTCATAATAAGCATGTTTAGTGTTTGTTCAAGCTATCCTTATTCTAAAAGGCTATCCTTCAAGACCTGAAACATATTAGGATCTTTACCAGAAGAGGAGATGGGATCTGTATTCAAATTCTCAAACAATCCTTTAAAATTTTCCTCAAATAAACTTTCACTTGTATTAGACTCTTCTAACATTATATTAAATTCCAACCGATCTTTAGTGATTTCATTTTTTTATCCATATCTTGAATTAGAGCATCATCATCCAACTTGAGAGGGTCAAATTTCATCTCCAGACCTTCTTTAATAGGATTTTTGGCTACCTAATCAATATTTTTTACCTCAAGTGCTCTATTTTCTCCGTATCACGGTTTTGTGTTCTTTAACTATGTTCATCTTGTTATCCTTATTTTTTTCCACGGTGCAGAGTTTCGACCCACATGATGCTTTTTTAGATCTTTCCAATCTATTAAGATTCCTCCCAGTATCAAATCATGGTTCATATTTTCCCACCCGGGAGTGACATTCAAATTTTAAATCGGGGTCATAGCAAGAAAAAAACCATCCATAGCAAAAAAACCTTACATAAGAAAAAAGGGAAAATCTCCCTTTATAAAAAAGGTGTATTCCTTTTCTGTTCACATATTTTTATTTCAATTTAATGTAAATGGAAATCTTGAATATTACTGATTTTTTGAAAGGGAGTCTTAAAGTAAGTTCAAGCTCTTGTTTGATGTTGGAAGTTTTTTTCCAAAATAGGTTCAATGTTTGTTTGAACTTTCGGAAGAAAATATGGAGAATATATTGATTGATTTTTATTGAGAGATACATGACCTTCATTGTCATTATCTTGTTGAGTGTTATTATGTACATTGGGAAAATGTTCAAATATTCATTAGAAGTTGTGGTAGTTGGCATGTCTTTAGTTTTGATAGATTTATCATTTAGCTCTATAGAGATGACTCCATTTTCAATTAACTCTTTGACATAATGATGGAGACTTGAACAATGATCAGTAGAATGACCTTCGATTCAATGGTATTCACAATATTTTGATTTGTTATACCAATTATGCTTAGGTTACCCATTATAAAAGGGACTTGAAATTGGATATTTGATCATGTTATCCTTTTCTAATCGATGAAAGGTACTAGATACTTTCTCCGAGGGGTGTAAACTTATGTTTGACTTTACGCAGAATGGTGTGTTCACTAGTTTGTATTATTGGATTTTGGGTTGATCTCGTAAGTTTTTCAACAGAAATCAAGAGGTAGTTTTTCTCCATTTTGAAGAGATGAAGAAAGTATTTTTCTTTGTTCTTTCACAAAATGTCTTCAAATTTTGATTTTTCTTTGAAGGAAAGATGTTCTAGTTGATTTTCATTCCCTTCATCAGAACTAAGATGGAAATTATGTTTGTCTTGTCTTTCAAATGGAATATAATCATGATATTTTGTGGCCACCGTGTTTAGAAGAGGGGGGAATGAAAAGAGGCATGATAGAAAACTCAACCCTTAGAAAAGTGAATGCTAAGATGGAAGTGGGGAAAAGGTTTGAAATATTGAATAGCTCAACCCTTAGAAATATGAATGCTAAGACGGAAGAGGCAAAAAAGAAATATTGAACAACTTAACCCTTAGAAATGTTAATGCTAAGATAGATGAGGGGAAAAGGTTTGAAATCTCGACCCTTAGCAAAGTGAATGCTAGGATGGAAGAGGAGAATTTTTTTGAAATCTCGACCCTTATAAAATTGAATGCTAAGATGGAAGATGAGAAAAGGTTTGAAATCTTTGCCCTTAGAAAAGTGAATACTAACTTGGAAGATGGGAAAAGTTTTTAAAGATTAACCCTTATCAAAGTGAATGCTAAGATGGAAGAGGTGAAAATGTTAATTTCCCTACTCTTAACAAAATGAGTGTTAAGATAGAAGGAACTAAAAGGGATTAGATGTTCTCAACTCTTTAACATAGATGAATGTTAAAATAGAATAGACTTAATAAGGCATGTTGATAAACTCTTAACAAAATGAGTGTTAAGAGAGACTAAAAGATTAGAAAGGTCAACTCTTAAAAAAATGAGTGTTAAGAGAAATGAATGAGTGTGACTTCACAACACTTAACAAAATGAGAAGTGTTAAGGTAGAAGAAGGGATTAAAATGTTAGTTTAGAAGACTCTTTAAAAATGAGTGCTAAGAGAGATGAAAAGGTCGAAAGGTTCTATAAACCTTTAGAAATTGAATTTAAAGAGGGAAGAGGTGAAAGAGGTTGGCTTTCTCAACTTTTGACAAAATTATTGTTACAAGACAAGACTTGAAATGATGCTAAAAAATATCAATTATTAATAAAATAACTATTAAGAGGAAGATAGTTAGAAGGATAATGAAGGTTCTCAACTCTTAACAAGATGATTTTCAAGAGATGAGACTTAGAGATATGATGAGAAATTCTCAACTCTTAGAAAAATAAGTGTGAAAAGAAGAGACTTGAAAACACGATGAAAAATGCTCAACTCTTAACAAAAGGAGTGTTAAAATAAGAGACTTAGGAAACACGATGAAAATGCTCAATTCTTAACAAAATTATTGTTAAGAATGAAGAGACTAAGAAAGAATATGAGGGTGCTCAAATCTTAACGAGATGGGTGTTAAGAGGGGAGAAAAACTAAATGAAGGAAAGCACTCAAATAATGAAAAATTTGAATATCGAAACTAGAAGTGAAGAAATGATGATAAAATGGTCTAAATCTCACAAAATTGGATATAAGAGATGAAGAAAAAGTGATTTATTAAGGATATCAAATTAAAGATAGGTGAATTATTTAAAAGAGAGGAGGGAATAAATATTAATATGTCAAAAAGTGAACAAATTGAATGTGAAATTTTACGACGTAAGATGGTGAATGCTTAAATTTCAACAATGTAATGTTAAACTTAAGACTTATGAAAATGAAAGATCAAGGTGATCACGATGGTGCTTGATCACGATAAAGTGAGTATCATGATTTCAAGACTTATATGGGAGATGATCGTGTTTAAGTGTGAATACGAATTTCCACAATTCAAGACTTATATTTTTTACAAAGTGATAAGATGGATGAGAGAGAAAATGTGAGAATATAGAATCTCACAAAGAAAAGGATGTGAAATAAAAACTTTATAAGATAGAAAGAAAGAGTATGAAAGATATAAAAGATGGAACAAAAGCTTCGCGATGTAGAACAAATGAATATTTTAAAGGAAAGAAAGTAGAATAAAAAAACTTTTGTAAAATGTAGAACAAATGAGAAAGATGTTTTGTCTAAGTTGGCTTCTACCTTAGATTGGTTTGGTTAAGGTGTGGCTTCCTAGAATAAGTTCTCTCTCTAGGTGTTAGCAATATATCCGAACTAGCATAGTACTATTACTAGTTTTCGAATTTACTTTACCCCCTTTGATGCAATGATAAAATATCTTACTCAAATGAATCACACCGGGGTCACCACTATGGATATATGTGACTCTAATATCATAATAGGTGTACTAGTCAAGTGGGTAGAGGCTCTTGTTTCATCATCCAATACACTAAAGGTGTCGACTACTTTGGGGTTCTTTTGGTTCTTCTCAAATGATTTTTGATCCCTTTTCAAGTACTTCACAGAGTTATGTTGGAAGAAGGGTATAATCCCAAATTTGAAAAATTTAATAAAGTTAATTTTATAAAAAAATTAAAAAGGTGATAAAGGGGTTTATTTGATCCTCGAACAAGGAAACCTACAGTTAGTAGTTTGAATGTTTTTAAAACCTATTTTTAGAGTTGGTCCTATAAAAGGATTAGTAAATTTTCCCGCGATAAATAAAACATCGAAAATATGAAAAACAAGCAACAAAAACTCGTGTTTCTGATTTTGAACATTGTTTATACAAATGCAATAAAAGAGCATGCACATGGTTTTGATGAGATTAGTCTCACAAATATGAAAAATTATTTACAAGATGTAAGAAAAACTTCCACAAATCCTTGGTTACAAGGTGCAAGAACAATTAAACGTTTACAAAATGACTTAAAAATGGAGTTGAATGGGACAAAAAATGTCCAATAACCCTACATTAACAAGTTTTGCAATTAGTTTAAGTAAGCAAAATTGATGAAAAATAATGAAAGGTCCTAATTAGTTAAAAGAAACCTAATTAATTAAAATAAAATAATCAATTTTGCAAAGAAACTAATGAAGTCCTTAATTAATAAGAATATAATTAGATTATTTTAAAAGTAATAGAAAAAGAAAAGAAAGTTGGAATAAATAAAAAACACTAATAAAAACAATTAAAGTTTATACCTAAGTTAAAAGTTAAAGGAGATTAAATAAAACATGATCTAAGTTAAACTTAAGTTAAAATTACCCTAATTATATAGTCATGAATAAAAGGAAATCCCTATAATGTAAAGTGTCGTATGCATGAGGAGGCCGCAGCTTTTGCTTGAGATTGAGGGAAGAGCTCGGTTTATTTGTAGGGGACTCATATGAGGGATCACAAGAGGAGGTTGAGATGAGGTGTGTAGGGTTGTGAGGAAATAGATCGGTGGTAACTCGGTAATAGAGGATCCAAGACACATGGTGGAGAGAGGGGGTTAGCTCGTAGGTCGAGGTGGAGATTTGGTTCAGCCCTATGTGGAGGACGGTTGTGAAAATAATGTGTGGAGGTAGCATAATGCACATGCGGTGGTGGTTAGGTGGTAATATGACAGTAGTGTAGTGGGTTTAGAAATGGGGTTGGCATTGGGTGGATCTAGGGTGATTCGGGTATGCAATATAGGGAGGGGTGAGTAGGTAGAGATGTAGATAGGATCCATGTTGGGATCATCTCGGTCAATTCAGAGTCGAGTTAGGCTAGGCTAGGTTAGGTCGAGGGAGGGGAGTCGGAAGATAGCTTGATGAGCTAGCTCCCAAGATACAAGGGATATTTGGGTGAGCGAGGGTAGCTTAGGCTAGTATTTAGAAAGGGATGGGTAATTAAGTCAAGATTCTAAGTTGGGCTATGAGGGGATATCTCTCCAAGTTGGGAAGAGTGATTTAAGGGGAGAAAATGGGGTGTGAGGAGTTAGCAAGGAGCTAAGAGTGCATGGTGAGAAATAGTTACAGAATTCTAGAGAGTAGATAGAAGAGATATAAGGAGTTAGGGGATAGGGGGTAGGGTAGAGAATAAACCACCAATTTCATAACCCTACCAAATTTAATTACGCAACTTGCTAAATTTAGGGGCATTCCAAAATTTGAGCGACTAAAATTACCAGACAATGAAATATAAATGAAATAAACGTAGCAATATCTCTCTTGTAAATTTCTTGAAAACCTCAAGAATATTTGTGAATCACTTGGGATTTTGAAATATTAAGATGTACAATTATGGGTGCTCTTGATCAATTCTCCAAAACATGATTGCAATGCTACGATCTTGGATACACCAAGATGTGGATGTCAAATTAACAGAAGTTAGATATATTTTTCATAAGCTTCTAGGATTCTTTGGGGATATTTACAAAGGAAATGGCCTAATTTTATAGCTAAGGATGAGGCCATGGATATTGGATCAGATTTTGACTAAGCTTCAGTCATAATTATAATTACTTGAAATAACAAGTCAACTTAGCATGTGTAGTTGTAGCTTTGAAGGGGCAATGGACACTTAGGAAGGTGGTTTTTCGTGTAATTTTAATTACCCCCACCTTAATAGGATTCTAGAAGTGTATTTAACTAGAATAGGGAAGTGGATTCCAAGTGGAGTTAACTTGGATAGTGGAGTGATAGCTTCAATAGGAAAATAGATGTATTTTCCTAATTAAGTAACTAATTTTATTAGCTACAATGTGCAAGACAATTAATCAACATTTATTTACTAAATGATAATTAACTTATCTAAAGTGTGTTACGGACTAATTTAATTAATCACAAGGAATGAATCTACATGAATTAATTAATTTAATTAATCAATCATGAGGGGATGAATAATGGGATATGAAATGGGAACAACTATGTTATTTTGGGGTGTCTACATTATTGTGACTTATGTTGATCTTTAGTTGGGGCATATCTATACATCTTATTTTTTATGCTTTCTAACATTTTCTGTTTTGCATATGAACTATTTATGCATTTTTCTCATGGGTGGGTTCCTCAAGGGGGCTTCTAAGATTGAGGTGTGATCAGACTTGTTCGTGTGGACTAGACCACAATATTTGAGATATGTCACTATTATGTCATAGTTCCCTTACCATTTCCTTGTTTCCTCTTGTTGTTCACACATTATACCCATTATGTATACTTCTCTTGTTATTTTCACTCATCTACACTCATCCATGTTATTATCCCTACTTTTGGTCATCTTATACCTTCGACATTGCCTACATTTATTCTTTGGATTCCACATCACATTATTTTTGACCTTATGACCTTAAGTTTCCCTCAAGGCCGATGTCATCACCCCATGGAAATGGTTTTGGGTTTTATTTCTATAATGTCTTATGCCATCTCCCATGGAAAATAACATTGGGTATATGTGCTTGACCACACTATTTTTATCAATCTATCAATCTCTAAATAATTCAACAATGTTACACTTTCTTTCACATTAGACACTTGTGCATATTTTCATACCTACTTGTTAGGCTTGAGGTTTTGGAGCTTGTCATTTTTCATTTGGGTCACCATAGTGAGCTAGGATTGGATGCCTTCATCTTGAGACCTCCCCTTCTCCACCCATAGTGATTCTCTCGGTTTTTTTGCCTCTAGGAGGATCATGCATTAACAGGTCATACTACAAGTAAGTATTCTTGACCCTTTTTGGCATTTTTTACTTATTATATATATATGAGTTTGGTCATTCATTTCTATAGATAATGGTAGATGTATGTTTTATTTGATATATTATTGTGTTTTATTAAATTATACCCCTTAAATTTATCCATCTCTCTTCACTCACTCTTATTTTGAATCTTAGTAAGATGCATATCTTTATCTTATTTATATACATTTGAAACTTGTATCTACTTTAGGGTTAGGGCTATTATCCTCTATAATTACAACACTAACACTCTTTAAACACCTTTGATATCTACATCTTGTGTTCAGAAGTCTAGGTTTGATCCCCAACATTTGCAAAACTAGGTGGGTATCCATCTTAATCTATCAAACAATATCTAAAACCTTTTCATTTTGATATGAATGATACATAGGGGCATATTTCACCTAAAAAGGAGCATACAATAGTTGTGTTCATAATTTCACATAGATTTCAATTGACAAAGACATAAATTCGGTCAAATTTGTGACATTTTAGCCACTAAAAATAGGGACATTGAGTTGTGATTTTTAAAACAATTGTTCAAATACACTAATTACAAACAATTGGATTCTATTTATCCAACATGTAGTGGCATAACGGTTCTTGATTCTCCTTGTAATTGGGAGGTCTAAGGTTTGAATCTTGGCTCCGTGTTAAGTTGACCTACTATCAACGATTGGATACCCTAGTGATGGGGTTCCACGATAATGTGGTTTAATCCATGGGTTCACCAAAACTTAAACTACCTTTCTCGGGATGGTTCCACGACCGGTATGGCATGGTGATGCCACAAAGGGCTAGGGCCCTCTCCCTAGGTAACTCAAGAAAAAAACACAATTGGATTCTATCTAATTCTATAATCGAAATCTATCAAGTTTCTTATAACATTAATAATTGAGAAAAAAATCATCAATTTATTTTCTATGCCATTTTATGGTCAAATTTTACTACGGCATTGGAAAAGCTATTAAGTTATCAATATTCGATTATTTTTATGTAACAGACATTATCGCATATTCAACATTTTGGGGTATATTTATCTATAGAAAGGTTCCTTAGCCTCAATATCCCAAAATTTGAACCATCCTCAACAACCTAAAAAATATAATCAGCTTCCATAACCCAAATAGTGTACATTTGGCTCTAGTTATTCTAGAACTCATATTTCTTCATTTGAGAGTACTTCACCAAACTCATTTAGGGTTTCACCATTATCCAAATTTGGCACTTTTCTCCACATTTAACACCTTACTTCGCATAGCTTCATGCATGACCATTGAAATTTGTAAGATTTATCAAAGTTGGTTACATAGATTAGCATAACAACTAGAGTCATTCTTGTGCACAATTCATTTTATTGTATTTAAAATACAAAATTTTAATTGATTGGAAAATTGAAATTACAATTTTTGGAATGCCCACAAATGAAAAACCAAGACATAAGCCAAAAATATGATAATTTTTGCTCTTGCGATATCACTTGGGATCACTTGATATAACTCAACATCACATGATATTCTTGCACAAACATAAAACCACTCATATAAGGGGATAAGAAAAAAACTTAACACAAAATATAAATATGAAACACACTACCAAGCCTAGCTACGGGGCTTAGAACGAGGAGATATCGTAATTATAGCTACCACTTATAACTCCACTAAGGAATCTTAGCTAGCCTTGTGTTCCTCCAAGATGATATACATCACATAACCTTCAATATGCCCCATTATCCCTCCATTTAACACATGCACTTAGACCTCCACTAATACTAGCCACAAATTCTTTTGGTTCCTCCAAAGCAACAACACACAATAATTTGTATTCCTCTCGTCACTAATAAAACATTATCCCTCTAATAACAATGATGTAATCTCACCCCAACATAATGAAATGTACACACAAGAATGATGGAAAAAGGTTCACTTTAATACTTCTTTGAAGGAGTGATACTACACAATAGAAAAAATCACTAGGGAGAGAGAAGAAGGATTTACAATCACATTGTTCATAGTTTTTAAAGCTTACATTCTTAATACCATTAAATTACTTGTTTAAACATAAATGTGTTTTAAAGAACTTGAATGTGTCCCTCTTATTTATGATTTATAAATTTTCTATTTCATTATGGTGTTTACTCACAAGGACTACACCATATTTGTTTTCATTCTTTATTACAAATAATCTTCATATTTCAATTATTAGTTGGAATTTTTATAAATATCTATAAGTCACATAGAGCTCATTTTCAAGTCAAAGATTTGTGTTTTCAAAATTTATGTTCCCACATGGAATAATTTATTGTACATGTATTAACATAAAAGGGCTTAACATTAAGTTAAAAGAGATGAGATCAAGTTTCACTTCATATTCTTAAACATGATTTTAGACACAATTTTGATAAATAGAATAAATTACAATGTATTGTCCACAACAACATCTTACAATGTATTTGGATTTAGTTACAATCCAACTTGTGATCAACAAGGCTTAATCTAGGCCTATCACAAAGAATTCATCTAATAATAGTCAGTACTATTAACAATAATTAAGTTACTACAATAAGAAACAACTTCGAATTATATCATAATATAGCAATCTCACATAGCTTTCACAATTAAATTTGGTCTTTTAGTTTCATTACTCGCTAAGAATAAATGTTTTCCCATGCGGCATAAGGAAATTTTTACATGAGTTTATTATGAAGAAAGTACAAGGTACATTTCTTATTACTCATGATAGGTTCATGACAAGGAAATCAAGACCCACTTTACACGGTATAAAAAAATGTTAATATGTGATATAGCATAGGTTTTTGTAAACTAGTTAATAATTTGACTAACTAGTTTGGTTTTACTATAGGAGAAATTCATACAAGGAAAAGTTTAAGGAACCATTTCATTACAATATAGGTGGTTTTTCATCCCATTAATTTCATTTTCATTTTCCATTCAAATCTTAAACACACATATTAATCACTATTTTTCCAATATTTAAATAATTATTGAAAATCCTACATTCTTTGTAGAAATGTAACAATTTACAATTTCATAATTGAAATTTTTCAAATCCAACTAAAACATTTATTTCAATAATAGAAATATCAATTATTCCTTTTTCAAATAAAAATATAAATGGTTAAAATATCCAATTGGTATCAATCATCATAACAAGACATAATGTGTTATTTTCCACCTCCTACCACCGACATCAACATGGTGTCAGCACATCACTACCATGGATCCTACCCTCCCATATAATGATGCTATAAAAAATTTAGTTGTAATTAAGAGAGACAAATGATTAATATTTCCCACAACAATTCCATCATAGTTACTTTTCTAGGTTTTAGAGAGGGTTAGAAAGATAAATTCACTCATTTATTTTACGCAAGAAAACTATTTATTCACGTAGCTGAAATGATATGAGAGAGGTACAAATCAAGTTTTCCACAAAAATTTTGAATTTTAATTAATTTTTAGAGTTTGGGAGAGTTGTTTGATTTTAACACGGTCCTCATTTTCATTTTTACTAAGGAGATTCAAAAGGAAGTGCAACATTTCATGTAAATATAGGTTTTCCATCACCATTTTGGTAATGTGTTCAAATTGGCTATTTATGGTTATAATACATGTTTCCAAAAATTAAATTTGTTTTTCCCACTATAAGGGTCCCATAGGTTCATTGTCCAAAATTACACCCTGTGTAATTTTTAAGAAAACCATGATAACGACCTAACCATTTTCATGTCGTATAAAATACACAAGAGACTAGTTCAATGTATCATGGAATACAAGAAATTAGTGTTCCGCGGGTTATTCTAACCCATGGAACAAAGAAAAGAGCATCAAAATAACTTAGGTGGAATTAATGATGTTTAATTTTTCACAATATATTTCAACACTTTTGTAACAATAAAAGAGTGAGTCCTGGAAAGTAAAGCGGACAAGGTACCACAGTTGTTTATTTGTAGAGGAATCAAGAATTCGACTAAGTTATAAAGCCACAAAACACTAACTTGGTGTTCCACATGCTCGCTAAATTATAACATCCTGCAAGATTTCACAAACCCTCGAACGAAGGAAAATAAGCTGCTAGGTCTCAAATCCATGCTGAATTGGAACCAGAAGCTAACCACCCTAGCCACCAAAATTTAATAAAGAATGAAACCATTATAACTAGTATGATGGCATACAATAAACTCAAGGGGGTATGCTATGTGTTGATGCTCATACTAGTTCCTTGGATCAAGCTTGTATTTTTCACATTTTCCGTAAATATAATTAATTATGTGTGCTTCATATATTTCCATGTGCTTCAAAGATCAAGCGAGTAAAAGAGAAGTATCAATTTGTGAGAATTCTTGTGCCTTGTAAAAATAAAAAGAAAGGATTCATCAAAAAATTGGGGGAGTGGTTTAATGGACTAGTTGATCAAATAAAAAAGCTCTAAACTTGATGGTGATTGAGACTTGGCCATTTTAAAATAAGCACAACAGACGTCCTAGCACCCGTCAAAAGTTCTACATCACCAAGTAGCTCAAATTCTTACGATGTGAAGAGTTATGTGGCTTGATTCTTGGTCTCATTAAGTCATTCGGGTTTTGTGGACTTCAATTCCATGAAATAAATTAAAGACAATATGGTTTTGGGCCCACAAAGGGGTGAAAAAATTCAAGGGAAAACTTTAAAAGGTCAAAGGAAGATAAATTTTTATGTTGTGATGCAAAGGAGCAGCCCCAAACCAATGAAAATAAATCACGAAGTAAGAAATATTGAAAATCTTGAGGAGCATGGATATTTATCATTGCCTTATGTTTTGCGGTTGTCAGGTTAGGATTATGAAAGGTCTAACATCGCAAAGTAGCATGGGGCTTCCTCATTGGTTGATGCTTCACAATGGGTAGAAAAGGTTAAAGAAAAGACTAACATTTCAAGGAGCTTACAACTTTTCTATTGGCTCATGTTTTGTGATTGTTATTCAAGGGGATGTCAAAGGTGAATTATGAAGTAAGCATGGATATTTCCTATTGGTTCAATTTTCGTGATGGATTAAGAATGGTCTAACACTATGAAGGTGCGTGGATATTTCTAATTGGCTCACACTTTGGAGTGAGCATAAGATAAATCAAAGGTATCAGGGTGGAAACATGGCATCATTCCACCACACTTCATGCCAATAAACTCCAATAGATCTCAAGCCCTAGAGTGAATGGAATTTAGTAAAAGGTATCGAGTTGGGAAGAAGGAAGGAGAAGTCAAATGACAAATAAAGTAGATAGGTAAGTAAATATTGACCCCACGACTCAACTAAAGACTGACACATGGTGAAGGAAAATAAAATCATGTTTATGATGAGTAAATATCTGATTCCAATCAAAGGCTACCATGTGTCATTCTCCTGTTCATCCTAACACGCAAAAATTCATAAGGCCATATATTTCGATCCCCTAATCCAAATATTACAAAATTTATATCGTTGGAAAGGTCTCTTTGATCCCTTCACTTTGGCATCATCTGATTCATAAGTTTGATGGCATTTGGTGGGAGAAAAATAAGAAAAACATCTTCATCATGATAGATGCAGTTTTAGTATTGTTCAACCACCCATCTTAATGAAGTATGGTGTATGTTTCTTCTCCAACAAGCAAGACAACATGAATGAATGAACTTGGTAGGCTTCCCATGCTCCTTTTCATAATTTTAATGCATCTTGTTGGTGGGTGAAGAGGGAAATAATATTTTCTCTCTCTCTCATCTTCTATATATTGAAAAAGTCTTTAGGAGGTGAAAAGGGGGTTAGTTTTTCTATTTCTAAAAAAGGAGCGAGAGGTTCCATTGTAAATAATGCATGTTTCCTTTGTGAAATGTATATATATTATTCCCATACTTTTTTCAATTTGGTTGTAATGTACATCCATTGAAAAAAATTATATCATTCTCTTGATGTTCCCTTGTTAAGAAATTCAAGATTTTAATGAAATATGTCTCGCTTTTGATTTTAATATTTTTGCTCTAAGTTTTGTCAGTACGTAGAATTTTCAATTGATGAGTTATATTTTCTGCTACAGTATTGTGTTTATTGTTTCTCTTTGTCGTATACTAGATATTCCCTTAATGGTTATGATTTGGTCATTAGTTTAATATTGTGTTGTATGCATTTAATTTACAACATTATATGTAATTCTAAAATCCTTGTTGTAACCATTTTGTGTTGAGATTTTTTTGTTAGCCTTTGAGTGTATCTTGGGTGTACTAGGGAAGAAGTAATAAATAATTTATTAGAATTATTACGCAAGATTGTTTTGAGTATGTTAGATATTTCATTGAAGCTTTACATCTGTTGAGGATCGATGAATGCAAATATTTCTTTGTAGAAACTATCACTACTTAGTCAATTTTTCGTACTTCCTAGAATAACAGGTTGCTCTAAGTGTTAAATGCTTGACTATAAGGAATATGTCTTCCTATAATCCCCCTCTATTAAAACTACATAATTAATCCCACCCCATACTAACTTCCATTTGTTTCTTTTGTTGCTATGTCTCTAAATATCATTAAAAGTTCCCTTTAGCTTTTATCAAGAGAATGCAAGAGCAACCGAATTCTACTGTCTATAGTAAATTGAGTCCGGTAGGATAAACATATGAAAAATTTTGTGTGACAACTCATGAGAGTGAAGTGTTGTGTCCATGGCCATGTTTATCCCAGATTGATCCATCATTTTTCAGCTCGAGGGAACAAAGACCCCATCTTCCCATTTGCATTCAAGTTACACCACAGTCCTCTCACCTTGGTTCAAGGTAGGAAAAAAAGTAGCAGGAATATGCCATCCCCTTTGTACATTCCCCTCAACCACCATGAGGCTTGATCCCAAGGAAAGTGCAAGACCCCTTTCTAGCTACAAAAATGAAATAGTACCTGGTCTATCACAGTCTAGGCATTACCACTTTCCTAAAGGAATTGTTTTCAGCCCCGGGAGTGAAAATTTGAGGACCAACACTATGGTTGTTGATTTTTAGGATGTGACCATGACTATATTACAATAAATATTTTCAATATTTCATGGAACCCACACTCACTTAATGCATTTTTAAACGTAGTCAATTCCTCTCTCTCTCTCTCATTTTTGAGATCCTCTTTATGACATTCTAAACTTTATGTTATCAACCTTTGTAGTTTTTGACTTGTGTTTTCTTACCTTATATCTATATGTAAGCTCTTGAAGATTGATTAATGCAAGTTTGGTTTAATTATTTCTCTTGAATACATTGTGTGTGGTGTGAATACTTCACCCTTTTACATATTTTATGTTTTTCTATCTCTCAACATCTAATTTTATTGCATTTTTACAACCCCAAGATTACATTTCTTACATCTACATAATTTAGATTTGGGAAAAGTTCCAATTTCTTTTGGTGCTATCACCACCCCCTTATCTTAGGATTTACATTTCTTGTACCTCTCTCTCTCCCTGGTCCTTTGGAATTTTCAGTGTAGGAGTAGTTGTAGAAATAATTTTAGCATTAGAAGTATGTTGTGTCATGCGGGTTCTCCTAAACCCACGTAACAAGGAAGTCGGCCATCTCCGAGGTTGATCTCACTTTTTAAAACTCGCATTTCGAGATATCATCCCATGTAGCCTCAAAATCCCAAATCCATGTGATTCGAGAAAGGTGAAATTTTGAGCTCCAACAATTTTAGAACACCTGGTGGGATAGCTCGATAAAGCTTAAAATTTATTATTACTCGAGTTTCGGTGTGTGACTTAGTGATCTCAGGCATTTTGAGTTAGTTATTTGACACATCTGGTGACTCCCAAGTTTAAATTCTCTTATCAAGCATCTCGTTGCCCATTTTTATGAGAATAATATAAAATAGATCAGTGTAGCAAGTAGTGATCCTTTTGAATATTGACATTTTTCACTAAGTATAAGAAGAGGTAGAAAAATTCAAATATCACCATCTCCTCCAAATAAAACTCTTTATACTCCTTCTAGTATGCCTTTCTTGTTGACATCTAAAAATTTAAAACCCATTCCATTCATGTCACAACAGATAAATTTACCTTTTGTCGGTTTTAATGGTTGTAGTCCTTTAGTATCAATGTCCAATATTATATATCATTATCTTCTCTTAAAATTATTCCCTCCTTCACTGGTGAAAATTCTACCACTCTATCTGATCATATTCAATATGTTGCAAATGTGTGTTCATTGAACATCTAGTCGTAGAAGATGATATTGTAGATAGGCTTTTTACTTATTCATTAAAAGATAAAGTATTTCAATGGTATAGAATTTTAAGACCTACATCCATTCACAACTGGGATGAACTTGATATAGCTCTAAACTAATAATTTGAGGAGAAAGAAGATGACATATCCTTATTATAACAACTCACAAAAATAAAGAGAGCACCAAATGAGCTCATGGTGGATTTCAACTTCAGATTCCAATGAACATAGGAAAAAAATTGAGTACTACTAAGACCAACTCCATAAGGTGCATTCTTATACTTTATTAGAGCTTTAAATTTTGATATAGTAGTAATGATTCAATATATGGGTGTTGTTTAGTTACCAAATGCATATACAATAGCCATTATGGCTAAAAATTTATTATTCAAGAAGGAAAGTTATCCCCTAGATTGCCTATTCCCATTTTTCCTAAATTATCATGTGATGCCCAACCCAGAGCTTCTCATGTTCCTCAACCATCTACTTCATCTCCTACTTCCACATCTAGTTCCTCTATCAAACAAGAAGAAATTGAAATTCTTAGTTTCCAACTTAAAAATCTAACAAATGAGATTATCTCCTTAAGAGACATCAATCTCAATATTCTAAAACTTATCCTAACCTTCCTCATGGTTACCCGTAAGTAGGCTTTTAGTATCCAAATCAAATATTTCCTTAAAATTATCCTCTAAGAAAACCACCAAATGTTATTCCATAGCCTCTTCTTGGTCCTAATTTAAGAAAATCCATTGTTTCAGTTTAGAATAACATGACTGAAGGTTTTGAATGGTGTTATCCTTGTGATCAACCCCATAATCAATACACATGTGAGGCTGGAATGAACTCCTTATGGGAAAAATCTATTATGGTTCAAATTCCATAGTACTCGTAAGAATAGTCCATAGCTCCTTCAATAATAAATGGAAATGAGGTTCAAGAGTTATATCTTGAACCAAACTTCATGCTCTTTAGACCTAAAGAATTGTGTGTTACTAATCAAGCTATAGGTAACTCAAATAATTCACAAATTCATGCGTGCAAATCATACAAGATCTAAGAAATGGAAAATGGACATGAGATATCCTCCTCATATTGCTCCAATTTTGTGTGATATTTTGAATGATTCCATGGACTTGAGTGGAACCTTACCTTCATATAGTTTTCTTTGGGTCACACAAGCCACAAATGAACCAATTCCCATGAAACATTCCAAATATGACATTCAAGGAGCCTCCATGGGTAGAGAAAAAGTGAAAAGAGCATGTCGCACCTTTATTACAAAATAACATAGGCATTCCCTCAACATTGCGGAGTAAATGAAGAAACAAAATATTAATGTCATAATTTGGGATGCCCTTTCTATCCCATCCCAAAGGGATTTGTTGCAATAATTTTTGAAGAATCTTCCACCTCTTAAACCCTTCATGCACAAAACAAAAAAAAAAATCATCATTTGTCAACTAAAGGAGGAATATGTAAGTTTAGTTTTTAAATAACCTCCTCTCTACATGTCTCTAATAACCTGAAAACACCTTGTTCATAAATTCATGATAGATTCAGGTGCTAGTACTTTAGTCATGCCAAAGAGAATAACAAAAAAATTGGGATTGAGTAAAATCTAACTTCCAAGGGTGTTCTATATCTTGATGGATCAACAAAAGTCTTGGACATAGTAAAATATTTGGAGTTAACTATACATGCTTTTCCAAGTCTAACCATAATTCATGGCATTTATTTTATTAAATTTCCAACTTTACCATTCTATAGAATTTTCTGCTAAGATGGGAAGATATATTTCTTCATATTGGTCTCATATGCTATTTAGGAAGAGGAATGGAACTAGATTTATAAGTAAGTTGAATCCATTTCATCTTATCATGTGGAATTTTATGACCCTAGTCATATCAATGTTAGTTGTATGATCCAAAGATTAAAAAGGTAGTGATTTTGAACCAATTGAAACAATGCATTCATCAACTTCAATTCCATATCTTATATGCTAGATGAATGGGAAAAATAGCACTATGAATTTGATCCTTATGATACAACTATGCAAACTAGTCTGGGTACTTATTATATCCATGAAGAAAATTTCACTACCCCTATGATGCATATGGAAGAAGACAATGATTCTTCTAAACTATGGAATTTATACTTTAATGGTTCAAGAAGCATAAATGGATTTGTGGTGCATTTAGTTATTATTTCTCTCTCCATGATGAGTAAAAAAATTATTTTCCCACAGACTAAAATTTTCATGATCCAACAATGTGGTAGAGTATGAAGCATTGGTTCATGGTTTTCTGATTGCAAAAAGAAACAAATTAAGGATTTACAAGTCTTTGGGGACACCAAGTTCATCATTCACTAAGTTCAAGGCAGTGTGCATCTAAAAAACAAACTTTTGAGAGATTATAAGTACTTGAGTTTGGGATATTCCTAAAAATTTTGAAGTTGTCAATATTTAAGTGATGTCGTGGAAACAAAATAAGGAGATGGAACAGATGGAAAAAATGGTTCTTAGTTCTCTCCTGATAGAGGATATTATCAAAAGGAAACAACATTTCAAGATGGTTTTAAGACCATATATTCTAAATAATGGTCTCAACTAGAAATTTTTTTAGAATGATGAAAAAGGTTTTCATTTCATTCATAATGAAGAAACATTATATTCCAACTTACAACTCTCTTTGTAAGACATTTAAGGAGATCAAATCATTCGATTTAATGATAAACAAAATACATAAAGGGCTAATCACCCTTGAAGGCATATTCAATTTTGATGATGAGATTAAGGGAGAAAATAGAAGCATGTCTATAGGTCAAGAAGATTACAAACCAGTCACTATTATGGAAGGAAAAGAGATTTTATTGGGAAAGGTATGTAGTATTGAAGAGGAACAATATTTTATTTCTCTTTGTCAGAAATTTCATGATGTATTCTCATGGAGCTATGAGGATCTTAAAGGGTTTGACCCCAACATTTATCAAATTTTTATTGAATTGTATCCTGATGCCAAGCCAATAGGACAAAAACAAATTCCTTTGAACCCCAATATTGATCCCTAATGAGAATAGAGTTATCCAAACTCATTGAGTCAAAAATAATATTTCCTATCAAATATTCATCTTGGGTAGTAAATTTAGTTCCTGTTAAGAAGAAGAACTTAGAGATAAGGTTCTATGTGGATTTCAAGGAATTTAAAAAAGGCTTATTGAAATATCATCATCCTTTTCCTTCTATGGAACAAATTATTCATGGTAAGATATCTGAAAGGTTCTCCATGCTTGATGGCTATTCAAGATTCAATCAAATAAATATTAAAGAGGAGGATCAGTTCAAGACTACATTCACAACCAAATGGGGAACATATGCATATCATAAAATGTCTTTTGGTTTATCAAATATGGGTGAAACATTTTAGAAGGTAATGGAAATTAATTTTTGTGGACTCATCAATTAGTTTTTCCTAGTGTATCTAGATGACATCATGGTTTTCCCTAAATATAGAAAAAAACACATGGAGTGTTTGGAGATAGTGTTCAAAAGGTTACTGTGAGTTTTGATTATCATTAAACCAGAAGAATTGCAATTTTTAGATACGTAGGGTAAGTTATTGGTTCATGTTGTCTCAAAATATGTAATTTTAATTGGCCCAAATAGAATTTTTGTTATCGTTTCCCTCTCATTTCCAACTCACAAGAATGCTCTCCAAACTTTCCTTAGCAAGATCAATTTTTTTAGGAAATTATTCCTAACTTTCCAAGATTAGTAAGGTCTATCACCCTTATGTAGAGGAAAGATATTGTTTCAAATGGACCACAAAAGGAAAATAAATCCTCAACAAGATCAAATTCATTTTAGCTCAAGCACCAATACTCATTAACCCATATTTCACAAAGTATTTCGATGTCATATTAGAATAGCCACAATTTTCACTCAGAAAAAAAATGAAGAGGCAATGCAACATGTGGCTTTCTTTAGTCAAATATTGAAAGACTTTAAGCTCAAGTATATTCATATGGAAAAGTAAGTGTTTACCATCTTGGGCTCTTAATAAATTCAAGCCTCTCCTAGCCACCAACCAAATCAAATTTTTAGTTTCACATCCTAGTGTGAGATATTTCATTATGGGGAGAAAATTCAGTGAAAGAGAGCCGGATGGGTAACCAAAATAATGGAGTTTAATTTCACCATAAAACCAGCAAAATTTGATAGAGAGAGCATTGTGTGAGAAGCTTACTATAGATTCTTAGGAAAATCATGAAGAAGCTTATTTCTTTATGGAAGAAGAACATGAACAAGCTGCAAGGAACTCTTTACAACATAGGTGACCCATGGGATAAAGGAAATCAACAAAGAAATGGTGGTTGGATGAATAACATGAAGACATTTCTAAAGCAATGGAAGCTATCCTCCTATTTTCGAAAGGAACTAAAGAAAGACATGGTAATCGGATGAATAACGTGAAGAAATTTCTAGCAACTTATGGCTATCCTCCTAGTTTTATAAAAAAAAAAGATAAGACACATTAGGTTACAATCAATTCCTTATGTTTTAATTGATGGTATTATTTTCAAGAGGAATTTGGATGGTTTCTGTTAAGATGAATTGAGAGAGAACAAATAGATTACGTCCTTTCAGAATTTCATGATGGTTGCTTTGGTGGGAATTTATCATCCAAAGCTAAAAAAAATGAAAATAATTTGAGCAAGATACTTTTGCCCCACATTGTTTTCAAATGCATATCATTGGATCAGAAAATGCAAGGAATGTGTCTTCTTCAAAAGAAATAAAAAGCTAGCAATCATCCCCCTTCATCCTATTCAGATGGATGAACCATTCTCCCAATGTGGAATGGATTTTATAAGTACGATTAATCCTCCATCTACTACAAGTCATAAATATGTCTGATATTGCAGTTACTTCTCTAGGTGGATCGAGGTTATACCACTTAAGGAGGAAACTGAATCATTTATCCTTGATTTCTTGGAGGACATTTTAACAAGGCTTGGGGTTCCCAAACTATCATCTCTGATAATGCTAAGGCATTTTTGGGATCAAAGGTTTCTGATTGGGCTCTTAGAAATGTTTTACTTGAAGACTTCCTCCAACTATTACCCACAAGGTAATGGTTTGGTGGAATCAACTAACAAGAATCTGATTAGAATCATTAAGAGGGCTATGCAAGTCAATAAAAAATAATTTCACATGAAAGTAAATAATTCTCTTTGGGATGATAGAATCACTCCAAAGAAATCAATTAGAAATTCACCATTTGTCTTGGTATATGGTAGAGAATCTAGACTTCCTTTATCATTTGAATTACCTTCATTAGAACTAGCTCAAAAGTTGGACTTTGAGGGTGCGGATCAAAGAGAAATTAGAATGGAAAATGGTTGACCTTCAAGAATTAAGGCATTTTTCCATTGACAGGTTGGAAAAGCACTAGAGATCTACTAAGTAGTGGTTTGACAAGAAATCTAGGCCGCATATTTTCAAAGTAGGATATTTTTTCCTTAAGTGGGATGTGGATAGAGCCAAACCAAGGTAGCACTCTAAGTTTGATGCACTTTGGAGTGGATCATATACTATAACTTCTTACAAAGAGGCTAACTCTTTTGATTTTTCTAACCTTGATGGAGAGGTATTGTAAATCCCAATCAATGGGATTTATCTCAAACACTCCCATTAAACTACCCTTGCATCTTGTAAATACTTGTGTTTTTTGTTGGAGATATTCTCCTCTTATTGTATTAATCACTAGTTGGGTACCTTTTTCCTTAATCCTCGTGATCACCTTATATTTGTAATAAGTGCTTGTGCACTCTCTAGATGTTTCATTTGAAACATGTATGATATTCTCTTTTGTACATAATTTTTGGCCACTTACAGTCATACATAAATCATGTCAAATCCAATTCCATGGAATAAATCAAATATTTAGATTCATTATTAGTATACATCCTTCAAAACTCCATAGATCAACTTCATCCCAGTATTAAGTTCATGTGAATTTAAAAGTAGGTTTTCAAGGATGAAATTAGTTTCTTCAAGGATAAGATTGACTCCATGCCCTTTGAATGCTTCAAGGAAACTATTTTTCATCATCTAGGAGGCATATTTCCTATGAAAGTCACCAAACTATTTTCCAAAATTACACCCTATGTAATATTTGAATAACCTATTATAAGGACTTAACTATATTCATGTCTTAGAAAAGTTACAGGACACTAGTTTAGTTTATCGTGGAATACGAAAAACTTGGTATTCCACGGGTTCTTATAACCCATGAAAAAAAAAAAGAGAAGCATAAGGACTCACGTAAAATTAATGAATTTCAAAGTGTTGAAAAGTATCTTTCAACACTTTTGCAGAATAAAAAGAGTAAGTCATTGGTAAGTAAAGTCGACAAAGTCCCGTAATTTTTTATCCGGGGAGGAATCAATAAGTCAGCTAAGTTCTAAATTTGTGAAACACTAACTTGATGTTATGTGGGATCTCTAAATTTTAACATCCTCTGAGTTTTCTTAAACCCATGGAATGAAGGAAAATAACCACTAGGTCTCGAAGTTGTGTCGAATTTGGAACTAGGAAGGAAACCACCCCACCCATTGGAATTTTATGAAGAATGACATCGTTATGACCAATCTAATGACATACAATAAACTCAAGGTGGGACCATGTTATGTTTTTTTATTACATTTTTGGGAGGAGAAAATGACTATACTATAATAAATTTGTACAACACTTCATTACACCCACACTCATTCAATGAATTTTTTAAACATGGTTAGTTCCATCTCTTTTTCTCCTCTCTCTCTATTTGGCATGAAATTGTATAAATATAAGTTCTTGGTTACTTTTTATGGGATCTTCTCCCTCTTTCCTTCATTATCATACTTTCAAGCTCTTCTCTATGAAACTCAAAACTTCATATTTTTGGCCTCCGTAATTCATGACTGGTATTTTCTTACTTCCACTCTATATGTAAGATCTTGAAGATTGATTAATGTAAGTGTGGTTTACTTATTTCCTTCGAATACATTGTGTTTGATGTGAATATTTCACCCTTTTGCATATTTCATGTTCTTTTATCTCTTTGCATCTAATCTGAGTGCATTTTACGACCCCAACCTCGCGTTTCTTACATCTGCATCATCTAGATTTAGGAAAAATTCCACCTTCTTTTGGTGTTATCACCACCCCATTATCTTAGTATTTAACTTTCTTACACATCTCTCTCCCTGGTCCCTTGGAATTTTTAGTGTAAGATTAGTTGTCGAAGTATTTTTAACATTAGAACTAGGTTGTGTTATGAAGGTTTTCCCAAACTCGTGTAACGAGGAAACTGGCCTTCTCCGGAGGTTTATCTCACTTTTGCAAAACCCACATTGTAGAGAACATCCCATGTTTTCTAAAAATGCTAAATCCAAGTGATTCAAAGAAAGGTGCAATTTTGAGCTTCAACGGGGTCAAAATAGCTTTCTCAAACTTAGTTGCTATATAGTGTAAACTAGCCCAAGTGGCTATGGAATGGCATTTAAAAAGGTCATTAAACACCCAAATGGAAAGTTTAACACTTCTAACCTATTCTATGGTATAATGATAATGTAGAGGATCTAATGAGACCAAACACTAATAACTACTGAGTTCATTCTAGTAGTATCTTTTTGGAGCCATTTGGAGAAATTTTACATTTTGAACTTTAGCAATATAAGCTAAAGTGGCTCCAAAACAGTCATGAATTGTTTTTTTCCTAGTGGATTCAATAAAAAAATGTTGCACAATTCTATATACAATAATGAAGAGGTTTGTCATGGTATATTCTATTTTTGATACCATAGACATATGAAATAGTGTGATTCCGAAGGGGTCTCACAATCTTGAGTGGTTTTCTTATGCAACATTCTCTCCAAGTTTCTTCTAAAACCCACTTCACAAATTATTCAAAAAACATTAATGAAATTTTTAAATGAAAATGAGTTGATATAAAATTTGGAACGAGTTTCAGCATTAAAAATAAGGGGATAGATTTGGAGATGCTTTTTGTGTGTCAATTTTAGGAGGCATTAAGCCAATTTAAAGGGGTTGTTTTAACATTAAAAAAAAAAATTCTCACCATTTTTCCTTCCTAGTGGGGTACCCAATACAAAAATGTATGGGTGAATTTTATTTAGTTTGTATTAAACAAGTTCACGGTCAAGTTAATTATCACACCACCCATAACTTTTTGTTTTCATGATCATTTTAACTTAGTACAACTATTTATGTGAGGATATGCAACATGGTTTAATATTAATAATTATTTTTGTCCTACTTTATTTTAACATTGAGGTCTACTCTACTCAAAATAAGGTACATATATGAGAGAAGAAATAGAGAGGAGAAACACATGCCTTGTTTTAATTGGTGGTGTAAAAAAGTTACTCCCGAGATGTCTATAAGCACATTACATGATACTTGTGAGCTAGGAACATACCTATTAATTTTTCAAACTACTTTCATGTTCCAATATATTGAATCAACATTCCCAATCCTACATCCAGGATTTTTTTCAAACAGTTTTCATGCACTAGGAGAGAGTAAATAAAATTCCAAACTTGTATTAAGTTGACAAGTAGATTTTAATGAACTAACCCCTTCCAAATCCTTTCTCACGAAATAGTTATCTCCGGACATGAAATAATGTTCAATCAAGTACATTGTTTTTTCCATTAAAATTTAGTGGAGGAAAGAAATCTATCTTCGGCAAAGTAATATTTTTAGATACTAACTCTTCAAGAGAGAAGGAATTTTTAAATGATTTTGTGGTGATCATATCTTTTAAAGCTATTGTTTACTCACAATTTGGTGTGTTTGAAAGCAAGGTGAGTAAACTGTAATTATCATATTCCATAAAAACACAACGCATTCACTAGTTTGGTCAAACACTATGTAATCTCCCACTAAATTCTACATATGTGTTTGCTATAAGATGATAATGCCTTTTTACAAGATATTTTGTGCATATGCTACCAAAAATGTAATCTAAAACTATTAATCAAGAAGATACTTGAAAAGGTTTAGGGAGTTTGGAATTTACATTTATCAAATGTATTTTCTCAAATGTTTCTCATGCCTTTTCAACAAACTTTATTTTTGCATACATTAATCATTACAGCCCATGAGGTCACATTTATTCGAAGTGCTTAAGTCAATCATTACACATGTTAGTGTCAATTCCCATTTTGATCATTATGCATCCTTTTCACCATCTTTGGAGATTTTTTCATTATTGCTTGGTATGACCTTTCCATTCCCCATGTTGTTCCTCACTTTGCCTCTACTTTGTGAGATTTTCCATGGTCATGTTGTAAATCTTGTCATAAGTCTTCATTTGTCCCATGATTCCTTGAGGTACTTGTTACTTTGTCTCAAGAAGGCTTGAGGGGATCCTTAAGCCTCATTTTTAGGTTAAATAATTTCAAAGGATGGTATTGTAGTTTCATGATGTTACATGTTGATTTGTTTCCTTGTTTGTGATACGAAGAACTTTCAAGGGGCTAACTTGCAAATTGGTGGAGTTTTAGTATGATTATGCATATTTGAAGATGATTATCATTTCTTTTCATCATTTATTCCCCCTAGTATTGTGTCTAGACCTTAACATGAGACTTAACATACTTCCCATATTTATTTCAATTTTAGAGAAAAGATGCATAATTGCAAGTCCCATGGTGGTCTCTAAACCTTCACGTTGCCATTTTAGTCTAGAAGAAAAGATACCCAACTCGACAAAACATAAGTATTTTGTGGTTTGAAGAAAATTGTGTTTTTGCAATTGTAATTTTGTAGATTGCATTCCCAAGACTGACCCTACAAAATGGAATATTTGAGGTATCAAGGAGTACTGGTGTCCTTAAAGAATTTTTTTCACTTTTCACAAAAATACAAGTGAAATTTCAACCCCACAAAAGGAATATTTAGAGAATATTCCCTTTCTAGCTCACTTATGTAGAAAATTCAAAGTTATCACAAAACTACAAGTTGATTCCATCCACGAGGCCCGAAAATTGAATATTCCTTGAATCTAGAGGTCGTGGAGAAAGTATGCAACTATGTAGTGTTGTATTTGGTAGTTTGCAATTAATGCATTTTTTAAACTAAATTTTTTTCCCCAAGATCTTAGGGGATCGATGGCATGCTACCGGAGTTATAATGATGAAAGAAATTTTTGCAATTGTTCATCTTAGAGCTTTATAGTTGTTGCAAAAATATGAATTGTAATTTCATCCCCACATCCCGCAAAGAGACGCATGGCATGATTTTACACTAGTAGATGAATGTTAGTGAAATAATTTGTTGTAGTGTAAATTTTTGGTTTTCACCAATAGTCATGGGGCTAAGATCCTCCTTCTTGGGTATTGGGGGCTTCCATTATTGAATGTAAAATAAATAAAACCAATGGGTGATCTTTAGGCCAAGGATCACATAGGAGTACACCAATATACCTATGAAAAAGTGCATATACAATGTACAAGGGAGGAATTTGATGTGAAGGGAGGTAAAGGGGAGTAGGAAAAACAAAGAGAGAGGGTTAATGTTGAAATTAGGCACTTTATAAAATTCTCACCAACAATAACCAGAGTAGGTCCACATTCAATTAGAAGAACACAACAATGTAAGAAACCAACAAGACTAACAAACTAGAGACATAAAATTATACAGATTCATTAATCATGGACACAAAGTTCCTTCTTGGTTATACAAGATTACCATGATTACAAATTTGGAGAGTAAAGAGGATACAATAACATAGAAAAGGACATCGAGGAATTGTAGGACTTATTTCTTGATGTAGTAGTGATATAAATCTCAACAATATACAACAATCCATAATTTCTAACCCTTTGGAATGGGGAACTCATTCCAATTTATAACACTACAATATGTCTTTTCATCTCCTCGTACATGACCTTTCACCTTTCCTTATCAATTATGGCTTTCCATATTCCCGGAAATGAAATTGGGTCTTTTTCATATTGATTAAAAAGAACTTTTACAATGTTAAACTGAAGGCCACTTAAGTGAGTAAGACAAAATAAGGGAAAATTACATTTTTAGTGAATAATTAGAATATGGAGAGAGAGAGAGAGAGAAATGAGAGAGAGATAGAGAGAGATAATGGTTAACCAATTTGATGAAGATGGAACCTTTGATGAAGAACTTGTTGACTTGAAGCATTGTTATCACAATCTCCTTATTTTTTGTGATATGGAAACATTCTATAGTATCTAATAGGTGTTCAAACAAACTTTTATGAGATCTAAATTGAGATAGGAACATGATGATATCTTATATATAAGGAAGGAGTTGCGATATGAGGATCACTTTCTTACTTCTCTAGGATTACAAAATTCAGCTTGGTGACCAAGAATCAATTTTATGATGATCAAACCTTTTTGTGATTTTTGTTACTTATTAAGAGAGGTCTTTACCTTATAGAAAGAGGGATTTCTCCCTTAATGAGATTCTTTTCCTATGGCCATCTGTTGAACTAAAATGAGGTGATTGCATATGCTTCCTCCTTTGAGGTGTGAACACACTACAAGGTGTTGGATGAGTGTTTAAGAACACTACTAAGTGAATTGCAACATGTGAAATTATCCCATTCTTGCAAACATGGTACTTCACATGGAAATCACCCATTTATCCTTGCACTTCCTAGATCCAAAATTATTCATTAAATGGAATCAAATTTTAGGATACACATACACCTTGCTCATATTCTTATCGGAGAAGGTTTCCTCCTCCAAATAGAATGATTGATCCCTTAAATGATACTTGAAGGAATGTCTGAGAATGAGTTCCATTTTCTTAACCTCTAAACTATATTGAAACATTGCAAATGCCACCTACTTGACTTGTAATATGTGAGAACATGACAAAGCATTGTTTAAGTTCTTAAAAACACTTTCATGAGATGTGCATTATTTGTGAGCTTGAGATGACTATCAACATTACTCATGGTGATATTATTTTATCATGTTCCCGATGAAAATTTTCTTGATGGCTTTAATTATAATGAAATTATTAACATTTCAAATCCTTCATAGGCCTCATCATGATCTTGATTTCACATGTTATCCAGGTGACTTTCCTTCACACACATTGATGGTATTGGATGCCTTGGTATCTGAATAGTTCATTCTAACTTGTTCCTTGAATATATTTGAAAACAATGACATATTCATTATATGATGATCATTACCTCACTCCTTGAGCTTAAAATTTCACATTTATAATAAATATATCATCTCCTTGGATAGAAAGATACTTAGTGATTTTGAGACATACCTTTTTCTTGTATAATTTTCATAAGCGTTATCCTTCGGCTAGAAGGATTTATCTTTGAATGAAACTTTATACCTCTAACCTCCTATTTGGTAGGAAAATTTGATTACATTTTATTTCTTATGTGAGATATGGGCACACTATAGGGAATTTGAATGATTTTTCAAGCACATTTTTATGATATCTTTCACTTCATAGACCTACGATAACTTCCTACTCCTTAGAGGCTCAATTCAAGTTTGTAGAGGTTGAAAGACTCCATCGGGACTTTGGTTTGGAGCTCCCTTATTGACCTCAGTGACAAAAAAATCTCCTCCTTGAGTTAATTTAACTAGGAAGAATCCCTTCTACCATAATTGGGATGATTGAACCATCCATCTTCTTGCATCAGATTGTGTCATGTAGAAATCACCTCCAGACTAATGCATTGAGTGCCTACGGGGGATTTCCTTTCCTATTTTGACCATGAGACAACTTCCCATCTTTTTATTATCGAAAAAAATAATGAGATTGGAATAATGGGAGTTTCCACATATTTCTGAGCTCAATTGCAAGACTTATTGTGTTTAACAGGTCCTATCTAGGACTACTATTTTTAGTAAGTTTCCACTATTTTTTTCTTCTGATGTTTCTAGCTCATTCGAAGTATTACAAATGTTGATAATTTACTATTTTTAGAAAGCTAATATTTTTTAAGACACCCACTTCTTTGGATACTTTTAATTTTTATAAAGTTTACTTACATGTGTCAGGTTGCATGATGAAACCCTTTGTCAAAAATTTGTTTTGCTTCAGGACCTTCTACTCTAAATTTCATGGTTTTCTATTAGCTAGATCTCCGTAAAAATGAAAAATAAATTTTAGGATTTATAATATTCATATTAATACTATAAAAATAAAAAGCACCAATGGATTTTCTTTGAAAATATTCCCAAAGATTAGAGAGGAGATCACAGGAAAAATTTCAAGGGAAACGGCACTGGATGAGGAGATATGATCCAAAAAAATTGGTTATGGAGGTTTGGAAAAAAATGGCACAATTTATGGATAAAAATGAAGTTTTGGAGGATGTTGCAACAACACTTTTCATGAAAAATGACTAACTATTTGAGAAATGGAGAGTTAGTGTGATTTTATTGTATTTTTAATGCACCTAGAATCTGTAGCACTTAATTGAGATTGGAATGGAGTATATGTGAGGTTTTAATAGGTGACATTGGGCCATGGGACACCAAGGAAACTAGAGTGAAACTTTCACAATATGGTGATAAGTGGCATCTTGTGGTGTGTGGTGGATGAGATGCATGGGTTGGGAAATGGGCACCGAAGGAGGAAGGGGGGTTGCGTGGTGACCAAGATTTGCATGAATGATCTGGGTCACACTTTTTTCCCCTTATCATTTATTGGATATAGGGGATAGAGAGTAAACCAAGGTGTCCAAAGTGCAACCTGGGAGAAGGAGGAGGTCATATTTTGGTGTCCTCCTTATACCATTGAGAGAGTGGGGACAAAGGGGATAGTTAGGACAGTTTGGGAGGCCAAAGTGTGACTTGTAAAAGAGATTGAATTCAAACTTTGGTGTCTCATTATCCCTTAGTGGATATAGGGGACACAAAAGTACCTAAAGTATGACTTTTCCAGATTTGGAAAACATATTGTTCCTTAGATGTCCAAATTGGGACACCAAATGATATTTTCACCTTGGAAGCTTAGGAAAGTATTTTAGGTTCAAACCTTATATTATTTTGAATCTAAAACACCTGATGAGATTAATAGAACTATTATTAATACCTAATTATTCCTAAAATTAAAAATTTAGGACCTATTTCATCTTTGATCTAGAGTGGCAGTTGTAGTGTTCTTAATTACCTCGAAATCCTTAAGTATTTTAGAAAATTTAATGTATCCATCATGTAAAGTGTTCAAAGATATTTCTTATCAAATTTTTTTACCTCTTAAATCCTTTTGGATATTCTGCAATCATACATAGAATTTATCATTAACCGTCTGAGCTTTCATTCCCTACACCCTGAATTACCCAATGTTGAACAAATTATTCCTAAATCAAATTTTCTTCCCTAAAATTTCCTAAATTACCTTAAACACCTTCAATATCCTCTAAAATCACCCTCATATGCTTTATATTTTCCTTATACGCTTCCAGAGGATGTTTACTGCAGTGAAAATTGGCCAAAATGGAATTTTAGGCCTCTTGAGGAAGTTATCTTTCATTAAATCTCAAAGAGATCATTAATCACATTAGGAAAATTTCCCATGTGCACTAAATCACACTTTGAATAATCATGTTAGTACTTTCCTCTAATCCTAGGTGAGGGTATAATAGAGGAAGACTCACCAAATTAAGAATGCACAAAGGACCGGGAATCATAATTTTCAACTATGGGCTTAATTATCATGCTCAAAGTTTCAATCTTTAATGCAAGACATTTTACATGAAAACAATGAAGAAAGTATATATGTAGTTTTTATTTTACAAATTTGCAATATTACAAACTATATTCTTACTCCCACACTCTAAAAACATGTATCGAGTGTCTCGGGATCTATAGAAGGAAAGCATCTTTATAGCTCGTAGTTTTACAATTTTTACAAAACTGCAAACTATCTATACAATCCTAAAACCCAAACAAGTGACCAAGTAGTTCATCTATCCTCATGTAAGCCTAAATTCAAAATTGAAAATAGATAATTAATGGTTGTGAATGAAGAAAACATGAAGGTATATGTCATCATTAATGGAAGCATACAAAGATCAATATAGGGCTATAATTCATGAAAATTCATCACTTTGCCTCCAAATTTTAAGCATAAATAGCATTTTGAATCAGCATACGATGATAAAGAGAGCATATTTGTGAATTTTAATCGTGTGAATAGTGGTTTTAGAGATTCAATGATGATTTGGGTGTTGTTTTTGTGTTAACTAGAGAAACAATGACATTTTCAAAGGTAAGAGTTTCACTTGAACCTATAAGAAGTTTATAATCCCGTTGTGCCATAGAAAATTCTGTTAGAAGGAGTAAACGAGTATAAACTATTGTAAAATTCCCTTCTTAATTTTTTTTTCAAACATTTAACTTGCAAGTATGATGTTCCAATTAGCTAGTGTCCACACCACTTCCTACCTCTCATCTGATTTGGATAAGATCACGGACACCAACCTAGTCAATGAAGGCCTAGCATAATTCCAACAAAGGCTTTATGTGGTTGACAAGAATGATACTATGGAAAAGATTTATTGGAATGGGATTTCATTATCACCTACATTTATTCATTATTCTCAATATCCAGAGTTAGTGTGGGTTTGTTTGTAACATTATAACCCAACAACCAGGAAAGTTGGGCATGGGATAAATTCCTTGGTTTTATCCCTAACTATGAAAATTTTGAGGATCTATTAGGCCTCCCTAATTCTAATCACATGGCATAAATTTACATTGAAAGTGTAAAAGAGTGTTGGAATGCCAACATTTCCAAATGCTTAAAGATATTGAACAACAATTGGTAGAGAATATTTTGTGGAGGAAATTGGGGATATAATTACAATGTCAAACAACTTTATGGGAAAGGAATATTCCTATTATTACAATAATTGGATGTTTAATTTTATCCAAATTATACTTATTGGAAAAATGCACATTCACTAGGGAGATTTCATTACTTGATTGCATCCATAAAAAAATACTCAAAATTGGCGGTAAAAATTGAAGAAGGATCCACTAGAAAAATGGATTTTTATATGAACTTATATCATGTATGCAACATTTCTCACCATAGGACATTCCATGGATTGGAAAAAGAAAGAGATTTTAGGAACTACATATTTAATGATGTGTAACCTCAAGTGGAACTGAGTAGTTATATCAATTATTTCAGTTGTTTTTGATACTTTTTTTCTCTTGTCATATGTTTATTCCATCCTAAGTGGGAAAACAATAGAATATCTACACAAAAAAATAAGGTAATCACTAGGTATGGGTGTTATTTCATCCAATTCTAAACATTCACCTATATCATAATAAGCGGTTACCATGATGCTCCCTACATATTGTTAAGATACTTGGATGATAGATGAGCACTTTTAGAAGTGTCAAGGTAGCTAATGGTAGTGCACATGTTGATTACAAGAAATCACAAAGAAAATATCAAATTATGAATCAATAATGGAAGGTACACTTTCCCTACTTTGGTAAAGGAAAGACTCTTAGAAGCGTAAATGGGCATAGTTATTTTCCAAAAACTCTCTTCTAGGCCTATTTATGATATTATATGGATACTCCAAGGATCCTTCTGCAACTCATATGAAAATGATCCTCATTATGAGGATTATTGGATGGACTACAGGGATGAGGAGGGGGTTATATTAAGATATTACTTAAGGATGAACCTCACCCAAGTGGTGGACTATAAAATGTTTGTTGCACCTCAAGGAATTAAAGATAGGAAGGACCTAGTGAGTAAGTCATAAGTCGAAAAAATATAGTCTCATAACCTATCTCAACCTTAGACTGAACCATACGGAGGGCACTCCATTGCACAATAGGACATCACATGTCACCAAGAGGAAATTAGTGTGGTTGAGAAAGAAGAGAATTGATTTGACCTGCGCAAAACATAACAGATTTTGAGGGAATACATAATAAGTGGATTCATAAAGGATGTGTTTCTCCCTTTTAGGAAGGAAACTACGGCTTGTATCCCCTGAAGGGAAATTACCTACAAATTATTATAAGAGTACCAACTTCAAGGGATATGGAGGATATTAATATAGAAACCATAATGTAACATCCCCATTTTAAGATACCAGAACAAGGGGAAAAAAAAATTATATATAATGTTCTCTGTTATGAATTATATAATTCAAACACACGTTCAAGTTTTAATAATTGTTCTCTGCCCAAACAATGCAGTTTGGAACACACAATTTCCTTTTAAAACTAATGTTCCCTGTTCACATATTTGCAATATCGAACACACATTCAGTGTCATTCAATCATATAATAGATTCCATATGTTGTTGTAAATGACTCGAAGAACTACCGATCTACCATTTTCATGGCTCGAAGTTTCAACGATCTCTCATTTCATGACTCGGAAACTACCGATCCTTCATGTTCATTCATGCATAGTATAATATATATACAAGGTTCTCTTACCGTTTTCGGTTATCGAAGTGATCCATTTAAGAAGCCTATCTGAATATCTGTTACTGATATTCATCTGACATCCTGCATCTTAAATTAGGTGATTAGGACAATGCAACCAGCACTTGCGATACTTTGGCCAAAGATTTTCTCATGATTTGCATGATCATATTCCTGGATGTGATACACACTAATGGAATACGTCCTTCACCTCACTTCACCTATTATCTAGAATGGTCTTTCCTGGTTCCTACCAGTCCTTCCAATTTAGGGTCAAACTCTAACTCCAACTAGCAATATGAACGAGTATAGGAAGTCACTCATGGTAACTAAAGATACGCAGACATATGGTATCATCCCTAGACGGCTCCGTGTGTCTAGTTATCTTTAGTATTCCTGAGTCACTCTGCATACGTGATCATACTCCTATCCCCAGCCAAGAACTTAATATTCAACTTGTGTAATCTTGATGATTTAATTCGGGAGGGCATTGTAATATGTCAGCTATAACATTGTGTCGTCATGAAGACCCCGCCTTCATGAAGACACCATGTCGTAGCTGGCGTATGTCAATGTCCTACAAAATCCTCCCATCGAGAGTACACATCCAGCTCAAGTGATTTGGTTATGATCTTAATATTTAAGATCAACTTTCAGCAGCCATGCTGATCCTTTATCCTCGTTCTTGTTACAGTTGTAAGTAGCTAAGAGAGACTAAATCCATTTTCTAGCTTACTATGCATCTTCTCCTTCATACCGAAGGGTTACATTTTCTCTACTTGGTTCTTTTCTTAATCATTGGATTAAGCAGCCCATTACCGACAGACTTAATAAGTTTAACCTATTAAACTTAACCAAGTTTTCCACAACTGTAACCAAATTTAGAATTCCAGCTTATTAGACGTTATTTAAATGAGGTCTAATTCTCAATAAATATATTCATTTATTCTCCTTAACCTTACATAGTTAAGGTCTATTAGCCCTGGATATATTTTTCCCATATCCTAACTTTCTAAATTTAACATTCGAGGCTATTAACAAAGTCTGAATACGAAGTTCGGTTGCTCCTAAGTTATTTGATATTCCTTAGCTTTCAAGCTAATCCCGAATACCTTTCAGTTATGAGATCATGTTCTTCCTAATCCTTTTAATGTCAATTAAAAATTCATCTTAACCCAAGTATGAACTAATTACACATTTCAACGTAAAAGTTGCATTTAGGTAAGAATAGATATCAGTTCCTTTTAAATCCATCCAAGGAAAATTGAATAATTCCAAATCAAGAGATAACATTATAATTCTAATCTAATCAATAATATCAAACCGATATTGTAACATCCCCATTTTAGTACATTAGAACAAGAAATTTTTTTTTTATAGAAGCATTCTAGTTCTAAATACATAATTTAGAACTCTCAGATCATAACAATCATTCTTATAATAGATAACCATATGCAGCTGTGATGACTCGGAGTACCTCCGATCTATTCATTCCATGACTCAGTAATCTACCGATCTATTCATGAGTATCAAAGAGTTGGCGTTTTTATTTTAACACATCCCTCTTGCGGTTCTCTTCCCTAATCTGGGATTTAGAATGCTCTGTCCAAGGAACCTATCTGAATAATTGTTACCATTATTCATTGGCATCTCGTCCCTCAGACTAGGTGACATGGGACAACGCAATCAGCAGCTTGTGATACTTTGGCCAAAGATTTGAAACATACTGCTTATGTCTCATATTCCTTGATGGCATACTCGTCAATCTAGAATACGTCCTTCACCCCATTCCTATGTTATGTAGAATGTCTTACACTGACTTCTGTCAGCCTCCCCTGTCCCAAGTTATTCACTCAGGAACGGATTAATAATATGACAATGATATAAGGATGTTCTCAAGAACTAGGGATACGCTGACATACTGGGTCAACCCTAGTTAACCCTGTGTGTCAAGGTACCCCGAGTCTCCAGGGTAGCCTCATATCATGACCACATTCCTAACCAGTCCCGGAGTAAAAACTTGTTCGAGTTTAAGGTGTAAATCTTAACGATCAATGCAAAGGGTGTCACCATAAGTCACCTACATTGTTGTATCTTCGAGAAGATCCTAATCTTCTCGAAGGTACAACCCTACAGTTGACTTGTGCCATCAACCTTCAAATCCACCTCGAAAAGATCTACTTAACTTTAAGGTGTTACTTACGTTGAGTTAAAGTTATACTTTAAGACGCTCCTTTTAGGGTAGTCTTTTCCCAACCCCTGGGTTCCTCACCTTAGAATTGCCTTTCTTATTAAGACCCATTTCACAAAGAGAAGTTAATAAGATTTGAGGTTTCATTAAGGAGTTCTTTGTTACACAATGATCTAAATCAACGAAATTGGGCAATAGCCCTAAATCTTCTCATAAGGTTGCTAACCATACCCTTTTAGGTTTATATCAGTTCTCATAACTGAAATATATCTTACTTATTAGTATTAAGATATAGTGATTTAAAATCAAATTAAGGCGTTGTCTTGACTTAGATCAAGATTAGGGAGTAATAATTTATTCAGCCCGTTCAGCTTCCTGTTGAGGTTTATTTTAACCTTAGCTTCTCGAAAGACAGACAAAGATCTAAATTCCAATTTAGCTTTAGATAGAACATAACAGAACTACCAAACATTCACAAGTATTCAGTCACATAATATTTGCAAAGCTTACTTAGAGAATCCCAAATGTCTCCAAGGTATACAATAATAACAATGCTCTTAAAATCATTCAAACCAAAGAAGTTCAATCCATCAAGATACGAATGCAAACACATAAGTAACAAATACCTCTTTTCATTCATTTCTAAGCTAATCAAATACATTTTATGCATTCAACATATTTGATACAATACTCAACAAACAAAAGAACATCTTTCATCAAGTAGTACTTTAGAGAATCAAGTTGGAATTTCATCATAAAACCAAATTAAACAATCAAACATCATATCAGATCTGCGTTCCTTTACCACTTATGGCAACCATCTGCAAAAATTGTCAACACGGGTCATTTCGGTGAACTGAGCATGATAAGCACTAATTCTTAAAACAATTGCAATCCACCAATTGTTCTCATTAAACAACCTGTTTAAATGAAATCATTTCTTCAAATTCCAAACATAAATCAGGCTATTCATCTTATATGTTAGAGACTAAGAACAAATGAATACAACCATTCTAAAGACAACAAAACTCCTAAAAGAATGTTTCTAACAATTACTCAAAGGCAGTTTATAACATTCAACAAGCTCAACTGTCATAATTTCCTTTCAATCATACATTATTTTAATGGTATTGATGAGTATACCTACTTATACAGCAACACACATTTTATACCAGTCTCTCCATACAATACCACAGTCTATTCTTGTTATGCCCTTACCGTAGAGATCGCATAAGGATACAAGGAGAAAGCACATAAAGTTTCCAGACTAGGAGAGAGAGAGTATTTTCTTATTCCTCTTATTACACATCAACATATAATTTATAGCTCAGGAGAAGGAAACAGAGTAAATCAAATTCCCATTTCAATCATGTTCTGGACTGTACCGACTCCTCTAGAATAACGCAATTACTTTTACGCATGTGATTAAAACAGTCAAGATCACAAGAAGAAACTACAGTTTCATCTAAATTCATTAATAAAAATCACCTGTAGCTATTAAGCATTACAAGAGCTCTCGCGACAAAGCAAAAGAAAATAATCCAACCATGAAAGACTCAACAAATCTTTTCCATATCATTCATCAACATGAAAATACCCAACGCCATCACCTGACATGGTACAGCTAAGAGCTCTTTGTTTCAGTCAAACTCGAGACAAGATAACATTAAAAACAAATAACGTTTCCATATGCAAATACAGTGACATTCACACTGAGTCGAAACACAAACATGCACAGCTTCATTCAACTTAAACAAATCCCTACGATTATACAGCAAGGACTTATATTAGAAGCTGATTTCAAGAAAAATAATCACAACAAGGTCTTCACAGAAGCCGAATTCCATAACAATAATTTCCTCAAAGTTTCATCCGAAGTCGAGCTACTACGAAATACAACAGGGTCTCAAATAGAGTCAAGTTTGTAAAGAAAACCCATCCTTTAATTCCACAGACGAACTGAATATAACACAACAATGTTAAGAAAGAGTCTGTATGATATGCATGCACAGCGAGGACTTAATTCGAGAATCGAGCCAACTCGCAACATATCAAGGACTCCAACAGTGTCAAATACAACTAGTACTCACAACCAGGGCTTTGATTGAAGTCGAATTCATACGACAACAATTCAAGGACTCCAACAGAGTCAAAACCAAAAAGTAAACACAGCAAAGCTTCTACAGGAGTCGAAAACATACTATCCAATTCAAGGATTCCAACAGTATGCACAACAAAACTTCTACAGAAGTTAAAAACATAAGTTACGTTTCAAGGACTCCAACGGAGTCAATACCATATAGTATTTTCAACTATACTTCTACAGAAGTCGAAAACATATGTTACGTTTCAAGGACTCCAACAGTAATCACAACCAAGTTTAGACAGAAGACGAAAACATACGAAACATTAAAAGGACTCCCACTGAGTCATTTTCGTATATAATCCCTGAAAACTTTCAATGGAGACTAACCCAAAATTGCAAACACAGTAAGGATTTCTACAATAGTCACATTCAAGTAGTATAATCACAGCAAGCATTCCAACCAGAAGAAACTTAAAGTATTCTTAGCAAGATTCAACAGGATTCAACAACAATAAAAGCACAGCCGGTCTTCAATCGAAATGAAACCAAAAGGAAGAATAAATACAGTAAACATTCCAACAAAGTCTTCAAAAAACCAAGATTCCTAATTCCACAGGAAAAGAAGAACCAATACATTGCTTCAAACCAACTAAACTGAAATCACCTGAACAGAGTTGTTTTAATGAAAGAATTTGGAGTAAAGCAAGATTTTTAAAATTCATGGCCTATCATGCCTGGTAATGTCACTTAAAAATCCGAAGAAGACCTCTAAATGTGCTCACACCTTCTCCTCTTCTTCCACGATAGATTCAACAACAATAATTTGTTACCCTCATGCCTTATAAACTTTCCCCGAAAGAAAAGAGCTAGATATTCTCATAGTTGCCATGCAACACAAAGTAGACTGGTTCGAAGAACCAGTGATCAAACAAAGAGAAAAATGGAGCGTATGGAAAACCAAACAACCAACTAGTTTTCCATTTGCATGCCTTCTGGAGCAATCCATGCTCGGAACCGAAGTTCATCAATGACATTAACTCCAAGATTCCCGCCTATTTTCCATTGCCACCGACCGCCAAAGTTGGCGATTGACAAATGAAAACAAACAACCATTCCCAAATTTGGTGACTCTGCCACGTCAGGTCTCAATAGCCATTTGCAATCTCCGCCATATCCCTTGTCCTTCATGCTTATCCTCCTCATTTAATGCCATGGAAACCACCGCCCACGGCTCGCACCCCTTCATAGGTCCCCCTTCATCCATTATCATAAGTTAGGTTAGAAACATAGGTTAGATCTTACGGTAAGACATTAGTCTTACTTCCATAGTGCTTAGGTAGCTAACCTTAGGAGCATTAAACCTATAGTTTAGGGCTAGGTTAGATTAGCAATAATTCAACCCATAGGTTATAGTTTAGGTTAAGGTTATTAACCTTAACGAATCCATTCTAGGTCTCACAAGTAGGATCGTTCAGTATAAGAACCAACAGGTATAACATTCCTGAAATGGATTCTATCTGGCATTGATAAAAATCTTGCAAAGATACACCGAAATTTATTACGGCTTAAGGCCTAGGCCTTCCTGATATTACGATATCGGGAACCAATTCATTTAACATGATCAACCTGAGTTAGACTCCGGAATTTCTTATTCAACACATTCAGACCTTGCAACTTTCATAAGGTCTATAATTTTTGTTCATCCAGAATAAACTTAAAACATCTCTTGGATCAATGCAACTGGTGATCCAAGGATGATTCATAAAGACGGATAAATCCACAATTCCTTTTGAAATCAAATTGAACTCAGGTGCTAAAAATGAAAGAAATAAAAGAGTCCAAGCATATCCTGACTCACTCAAATATCTTCAAGAGCAAAGAAGATACAATCCATATCAAGCATGACTTCACAATCAAAGGAACACATCCTTTTACAAAATAAATCATATATCAACACTTGAATGCTTAGGAGGTAGTAACAATAGTTAAGGGTGTTACGATATAGTCATTAAAATATCACACTTGTATTTGTATTCATCAATCCATTTCATAATCCATACAATTTCGAAATCTGAATTCTTGGACTTTGTTTATATTAAACAATGTTACAACTCATAGATAGAAGAATGTACTTTCTTCTTTTCATAATTCCTCGTAGAGGAATAATAACTAACAAATACAATTCATCTTCAGACAATCAAAAGAAGTATCAGAAAATAGCCATGTCTTCGTTTTACTCAAGTTCCATCTGCAAAATTACTTGCATGGGTCAGTTCATTGAACTGAGCATATTAAGCACTTGTCATTAAAATGAGGTGCTTCTAATTAACTGTCTCAATAAAAGAACCCTGCTTTTATGAAACGTTAATATAAACATCAATCAAGAATTAAGTATCAAAAAGAATGAACAGCATGACAACTGAACCATCTAAATACCATCCCAATCAATCAAAGAACTACTGTCCTTTTTCCCAAATGATCATTACAAAAAGTAATTTCCTTCAACAGTTCCAGATTACAACATCTGTAAAAACTAGGAATACAAGTATGTATACTGCTGTTATAACATAACTGCTATCAATTCCATTTCCTTTCATTAGTAATAAACTCAAAGGATAAAATCTAACTGAAATGTAAACCAATTACTTTCCTTTTAGTTCAGTATCTCATTTGATTTCAAGCAATCAAGTACATTTACGAAAGTAAACAACAATAAATATAGTTGCTTAAACCCAAGCAATACAAAATTTGTTCCTAAATGATTACTGATTCCCAATCGTATGAGAGAATAAATGATCATTATTCCAAGTTATCCATTCACACTCCTATTCCTTTCCTCATGACTGTACTGAAAATTGAATCCAAAAGAGACATCAATCAAAGATAACAGTTTAGAGTGAAACTTACAAAATCCATTCAGAATTCACTTTCCGGCAGCAAGGATAATTCCATTCATATTCAGCTTTAAATAAAGACAAGGAAGAATTTATTATCCATATCAATACTTCCTTTCAAGCAGGCACATACGAATACCAAAAACAGATTAGTAAGACATCGTATTCATCATAGAACAAGCAGTATAAAGATGCATACTATGTACTTACTGTACTAGAAGGATTCATACTTCCTTCACTGTATTTTAACCAAATAAACAGTTATACAGTCACTTAATCAATTATTCACATGACTTTCTATATCCATGAATGCACACAGTTCATAAATAACCATTTGCACATTGTTGTTATCTACAGCAAGCCCAATCCGGGTGTACAGTGATGCTCTATTATTGCTATTGCCAGAACTCAAACAGCAAGAAGAGAAATATTCATTCCTTTAACTATTTCAATAATAAACATCCATTTTTTTTTCAAACACAACAAGAATCACTCAAGTCGAGTCCAATTTTTTTGAATGACAGTGCAATCAGAGATCACACGAAACATTTCAACCTTCCGTTTGTACAGAAAGAAAACAGCACTCAAAAAATAATCTAAATACCGCTGTCACTTCCATCAAGCTGAACCTATAATGCTCAATAAAACCCAATTACCGTTTCTTTCAAAATCTAAAACAGCAGAAAAAGGAAGAACTCGTTTCCTTCTACTTTCAGTAAAGAAACAATCATCTTCTTCAAAATGTAATAAAAACACCCAAATCATGTTTATTTTATCATGACAGCTCAACCCATATTGACAATAGAACAATTGTTCAACAATGAAAAACAAACTTACATAGCACATGCTTTCCATTCAATATACCATATCAAATGAATACCCAATTCGAGTTCCTTGCCAACAAACATTTCTACCCAAAATCCATTTTTCTATTTCATAATGATATGCAAAACTCGAATACAATAATCATTTATCAATACGTATATCAAGGAAAACCCGCATAGGGTATTAAATGCATAAGCATGGTACATGAAAGCAGTCTCAAACAAAGCAAGCCGCCCCATATATTTCATTCATTTCACGAAATACAAAGCCCGGTTGTATTCATGACTACAATCAACTGGAAGATCAAACCTCATCAATAAAACACAACAAATCAACTTTCCACCACAACAAGAGAAAACATAGCTCATCAATAATTCCAGAAGAAAACAGTTACTTTCTCCAACTCCCACGAATACCCAAGTCGTATTCGTTAAATTTTACAAAAGAAAAGCACAACAATAAGAATATTACTATCACTTCCTTCAAACCGAGCTCATAATGCTCAATAAAACCCATTTACCATTTCCTCAAAATCTAAAACAGCAGAAGGAGGAGGAACTCATTTCCTTTAAAAATTTCAGTAAAGAAACAATGTTGAACAACTCATACAAAGCACCATATCATAACATAAAGAACGAATTCCCCAATGCTTTCAAACAAATCAACACAAAGATGACTATATTTTCAATTCAAGATCTTTAAAGCAAAGACAATTCAAATCACAACAATGAAGACAAAATGACTCTACCTTAATCATTTCCAACATGACAAAGAAAAATCGACTAAACCCAAATCATCTCGGTCATGCGAATCAAATAAACCCAAAACCCCTTCATCAAGAAGCAAGGTTGTTTTAATGAGACGTTTAAGCAAAGCAAGTAGTTTTAAAGAGAATATCTTAACATGCCTATAATTTTTCCTCGAAGCTCAAAGAAAACCACATCTACAGGAGGTATTTCCTTCCACAACGACAAAGAACAAGCTTCCCAACAATCACCTTCACTCTGCAGGCTCGAAAATAGCCTTCAATTTCCAAAGAAACAGAGATAGCAACCAAACACAACTTGTTCGACTGAACCAGAAAAACCAAATGTAGAGCAACTTCCCAAAAATCCGAACAAACACAATAAACAACAAAAATTCCTCCATACTCTTTCCAAGGTGGGCTGGTCACGAAGACCAAGAAATTAAATGCATTAAAGGCTCTGCCTTTTTCCTATTTCCTCACGCCACCGCCGACTTGGGTTGGCAAATTACCAATTTCAAATTTTGCATGCAAACAGAGTTTAGTCTCATGACTAACTAGATACCTCTAGCTTTTCCCTATTCCCGCCAAACTTGGCGCTGTCCACGCAAGGACCTACATTCAATGCCATTAAATTTCCTTCCATCCTTATCCTTTCCATCCCCCATGGGTCTGTGCATCCCCTTCCTTAGGTTAGGATTAGTTTAGGATTTATAATAGTGTCCAAACCTAGGTCATCGCCTAGTTCTTAGGTTAATAGGATTTAGATCCATTTTCACCATTTTAGAATTTAAAAATCCACTTAGGATAGTAGTTAGGATATAAGGTAGGACTTAGGGTTAGATTAGGGTCTAATCCCTTTAGCACCTAATTAATCAATTTCCAGTCAAGTCTTCCCGACTGACATCCAATTTCAACACTGTGCAGGACATTTCGTCCCACGTTATACATACCTGAGCCACCCGCATCTAGGAATTTATCACCTTACGAGGTCTCACGTTACAACAGTGCATGGTTCGAGAATCAAACCTTTTTCGTTGGCATCTACGTGCCAGCTATTCATACCTGAAATCAGGTGCTGCACATTTATATCAACCTTCAGTCTAGTTTAAGAGTAAGTCAGCAAAGCGATTACAAGAAAGGCCACACGAAGATATCTTGGATCAATGGAATTGATTCAAGGTGTGCTGTCAATCGGCGAATAGATTTCAACAAGCATACGACAAATTTTTCGTCACATCAGCAAACATACAAGCAATATTAACTATTGTCCCATGTAAACAAATTACAGTATGCAAGAATCTAGATTAGCAACACATTCCTTTAAGATCAAAAATATATCTTAACATGTTTGCCTTCATTTCAGCAGTTACAACATTATGAAAAATAATCACCATGATAACTTACAAAAATCAGGGCATTACATTCCTCCCTCCTTAAAGAATCATCATCCCAATGATCAAATTAACCAAATCAAGGAGTTTCTAGGACAAAGTTCAGTTATTGTCCTTCCATTTATAAGTTCATACCAAAAACAGATTCACTCTTAAAAACAGTGTTTTAAGACAACTGTAAAATAGACTAATAATTGTCTAAATTTGGTAGAATTATCAATTTTTCAAATTTCAATTTCGATCAAACAAGTATGGAAAAGCAGATCTCATTTCTTTGAGATTTTCCCAAGTTGCACTTTCTTTGCTGAACTGGTCCCACTGGACCTTACATTGATTCACTTCGTAATTTCTTAAGTACAACTAGCGAGTTCCCAGCACTCAAATGGGCTTAACCATGATTATTCCTAGGTCTTGGACCTGCAAGGAATTCCAATTCAGCACATGTGATAAATCTGTCACGTATTTCTTAAGCAAAGAAATATGAAAAACATCATGCATTTGAGACAAAGTAGGAGGTAATGCTAGACGATAAGCTACAGGGTTGATTATTTCAACAATTTCAAAAGGTCCCACGTATCGTGGCGACAACTTGGCAGCCTTGCCAAAAGTTATTGAGCTCTTTTTCGGCTTCACCCGAAGAAAGACCTTCTCTCCCAGTTTATAATTCCTATCAACCCACTTTAAGTCTGCATAACTCTTTTGCCTATTGGCAACCTCCTTTAGATGTTCCCGAATCATTTTGATTTGCTGTTCCATTTCCGTAAGGATTTCTCGCCCAATTATCTCTCTCCCTCTACGTTGTCCCAATCGACGGGGGTTTTTGATTTTCTTCCATACAATACTTCAAAGGGCTCCATTTTTAAACAGGCATGGTATGTATTATTGTAGGAAAATTCAACCAGCGGAAGGTATTCCTCCCATTTATACTGTTGGTCCATGCAATACATCCTTAACATGTCCTCTAAAACTTGATTAACTCTCTCGGTCTGTCCATCCATCTCTGGATGATATGCAGAGCTGAAGTTTAATTTAGTTCCCAAGGCCGCATTAAGCGTTTGCCAAAACCTTGATGTCATCCTCGGATCTCTGTCCGATATGATTAATTCGGGTATTCCATGCAATCTAAAGATTTCATGCACAAATCTTCTTGCTAACACTGGTGCATCGTCCTTCAAATTACCAGCAATGAAGTGTGCCACTTTGGTCAATTTTTCGACTACAACCAGGATGATATCATGCTTATTTCTTGACATAGGCAATCCTTGAATGAAATCCATCATTATCACTTGCCATTTGTACTGCAGAATGCTGTGGGGATACAATAATCCAACGGGATGCATATGTTCCGCCTTAACACACTGACATTCCAAGCAGTGTGTTACAAATTCCACCACATCCTTTTTCATTCCCTTCCAGAAGTATTGCTGCTTAAGATCAGCAAGCATTTTTGTAATGCCAGGGTGTCCAGAAAAAGGTGAATTATGAAATTTAGTTAACAATTTCCTTCTTAAGTCATTTTCCAAAGGTATATATACCCTGTTTTCGAACCTCATAATTCCTTCATTGTCAAAACGAAATCCTTTATACCTGACATCCTTTGGATCTGCAGCAAGTGTTGTTTTGACTTGCTAGAAATAAGGATCTGATTCCAAGGCATCTTTCACCTCATCCTTAAACTGAGTTCTTAACGTTATAAGATCAGAGATATGCTTCCTTCGACTCAGAGCATCTGCCACTCTATTTTCCTTGCCTTTGATGTAGCTTATATCAAAATCATACTGAGACAAAAATTCTAACCATCTTCGTTGCCTTGCATTCAGATTTGGCTGAGTAAAAATATACTTCAGCCCCAGATGGTCTATTTTTAACTCAAAAGGCTTGCCTAAAAGGTAATGCCTCCACATTTGAAGTGCATGAACAATGGCAGCGAGTTCTAGGTCATGTGGAGCATAATTTTGTTCATGTAACTTAAGCTTTCTGCTTTCATAAGCTATAACATGGTTATTCTGTAACAGAATACCTCCAAGGCCCTCTCCTGAAGCATCCGTTACAACCATAAAATTTCCATTTGGATCAGGTAAAGTCAAAATAGGTGTTGTAGTTAACTGTTCCTTTAAATTTTTAAAGGTAGATTCACATTTTTCCGTCCAGACAAATTTCTTATCCTTCTTTTACAGTGAAGTGATTGGGGCAGCAATTTTTGAAAAGTCCTTAACGAACTTTCGATAATATCCTACCAAGCCCATGAAGCTCCTCACTTCATGCACGTTCTTAGGCGCAGGCCACTCGGTTATAGCTGTGATCTTTGAAGGGTCAACAACTATTCCATTCTTGCTTATAACGTGTCCCAAATAATGCACCTCTGCATCATAAAAGGAACATTTAGACAGTTTACCATACAACTTCCTCTTTCTTAAAATTTCTAGCACTATCCTTAGATGTTCTTGGTGCTCTTCGACATTTTTAGAGTATATAAGAATGTCGTCTAAGAATACAAGCACAAACTTGTCTAAGTATTCTTGAAAAATATTGTTCATCAGATTCATGAAGGCGGCAGGTGCATTGGTCAACCCAAAAGGTAACACCATGAACTCATAATGCTTGTACCTTGTTCTAAAGGTTGTTTTATGAATATCTTCTTCCTTTATTCTCAGCTGATGATACCCAGATCGAAGATCTATTTTTGAATAGACTGATGCTCCTCGCATCTGATCGAACAGATCATCAATCCTAGGAAGTGGGTATCAATTTTTAATAGTTTCCTTGTTCAGCATTCTGTAATCAATGCACAGCCTCAAAGTGCCATCCTTTTTCTTTACAAAAATTACCGGCGCTCCCCAAGGTGAGACGCTCGGTCTTATCAGCCCCTTAGTCAAAAGTTCTTGTAACTGAGCCTTTAGCTCTACCAACTCGATGGTGGTCATTCTATAAGGTGCCTTAGATATGGGTTCAGTTCCCGGTTTGATTTCTATTGCAAATTCAAACTCTCGTTTGGGTGGAAGACCTGGCAATTCCTCCGAAACACATCACTAAAACCCCTTAACAATGGATATCTTTCCATGAAATCATTATCTTCCTCAGCATTTTCTGTCATTTTTACTGCATACAAGGTGCAGCCTCTGTTTTTAGCCCTTTTTAGTTACATAGTCATTGTCAATTTCCTGACCGCAACTTCACGTTTTACACCTTGAATGACTATTGCTTTCTACAGGTCATCTAAACAACCAATTTGTTTTTCATAACAGTCGACCTTTGCCTTATGTTCTGCCAACCAGTTAACTCTAATAATGATATCATATGATCCTAGAGGAGTGACATACAGGTCAACTTCGGTGGAGAAACTAGGCAAGTTGAGAATTGCCCCAAAAAGGCACATTTCGATCAGTATGGACAGCATTATTCCCATAATGCACTATCCATGTTTTATCCATTCGTCAGCCTTTCTTTTTAATTTCATTGCAAGTTTAGTAGAAATAAAGCATTCGGAGCTCCAATATCAAAAAGTATGACTACGGGTGTGTACCGAATAACTTACCTTAACTTCTATAGGCGTAACTTGCTTTTCAAATTGCATTGCATTAGCCACCGCAACATGTATCCTATGTTGCTTGACCGTGATCATCCTTCTTCAAAGGACAAAGTGATTCACGCGTAGTGGTCCTTTCCACAGGTTGAAGCATCCTCCAACTAGCCCTTTTTAGGCTCAAATCATTACCGACTTTGAAGTTATCATTTTGGCTCCCATAGGACTTCTGTCCATTGCCACTAACTTTTGTGAAGTTGTTCCGCACACTATTTACAGGTTTGTTCATCACATATTTCTTGTTGTTATCCACAAAAAAAAAAATTCACACCAAACCTTTTCCAAGGCCCCCTTTTTGGTGCGAGAGATGAAGAAGAATTGGGAATCTTCTTCCTTATCTCTTCCCTGTGAGCAGAAATTACTCTCAATTTCTGTTCCTATCTAATTGCCTTTTCGACAACTCCTTCCATGGTGGTTGGGCCGTGGACATCCACTTCGCCACCAATGATGGGATTCAGTCCCATTATGAATTTCTGTATTCTGAACTTCTCGTCAGCTTGGTACTGCGGCACATACTTAAGGAGTTTAGTAAACCCTTCCCAAAGATTCTCACCGTCGCCTTCCTTGTGACGACCGCTTCTGAAATTCAGTCATTTTCCTATCAAAATAGAGTTAGACGTAGCCATCATTGCCTAAAATAACCCTTAAATTGATCCCAAAGTTATGTCTCGATTCGACAATATTCAACTCAACCTTACGGTTGTCCCACCATGATGATGCTTCATGAGAAAGCCGATATGCTCCCCATATCGCTTTGGTCTCTTCGGAGAAGTTTCTTATTGCAAAGTATTTCTCCATTTCACCGAGCCAATTCTCATATCTGTTCCCATTGGTTGTTCCATCAAACTTTGGAGGACTTATTCTCTTTATGTCATTTGTAAGTTCAAATTTAATCTTGCCCTTTTATTTTCGGGATGATTAGGAGCAATTAAATTATTATTATCAACATCCAGATTCCCTCCATTGATGTTGTCCACAGGAGGCGGCTGATCATTTATATCAGCGTCTTCTTCCTCCTCTTCATTACCCATTGACTACTGTTCCAGAATAGTCAAACGATCTCTCGTATCTAGTAGGGTAGTAAGGATTTCATCCAGCTTTTGAGCCATAGCGCTTCTCCACCCAGTAACGGGTTATTCACAGCATTCCCTCTTGTTCTGACCATTTTCTGTTCAATAAGAAAATGTAAACCTTATTAATATTGTGGACTCATTAGGTCCAAGAGCTGCAACCTTCAGCTCTGATACCAAGATGTAACATCCCCATTTTAAGATACTAGAACAAGGGAAAAAGAATAAAAATTTATATATAACGTTCTCTGTTATGAATTATATAATTCAAACACACGTTCAAGTTTTAATAATTGTTCTCTACCCAAACAATGCAGTTTGGAACACACAATTTCCTTTTAAAACTAATGTTCCCTGTTCACATATTTACAATATGGAACACACATTCAGTGCCATTCAATCATATAACATATTCCATATTCTTTTGTAAATGACTCAAAGAACTACCGATCTCCCATTTTCATGGCTTGGAGTTTCAACGATCTCTCATTTCATGACTCGGCAACTACCGATCCTTCATGTTCATTCATGCATAGTATAATATATATACAAGGTTCTCTTACCGTTTCCGGTTATCGAAGTGATCCATTTAAGAAGCCTATCTGAATATCTGTTACTAATATTCATCTGACATCCTGTATCTTAAATTAGGTGATTAAGACAATGCAACCAAAGACTTGCGATACTTTGGCCAAAGATTTTCTCATGCTTTACATGATCATATTCTGGATGTGATACACACCAATGGAATACATCCTTCACCTCACTTCACCTATTATCTAGAATGGTCTTTCCTGGTTCCTACCAGTCCTTCCAATTTAGGGTCAAACTCTAACTCCAACTAGTAATATGAACGAGTGTAGGAAGTCACTCATGGTAACTAAAGATACGCAGACATACGGTGTCGTCCCTAGACACTCCATGTGTCTAGTTATCTTTAGTCCTCCGGAGTCACTCCGTATATGTGATCATACTCCTATCCCCAGCCAAGAACTTAATATTCAGCTTATGTAATCTTGATGATTTAATTCGGGAGGGCATTGTAATATGTCAGCTATAACATTGTGTCATCATGAAGACCCCACCTTCATGAAGACACCGTGTTGTAGCTGGTGTATGTCAATGTCCTACGGAATCCTCCCATCGAGAGTACACATCCAGCTCAAGTGATTTGGTTATGATCTTAATATTTAAGATCAACTTTCAGCAGCCATGCTGATCCTTTATCCTCATTCTTGTTATAGTTGTATGTAGCTAAGAGAGACTAAATCCGTCTTCTAGCTTACTATGCATCTTCTCCTTCGTACCGAAGGGTTGCATTTTCTCTACTTGGTTCTTTTCTTAATCATTGGATTAAGCAGCCCATTACCGACAGACTTAATAAGTTTAACCTATTAAACTTAACCAAGTTTTCCACAACTGTAACCAAATTCAGAATTCCAGCTTATTAGACGTTATTTAAATGAGGTCTAATTCTCAATAAATATATTCATTTATTCTCCTTAACCTTACATAGTTAAGGTCTATTAGCCCTGGATATATTTTTCCCATATCCTAACTTTCTGAATTTAACATTCGAGGCTATTAACAGAGTCCGAATACGAAGTTCGGTTGCTCCTAAGTTATTTGATATTCCTTAGCTTTCAAGCTAATCCCGAATACCTTTCAGTTATGAGATCATGTTCTTCCTAATCCTTTTTAATGTCAATTAAAAATTCATCTTAACCCAAGTATGAACTAATTGCACATTTCAACGTAAAATTTGCATTTAGGTAAGAATAGATATCAGTTCCTTTTAAATCCATCTAAAGACAATTGAATAATTCCAAATCAAGAGATAACATTATAATTCTAATTTACTCAACAATATCAAACAGATATAGTCATTAAAATATCACAATTATATTTTTATTCATCAATCCATTTCATAATCCATACATTTTCTAATCCAATTACTGGAATTTGTTTATATTAAACAACATTACAACTCATAGATAGAAGAATGTACTTTCTTCTTTTCACAATTCCTCGTAGAGGAATAATAACTAACAAATACAATTCATCTTCAGACAATCAAAAGAAGTATCAGAAAATAGCCATGTCTTCGTTTTACTCAAGTTCCATCTGCAAAATTACTTGCACGGTTCAGTTCATTGAACTGAGCATATTAAGCACTTGTCATTAAAATGAGGTGCTTCTAATTAACTGTCTCAATAAAAGAACCCTGCTTTTATGAAACGTTAATATAAACATCAATCAAGAATTAAGTATCAAAAAGAATGAACAGCATGACAACTGAACCATCTAAATACCATCCCAATCAATCAAAGAACTACTGTCCTTTTTCCCAAATGATCATTACAAAAAGTAATTTCCTTCAACAGTTCCAGATTACAACATCTGTAAAAACTAGGAATACAAGTATGTATACTGCTGTTATAACATAACTGCTATCAATTCCATTTCCTTTCATTAGTAATAAACTCAAGGATAAAATCTAACTGAAATGTAAACCAATTACTTTCCTTTCAGTTCATGCATCTCATTTGATTTCAAGCAATCAAGTACAGACGAGAAGTAAACAACAATAAATATAGTTGCTTAAACCCAAGCAATACAAAATTTGTTCCTAAACGATTACAGATTCCCAACTGTATGAGAGAAGAAATGATCATTATTCCAAGTTATCCATTCACACTCCTATTCCTTTCCTCATGACTGTACTAAAAATTGAATCCAAACGAGACATCAATCAAAGATAACAGTTCAGAGTGAAACTTACAAAATCCATTCAGAATTCACTTTCCGGCAGCAAGGATAATTCCATTCATATTCAGCTTTAAATAAAGACAAGGAAGAATTTATTATCCATATCAATACTTCCTTTCAAGCAGGCACATATGAATACCAAAAACAGATTAGTAAGACATCGTATTCATCATAGAACAAGCAGTATAAAGATGCATACTATGTACTTACTGTACTAGAAGGATTCATACTTCCTTCACTGTATTTTAACCAAATAAACAGTTATACAGTCACTTAATCAATTATTCACATGACTTTCTATATCCATGAACACACACAGTTCATAAATAACCATTTGCACATTGTTGTTATCTACAGCAAGCCCAATCCGGGTGTACAGTGATGTTCTATTATTGCTATTGCATCGAACTCAAACAAAGAAGAAGAGAAATATTCATTCCTTTAACTATTTCAATAATAAACATCCATTTTTTTCAAACACAACAAGAATCACTCAAGTCGAGTCCAATTTTTTTTTGAATGACAGTGCAATCAGAGATCACACGAAACATTTCAACCTTCCGTTTGTACAGAAAGAAAATAGCACTCAGAAAAATAATCTAAATACCACTGTCACTTCCATCAAGCTGAACCTATAATGCTCAATAAAACCCAATTACCGTTTCTTTCAAAATCTAAAACAATAGAAAAAGGAAGAACTCGTTTCCTTCTACTTTCAGTAAAGAAACAATCATCTTCTTCAAAATGTAATAAAAACACCCAAATCGTGTTTATTTTATCATGACAGCTCAACCCATATTGACAATAGAACAATTGTTCAACAATGAAAAACAAACTTACATAGCCTGTACAGTTTCCATTCAATATACCATATGAAATGAATACCCAATTCGAGTTCCTTGCCAACAAACATTTCTACCCGAAATCCATTTTTCTATTTCATAATGATATGCAGAACTCATAATACAATAATCATTTATCAATACCTATAGCAAGGCAAACCCACATAGGGTATTAAATGCGCAAGCATGGTATACAAAAAATAGTCTCAAACAGCAAGCCAATTCCCATATATTTCATTCATTGCACAGAAATACAAAGCCGAGTTTGTATTCATGACTACAGTCTGAACTAGAAGATCAAACCTCATCAATAAAACACAACAAATCAACTTTCCACCGCAGCAAGAGAAAACATAGCTCATCAATAATTCCAGAATAAAATAGTTACTTTCTCCAACTCCCACGAATACCCAAGTCATATTCGTTAAATTTTACAAAAGAAAAGCACAGCAATAAGAATATTACTATCACTTCCTTCAAACCGAGCTCATAATGCTCAATAAAACCCATTTACCATTTCCTCAAAATCTAAAACAGCAGCATGAGGAGGAACTCATTTCCTTTAAAAATTTCAGTAAAGAAACAATGTCAAACAACTCACACAGCAGGCACCATATCATAACATAAAGAACGAATTCCCCAATGCTTTCGAACAAATCAACACAGCATGACTGTATTTTCAATTCAATACTGAAGCAAAGATAGTTCAAATCGCAACAGCAAGACAAAACGACTCTACCCAGAATCATTTCCAACATGACAGCAAAAATTGACTAAACCCAAATCATCTCAGTCATGACAACAATCAAATAAACCCAAAACCCCCTTCATCAGAAGAGCAGGGTTGTTTTAATGAGACGTTTAAGCAAAGCAAGTAGTTTTAAAGAGAAGGGCTTAACATGCCTGCAATTTTTCCTCGAAGCTCGAAGAAAACTGCGTCTACAGGAGGTATTTCCTTCCACGGTGACAGCAACAAGCTTCCCAACAATCACCTTCTTCTACAGGCTCGAAAATAGCCTTCAATTTCCAAAGAAATAGAGATAGCAACCAAACACAACTGGTTCGACTGAACCAAGAAAAACCAAATGCAGAGCAACTTCCCAAAAATCTGAACAAACACAATAAACAACCAAAAATTCCTCCATACTCTTTCCAAGGTGGGCTGGTCATGAAGACCAAAAAATTAAATGCATTAAAGGCTCTTCCTTTTTCCTATTTCCTCACGCCACCGCCGACTTGGGTTGGCGAATTACCAATTTCAAATTTTGCATGCAAACAGAGTTTAGTCTCATGACTAACTAGATACCTCTAGCTTTTCCCTGTTCCCGCCAAACTTGGCGCTGTCCACGCAAGGACCTACATTCAATGCCATTAAATTTCCTTCCATCCTTATCCTTTCCATCCCCCCATGGGTCTGTGCATCCCCTTCCTTAGGTTAGGATTAGTTTAGGATTTATAATAGTGTCCAAACCTAGGTCATTGCCTAGTTCTTAGGTTAATAGGATTTAGATCCATTTTCACCATTTTAGAATTTAAAAATCCACTTAGGATAGTAGTTAGGATATAAGGTAGGACTTAGGGTTAGATTAGGGTCTAATCCCTTTAGCACCTAATTAATCAATTTCCAGTCAAGTCTTCCCGACTGACATCCAATTTCAGCACTGTGCAGGACATTTCGTCCCACGTTATACATACCTGAGCCACCCGCATCCAGGCATTTATCGCCTTACGAGGTCTCACGTTACAACAGTGCATGGTTCGAGAATCAAACCTTTTTCATTGGCATCTACGTGCCAGCTATTCATACCTGAAATCAGGTGCTGCACATTTATATCAACCTTCAGTCTAGTTTAAGAGTAAGTCGGCAAAGCGATTACAAGAAGGCCACAACATATCTTGGATCAATGGAATTGATTCAAGGTGTGCTGTCAATCGGTGAATAGATTTCAACAAGCATACGACAAATTTGTCGTCACATCAGCAAACATACAAGCAATATTAACTATTGTCCCATGTAAACAAATTACAGTATGCAAGAATCTAGATTAGCAACACATTCCTTTAAGATCAAAAATATATCTTAACATGTTTGCCTTCATTTCAGCAGTTACAACATTATGAAAAATAATCACCATGATAACTTACAAAAATCAGGGCGTTACACATAAAAATAGGGACTCCTATGTCAAAATTCACACATATGATAGAGAAGATATTGAGAAGACCATGAAGAATTCCCTAGTGATAGTAACCATGCCTCTAAGCATTCCCACATAATACCTTAAGGCAAGAAGAACCTATGACAAAGGAAACCACTCAAATTAATTTGTCATCTTCCTCCTAAAAATAATCATCTGGCAAGAGAAAGATAATGAGAGGAATCATTGCCTCAGTCAGCCAAAGATAGATCCAAAAGAAGAGGAGGAGCCTATGACTTTGCATTCTATATGAACCAAAAGGACAAAGCTGGAAAAATCTACAATAGAAACAACCACATGTGTAACATTCCAAGGGAAAAATCTAATGGTTCAAAAATTTGTTACTTCCCATAAGACTCCATAGGTAGTACTCACTTTGTCCCACCTCATGTGTAGCATGCGTCATCTTCTAGTATTCCCATACCATAGATCCCTATCAATGTGCTAATTGAGTATATTCAAGGACAAGAATCCCAAGGAAAGGAGAGAACTAGAGTTTCAAACCCATCCATTGAGAAAACATTTATAGAATTATTACATGGGTTGGACCAAGATGTTAGAGCTAACCTCACCCATGAAACCACACATGATGTATCAATTGGGGAGAAGTAAGTAGATCAAGCACCATAAGAAACACCTAAAATCAAGGAAGTTGAATATGGTGAGGTGAAGGGAAATATTAAAGATCAATTCATTATGAAAGAAGTCGGTAAAATATCATCTATCCTTAGGCACTATCTCCTTGTACCCTAAGGATAGATTATAAGACCTAATGTTCCCTGGTTGAAAGAATACGGATAAGTTAGTATTCAAGTTGAAGTTTGGTTGGGATAATCCCTCCCAAGGAAGGAAAAATTGGAAGTGGAATTTGAATAATATGACCTTCGAATCATCATCTCATTGAGGACATCTAGACCACTAAATAAATAATAAATAAAATAAAATACAATGGTAGGGGTCTCAAGGATAAGGGTTTATGGAGGTGTATACCCAAAAATCGATGCTTTAAGCGATGAATTTTATCCTAGTGATTATAAAATCACTAGGATCCCACCTGAAATCCAACCACTATGGTCCTGAAGCATGATGTTACCTTAGTAGTGGTGGATTCTTTCATAAAATTTACAAAGATAAGGAAAATAAAAAGAAGGTGAAAGAGAATGTTGATATCTTATCAACCTATGTGCAAAAGTGGGTACAAGATCCTCCGGTATTCAAGAGACAAATACATCCCTCACTCCCGAAATAATGAAAAGTGTTTATGATTTGAGGTGAAGGGGAGAAGAAACTAAGAAGTGGGAGGAATATTTTATAAGCAAGGGTAGTAATTTCATCAAAGGTATTATTGAGTGTTACAATAACGTGTCTAAAAAAATGGAATCGTGTAAGACACTAATTGATAAATATCAGACAAAGATTGAATATTGGGATGGACTTCGCCCAATATTTATGTCATCATAGTTCTAGATGATGAAGTGCTGGAAAAATAAGGGATAGTTCCCTCATATTACAAGGGGAGACAATATGAGTATAGTGGAGCTTTAAATTTGAGAATGGAAACCTTAGGGAATTATATAAGCAAGCTCCAAGACATGAGAGATAAATAAGTGAAGTGTGTAGATGAAATAGTGTAATATCTTAAAATAATTCTTCCCCTTAAGGATACATACACCCTAGGATCTATAGATGCAAACAAGCTAATAGAAATTCTTCAACAACATATTGTAGGGGATTTAGAGCCTTCAAAATATTTTAATTATTCTTCCATTTATAAATTCATTCATTTAGAGGGATATATTAATAAATTGGCCAAGAGGATCAAGAGGAAGAGATTTATTCCTACTAAGTTTTATATTGTTCTATCTAAACAAGAAAATAATCCAGGGGAAAATTTTAGTGGCGAATATTCATTAATTCACAAATATTCCGGATTTCAAATTTTGAAATTGGCAAATTTTTGGGTATGAATAGGGACTAGGTCGCCAAAATTTTCCAGTACAAGTTATTGTCAGGGGTCAGTTCACCTAGGAGTTTCCATCGACAACCAACTGTTATCATTAAAATCACCCTTATAGCAAAATTAAAATATGTCAAATTCACCTCATATATATATATATATATATATATATATATATATATATATATATATTCTATGTAATTATTTCTATTTTATTATTCATAATTCTAAACATCAAACTTTGGAACCTTCATGAATTTTAAGTTACCAAATATTTCATCAAGGCTTTCAGCTTTCAAAATTGGAGGACTGGTGAGCAGAGGCAGATATTTTATTTCTACTTTTAAGCTACTTTGGTAACTAGTTTTTTTTGTAGTTGTAACATGTTTGTGGCATACTGTTTGGATGGCATAATAAAGTATGCTACTGATAATTAGCATTCATTTTGGTACCATTCGGTAGCATTCTTAATGTTACCATCTAGTTGCATGAAGAATTCTACCCACCGAAAGCATTTTGTATGCTAACAGAGGTAGCATTTCAAATTGCAATGTTATCGGCTACATCTTATTGAATACAAACAAACATATCATACAACTCGCTATCGGCCGGTAGCATCCAAAATGTTATTGACCGAAAACATTCTATATGCTACGAGCCGATAACATCGAGAATGTTGATGGTCAGCCAGTAGCATCCATCGTTGTCGATTGATAGCATTTAGAATGCTATCGGTCGATAACATAATGTATGCTACCGACATATAGCCTATTACAATGCTACCAAAGTAGTATGCAAATACCGATTGGGAGCTTATTACATGTCGCCTTCTAATAAAGCATGTATTATACTACTATCCATTTGCATCCATTGTTATTTTGATTACATTTAAAATATTTAGAATTGTTTAGATGTTGATTACATTTATCTAATTTAAATATTTTCATTTATAGGTAAAATGGATTCTCTGAAAAATCAACGAAAGGCAGAAACACAAAAAGAAAAGGCAAGCATAGCAAATTTTTTTCAACCCCACAAAAATAATGAAGACCCAAGTTGATACCACTACAAACATGAACAAGGGTATTGGTAAGTTGTAACAAAATATCATAAGCATTTGGAATTTTCCTCTTTAAATTTTTCATCTGGAAAATTTAATTTTTATAATTTTCTAACAGTTAAAACAATTTTTGTTTTTGTAAACATAAACCCCTTTTGTTAAGTTTATTTGGAATGAAAAATTAAATAGAAACAAAAACCCTAAGGATACAATAATTTTAGTAGATGAAGATTATATGAGACCCGCATGTGTCGATTGAAAATATTCCTACCAGTAAGTTGTAATGATATCATAACTATTTGGCATTTTCCTGTTTTAAGTTTTTAATCAGTATAATTAATTTTTTTAACAATTTTGTAATGGTAAAAATATTTTTTGTTTTTAAAAATAGAAACCCATTATGTTAATTTTATTCGGAAAGAAATAGTAAACCAAAACATAAACCCTAAGGAAACAATTATTTTAGTAATGAAGACTATATTGACCCATACATGCTAGAGCTTGAAGATTGTCCTGATTTCCAAATGTGTTTAAGAGAGATGAAGGTTCAAATTAAAATCTTCTAGCGAAAGATGATAATGACAAACACCTTCAAAAATAAGTCTAGGAGAAAGAAAAATACATCTTGGACAATTGGAAGGTCCTTTCAAGTATATTAGGCAACAAAATTCCCATTTATTGAGCACCGTACAATAAGATAATGGTAGTGATACTCCCGAATAATGTAGATGTACTATTTTTACTTGGAAATTGGGTAAAGAACATAAAATTCAACTTAAATCTGGACACTATAGAGAAACATTGTGGAAAATTCTATTACACAACCATTAACAAAATGGGAATAAAACAAAGACTCATAGATTGAAAATTGTAAAGGAGTGCAAGCATATAAGATATAAGGAGGAGTATGATAATAAAATGAAACACACACAAAAACTTCAGAGAAAGGAGGTACCATAAATGAAAATTTTGGAAAAGATACAAATGAAAATATGAAGGCTAAAACCTCGTAGTTTTCAACCATTTTCTTTATTTTGAAAATGGGTAGACCAATTACAAAAATTTTCCAGAATATAAAAAATTATTCAAGTTCAATGGGTTTCCAAACCTTCCAAATTCACATTGGTTAGAGAGTAGTGCCTGGGAAATGGTGAGATGTCTTGCGATGATTGAAATAAAAGACCTAAAATAAAATGTGAAGAATGCAAGTTTCATCTCCCTTTCAATTGATGAAGTTACTATCATTGAAAACACTTCTTGGGTTTACATGTATGTATATACATTCCGAACCACACCAAAACACCTCATCTGCTATCGAGTTCATAAAATGTAAGAAAATTGTAATGTTGAAATCTTTCCAAACTGGTGATATCTAATTTGAAGAATATATTAGGAATGGATAATTATTCTATAGCCAAAAATCTGATTTTTTTGTTTTGATAGTGCATCGTGATGTAGGGCCATAGAAATGGTCTATGTGTGCATCTCCAAACATTTTTTTCTCCTTTAATGATTCATATTCCTTACATGGCTCACAGGATGAACCTTGCATATAAAATAGTAAGCACATTCAATGTGTTTGAAGAGCTTATCTATGAAGTCCATGCCTATATGTCAAACACTCTAAAAAGTTTTCTAGAGTTTCAAAATTTTCACTTGGGGTCACAGATGGTAAGAAACTTCTTAAAGATGTTGATACTAGATGGATTTACATGTATGAACCTTCAAGAAGAGTTTTTTGAGGAATATCCATCTTTAACTGGTTTCATGCATAAGAACCATAGGCAGGTTGACAAGGCTAAAGATTTTCTTTACCGACTTACAGACTTTGAAACATTGTTAACACTTTGTGTGATTCTTCCAATGTTGCATGAGATGAATTGCATAACAAAACTTGCACAAGAACGGTCCATATATATATATATATATATATATATATATATATATATATATATATATATATATATATATATGTTGACTTCATTAGGTTCGAAAAAGGGTGTGTCAGACTCTAGATATGTTATATAACTCTTATGACTACTTTAAAGGATAGGTTTTTAGTCCGGCAAGCTCGGCGCCATTTAAAATATCCTAACACTACTTCTGCATTCAATTTATCTAGTCATCTATGCATCTTTGTTAATAGGAAAGAGATTAAAATGCACACATTTGAAAAGTGAGTTGATATTGTTGGAGCGAACTTGAAGAAGTTTCTATTACATGTACTTTATATGATTCTATTATATTTGAAAAAAGGAAAAAAATTTTAAAATATCCCAATGTTTTTCAAATGAGATCAGATATCATTTCAAAAAGGAGAGATTCTTAAGGCCATGGGGAGTTCTCAATCATATCTTTTGGAATCCTCTAAGAGGCACTTATGATAATAAATTTAAAAGACACATGGGTACTATAATTAAAAAAATTTCACAATCAATTGAATGTAATGGATTTTAGATTAATGGTATTCTTCAAAAGGAAACTCTTGCTTTGCAATAAAATCAATTCAATGGTAATGAAGGAACAATTTGATGACTCGAAAGATCCAATAGAGAAGGGAGCAATAACATTTCTATGGAAAAGGTTGTATCCTAGTTCAATCCTTTGTGAAAGCATAAGTGATTATTTCAGATTGTATGAACTGTGTCAGAAAATGATATTGGGATCAATTAAAGATGAAAGATTTTTCAATGCATTAACATTTATAAAATCAAAATATCGGAACATGCTTGATAAAAATATTGAGAGCTGCTTGAGGATGTACATTTCAAGATATGATTTGGATGCCTTTCCTTATGAATGGGTAATGGTTGTACATGGAATTCTCTTGCAGAGAGGAGAGGGATTGGTAATACTAATATAGGGAGTGCAGATAACAATGAATCAGTGACTGAAAATCACAGCCAAAGATTAGATAAAAGTGTTGGACAACAATCTCTTTAAGATAACTTTGCATTTGATCTAGCTGATATTGAATAAAGAAGACTGCATGTATATTTGTATTCTGGAAAGAAATTTTCACAACATGATTCTTATTATAATTATGTATAATGTTATGTTTATACATTTTTAAGTTACAATGTACATTTTTGAAAATTATTTTCAATGTTACAATGTGTTTATTGTTGAATTTTTTTAAATGTTTCATACTTATTGTTCTATTTTTATTTGAATTAAAAAATATAATAACATAATTAGAGAATTTTCATTGTTTTAGATAATTTTTGTTTTTGTTATTTGACATATTAATTCTAATTTTAGTTCACTTTCTGTCAAGACTCAACAAAAAGTATTGTAAAATGATAATAAAAATATATTTACCATGTAATAAATATAAAAAAATAATCAAGAATAACAACACCTTAAAAATCAGTTTGAATAGTAAAATAGTCACAATTAACAATACATTATAACTAAAGTAAATGTAAAATTCAACAATCCACATTTATTAAAAGTTGTAAATTTCAATGTTTTCATATAATCTGAAACACTTTTTATAAGAAGACTCAACATCAATTATAATTTCATAATGATAAGAAGATTCTTCTCTATGTCAACAAAGTATTTTAAAATGATAATAATAAGAAAATTCCATGTGATAAATTAACAATCCATGTAACAAATTTCGTGTCATTTAGAATCGGTTTGAATGGAAAAACAATCACAATTAACAATATATTATAACAAAAGTAAAAGTAAAATGCCATTATCCACATTGACTAAAGTTTGAAACTTTCAATATTGTCATATAATTAGAAACAATTTTGATAAGAAGATTCAACAACAATTATAATTTCATAATGTCTTTTACAGATTCAACTTTGAGAAGATTCTTCTCTATGTCAACAAAGTATTTTAAAATAACAATAATAAGAATTTTAGCATGTAATAAATATAACAAATATAATCGAGATTAGCAATCAAATTCAGAATCAGTTTGAATAGCAAAACAGTCACAATATAACAAAAGTAAAAGTAAAATGACACAATCCACATTGATTAAAGTTTGAAACTTTCATATTGTCATATAAACTGAAATAATTTTATAAAAATATTAAACAACAATAATAATAATTTCATAATGTTTTTTGTAGATTCAATTTTGAGAAGATTCTTCTCTATGTTCTTCTCTCTCTTAACTAATGAACTTTCTTTCACAACACCAGATTGAACCAAATCCTTTGCAACAACTTCAATATTCAAAAGAATCACTTTTTCTTGATTTGCAACTTCACCAAGAAGACAATAATGTTTGATCGTCTTCAGCTTGCTTCTTCAATAGTAAGTCTGGATCCATTGCATTTTCCTTTATAATTCTTCTCAATGTATTATTTTTCTTGTTTAGGATAACAAGCTTCTCTTTCAATTCAATTGTTGCATTTACACTTTTCCTTGCACTTTGTAAATGCAAATTAAGCACACTATCCTCATTCTTCAAATTTTCATACTTTGACTACATTTCACAAGAGAAAAACTATTAGTAAAATTTCAAAAAATGAAAATAATACTTGAAAATTTAGTAAGACTTACCAATGCCTTATCTCGTTCCACATTTTCTATAACTACAAGGCCCTTGTCTCACGACCACATATTGTGGTAGGCTTGTGCTTCTACATTTAAATTCTCAACTTTGTTCAACATAATGTTAAAACTTCATCATCATAATTATTATCAAATGTTACAAAACCAAACATATCCTGATTCAACAAAATATCAATATTTTTCAAAGCTCGTTCTGATGTGAAGAATACAAAATATGTCTTTGGTTGTGATTTTTGTATCGTGAATTTATTTCTTTTATCATAACCTTAGCTCTAAACTCCCACATTTTCAATTCTTTAACCTCCTTCAAAATAATATAAATATTGTCTTATGTCTTATTAGCTAAAAAGAATAATGCCAAGTGGAAAATTAGTTTTTGGTCATCAGTTAAAACAGAGCCATCCTGTATAAGAGATGGTGTTCTTGATCTATCCTGTCTTCCAAGAGAAGACTTCCTTTCCACATGAATCATATCTTGGGGATTAAATGTTCCATGCTCCTGAAGTCTTCTTTCAATCCCAAGATACTCCTCATCTAAATCAATATTGTTCAACACTGAAACACCATGTCCACTAGGAAAATCTTCCACTGACAACGTTGGAAATTCAGAGGCAAAATTAAGTGTGCCCCTGCTTGCAGTTGGCTAAGAAAATGAAATATTCTTGCCAATGAACATTTTCCTCATATTTCTTGGTGGGGGTGGTGAAGGTGGCATGTGCATTTGTGGTGGATGCTGTAATGGAGGCCCTAAGACATTGAATTGTAATTTTTAATAATATGACAAAATTCAAAATTCAAACATAATAGAAAGGAAAAATAAATAAATTCATATAAGATTATTAAAAATTAAAATTACTTTGATCAGAGGAATGTTGTTGAGGTGCAACTGAATCCTGATTTTGTTGATGTTGTTGTTGTATAGGAGTAGACTAGAAAGACTGGTAGATGTGATCTAAAATATAATTTAGAATTATCAATTAAAGATCTATCAGTCTTCAGAGTTTTGAATTTTATATCATCAATTATTAGTAAACATATATAAAAAAAGCGATTCAAACTTGGGGCAACAAACTAAGGTATTGAAGAAATTTCTACGTCATGTGTTTGAGGCCGATGATACCTTGTTCTACTGCTAGTAGTTTCTGCAACAAAGAAAATAAAATTGCATGAAATTTTGAAACACATACAAGTTTTATATAATTAATTACATTTATTTTTAAAAAAATTGAAACATATATACATTATAAATTAAAATACATGTGATTAATGATTATGGTATTTTGGTTGATTGGGTATGAGGGTTTATGGAACTCCTCATATTTTTAGTAGGTGGATGGGTTTCCTCCTCTGTTTGTTGATCATCAGAAATAGTAACAAAATCTCCATAACCTGGTATCAAATGACCTATGATGGCAACATCCTTCGTGATGCAAATGCAATCGCCACATTTTGTTATAATTTAACAAAGAAATTGTTAATTCATTTAAAATATTAACTTTAAAAGTTATATATTAATAATTACAATATGAAAAACAATAATTAAAAACCATCTAATAACAAATTAGGACTCACCTCTTGCTCTTCAATTGTTAGTGTTAAATTCAAAGTTGTTAGCTTTGAATGCATTGTTGTCAGAGGAGGGGTGCCACATAAATTATATAGAGACTCATAATATAAAGAAAGAATAAAATTTGTGGAATTGATGGTAACATTCTCATTCAAATGAATATTTTCTAAATAAGCTCTTATCCTAGAGGATAAGTAGTTACACTAGTCAAATTGCTTCCCATTTAAGGTACAAACGATATACACTAAATCCCACCAAGGAATATCTATATATCAACCTTGCAAAATGATTCTGGCCTAGAAGAACTGCACAACGGCCTACAAAATGGGTGAGTGAAATCCTTGAGTTGAATCCCTCTTTTTGAAGGGTTTTGGGAATCTGTAATTGTCAATAAAACAAAGTGAAATATTTTGTTAGTAAATTTTAAACATAAAAACTTTGTTAAATTGAAAATATTGTAATATTGTAAAAAAATAAACTTACAAGCGTAAGAAAACAATCGCATCAATAGAAAAATGAAAATTTGATTCTGTATACTTGCATTCTTCATCCGTTAAAATAGTCTTCATCAAAACATGATCCACATTTTTGTGTGGTAGTCTTGTGAGATGTTCAATATCATCTGGTGACATTCCAAAGGAATATATATGAGATGGGAGTTTATAATGAAATGTGAAAGTGGATGTGTCATAGCTAAGCAAAATATTGTTAAGAGATATTTACTATCTTAAATTGGGGCATTTATAGTAGCCCTATGAAATCTGTTGCTTCGATCCATTAGGAGTATGTACTAGGATCCTCAAGAAATGTTTATAGTTGTGAAAAAACCAGGATCTTGTACAAAAATTTCTTCATATTAGTTGTTAAAGAAAATGGGCTCTTCGGATCTCTAGAAGAACACTTCTTTCTTCATGGCATTAGTTCAAACTATTAAATTTCATGTTTGTAGTTTTGCTTTGGCATTCTTGATGGTTCCTTTTTGTATGCCTGATGTACTTTGACATTCAAGTTTATTCTTTTGTTTTTCCTCGTATACTCGCATCTCCAATTCTCTAACGTCTATATTCTATGGTGTGAAAATGACCACCTTTTATGTATTTATAGGAGTGAAAGTGGGCCACTAAAGCATTTAATGTGCCACCTACTCGGTAGCATAGATAAGATGCCACCACCCGGTAGTATAAAAATGCTACAACCGACGGTAACATTCTTCATAACACCGGCTAGTGGCATTCAACATGTTATCGGTTGGTAGCATACATAATGTTGTCGGTTGGTAGCATGTTGAATACCATCGGCCAAGCATGTTTAATGAGATCGACTGCAATAGCATCTAGAATGCTACGACGCAATAGTAGCACCGTAGCATATTATATGCTATGCCGATAGAGCATTATCTATGCTACCGGCCGATGGCATTAAGCATGCCACTAGTCGGCATCATTCTTTATGCTACCAATCGGCAACATTCTAATGTTGACAGTGGGTAGCATATATCATGTTGCTAATCGGTAGCATACTGAATGTTTTCGATTAGTAGAATGCTTAATGCTACCGATCATTAGCATAGATAATGCTACCGAATGGTAGCATTCTATATACACTCTCATCGATAAAAAAAATATCTTTAGAAAATTGCCTCACGTGTGAAACAACTTTTCCTACAATTCGTTATACAAGAAAAAGTGGATTTACTAATATTTTCTAAGGATTTTTTTTAGAGGGACCCTAAAAATTTTCCCTGAAATAATCTTCATCTACCGTGCGGAGGGGCCTAATGAAGACTCCATTTTGGGGATGTATGGAATATTTGATGCATATAGAGTAGGTTGGAAGAGGTTAACAAAATTATCAAATAGATCTCAACCCTTCTTAGGCATTCCTTTATTATTTGTCCCCTTCCCCATTATTTATTCCTTTTCTATTCATTATTCTTTCAAATGGAAATCAAAATGATTTGATTGTAATATGTAACAAATATTTTCTTGGAGCATATGTGGAATAATGACAATTACGAGAAAAAAGACAAAAGAATTTTTTGACAAGATAAGGAATATTCTCCATTCCTTCATAGGTTTCATCATGATTCAAAAATTTCTAGCTAAGAAGATCAAAATGGGATCCTTTTCATTTGGGGTGGCTCTTCCATCCATTTTATAGATCAAGGACTGCTGCCCCATGTATTTATCACTTTTAATTCTCATGGGGGTATCTAGGTATATTCCTTTATGGGGAAAATTGTATAAAAGTGAAGGCTTGTCTTTAATTTTGGGGTTCAAATTTTGGGGTTCATGCTAAGGTGATTTAAAACTATATATTCATTAGCATTCAATGAAAACATTTTCATGTCTCCCTTGTCAAATTGAAGTATACAAAACCATTTTCCATGCTTCAGCTTAACCATTACGGATTATAAATAGTAACGCAATTAAGGAATATAATCTTTGATGTAATCTTATATCTATTAAATCAATTACATATGAATAATTTCTCTCTGGTTATTATATAATTTAGGTTACTTGAATAAATATTGTGTTGTAGTGTTACTTTGTAATTTTTGTTTACTTATAAAATACCTTTTCTACAATATTATTTTGAAGGTGACTACTTACATCCCTTGAGTTTATTTTGGGTGTATGGAATTTATGCAATGTATATTTTGAAGTTTTAAGCACAAGTGTTTTTGTTAAGGTTTCAAATATTATGTGGTAGTGTTTACATGAATTTGGTATCAATGAATGTAAATGCCCCTTTGAAGGTTATGTTATCTTGATCTTTTTTCTTCTAAATATTAGAGGAATTAGGATGAAATGGAGATAACTTATACCTATCCCCATTAGATCCACCTCCCCGTCATATAACTAAAATAACATTCTATCCTACCCCTTGAAAATAAAATTACCCTTTCTCATTTTACATGTGTTTTCCTGCAAAGCACACATATCCCACATATTTCAAGTGTGTTTTCCATGATTTGTAAATTTTATCATCTCAACATCATCATACTAAAAAAATTTCATATCTCTTTAGTAGCTTATGTATCTAATATTTCACATGTTTGTAGTGATTTTTTTACCACTCTTTTGAGTGATTACTACATCTTGTGGTTGTATTTTGTCTTATATGGATTCACTGATAAGTCTGAGGGCTTGAAACATAATATCTCCCTCCCCCTTTTCAAGCTACCCTTTGGGTCCTCTCACCCTAGTTTAGGAAAATCCATAAGTAGCAAGTGAACATGCACATGACCATAGTCAAAGTGCCTCCCTATCACTCCCATAAGGAATGGTCGAGAGAGAGAGAGAGAGAGAGAGAGAGATTCATCCCCGACTAGAAAAATGACACATCAATAGGTCTATCTCTTCTCCTTTCCCCATTCTCAATCTTGTATTGCTTATGGTGTTAGATTGGGAACCAAAACTCCGAATGGAGCCTTTATTGGGGATATCAATTCATACCATTGAGATTTATATATAATTTATCTGATTAGATCAAGTTTTGAGGCATATTCTTCAAGTTTCATGATTTAGGGGTGTGTTTACATGTTCTATGTGCTCGTTAACAACATCTTTTCTTGATAACTCTACTAGGGAATTGAAGTAAGATTTATCAATTACCATGGTTTAAGAGAGGTTTATTTTCTCAATAATTTATTAGTTTTAATTATACAAGATATTTATTTTATTTACATAATTTTATTATATTGAAAATGTGATTTAGTTTATTTTTCATATTGATTTATTGTAGACACAAAATCACGCACTTTGGGTAACTATTTAGTCCTGATTGCATACTACTATTCATATGATTCCTAAGTAAGAAAAGTACAAATTAAACCCATGTCTTTAGCCACCTTTCTTTGATTTATGTTGCCTTGCACCCTTAATTTCTCAATATTCATTTTTATACCTTGGCATTTATCATCCTGGACACCAACACCCGGCTAGGACATCGCGTCAAACTACTACCCTTGTTCCCTCGGTCCCCGACCTCGGTATACTTCGTGCACACTTTTTGGGTCCTTTCTAGCAGTTTGAGAATCTTATATTTTTGGAAGTCATCCTTTTCAGAGTTAATTACAAAATTCAAAAACGAAATCATTTAAATATAAATTTATGTGATCATAATAAGGGACCAAGAAATAAACATTAGCTATCACCACCTAAGGTTACATCCATCAAGAATTTAAGAGCTCTATTACATCCATCTAGTGCCATTCAAAGGACACAAGGGTTGTTTATTCTGTATTCACTTCATAGGAGTGAAGTTCATTATATTCCATGCGAAATCTATTACATTTCTTTACATTTAGCTACTTGCTCACTATCAAGTGCAACACGTACAAGATCCACCTAGGGCACGATTTTTCACACACACGCACACACACACACACACACACACACACACACACACACACACACACACACACACACACAAAGAACTACATTGGGTTTGAGATGTAGTGAAATGCTCATTCATAATATCACCATTGTGATAATTGAGGACAATTTGACCCCTCATTTTGTATCTTTCTTTTTTGGATTTAATGTCTCTTTGAGGATTTTACAGGTCATTACTTCATCAAGGGTTTCTAGAAACTTTGGCGATATTGTGTGACCTCATAATGACCAAATCCGAACAACATCGAATACCTTATGACCACTCGTAGAGGATGTTTTTGAGAATTTCCACAGACATATAAATAAATAAAAAATCTAGGGAACCTACAAGAGCCCCTATCCCTCTCCAGGTGCCCTAGTATAGGAAGATCATCATCTCACACACTTTTTTCAAGATTTGTTTGACGTTTCTCCTCTCTATTCATCTATTCAAAATCGTAGCACAATCCAAAATTCACCATTAACCAAGCTTAAGGCTCTTCTTACCCTATTTCTAACTAGGGTTTCAAATTTTATTGCTTAGTTTATTTGAGTTAATTCTTGTGTTTAATTGATTATTCATTTCTCATACTACAATAAGAATCGATTATACATGTACTTCCATATTTATCTTAATCATTTTAGTGAACCCGACCTTTGAATCCACCTTCTCTTTAGGAATCTTATCCTCTTATCAAAATGGCTCAATCTTATGGTGAATTCACTTAAGCCCACCTTAAATACCTTAATGATCATATCGCTGAGAATCCATAGGACCTAGACTTGCTTTTATGCACTACTTTACTTGTGAGGAAGCCACCAACCTTGCAGAGCTTAATGCTTCTGCCACTATTCCCACCTCCATTGCTACTCAACCACCTACTTCCACTCTTCCACACATTTCTATTGTCCTCATTTCCATTCCCACTCCCACCAACCACTTCACTCCACCTCTTATTTCTCACATGTGGCAAGTCTCTTCCATTGGCACTCAATATATAGCTTCCCTTTATCATGATCTTCAAGAGTAAATTTTTCAACTACTAACAAAGGCTACTTCCCATACGTCTCAATATTTTTATTCCACTCTATTATTGCACACTCCATTCACACCTGCCATATCCACTTACTCACTTCCTCTTAACTTCATCACCCCCAAGCTTCCCATCTTCAATGAGAATGGTGATCCACAAGAGAATATCCGAGCATTCCATGCGGCCTATCTAGATTTTAGATGATCACATTATTCTAGCTAATCTCTTTCCTCGCAATCTCCATGATTATGTGATGTTTAGTTTATATCACCTACCTCTCCACTTGCTAAAATATTTAACGAATCTAGTCAATACTTTTCTTACTCATTTTTATATAGACATCAGCCCTAAGATATCCTATGCACAACTTGCATAACTTAAACAAGGGTCTAGTGAACACCTAGAGGACTATATCTTATGATTAAAAAACAACCTTGTTAAGATGTCTAATTTTCTTACGTAACATGAGCTTCAAGACCTATTAATTCAAATTTCATTGCACCTCTTCAGGAGAGCATTATATTTGAGAAGTCTCCATCATTTGATCAACTATTTCATACTCTCAAGCTATGTGAAACTAAACTCTTATCTATAGGAAAGATTAAGTATCAAGAGAAAGCTTCATCCTCTACATGATTTCAAAGTAAATAAAATTTTAAACCAACCACAAAAACTACTGAAGCTAAGTTCACATTCAATGTTGTATCTAACACCAAATAACACCAATGGAAAACTCGCCTAGCGTATATATACAAAGTTGACTATTTCTCCACAACTTATATTACAACAAATTCTTGAGAGAAATCTTATTACACTTCCTCCTCTACTCAAATTGGATCCATCTCATCCTAAAGGTCAAAATTACAATGAGAAATTTTGATGTGACTATCATCAATGTGTCAGACATTATATAGATAGGTGTTTCAAACTTCACACTATCATCCAAGATCTTATCGATAGTAACAAACTTGAGCTTCCAGAGCCTATGGCCTCTGCACTAGTCAATGAAAATCATAAGCTCAAAATATTCAATAATCCTCTTCCAAAGCATGACAAGAAAGTAGCTAACTCCTCAGCAAATCATACATATCACGCAATGCCTCCTCCTGCATCGGGGCTCTCAATTTTCTAGTTGCTCATACTGACACATCCCCACCACTCATTACTTTTTCTGACTATGATTATCACGCTACATTTTATTTCGATCACTTACACATTAGTGCTTCTATTGGCTCAATTTCTATCAATAACACTCAATTTGATCCATTGTGGCCCATCAACACATGTTCCATTGCACTCCTTGTTGCTATTGGTTATCGATATCAAAAATTTCATATCAATTTCCCAACTCATATGGTGTTGTCCAACTTCTATTCATTTTCAGTTACCTCACCATGCTTGTGTATTTTATTATGGCACCATCACTCGAAGGGTGTGGAATGATCTTATGTCTCTCCTAGCTCCGTAAAACCTAGGCTATTATCTCCATGAATCATTTATGCCTAAATTTTATTCACAAAATACAATTCATCTCTATCAATGGTGTTCCTTCCTCTACGCCATGGCTATAACCTTCCCTTGAGGTTGAAATTGTTATAACACCTACGTCCTTGTAGCCTCTCAAAACTAAAGCACTAGTCCTATCTCTCATGTTCATACTCGGCCCACACGGTCTCATCGGGTTGTTAGTCCGACACATCGCCTAGGTCCACTATTTGCATAAGTCCCTCACATCTATATACTTCACCACCTCATTCTCTTTTTATAGACATCCATCACCTTTTCATTCAGTCACACATCAAGTGTTCATCACCCACCTACTCTCCTACACATAGGTTTCCACCCTCTTGGAGTTCTATTGCACATCGGTGTCCATCACCTTTGTGTTCTTTTACACATGCCCCACATTATACTCATCAGTCACATGCATATAGGATTCATTCACCTGTGCAACATCTATCTCATATACCACCACTCTTAGAACATGATCACATGCCTACATCACCATAAGAATTTAGTCAAGCACCCTCATTATTTGCTTTCGTCGGATAGAAAATTTATCATTACACATTTGGGGGCATTACACTATTTCTCCCCCTTCTAACATTGACATGAATCTTATCTTCGCATTATATCACATATAATATCTCACATACCATATACACACTTTGACTCATTTACATCGTCATTTCTTGATGACACACTCTTTTTTTTGGTTCACATGTTCCAGGTTGAGGGAATACTATATACATGAACCTCACACACTACACACTATACACACTACGCATTCTTACACACTTGACCATATCACACATTTTACACTTGGCACATTTACAACACATATCTCTAACATTTCTTAGTCACACTACACATTACACATCTCACACAACATGCATTATACACACACGACATCTTCTTCTCGCAACTTCTATCACATACTAGGTGCATTACTCACTACACACATTCACGCTACATATCTCTTACATCTACTTCTACACGTTGTGGTCATTACCCTATGACACACTCTAGTTCTATGGTTCATACTCAATTTCTGAGGGTTTCAATATAAAATTAACCTCACCACACTCACACTCTTACACTCTACGTTTTTGGTTCCTCTATCTATTTCTACTACTACTACTACTCCTAGTGTTGAAAGGGAAAACTAAGCTAATGATGCCAAGGGACCAGGGATAGAAGGATAACATGAAAGGAAACTACACTAAAAGGTGATAGCACCAGAAAAGAGGGATGAACACTATATTTTTACGAGTGAGAATGAAAGGAAATGCATGAAAGGAGGCTAGGCACGAGTAGCACAAAGCTAAACACATATTCACCATATCATTCTCATGGAACACAACTAAATATGGAACTACAAGGGACTGAAATAGCACAACCAACACACAACACAAAAGAAAAGGAAGAAGAAGGAATGAAACACATTTAGGATAGAGAGATAGTCACAAATGATGCTTCTATTACTTCTAGAAAATGCACAAAGAATTATTACAATGATGAAGGAGGAGGCCGATATCCACATGCAAGAGCCAAACATAGAGGTCTACAACTCAAAATACAGAAAATATGAAGTCCTTAGCAAAAATGCATAAGGATCCAGTGTCCAACATAACAAATGAGCCTTGCTCTTACATTTATAGATGAATCCATGGAGGAAGAAGGGAAGAAGGAGGGAAAACCTGAATTTGAAACACAACCACCAACAAGAAGCATTCAATGCCTACAAATCCACCTAGAGATCTATGAAATATGCTTCCCCATGCCTTTTTGGTTGAAGAAGAAAGAAAGGAGGGTGATCATATCAAATCGGGTGGTTGGAGCAATCAGATCTACTCATCAATGCTTTAGAAAGATGTTTTCCCATTTCTCACCTACTAGATCCACCAAATTTGAATTTGAATTTCTAGCACTATAGCTGATGTCAATAGCTTTTTGACAAGTCTAGGCATGCACCGATCTGAGCTCTGTAGCAAAAAGATATGGCTATCAGAAGATGTCAGAGTCATCGGCACACATGAAAAACACATGTGGCACACATGTGGATTGGCTGAAATGATGGCCAATATGTAAATATTTTCATTTCTTGCCACGTGTCACTCACTTGATTTGTTTAAGGATTTGGTGCCCTATTGGCATGCTTTGACTTTGATTTGTTGCATGTGCACACACTCAGCATGTCAAAAGATGACCTGGCACAGAAGGGCACAAAGGAGGGGGGAAGGGAAGGGAGAGAAGAGAAAAGGAGAAGGCATAGAGGAGGCGTGATGATGCATGGAGGAAAAAAGGAAAAAATGAGTGAGTAGAAGAATGTATGGTGAAGGCAAACTATTACAAAGTAATGGGCATGGTGACGCGAGAGGACCAGGGACTTAGGATTGAAGCAGTGTGAGGCATGGGAAGGGAAGAAGAAGCTGATTAGGAAGAAGGTGAATGCATGAAAGGTGGGGTGGGAGGTGAAAAAAAAGGAAAGGGAAAGGAAGGAGAGAAAAGGAAAAGGGGAAAGGGCACTTGAGGAAAAAGAAAGGGACCAAGGGAATGTGCCAAGTGATTTGTGTGCATGAACTGAACATGTGTGTGTAACCTTGCAATGAATAACTTAGAGCTAGAATGTGTATGTAAGTTACCCAAATCACTAGGAGAGATATTTGGATAATAGTTTTGGTGACTTTTGGGCCATCTTCTTGCTAGATGAAGAAGATCAGTAGCTCTGAAGCATCCATTGGGCATGGAGTCTACTTATGTAATCATGAAACTTCCCTTGTAGTCACTTGAAGATCATTTCTTGACTCTGTTTTTGAATCTTGCAACTACTGAAAGAAGATCTGCATTTTGGAAGAAACAAAAGAGCATGCATAAGAAGCACGTGAGAGAAAAAACTATGTACAAACAAACAATGTGCATGCAGCACACACTTGGAGAGGAATTGAAACTACTCTAATATATACAACATGATGTAAAAAACTTAATGGAAGGGTTTGAGATAGATCCCATTTACTTGGGATTTGTAGTGCCCTCCATCAAGATGAGTTAACTTGAAAGAGTTAGCTTCTTTGTAGGAATTGATGATGTATGGGCCACTCCAAAGTGCATCAAACTTTGAATGGCACCTAGTTTAGCTCTTTCAACATCCCATTTTAGAACCAAGTCCCCAATTTTGAAAGCTTGAGGCCTAGCCTTTCTGTCAACCATTTCTTTGTTGCTTGTTGATGTTGTTCTAGCTTGATCATGGTAGAGTTCCTTGAGTTCTTCAAGATTAACCAGCTCTGTCATTCTGATTTCTCTCTGGTCTGCACCTTCAAATTCCAGCTATTGGGAAAGCACTAATGAATTCAGTTCTAGTGTCAAAGGAAGGGTAGCCTCCTTTCCATAGAAAAGCTTGTAAGGTGAAGTTCTATTGCCTTTTTTTGTGATTCTATCTTCCCAGAGCACATGCATGAGACCTTTGTATGCCACTATCTTTGGTTGATGTTCATTGTGCACTTCATGATTCTGATCAAGTTCTTGTTTGTTGATTCTTCTAGACCATTTCCTGAGGGTAATAGTTGGAAGAAGTCTTCAGGTAAATGCCCAAACTTAGAGCCCAATCAGTGATTTTAGTACCAAGGAAGGCCTTTTGCATTATCAAAGATAATGGTTTGAGGAATGCCAAACCTTGTGACTATACCTTCGAGAAAGTCAAGGATGACTGACTCGGTTGATTCCTTAAGCATGACAAACTTCTGTCCATCTGGTGAAGTAATCTGTAGTTATCAACACCCATTTATGTCCAATGCTTGAAGGTGGATTGATCATGCCTATGAAGTCAAGACCCCATTGCACAAAAGGTGATCCACTTGGATTGGTCGGAGGGGAAGCAAGCTTGCTTTGCCAATATTTTCTTTCTTGCAAAGAAAGTGCATTCCTTGCATTTTTGACCCACTTGTGTGCATCTGAAAATAGGGTAGGCCAAAAGATACCTACCATTATGATCTTTCATTGTTTGTAGTTTTGGTAGAGAAGTGTCCACCAGAGAATCCATCATGAAATTATGCTAACACTTTTTCATTTGTCGTGCATCATTGATACATCTTAACAACACACCATCAAGATTCCTTTTGAAGAGAATTCCATCAATCAACAACATATAAGGGATAGATTGTAACCTCAGATGTCTTCTCTTTTCTTTATTTAAACCAGGAGGGTATGCACCCTCGAAAAGGAATGTGATCATGTCCTTCATCCAGTCACACACGCCAGGGTCTATATTTTTCAAGTTCTACACGTGGAAGGTCTTCATCCAAAAATAATGAAGCTTCAGGTTCACTTTGCACATCCTCAAATCTTCCTACAGAGTGCACTACCTCTTACCAGTTTTGTGGCCTTGATAGTCACATCATATTCCATGATTTTGGTCACCCATCATGCTCTTTTTTCTTGATTTCTTCCCCATGATGAAGTCTCTACGATAAAGAGTGGGGACTAACACCTTGATATGATTGGTGGTGAGCATACTCTTGAATTTCTTGAGTGCGCATGCATGATGGAGAAGACTTGACTTCTCTAATGTGACTATATTTTAGTTCATAATCCTTCATACATCTGGCTGAAAGAAAGCCACTTGGTTGTTCCATCCCTTGTTCATTTTCTTGTGTTAGGACAACAAACACTTGCATCAGTGCCATAAGCATAAAGGATGAAATCCTTTGAATAATCTGGATTGATGAGTGTTGGCACACAAAAATTCTTGCTTGATTTTGTTGAAGCTTTCTCTTCCTTCTTTTTCCCCATCTGAAGGCTATGTCCTTCTTGAGCATCAAGGTGATGGGCCAAACCAGTCCTGCAAAAGTTAGGGATAAAACACCTAACAAAATTGATCTTGCCAAGGAAGGACTATAGGGCCTTTTTGTGCACCGGTTGGGGGAAAGAGAGCTAGGATGGCTGAAATGTGCTCAGGATCAATTGTGATGCCATCCTTTGAAACCACATGGCCCAAGAGCTTTCCTTGTGCCACTACAAAAAATTACACTTCTTGGGGTTAAGAGACACCCCAAATTCTCTACATCTCTCAAATACTTTTCTAGGTGTGCCATATGATCCACTCTTTTTGAGAAGATAATTATATCATCAAGGTAAACCAAGATGAACTCATTAATGTATCCTTTGAAGGCAATATCCATAGCACGCTTGAAATGTGGCACCCACATTTGATAGACCAAAGGGCATTTTTGATATGCATATGTTCCCCACTTGGTTGTAAATGTTGTTTTTGAATTGATCCTCTTCCTTGACCAGGATCTGATTGAAACTTGAATATCCATCTAGCATGGAGAATCTCTGTGCCAGCCATAGTCTATAGAATCTTCTCCATTGAAGGAAAAGGATAATGATCCTTTAGAGATGCCTTATTCAAATCTCTGAAATCAACACAAAGTCTGATTTCACCATTCTTCTTGCACGTACTGGAACCAGATTTGTGACCCAGGTAGAGTATTTGATAGGAAAAATAATTTTTTCCTCAATGAGTTTGGATAATTCCTTTCTCATGAGGGGCTCTATCTTTGGATTGACTGGTCTCTTCATTTTTTGTCTTGATGGGCTTGATACCAGATCAAGGTCAATGATGGAGTGTTGAGAAACACTTGGATCAAAACCTTTGAGGTCTTCATACTCCCATGAGAAGATATCACTATATTTTTGAGAGAGAGATGAAGGCTTGTTTTTCTTCATGCGCACAAGTCTTGTTGAGCAACAAACTCTTTCCCATGTGCAATAGTGAGTGGAGGAGAGAGTATTCTTGCATGGTGTGCATGTATATTTTTTTTCCCACCCTGAACTCATCATCAGGGCTAAACATTTTCTCTAAGGTGACCAGCCCTTTAGGAAACTTGTTTGTCTTTAGTTGTATCACTTGGTCACCATAGTTGTCATGCAAGTCAGCTTGCATGCTACTTGATGAAAATTCAACTTCATTCTGGATAAACTAGATGATCTGTGTCACTTTCAAACACTTTCCATAGTTGGTGTTTTTTATGAATGGATGGTCTGATCACCATCTTAATGTGTTGAGTGTTTCCTTTGACAAAAATCCTTAGTAGAGAAAATTGTGAACCAAGTGCGGCCATCTGTCAGCTTCCTTGTTCATTCTTTGTGTGGCACCACCTACCTATAGATTAAGAGCATCAAATCTCTCAAGGAGGTCCCAAACTCTATGTTTATAAGCTTTGAGAAGCTTATTCTTTGTCTAGAATTTTTGGTAACTTGGTGGATAACCAATTTTGTGTCCCCAAAGATCTGCAGTGCCTTAATTTTCTTCTTCTCAACAATGAGCAAAGCCATGCACCAACACTTCATACTCTACCACATTGTTAGAACATGCAAACTACAACCTATGCATGTGTGAAGAAGAAATTTCTCATCCTTAGGGGAAATGAGAACCACTCCTACTCTCCCGCATTTCTACTTCTAGATCCATCAAAGTACAACTTCCATAGACCCAGGTTGAACTTTGTCTTTCTTGAGCAGCATGTGGAAGCATAACTTTTCTTCTTCTAGAATGTAATAAGTACCAAGCCCAGTTTCATAAGCTTCCAGTTCTTCAGCATAGGGATCAAATTTATGGTGTCTTTCCACCCATTCATCAAGCACTAGGTCAGGAATAAAGGGTGGAAGAGACTTCTCTTCAAGAACTGAAGCTTGTTCTTCTTGGATTAAATAGTTGGCTTGGAGAGGGGATGGGACATATGACTCTACATGATAGGAAAATATAGGCTCAACTTGTATGGTAAACCTAGGTACCATACCTTGTCTTGAGTAACATATGAGACCAATCAAAAGACAAGTAACCACCCACTTTAGCAGTAAATTCTCTTGATAGACATAGGGAAAAAAAAGGAGGTAGGTCAATGATTGACACATCTTGAGTAATTGTTAGGCTTGGACATGCATGGAGGGTTAACTCAAGATCCTTGATGACTCCTAAGGTGGTGACAATTGAGCCATCAAGTTGTAGGACTCCTTTAGACAAAGGGCTATATTTCAGACCTAAGACATCAACTATTTTCTTAGGCATAACAAAAGTACTAGCACCTTGAAGTCAATCATGCAATTATGCACTAGGTGTTTTCCTATGATCAAGGACATATAGAAGGGTGGGGTTTTAACAAATTTACTTACTTGTTTCTCCTCTTCTTGGAAGATTTGATAGAAGCATGTGGCTTCTGCATAGCTAGATCAATGCACGTGGGAGTTATGCTAGAGCTTCATGCAATAGATCCCCACTTGAGATGGAATGGTCAGGGCATCCCACATTGTGACATTTATGTTTGTTCTCTTCATCTAGTCAACAATGCTAAATGGAAGGCCCCCATCTCTTGTGCATTTGGGAACAACATCCCTTCTTGATTGTTCGGTGTGGAAGCTAGACTTTAGCTAGAGTAGAGGCTTGACCTACCAAAGGAGGGGCACATGTGCTTCTTTAGAAGGAGCTTTACATGGGGCCTCTTGCATAGGGATTTGAGTGCTTTTACTAAGATGCCTTGTCTACTTTTTTCTTTTTAGGATCTACTTGCATTGTTTGGGATTGTGACTGCATGCACTAATTCTAACATTCTCTTCTTGTATCTTGTGTTGTCCACAACTTGGGCACATGTGGTCTTGTTTGTATCTTCTAGCTTTTGATTGATTGCACAGAAGTCCTCCATGCCAAAGAACATCAAATTTGTCTCTAGGAGGAGCTTTTGTCTTTCTTGGTTATCTACTTTAGGGGCACTTGTTGAAGGCTCACAAGGCTGAAGCATTCTAGATCATGAAGGCTTGGGCACACATGCACAAATTGGCACAATGATATTGACTATGAGGCATGTTTGAGGGAAGCACCATTCTGACTCTTGTGCCAAATTGTTCTGAACTGGAACAAGCACCCACTCTGCACTTGGGTGTTTGGAAGAGAAGGCGTGAGGAACAACTTGCAAGGGAGATGTGCATTAGGGATGCCATCTATCATTCTATTGGTTGGGTGCATATATTTGATTTCCATATTGATTCCACCAAGGCTGATTGCTTTGGCCATGCACCTATTAGAATTACCTCTATAGGCTTGCACATGTTGCTTTTCTAATGATATGACCTTGTTTGATAAATTTCTAATCAAGGCCTTCAATCTTCATCTTCCTTTTTTACTGTGTTGGAGAGTAGGATGTTGAGGCAAATAGTTGTTACACTTTTCTCAGGAATAGGAATAGGGGCCATAGAAGGTTGGGGCTTGTGACATTTCTAGGAACAAGGGCATAGGTGGTCTAGGAGCCAACTTTCCCACCTGAATAAGACTATTTTTTACCCTTACTACAATACTATAAGCAGCTGGTAAAGTCCTACCTCCCATGGATTGGATCATAACTAAAATATCATTGTTGAGCACCTTCAGATAATACAAGAAAAGCATGTTGGGCTGTAGGTCTTACCACAAGAGGATTATGTCCCAAGTCTTCTAAAATATGATGTTGAAATCAGTCATCTACTCATTGGGTGCCCTCCTTGTTGTTGTTAGTTGCTCCACCAGAGATAGGTGATCTGACTTATCTTCAAAGTAATTACAAAGAGTTGTTCCCAGCTCATCCCAGGTGGTGATAGATCCAAGTCTCAAGCCTCGGTACCATTGAAGTGCTTTACCTTTGAAAGAGGTACAAGTATCTTGACTTACTACATCATCATGTGTGATCAAATAGAGTGAACACACATTTTCTATATCCTAGATATGCTCTTGAGGGTGACTTGATTCTCACCAGTAAAGTATGGAATACTCTTGAGCACACATTTGGCATATCATGTTGCATACCAGAGTAAGGGACTCCCTCAAAAAAAGTTTTACAAAGTTTCTTAATGGAGGAGGTTGTTGATGCACCATTGTAGGGCACACAGTTGTCTTGTTTTGAGGAGGAGTTGAATGGGCATGGCGCTAGAGATAGAGATGCACGCATGGGATTTCTAGAATGAACTCTTCTCGGGGATAGCTTGGAGGTACTCAAAATAATCTTCAGTTGTTGCACTTCTTCTTGTGTGCACTCTTCTCATGAAAGGCACTCAGGAATGCTAAAAAGAGATCTCTTAAAATGTTGGGAGTCACCAGATGTGTTGAAATGAGCCTCCAAAGGCTGAAATACTAAGTCCACACACCAGAACTTAGAGATATGAAATTTGAGCTTTCAATGTTGGTCCCACCGAGTGTGCCAAAAACTATTGGTTTCTCAAACATGCACCCATGTCTCGGATCTCGAAGGGATGAGGTGTTTGAGACCACAATGGAACCATCCCCAAGTTGTGGGACCTTGCGCATCTTGGGATGGATCTCTCGGAGAAGGCTGGTTCCTCTATCTATTTCTACTTTTCTACTTTACTACTCTAGTGCCTAGTTGAAGGGAAAACTAAGCTAATGATGCCAAGGGACCAGGGATAGAAGGATAACATGAAAGGAAACTACACTAAAAGGATAGCACCAGAAAAGAGGGATGAACACTATCTTTTCGAGTGAGAAATGAAAGGAAATGCATGAAAGGAGGCTAGGCACATGAGTAGCACAACAAAACACGTATTCACCAGATCATTTCTCATGGAACACAACTAAATATGGAACTACAGGGACTTGAAATAGCACAACCAACACACAAACAAAAAAAAAAAAAGGCAAGAAGAAGGAATGCAAACACGTTAGGATAGAGAATAGTCACAAAATGATGCTTTTATTACTTCCAAAATGCACAGAGTTGTTACAATGATGAAGGAGGCCGATATCCACATGCAAGAGCCAAATCTAGAGGTCTACAACTCAAAATACAAAAATATGAGTCCTTAGCAAAATGCGTAAGGATCCAGAGTGTCCAACATAACAAATGAGCCTTGCTCTTACATTTATAGATGAATCCATGGAGGAAGAAGGGAAGAAGGAGGAAAACCTGAATTTGAAATACAACCACCAACAAGAAGCATTGAATGCCTACAAATCCACCTAGAGATCTATGAAATACACTTCCCCAAGCCTGTTTGGCATGTGTTGAAGAAGAAAGGAGGGGAGGGTGGATCATATCAAATCGGGTGGTTGGAGCAATCAGATCTACTCATTAATGCTCAGAAAGATGTTTTCCCATTTCTCACCTACCAGATCCACCAAAATTTGAATTTGAATTTCTAGCATTATAGTTGATGTCAGTAGATTTTTGACAAGTCTAGGCACACGCATGCCGATTTGAGCTCTGTAGCAAAAGATATATGGTTGTCATAGAAGATGTCAGAGTTGTTGGCACATAAAAACATGTGGTGCATGTGGATTGGCTGAAATGATGGCCAACTATGTAAATATTTGTCATTTTTGCCACATGTCACTCACTGATTTGTTGCAAGGATTCGGTGCCTTGTTGGCATGCTTTGACTGGTTATGTGTGACACACACTTAAGCATGTCAAAAGAAGCATAGAAGGGCACATGAGGAAGGGGTGCATGGAGAAAAATAGAGGGGAAGGCGCAGAGGGGCGCGTGTGATGCACGCAAGGGAAAAGAGGAAAACTAGTGAGCAGAGAGAATGCATGGTGAAGGCACAACCATTATAAAGTAATGGGTGTGGTGTGTGAGGGTTCAAGGACTTAGCTGATAGAAGCAAGTGTGGGGTGTGTGGGAAGGGAAGAGACTGATTAGGAAGAAGGTGAATGCGTGAAAGGTGGGCATAAGGGAGAAGTGGAAGGAGAGAAAGGAAAAAGGGCATGCAGGGAAACTATGACCAAGGGAATGTGCCAAGTGATTTTAAGCACGTGTGATATTGCAATGAATAACTTCAGCCTTGATTGTCTTGTGACATTTTGATTGATGTCCCATATTTGTAACCTACTTTTCATGGTCTACATTGTCTTCTTTTGTCTTAGTTTAGACATTGTATGCTTAGCTTACATTTTTTCTTATACATGCGTGTTTGTTTTTTCTTGTACTAACACTCGGTCTCCTAGCCACTTTTTTTCCATGTTCCTTGGTTTATACCAAGCACATTCCCTTCCCCTTACAGGGTACAGTTTAAACATAGTGGTCGGTCCTCTTTTTGGGCCACATACTCCTTCAGTGACATCACATGCACCTTAAATGAGGGGTGTCATCATTTGGGTGAATTATTCACCCCATAAAACTTTATATAGTCATAGTTCGACATAGAATAGTATCGGTACATCACACTCATCAAGTATTAGATAGGTCTCATAATTAAGCATGGGTCCTTAACACAAACACGGACACCGACACCAAAGACCCAAACTAGGATAGTAGTTCCCGGGTACCCCTAACCCTTCCTGGATTCCTATGACCAAGGGGAAATTATAAATCATTTGGCATTTCTAAACATTCTATATAACTCCAAACAAAGTGAATTTTACAGGGCACACAATCCTTAGCACTTGGCATGCATGCACTACACAACACTTTTTACTTTCACGTTGGATCGAATTTTTCTAATTATTTGAATTTTACACACCGTCTTCAATGGTACTCTACATTGGAGGAAGAAGTTAAAGGTTGAGGATAACACCAAAATTTTCTCCCTACACTTCTTCCATGATGTGGTGTGAGATTGCCCCAAAAACTCGTGGCCGATGCAACTAGCATGAGATCACCTGAAAAAATCATTCATCTACAACATCTTTAGGATTCTTTTTATACCCTTTTACTCATCACATATCAAGTACACATGTTCCTTTTTCAATTTCATATTTTACATACTTTCTTTACATAATTTTTTACACATTTTGGTCATATACATATGTATTTGACTACTTTTTTGTTCTTCTCTTTTGCAAGTTTGTCCTTATGGGAAGTGGTAGTCACATCACTTCACAACATCGATAACGAGCACATCGCAACATCTACATATGTGTTTTCTCCCTAGGTTCACTTTCATCATCACTTTTTGTAATTACTCCTCTTTAGTATCCACGCTTCACATTTTTTATCACTATGTTCTTTTTCTTGTCCCTCGGTACACTCTCATCATCAATATACATGCTTATTAGGTACACATATCTTATCTACTTTATGTTATCAAGCTTTCTCTCAACAACATAAAGTGGAGAAAAATGTAGACACAAATTCATGCACTTTGGGTAACTATTTAGTCATAATTGCATACTACTATTCATATGATTCCTAAGTAAGAAAAGTACTAATTAACCCATGTCTTTGGCCACCTTTATTTTATTTTCATTTCCTTGCACCCTTACTTGCTTATTCTACATTTTTCATACCTTAGTAATTATCATCCTTGAACTAGGTAAGTGCACCAATCTAGGGGGCTAAAAAGTGGACAAAAATCTGAAAACAGGAAAAACACGTATGCATTTTTAAATAACGCATACGCATTTTATTTTTCTTGGTTTGGTGTTTCTTGAACCTAAAACACATACGTGTTTTACATAGTATGGAATGTATATGTGTTTGTGGGGGCTTATAGTTATAAAAATAAATGTTTAAGTATAATATTTCTTTTATTATTTCTTATACTTACAATAATAAAAGAAATATTATACTTTAAATTTATTTTAGTAAATATAATAAGTTATGGTCACTCTCCACCCGATGGAAGTTGTTTCATAGCTATGATAGTTATAATATAGAAGATAGTTTTTCAAAATTTAATCTAGTCAGTACTTACTCATTTTTAGGATTTCAACAAAGGACCTAAAACTTTCAGGGCATATATATTGTAGTCGGTCTTTGTTTTGGGAAAAGCATATAGTTGTTTTGTAGGTTTTTGACCTTCTGGATTGGATTTTGACCCTACTAGTACTTGAATTAGTACCAATTTTTCAATTTGGTCCATAATTCACTTTAGTGACCATGAATCAACTCAATGATGCTTATCTACTTCTTACTAAAATGAGATCCTCACTTTGCAGATAGAGGATTGCTCCATGAATGGGATTCTTGTCTATGGCTCAAATGAGGTGATTGTAATGTTCCTCCTCCTTATGGTTTGATCACACTATTAGGTGTTGAATAAGTTTTTATGAATAGTACCAAGTGAATTGCATCAAGTAAACTCAGATGATTACTCATTCTTAGAAACAGGGTGCTCCATATAAAGATCATCCCCTCACCTTTCTTGTATCTAAAATTATCCTTTAATGGAATCAAATTCATAATTCTCATATATGTTTTTTCTCATATGTCTCTCATAGAGACAAAATATTCCTTAATAATTCACACATGATGATCCTTGATACCTCGGTGAAATGACTATCTCATTTTAGCTTGTTCTTAGGAGAGATTTGGGTACAATGATAGAGTCAATATATGATGATCATTAAGTCCCTCCTTGAGAAGCACATTTTACCTTTGAACATGATGAATCCTTCACAATTCAATTTATTTACCAAGATGAAACCTAGGTGTAAGCATGTTTATGGTACATGGACACCTTTTTTCTCAAGTTGTTCCTCATGGAAATGGGTTTCCTCCTCTAGATAGGGGATGAATCCTTGAATGAAATTTGAGGATGAGTTACATGTTATTGACAACAATTCTTCACAAAAACACTAAAAATCACATTTTATGATCAATGAAACTATTCTAAAAATCTAATTCTACCTGTTACTCAAACTTTATGTCATATTTCATTTTGAACTGGGACATGCGAATACAAAGTTTTGCAGTACCTAAAGAAACATTTAAGCATCGAACAAATGTTGATTATTCCACCTTATAGAGTATTCTAATATCCTTCCAATGCCTATTTTTTCATCCTAACACTTTCTACAAATCCTGGAATAATCCAAAGAAGTCATCTTTCATCATTTTAGCTTCCATTCCTTGCACCTGAAAACCCGGTCTTAAATAGATTTCTCATAAATAAGATTTTATTTCCCAAAATTTCCTCAATTTACTTAGAAATCTTCAATTATCTATGAAATCACCCTCAAATTCTTAACATTTTCTCTAAAAACTTCCTAAGGGTGTTCAATTAGCTACAAAATGGCCAAAAATGGCCTTTTTAAGCCTTCGGAGGAAGCAGTCTCTCATCAAAATTGAATGAGTCTATAAATCACCTTATAGACATTATTCCCTACACATTGAAACACACTAAATGATCTTATTAGGAATTTCCTTTGAGATATGGTAAAGGTTGAACTTATGACAAGCTAGCCAGATGATACAAAGTACCCTGTAATCCTCTTTATATAACTTCAACTCAAAATACAACTTCCCCAATTCAACTTTCTCCTTTTCCCTTGTTTCAAGTAGGTATAGTTAGGTTTGAAAGAAAAATTAAGGGTTTAATTTATTACCACGTGTTTCATCCTTTCATCCACCTTTAAACACACCCATATACCTTACTCAAGCACACCTCAATGCTCCATTACTCATTTATCCATCATCTTGCTAGATTTTCAACTTTTGGCTTTTTAAGACTCCTTGTTTTCTCAAGCTCTAACAATCTTCTCAACTTTGTTTTTCACCTTCACATTGACTTTTAATCAATATTATTTTCACTCATCTCACTATGCTTACCCCTCTCCTAATCACTAATTCAAATCACTCAACTCTTCCTCTTTCACTTAAGGATTTTCATACAAACCCTTACTCTCTCTAGGATTATTTATGGAATTACTATGCAGGATAATCAATAGGTATTCTTGATTAAATTTGTATAAGGATTTTCCCTTATTCCTCAAGGATTCAAAACATTATAACACCACTCCCTCAATGATAGATACAACTTCCTTATGAGTTTATTTCCTAAGAAAACTATTTTTGAAGGTTGGTCTTGATAGTCACAAGAAATAAGCATGATTGTACATTACTCCCTTTACCTACTAACCACTCAATACTATGTCATTATGCCCTGATTTTATGAGTCCTTAATTCCGTTAGTCCTTCCTCAAACTTGTTAAATTCTCCACAAACTTCAAAAAAATGAAATAAAGACTATTTTTCCAAAAGTGCATATTTCCTAGCCCTCAAACTAGGCATTAACATTGTTAGACTTTGTATTTGCACATTCCTTTTATTTTATTCTTATTCCAACCTGTACTATGGATTTTGAAACTCTTGGTATTCTTATTACCTTCCTCCACACTTATCAAGGACTCTACAAGGCATAATTATTAACTTTTATAATGAATATTCTACTCTAGGCCCTTAAGATTGGGCACACATAGTTAGGATTGTGTTCACGCAAATTTAATTTAAGAAATCCTCCTTTAGATGGATTATTACCTTTTCTTGACTTTTGCAACACCAATTCCTTGTGATCAATTCCCTGAAATAGACTCAAGGATTCCATTGAATCATTATGTTCATGTTACATACTACTAAACTTCTAAAATAGGGTATAGTATGGCGTCAGTCTTTCTATCTATTTTCCATTCATTGGACACTGTGAGGGTTCCATGAAGCCTTGAACACCATTATAGATAAGAAGAAAATCCAAAACAAGATATTTACATGTGGAAATGATTTGAAAAATAGTTTCTAACCTCCAAATATGATATCTCGGTCTGAGAGGATTGTGTCACTTAGCACTATAACATACCTAGAGCTAGTTCAAATATTCAAATTATACATTTGAAGGGAAACTCCCTATTCTTTCCTGTGGAGTCCAAATGGACTAGTACAAGCTATGACCATCTCAAGTGGACCCAAGATACCCATAGTAACCTAAGAAAGTCATCTTTCATTATTAACAAAATGTTCCTTCATCACTAGAGGAAGGATGCACAACGACTTAGAAGACTTATTTTCAATTAAGGGCTTGGTTTTCATGCTTCAAATTTTTAATTTCCATGTTAGTTATTTTGGCCATTCTAGAGCTATTAAAACACCCTCCAAGAGATTTTAGGAAATATATTAAGCATCTAGAGGTGATGTTAGGGAATCTTGGAAGTGTTGAAGGTAATTTAGGAATATTTAGGAAAGGTTTGATCATTCAAGGACTATCTACTCAACATCATGTTTTCTAGGTGCAGAGAACAAACACTCTAATGTTGAAACCTAACTTCTCTGGAAGATTCCATGAGCTCTGTAAGGAGTTAAAAGGAAAAAAATAGGCATTGGAAAGATAATAAAATCCTATACATGTTGGAGACATCCAATTTTATCTAAGGCTTGAAGGTTTCATAAATAATTTCAAAATAGTGAAGATTCCCATTTTGTTTCCAAACCAACACTTCACCAATGCAACACTTCATGACAAAAAAACAAGGAAATACTAATTAAACTTCACAGCTTATTGATGATTGACACCTCATGCTAACTCCTATGTCACCTAGACACCCTTTATTATCAATGCAACTTGACATCAGTGACAACACCAATGATAGTATGTCCAACACATGTGTTATGATATATTATGTATTATAAAGAATTTAATGAGTGTATATATTTGAGTAGTCGTTGTTTCCTTTGAGATTTTTGAGTTTCATAAAATATAGTTTTGACACATCTAACACTCCTACAAATGTCAGTAAATAATCCAAAAGGCCCCAAAACCTAAACAATGACTATATTCATTGCCAAAATAGACATTGATTGTAGAATTTAAACGCTAAAAGCTTTAGGCTGAATGTTGAAATCCTAAAAATTACCTATGTATTGACCAGATTAGATTATAAAAACTATCTCCTAAACTATGACTCATGGAGTTATGATACTAGTTCCATAAGGTGCAGAGTGACCCTTATATTATCTATGCTCTACGGAACATGTGCGTGTTCCCTTTATTATGCCCCCAAACCAAGAATTGATAGGCTTGGTATTTCTTTAGTTTCCCAAACCTGTGCCTTGGACCTGCAAAAAAATAGTAACCTACGTTTTTTTGACAAAATATGCCAAAAATCACCTTCCACCATGTTAAATCCTACAAAAATGTGATCTATCTTTCTTAAAATTTTTTCTACAATTTCAAGAAAACTATCCTCTTTCTAAATAAGTACTTTTTCATGTTTTTCTTACTATTCTAAGATTTCCATTTATATTTATTTCAAACTATGTCTTTTATACCTCTATTTTTAGTGATTGTAAATGTTTATCTTTTTTCATGTATCTTTTTTCAACTCATCGAAATTGAATAAAAAAATTTAGGCCCAAACTAGGACTAATTCTATACATATTAAAAAAAACTAATTTTTGATATTTTTGAGGTAGTTAGGGGGCACGGTCGGAGCTCTATTATTTTTCAAAATTTAAAATTTATGTACTAGAAAAATCATTTAGAAAAATACTCACTAAAAAAATATTAAAAAATCCTAGCCCAAACTAGATGCTCCTATCTATCTTTTTACCAAAGGGTTTTCAAAAATACTAAATAGTGCTCAAAAATGGTGGGGAGACGAAAGACTGTCTAGTATGTTTTTTTTTAAACATGAGAACTTGTTGGTATTTTAGTTATTTGACCCACTTAAAATTAACCATTTTCATTAAAAAAATAGTATCTTAGAAACTAAACTCAAAATGCTACGATTCATGTTATTATAACATATTCCAATTTTGAGTGTAATTATTTCAAATAACTCATAGAAGTTGAATATTTTAATTTTTTTAGAAAAGTGTCCACTTAAGACCCCTGTTGGCCCCCCAACTTGGTGCACTTACCCAACCACCACCCAGCCAAGATGACAATTCCAAGCTCCCTTGTCCCCTCTCGGGCACCGGCCCGACATCGTGTAATTTGTTCACACTTTTCAAGTCCTTTCTAGTTGTTTGATTATCTTAGCTTTTTTGTGGTAGGAATTTTTAGGTTAATTACAAAATTCAAGAAAGGGAATCGTATAAATATAGAGTTATATGATCATAATAAGGGACCAAACACTAAGCATTAGCTATCACCACCTAAGGTTGCATTCATCAAGCATCTAAGAGCTCCATTGCATCCATCTAGCGCCATCCAAGGGACACAAGGACTTATTATTCTACATACACTTCATAGGATGGAATTCCATTCTATTCCATGCACACATCTATTACATTTATTTACATCTAGCTACTTTCTCATTATTATGTGAGACATACACATGAGACACCTAGGGCATGATTCTGCGCGCGCACACACACACACACACACACAAAAAAAAACTACATTGGGTCTAAGATGTAGTGCAGTGCTTAGTTGTAAGATCACCATTGTGATAGCTGAGGACAATCTAGCCTATGTCTTTCTTTTTTAGGATTTGATGTCTATTTGAGGGTTTTGTAGGTCATTACTTCATTTCAGGTTTTTAATGACTTCGGCGATCATTTTGCGACCTCATAGTGATCAAAGGAAAACAAAATTGAATACCTTGCGACCACTTAGAGGAGGTTTTTTGAGCATTTTCACAAACACATGTGCCCATAAATAGGTCTAGATCACCCGAAGCACCCCTATCCCTCTTTGAAAACCCTAGTATAGGCATATCATCATCTCGTACACATTTCTAAAGTTATATGTGATGTTTCTCCCTCTATGTTAATCTATTTAGCACTTTGGCAGAGTCCATATTTCATAGCAAACTAGCTAAGGCTCTTCTTACCCTCTTTGCAACTAGATTTTCACATTTTATTGCTTATTTTGCTTGGGTTAATTTTTGTATTTAATTGATTATTCATTTATTGCTATAATACCAATCATATAAGGCATATATTTCCATATTTAGCTTAATCATTTACCTTATCTAGAGTGTTATATCTAGTAACAACTCCATTTTCATTTATGATTCTAATCGGTGTTATATTATTTGATAAATATTTGCGATAACTTCACCTCTACAAAGTGGAAGGATTGAGGTCCTCTTTTAGATAAAATCATGCTAAGAAACTTCTTCCGAGTTAGATTCATTACAAAGAAGCGGGAAGGAATTTTGAAAGATAGTGAGAGGTCAAGGTTCAAAAGGTAAGGATATTCAGTCTTCTAATCTTAGTGATTCCCTTTTGATTGAAGATTATTCCAGTTCTTCTTATAGTTCTGCACCAAATAGCCCTATATACCAACTTCATTTCTTGTATCAACAATTTTTGTTCCTAAATCTTCTAAAAATGTTCATGAGCCCACCCATTGGCTTACAGTTGAGAATAGAACCTTTGGTGTTGAGGGTGTTCATTTGATAAATCACAAAAATATCAACCCTAATCCTTTGGCTCATAGACCACTTATTCAAAACCCAATTGATCATCCTTTTGAAAATCTAGTTGGTCATAATATGTATCATCCTCCTCCACATCCTCCTTTCATAGTTCAAACTTTTAAACCTATTGAATTTGAGGACATGATTGGATACCCTAGTGAGGTTCCTAATGAAGTGAGAAATATGTTTCCTAAGTTTCAAGTTAATAATTCCATCTCTGGATAACATCATCTTAGGAATTTTCTAAATCTCTTTGGTGATTATGAGATTGAGTATGAGGATGTTTATCTAAATTTATTTATGCATACTCTTGAAGAATATGCTAGAGAATGGTTCAATGCATTACCTCGTGGGAGTATTGACTCTTGGTATGAGATGATGAATGCATTTAGGATTCATTGTGGTGATATAACAGATCCTCGGTTTCTTTTAGCTAAATTTAAGAATTCTGAAAGAAGAATCCTAATGAGTTTGTATAAGACTTTAATACCAAATTCAATAAGGAATTGATTAGACTTCTATTCACTCTTAGGCCATGTAATGACTCTTGTTTAATAAAATATTGTCATGTTTTTAATAATAAAGTATCTTATTACCTATCAGATAAGGTTCATACCAATATTATGCGGGAGTTTTCCATAGCTATCCAAATTTAGAATAATATTAAGGCTATTGGTAAACCTCCCAAAAGAGAAGGGGTCAAGTTTGTGAACCTTTAAAAGTAACAAGCTAGTAAGGCATCCAATTTATAAGAAAGAGTAAGGAATCTAGTTGGTGGTGTCAAAGATATTTCTTATAAGTTAGCTAGAACAGAAAAGGGTATTTCCATGGGTTCTCAAAATCATAATAAAAATAGACCAACACCTCATATAAGGTTGGATGATAGAGTAAAAATACCCATGGGTAGGGATGATAGAAAAAAGCCTTTAGAGATACTAAATGGTTCCTACATCCTTTAAGTGCTCGGGTGTCAACAGGTTGAGGAATTTCCCTTCAATAAGTGGTGTGACAAATTCCTTTTCCCACATGCTCTTTATGATCAAGTAACTTTGGCAGCAGATCCAAAAGACTCTAGATCGAGATCAAGATTTTGGTGATGCATTGATATTTGAATATTTCATTGACCTTGAAGGTGGAATTTCTTCCACAAATATATTGTGTTTCAATAATGTGGATGAGTTTTTGGACATTATGAACAAGGTATGTTATTTTCCTATTAAAGTTAATTGTGAAATTATTATGAACCAATATTTTGAGTTTCTCAACCATGAATTTCGATATCTAATAACTTTATTGATTAAGAATTATGATGTAGGATTCCTTTTAGTGGAGGATAGAAAATTATTTAGTGATGCGGTAGTGACTCAATCAAAGGAATACAACTTGAAAAGTAAGCAACAAATTTCCCCTTCCCAAGGAAGTGTCCCCTCTATTGATCCTAAGGGTGGAATAAAAGTAAATAAATTCTGGAATGGTTGGATGTAAGGATACCTCACGATAAGGTTGTATAATCATTTCATCCTATTAAAAAAAATATGTGTCTATGCTTCCAAGAATAATATTCCTTTGTTGACCAATGTCCTAAAGGGTTCCCCTAGGAAAGGTTTTCCTTGCAAAACCCTTGTTCAATAGCCCAATCACAATGTACCTTCTGTTGTTTCTATTTTGAAATAATGTTTACCATATCAAAAATTGATCAATATACATCCCAATACATCCCTTACCAAGTACAATGTTTGTGAGATGGCTCAGATCCTAAGCCAATTAAAAATAATTGTTCCTTTGATAGAACTTCTTAGGATCCCTAAGCATAGGAATAGGGCATTTGAATATTTGGGATTCAATGAGGACACTATTTAAAATAAAGAAACCCCTCCCCTTATTTCTGAAAATGAGGTTGAATAACCTCAAGAAATTTTTGAACCTTCCTCTGAAGTATATTTGGGTACATCCTTGGTTGAAATTCAATTGGATGTTGTTCCTTTTTACACAAAAGTTAATGGTTGGCTCATGCACAATTACATGTTTGATTATGGTTCATATTGTAATATCATTCCCTTGGTGGTCATGAATTAACTTGGTATAAATATAATAGCTACCTATGGAAGGTGTTATACCATGGATTCAAGGAAGTGCATGGTGTTCATCATGTAAGGGGATTAGTTGTATAATTAATTACCACCTTGGAAAGTACTTGATAATGAATGTTTTTGTTGTTGATATCCATTCCAAATGGGGAGTTTTATTGTCAATAAAGTGAGTAGTAAGTATGGGAGGTAGTGTACAAATGGAAATCATATGCCACCATTCAATTGGAGGGAAATTTGGTTAAGCTACATAGAGAACACAAGTTGATGCACTTAATTGAAGACCCCACAAATGCATACTATGAGGTGTGTGTGTGTGTGTGTGTGTGTGTGTGTGTGTGTGTGTGTGTGTGTGTGTGTGTGTGTGTGTTGACTGGGAAAAGTTTTTGGTAATGTATATTTTGATGATTAATTGATTAATATTAGGACTCAATTTGAAGACCCCAATTCTCCTTGGACCATGTTTTTCAATGGAGGATGTTCTAGTTTTTGCAATGGAGATGGGGTGGCGTTGTTTTCCCCAAACCAAGGATGCTTTAACTTCTCATTAAAATTCTATTTTGAGCGCAAAATTAATATTACAAAGTATTAGGCAGTCATTATTTGTTTAACAATTTCTTACAAACATGGAATTAAGGGCCTAATTGTCAAAGGAGATTCTAAATTGGTTGTGAAACAAATCATAATAATATATGCAACCAAAATTTAGAGGTTAAAGCAATAAATAAATCTATCTTGGGATCTAATTTAAGTGTTTTATTCATTTATTATTATAGATCATGAGAGGATTCAAATGGTATCTGCTGAAAAATTAGCATTATGGCATATCAGTATGATAATGAAGTTATGTCCCCATATTGCAGCTTTGAATTTGAAATATTGGTTAGACCATCTATACCTAATAAAGTTTAGCATTGGAAAGTTTTTGATGATAAGATTCACATCTTGAAGTTCTTATATGGTGAAGCTGAGTTTTCTATTCTCTTGGTTGACCTAGAGCTCATGTAGAGACTAGCGAATGAAAAGAAACTATGTTTGGAAGGGAGATAATTTAATTGAAGACTAATATAATTCCAAGAGGACTTGTTAGCCTTGAATATGCTTTTGATAGTGTGGATATAAGTGTGAGTAAGTCTATTCATAGTCCAAGAGATGTAACAGAGTTCAACTTAAGAACTTATTAAGTTCCTAGAAAATTTTGATTAGGAAGCAACTTGGATACAAATGAAAAGTAAGTTTATATCGGATTGTTAAATAAATACCAAGATTATTTGGCTTGGTCATATTCGATTTGAAATCTTATGTGGAGGATATATTTCAATATGTAATACCTTTTTGTTGGATGCATGTGTCACTTGTGTTTTCATTGATGTCAAAGGTGGTATATAGTTCAAACATGGTCCATTCATGAAGTGTATGGGTCATTCAAGTCATTCTAGGCCTTGGCCTAGTGCAAGGACATGGTGTAAATCAAGAAAACATGAGAATTCACTCAAACCAAGTAGGGAAAGAAATTTTGGTTCACTATGAGGTGGTATAGGAGGTGTAGAAAGAGATATAAGAGAAAAACTAGGTTCATGAGACTGAAATAAGTTAGTATGAAGCTTTCTTAAGTCAATACACAAGCAAACAAGGTGTGAAATGTTGACCCAAGGTATGATGATGCAAAAACAACATGTTATGAGCATGTAATGGTGATATATAGTGTTTAAAGGAATTATAAGGTAGTTATTGAATTGTTTTAGGCACTTCTATAGGTTAGAACAATATAAATGTTGAGAATCGAGACCAAAAGGCACCTAGATGAGATGGGATAGAAAGATGAAATATGAAACAGATAAAAATATCACTTGGAGGTATTATAGGGATGTGTTCATAAGATGTGAGAAAAATTTCAGAATTTTAGGATTGATATTTTGTAATTTTTGCAAGTTTTTCCAAAATTGGGTTTTTCAAAGTATGCAAATTGAGCACCAAATTTCTTAGCATTCAAGAAAAATTATGGATCCTCCTTCGATAAATAATAAGTTAAAAAATGGATTAAATTTGGATAAAATTATGGTTCAAAAAGTATTTCAGTGATTGGTTGAGTATTTTATAAGTTCTATCCATTTTTGTGAGCATGTTTATAACCCTCCAAACCCTAGTTTGGACCAATTTTGGAAAATTGAGTTGGATAGGTGTCTTAACTCAAATTTATTTATTAGAAACCTATTTTAACATGTATATTACTCCTCATGGAAAATTTTCATGATATTTTGAGTTCATGATACGTGGTGGGCCCACTGGAAAATAAGTGTTTTGTGAAGATTTTAGTGTATAGGAGAAACTTGCAAAGGAACCCTACTCAAATTTTATGTGGATGATTTTGGTAATGTTTTATTCAACTTTTTGAAGTATATTTTTTTACTCATTTGGAGAAAATTGGATTAATGGTTGTATATTTGAGCTTACTAACAAAAGGATCTTGTTTTGAGAAGCTAGTGAAGAAGAATGAAGGTAACCATGTTGAATTGCATTGAAATTATGTTGTTTCATTCCTTGATAAATATTTTCATGTGTAATATTATATGTGGAAGTGCATGGTTCAATTTTTAAAGTTCATTTCTTTCTTAAAGGTGTTTGAGCCAAAATTACCCTATTTGGCCTATTTGAGAAGCATGTATGAATGGGTATAGAGGTGAGTGTTTATCCATTTTATATATGGTTATAAGTTCTTCAAAAATTCATATAAATCTCAATTTAAGTTTGCAAGATTATATCAAATCATTAGAATTCATTTGGAGATGTTTGGTTATATTGCATGGAAGACTAGTTTTTGAACTCTTAAGATCAGCTAGACCAATCTCTGAGTTTCAAGTTTTTGAAGGAATTATGACATGAATTGAAGCATGAAAATTATTTTTTGAGTTATTATAATTCAATATATTTCCATTTATAGGTTAATTTCCCCATGAGGTGAATTTTTGAGGTGTGAATCAGCTCAATTTTGGCAGACCAAAATTCTGAGACCTAGGAACCAGCCAAACAAGTTTTGGGAAAAGGTGTTTTTGGATGACTTATGCTTTTAATTGACTCTTAATTTTTATTATATTAAATTATACTACCTAAGATTATATTTTTTATATTTTTAATCTTCTAAGAGTTTAGTGGAAGAACATTCAAATAGCATGATCTTCAGGACTGTATTTTGTAGGTGTTGATTTGAGAACACCTAGGAGTATTATTGTTGATTTTTTATGATGTGTCAATTTTCCTAAATTTTAATGAGCTATGTGGACTTTTGGGACCCATTTATATGTTAAAATAAATTTGGAACTCATTTGGACAAGTTTTAGATCTAAAAGACAAAAGATGAGCTCACTTGGAGAAGAAGACAAAAATATGACATGACAGTTACAACTGAAGTTTGCAGAGATTAGAATGACATATTTGCAGGTGTAAGGGATTTTAAGAGAGGTCAGGAATGTTTAATTTCTTCCCATGAATGATAAATATACCTTTTCAGGTCGAACTATGAAGATTCTTGTAAGTTACAAGATGCAGACCTCATGATTACTTTTGGCAGCTTTTTTGGCAGTTTTGTCTTTTGGTATTCTCTCCTTCATATGAACGAATTTTTGAGAGGTAAGAGGTTGTGTAAGAATGTAATAGAGTTGTGAGAAGGAATATATCATTTACACACATGCAGGTTTAAGTTTTTAATCCAAAAATTGAAAAATCAAAGATAGGAGCAATCATGAAAGAGAAAGGTGCAACAAAGAACAAGCTTTGAATTAAATGATTCCCTAAGAGTGTTTTGTGTGAAATAAATTATATTTGTATTTTCTGAAATATTTTAATCTCAATGAAAATTACAAATCATTGTATGTGGGAGAGTTTCATTGTGTAAAGGGGTGAGAGAGTGAAAGTGATAAGAGCTGATCTAGTGACCATATTTGTTGAATTAAGAAACTTGTGTTTGTAAATGGTAAAAATTGTTGTAAACCAAGTGGATTATTTTTTATAGATATTTTAGTCTTCCTTGAAATTTTAGCTTGCTAAATGGATCTGAGTTGTAGCTTTGACAATTAGGGATTGTAGTTCCTTGTCTAGTGGTAGCTAGGCTAAACCAAGGGTTGTAGCTCCTTGTTGAGTGGTGGCTCAACTAAATAGATCATTGTAATCTAGGGATAGTTATCCCATATAGAGATCTGATTTCAGTGGGTTTTCTCCCATTTTGATGGGTTTCCCACTTACATGAGGTTTCCTTGTTGTGTGTGTTCATCTCTCTATCTTTTTTGTTTTCATTTCTCTCACTTTAGTTATGTTGAATTCATGGAATGCACTATTGGATAAGCTTGTAAAAAGAGTTGAAATTTTTGAGTAAGGACTGATTCACCCCCTCTCAGTCCTAAATATTCTAACAATTGGTATCAGAGTGTGGTCCTTCTTGATAAGCCTAACATCTTGAAGGTGATTCTCAAGACTCAAAATGGAAAGATCAACTCACAATAAGCATCAAGATGAAGCCCACAAAGAGAGGTTATTGATGGAAATGGGAGGTTGTAGTAGCTCCATGCATGATTCAGATGATGAGGAAGCAAAGGTCAATCTAGAAGCCGAATTTTTGAGTGCCCTAGAAGAATTATACAATTCAAGGAATAAAAACAATAAATGAAAAGCCTACATCAAATCCTATGAACAACACATCACCCTTATTGAGAAGAAATTGAGAAATAAAGATCAAGAGGATGCTCAAGAATGCAAAGAAAATTATTCTCAATCAAATAAGGTGTTAGACTCTCTCAAACTCAAGGAAGAAGAGGTTACCAAGTTGAGAACCTTGGTGATGGAACAAGAAGGTCAAATTAGACACCATGAATAAGTGTTATTCCAAAAGGTGAAGGGATATGAGAAATATGTAGATGAGCTTGAGGAACAAGTCAAATTGATTTCTAAGGCTCTCAAGGAAAAATTGAAGAGTGTCTTAAACTAAGCTCGGCCATGAAGACATTCTAAGAGTACTTGAATCAAGACAAGAAATAAAATGTGAAGGACAAGGCAAAAAATGAATCTACAAGAATAAATTTCAACTCAAATGGAGGAGTCAAAGAGCCCAAGAAGATAATCAGATAGCCCAATGCAAGGAGAACACCAAGTAAGTTCTATGGTTCATGTTTTTCATGTCATGGTTTTGGTCACAAGGCTAGAGAATTCAAATGGTTTAAGGTACACAAAGAAAATCCATGAAGGGATTGTAGACCTGAGTCTGAGAAGAATATGATATGGTTCAATTGCTATGACAAAGGTCATGAATCTAGGTGGTGCTTGGAAGATCCTAGGAATCAATATTTCACTAATGGATCTTCTAGAAACAAAAAACATATCATTTGCTTCAAATGTCTAAAACTTGGACACTATGCCAAACAATGCAAAACTAAGCTATATGTTTATAAGAATAAGGAAGTAGAAAAATCCAAATCTCAAGAGAATGCTAAAGGAAATCCTAGTGGAGTTAGAGAGATGGATGACTCAAGATAGGACAAGGTGAAAACCAAGGCAAATGAGCTCAACCTGAATCAAGTCAAAATGGAAGAAGGCATGTTTTCTCAATGTGGGGATAGTACATGTGTGGAGAATCCTAAGGTGAACTTGGAATCAAGAAATGAAGGCATAAATCCTTTCCAAAATAGTGCACAAGAAATTCAAAATGCAAAAGCAAGAACAAGGAAGAAAACATGGAGTCAATGGACTCCTTAGATGAGTTCATGTTTTTCTAGTGCTCCAAGGAGCATGGAATGTATTCATTATGCTTCTTGAATAAATACATATGTTGGAGAAGAATTGGGTATTGTTTTTTTGTATCAAGTATTGTGATTATTTCATACCATGGTTATATATGTGTGTGTTTTGTATTGTCTTAAGAATGAGGTTTTTCATGAAAGTTTTGTTAACTTGTGTGTCTTCATAAAACCAAGGGTTTGGTGTCAAATTTATGTTCCCCACAGTCATAAATTCCTATATTTGTGTGTCCCAAGATCTTTATTATGTGGAGAGAACTTGGTAAAGACTATAATGTCATGTAGTCATCTTAATGTGATCATGGTGTTGTGTTCTTGATAAGAGGTATGAGTATGATGTCATACTTGTTATGCATAATGAAAAGTTTCATATATGTTATTAAATGTAATTAACCTATTTTTTTATCCAAAGGCATAAAACTTTGTAAATATTTCAATATATGCATTGTTCTTATTTTGTAACAAATTCTCTTATTTAAAGCATCTATGTCATATCACAAAATCAGGATTTCTCAATTCAAGATGTTATCAAGGTTGTTTGTGGTTATTAAGGTATGTAGAATAGGTAAAATGTTTCAAAACGGTGTTATATGCTTTATATCATGTGTCAATGTGTACTTCACAATGTCAATATGAGAAAGAGTGGGAGATTTTGTGTTCAAAGGTTAATGAGAAAAAGTTGTGTTAAAATTCATGCAAGAGTGTATGGTGCATCAAGAAAAGTAAGTCATGTTCTTGTATATATATGTCCGAGAATTTTTCAAGGTCCAACAGTGTTGCAAATCATGTTTAAAGAGAAAGCATGGGTTATATAATTTTTATATCATGTAGCCTTAATTGGTATATGGAATCATTGCTTCAAGGTCATCTAGGTCATTTGTGTCTCCAAGGTATTTGAATGGAAAAATTTGTGCACTGTCATATCCTTGGGCTAAGTTTATCATCAAGGTTTGTTCATGACTCATGAAGATATTTTATGAAGATGTATTTTATTACATAAGTATTCATGCTCAATAAGTACTGTGTGATAAAAACCAAGTGATCAATCTTGTTCATTATGGATGATGGTACAAGTACCATGTTGAAGAAAGCATTTTATTTTTGGGAGTAAAGTGCACTTTTCTAAGTATGAATTGTTGCATCATTACTTGTTAATCATTACAACTAATTTAATAAAGTTTATGACTTGTTTAAAGCATGTGGAAAGAACATCTAAGACTAAAAACATGTGTCTCGGTTGATAGGATTTAACTCAAGCTTGAATGGTTTGTTCGAGAAATGTGAATCATTGATCTCTTCAAGCTAAAATAGAGGAAAGAGAATTGTGTTATGCTCATGAAGAATATTCAGGATTATAAGTAAATAATAAAAGTGTATGAGTTTAAAATATGATACTACAATGAGGTGAGTGATAGTGAATTTTGTTTTGAACATCAAAGTCTCATGTTCTATGACTCAATAGCATGTAAGCTTCAGGATCAAGGTGTAAAAGTTCCTATCAATTGTCTGTATACATCAAATGTTCTTAAATGGTCAAATGATTGTGTTAAAGTTGTTAAAGGCTCTAGAAATCCTTGTAAAGGTTTATTGAACATATCGTGGTATTTTTGATTGAGTGAGTAAGGTTTCAAGGAATTGTGTTATCCTAAAAACCCAAAAGGCTATGTGAAGAATCTTCATTTGTTGCTTGGTCATGTGGTTCAACAATGACTATACATTGTATTATCATTTTTAGGATCTATTGAGACAAGTTAAATCTTGATTAAATATTTTAGAACATGGGAAGTCCTATTCTAGAGCCAAAGCAAGTGGAATTGTTTAATTTCATCTTGATTTGAACAAGATATCTCTTTTTATGCCCCTCGGAGCTTGTGCAGGTGGGTGAAACCTAAAGCTAGGGTTTAAAGATGTTCAATAATCAAAACACGAGTTTAGAATTGGTGAAAATTTCTAAAATTTTCAAACTATCTCTAACTTGACCTGAAAAAGGTTTTCTTCAAGAATTTGGTAATTCCATTAAGATTTCAAAGATATTTTGCTTTGATAGTTTCCTTGAATCTGTCTCGCATTCCGGTGTAGAGCTACAAATGTGTTCTTGATGAAATTCCTCGGTGTATGTACACAAGTTCTTCATGAAAACCATTGAAATGATGTTGAAGAGGATATTAAACCTTGTGATGATCTTAATTTCATTTGAAAATATGATGAGCACATGACAGTTTGATTAGCAACCTTGTTTCTTATCATAGTGGGATGCCCAAATGCGAATTCTCTTTCAAAAAGTCCATTGAAAACATAGGATCATGATCTTTTTACCACAAAGATATTTTGGTAAATCTCCTTCAGATTGCTTAAATTACATGAAAATGATGGTAAAGTGATGAAATCCAGTTTTGAAGCCATATATGTCTAAGAAATGTATCATATACAGTGTTTATAGCTAATAAAATGACCACATGCCTAAAGGTGGATTCTGTGAACATATTGAAGAGTGTGGGTGTATGAAATACCATTATGAGAATTTGAAAATTTCGATCAAAGCATAAAAGGGTTTTTGGATATTTTTACGTATATCAAGAGAGAAGAATTATAAACTACAACACCGTTCCATCATATCAAAACTCACATATAGTTAGATGAAGGTGATGTGGTAAGCTATTTGAGAATAAACTTGAAGACCCTATTCTTAGGTAAATTCAATGGTAGTTGTTATCATCTCCAACACTTTGAGGTCATTATAAATCTTGAGTGGTAACTTTCACATATGCATAACGTTAAGATATGTATATGGACAAGGTTTAGAAATTGTCTTGTTGGTTTGATGGATGTGAATAGAGAATTTTAGAAATCAAGGAAAGCTCAAATGAAAGGAAAAGAAATATTAAAGGTTACTAATCTTGCATAGATTTTTTGAAGGTCATATCCTTATATCTCACTATGTAACTAAGGATGGAGAGTAATTTCTTGCTATTTAGCTAGAAAGAATATTGGGAAGAAAGGTTGAGGTTCGAGCTCACAATAAGGTTAAGTAAGGCATTATGAATGATCTCAAATTAATTAGAAATTTCATATGAAGTGCTACTTTGTACGGTGATAAGTTTCTTGTGAGACTCAAATTTGAAAATACATGCATGAATGATTGAAAACAAGGATATAATGAAACTATATTGAAGGAATATAGGTTTTGATCTTGGAATTCAACTGTTATAGTGTTTGAAAATCTAAATGTGACAGTGCCAACAAGAAAAAGGTGAACTTAGATAGGATATATGAACTCAAAAGGTGTGATCTCAAAAGGTGTGTACTCAGAGAGAGAATTCTTGAACTCAGTAAATTTTGTGTGCTTAAACTAGAATGAAAAATGTAAGTGAAGGAAATAAGAGAAGTAGTGGAAAAGGTGTGTCAAATAATAAAGGAAGACAGGTGAGAGGTGAGTCTTGAAATTTAGTGGTCCTTATTAAAGCCATCGGTTCATGTCAAGATTCAATATGAGTAAGTTTTGTCTATGTAAGCCCAAGTTAGATGTTATATTTCTTCATAAGTGGCTTAGAATTATAAAACAGCCCCCATGTTGTCATATTGAATTTAAAACAAGTATGTAGGTTCATATATAAAGTATAAGAAGGCTTAAAGTCTTGTAACATTGACTAATCATCTGTGATGAGAAAAAAATGATGTTACATACCTATGAATACTCAAATGTAGTGATCCTCAACAAAGGTACTTCAAGAAAATATTGGTTAAGGAAGATCTATGAAGGTATGTTAATAGTTTATATGGGTATTGCATGACTTGTGAAGAAATAAAATGATAGAATATTGGTCTTTGTAAAGTTTTGTGACATTGGGAGTCAAATTTTATCATGAAGTAAGTCGCTCGAGATGATCCATGGTGTTTGCATCCTTTTAGATGGTTGTATTGGAGATGTTTGCGGTAATGGGTTAAGCCTAAATTTTTATTCTGATTACAATCTTCGAGGTAATGGGCATGAAAAATCAAGCAATAAAATTTTCCTTAAAATACTTAGAAGAACGTTGAAGGTTAATAAGATAAAGTGGGGTGAGCATCTCAAGTTCTACTTATGGATTGATAGAATTACACCAAAAAGGTCCACTAAGAAAATCCCATTTGAGTTGGTATATGGTGTTCGGGGAAGTTTTTCCTCTCAATTTACTGATAATCATCTTATCAATTCATGCAACAATTAGGAGATGAGGAAGGATTTCATCCTTATGTTGCAAGGATCAATCATATTATTGAGCTTGATGAAGTTAGAAGAGAAGCTCATCAAAGACATGTCAAGTTCAAGGAAAGACTCAAGAAGGTAACTCCAATAATTTTCCAAGTTCATGATTTTGTTCTATTATGGTATAGTATAATGAAGATAAATGAAAAGATGAGAAATTTTATTCACTTTGGATGGGTCCTTATTCCATCAACATTAGAATTGGAGAAAACACTTTCTTCTTAAGGGATTTGGATGGAGAATTACTTTAGCTACTTTTCAATGGCAGTCATCTTGAGAAATTTTTGGACTAAATATGTCTCTCTTTACAACATTGTATAGTGTACGAGTCTTGTTGTTTTGTCGTTTATTTTGTTCACTTTTGTTCCATTCTTATCCTTTATGATCATTTTTTCAGTTTTGTGTACTCATGGATATTCGTCTTGCTAGTAACTAGGTGTCTTGTTATGTGACTCCTTACCCAATGGATAAACACATGGTCTACCTCCCATGAATATATGTGGTTATTTTCACACCCACCGGGGGTATTCATCCCCGAGATAGAGCCAATTTTGGTGCCCATTTTGATCCATGCGTATCTTTGGCACCATCTTTGGAGATTTTTCCATAGTTTTGTGGCATGATCTTTCCATTCCCCGTGTTATTCCCCACTCTGCCTCTACCTTGTGAGATTTTCCATGGTCATGTTGATACAAATATTGTAATAATAAGTCTTTATTTTTCCCCGATTCCCTAAGGTACTTGTATCTTTATCGAAGAAGGTTTGAGGGATCCTTAAGCCTCATTTATAGGTTAAATAATTTCCAAGGATGATCTTATAGATTCATGATGTTACATGTTGATTTCTTGCCTTGTTCATGATCTAAAGAACTTTCAAAGACTAACTTGCAAAGTGGTGGAGTTTTAGTATGATTATGCAAATTTTTGAATGATTATCAATTCCTTTCATTGTTTATGTCCCCTAATATTGTTTCTAGACCTCGTAACATGAGACTTAATGTATTTCACATATTTCTTTCAATTTTGAAGAAAAAATGCATAGTTACAGGTCCCTTAGTGATCTCTAAACCTTCACATTACCATTTTAGTCCAGAAGAAAAGATACTCATGTTAAAAAACTTAATCATTTTACAGTAGGAGTCACTTTGTGTTTTTACAGTTGAAATTGTACATATTTCATGCCCAAGCTTGACCCCCACAAAAGGGAATATTTTAGGTTTCAAGGGAGTGTGGGTCCTTAGATCATATTTTCACTTTTCACAAAAGACTATAAATTATAAGTGGAAGTCCAAACTCTACAAAAGAAATAGTCATAGAATATTCCCTGTCTAGCTCACTTACATAGAAAATTCAAAGTTTTTATAAAAACTACAAGTTTTAGTTCCATCCCCAAGGCCCAAAAGTGAATATTCCTCAAATCTAGAGGCCGCAGAAAGTATGCAACTATGTAGTGTTGCGGTTGGAAATTTTGTAATTGTTGTATTTTTGTAAACGTAATTTTACCCAAGTTCTAAAAGGGACACGTGGCATGATACTAAAGCTACAATGAAGAAATTTCATTTTCAAATGCACACTACACAACTTTATAGTTTTTGCAAAACTAAAAATTGTAATTTCATCCCTACATCCCATGAAAAGGGACATGTGTCATGATTTAACAACGAGTAAATAAAGAAAGAAGGTATGTAGTTTCATAGTTTACTGACTTTGCAGTAGTTGCAATATTGTAAACTCCATTCTCACTCCTACACTCTGACAATTTGGAAACATCCAATGTCTCGGGGATCTTGAGAAGAAAAGAAATTCATAGCTTGTAGTTTTTTATTGTTGTAAAATTGCAAATTGTCTACACAACCCCGACGCCTAAAAAAGTGACCAAGTGGCTCATCTATCCACATGTAAGGCCAAAATTCAAACTTGAAAATAGAGAATTAATGGATTCAAATGAATAAAACATGAAGGTATATTTTTCATTAATGGAAGTATGTGAACAGAATATAGAGATGAAATTCATGAAAATTCATTACTTTGCCTCCAATTTTAAGCGTAAATAACATTACGAAAAGCCCCATGATGACAAAGAGACCATATTTATTCATTTCATTCCTATGAATGGTGGTTTTAAATCTTTGAGGATGATTTTCTTGTTGTTTTACGTGTGAATTAGACCAGCAAAAAAAATTGCATGAGTAATATTTCACTTGAACTAATTGGCGTTTATATTCCCATTATGCCCTAGAAAATTGTGTTGGAAGGATTAAGTGAGTATAAATAGTTGTAAAACTCCTTATCAATATTTTTTAAATTTTAACCCTATAAGTATAAATATCCAATTATATAGTGTACACACCACTTCTTACCTCTCATCGATTTAGATAAGATTGCAAACACAATCCTAGTCAATGAAACCTAGTTTAATTCTAATAAAGGTTTCATGTAATTAACAAGAATGCGACTATGGTAAAGATTTACTAGAACATTATTTTCCTAGTAGTTGCATTTCCTCCATATTTTTAATATCCAGAGTTAGTGTGGTTTTTACACAAACATTTTGTGCACAAACATTATAACCCAAAAAAGCATGGAATTTGGGGATATGAGAAATGTCATTGTTTTATCCCTTAACTACTGGAACATTTGAAGAGATATTATGCCTCCTGATGAAACCCATGTGGAAAAAATTTCCATTGAAAATGTAGAATATTTCGAACATCAACATTATCAAATTCTCAAAGATATTGAACAACACATGGCTTGATAAGCCAAGGATTTTCCATCAAGATTCCCAAAATACTTAGCAGATTTTGTCAAGGAAAATGGGGATATAATTACAATTTAAATAGGGTTATGGGGAAGGAATCTTCCTATCATTACAATGATTGGATGTTCAATTTTATCCAAATTATACTCATTGGAAAATTGCATATTCACTGGGAGAGTTCATTAGTGATTGCATCCATGAACATATGCTCAAATTGGCAGTTCAAATTGAAGAAGGCTCCACAAGAAAAATGGAGTTCTATATGACCTCCTATCTGGTATACAACATTTTCTCCATAGAGATTCCTGGATTGGATAAACCAAGAGACTTTGGGAACTACAGAGTTTATGATGTGTACCCTCAACTTAACCTGAGAAATTACATCAATTGTTTTAGGGTGGTGCATGACACTTTATTTGCTCCCATCATATGCCTATTCCATCCTAAGTGGGAAAACAACAAAATATCTAAATAGGAAAAGAATGTAATCACTAGTTATGGGTGATATTTCATCCTATTTCAAACATTCACCTATATCGAATAAGTGGTTACATAATGCTCTCTACATGTTGTCAAGATACTTGGATGATAGATTTGCACTTTTAGAAATGTTGAGGAAGTTAGTAGTGACTTACACAAGTTTATTGAAGGAAAGTATAAAGATAATATCAAGTTTCCAATCAATATTGGAAGGTATACTTTCCCTACTTTGGTAAACTTAAGACTCTTGGAAGCATAAATGAGCATATTCTCTTTGCAGAAACTCTCTCCCAAACCTAATTATGATATTATATTAATACTCTAAGGAGCCTTGAGAAATTCATACAAACATGAATCTCATTATGATTATCATTGAATTGACTACATGGATGACAAGGAGGTCGATTAAGATATTACTCAAGGATGACCCTCACCCAAGTGGTGTGACTATAAAAATTTTGTTGTTCCTCAAAGAATTGAAGATGGGAAGGACCTAGTGAGAAAGTCATATGTTGACAGAAAGATAGCTTCATAGCCTATCCCAAGTGTAGATTGGAATACACAAGAGGAATTTCATTACACAACCATACAAAACATTTCATCAAGAGGATGTTAGTGTGGTTGAGAATAGGGGATTTATTTGATCCTGTAAAACATAGTAGTTTTAGATAATACAAAGCAAGTGATGTCATAAAGTATGTGTTTCTCCCTTTTAGGAAGGAAACTATATGCTTGGATCCTCTATACGGAAATTTCCCACAACTTTATATCAAATGAAAAACTTCGGGGGTTGTGGAGGAGCTCGGTGTAGAACCCAACAAAATAGGGACTCTTATGTCAAAATTGACACATATGACAAAGAAGATATTGGAGAAGACCATTTAGCATGCCCCAGTGATTGCATCCACACCTCTCCAAGAAGTCCCATATCCTACCTCAAGGTAAGAGGCACAAGTGGAAAAGGAAACCACTCAGATTAATTTACCATCTTCCTCCTCAAAAGGATCATCTAGTAAGGGAAAGATAATGAGAGGAATAATTGTTCTAGATTGACCAAAGTTAGATCCAATATTAGAGACTATATATGAGGAGGATAATCATGAGACTTTGCACTTTTTGAGAACCAAAAGGAAAAAGGTGTCAAACCCTGATAATAGAAACAACCACATGTCCATTATTCTAAAGGACACATCCAATGGTTCAAACAATTGTTATTTCCCTTAGACTCCATAGGTAATACTTACTACCCCACCTCTTGTGTAGCATGAGGCATCTGCTAGTATGCCCACACCATAGATACCTATCAGTGTTCCCATTAATGATATTTAGGGACAATAATCCCAAGGAAAGGATATAATTAGACTCTCAAACACATCCGTTGAGAAAATATTTACCGAATTGTTACATGGGTCGACCAAGATGTTGGATTTGACCTCTGCCATGAAACTACACATGATGTGTTAGTTGGAGAGAAGGAGGTAGATCAAGAAAATAGAAATTCCTGCCACTAAGGAAGTTAAAGATGGTGTGGATGAAGGAAACATTGAAGATGAATTTTTTTAAATAAGTTGGGAAAACACATGATGAATAGGTCTCACATGTTGAGGTTGACCAATCAAGTTTTGTGGATCCCACTCAACTAGATTTTGATACATCTAAGAAAGAGATTTCATCTCATGAAGTTGTAAAATAAGAAGCCTAGCATCAATAATAGTCACAAGTTGATACAATAAAGGATCCTTATCCATCTAGATAATAATAGTTTGAGGATACAAATGAGATTGATATAAACATTCATCCATCTTGAATTATGATAGAGGAGAGGTGAAAGACTTGGGGATAAAAGGAAGAGTCCAAGAACATCTTGTTGAGACTATTGATATGTAGGAAGCAAAAACTAAAGATTCAAGTCTTTCTCTCCTTGCACCCCAAGGATAGATGATAGTTCTATTGTTCACCAATTGCAAGAATAGGCGAGAAGATAGAATTCAAGATGAAGGTTGGTTGGTTTAATCCCTCAAAAGGAAGAAAAAAATTTAAAGTGTGAGTAAAATAATCTTACCTTCATAGCATAATCTCATTGAGGCCATCAAGACCACTAAAGAAAGAAATAATTTTATCAAGGAAAATGGTGGGGGCTCAAGGAGAAAGGTTTATGGAGGTGGCTACCCCCAAAATTGATTCTTTAAGGGATGAAGTTTCTCCTTCTAATTATCAAATCACTAAGATCCCACTTGGAAATCCAACCACTGAGGGCTTGAAGCATGATGTTACCTTGGTAGTGGGTGGAATCTTTCATAAAATGGACTATGATAAAGGAATCCAAAAATATCTTAAAGAGAAGGTTGATATCTTATCAACCTATGTGAAAAAGTGGGTACAAGATCCCCTAGGAAGTGAAGAGACAACTACATCCCTCACTCCTGAAATAATGAAAAAAATTGGTATTTGAGGTGTAGGGGAAAATTAACTAATAAGTGTGATGATGAGTTAATAAACAAGGGTAGAAATGTATTCAAAAGTATTATTAAGTGATACAATCAAGTTTACGAACAAATGGAAGCAAGTAATACACTAATTCATAAATCTCATACAAAAATTGAATATTGGGATGGATTGTTGCCCAAGGTTGAGGCCATCACAGTTATAGATGATGAAGTGGTGAAAAAGTAAGGGATAGTTCCCTCATATTGCAAGGGAGACAACATGAGTATAGGGGATTTGTCAATTTGATAATGGAAACCTTGGTAAATTATATAATAAATCTCAAGACATGAGAGAGAAGGTAGGGAAGTATGTAGATGACATAGAGTCAAAAATTGAAAGAATGCTTCCCCTTAAGGATACATACACCCTAATATCTACAGATGTAAACAAGATGATAGAATTTATTTAGCAAAATATTGAAAGGGTGGAGCCTTTGAAAGATTTAAATTATTCTCCCATTCATAAATTCATTCATTTAGAGAGGTATATTAATAAATTGGCCAAGAGGATCAAGAGTTATCTCTACTAAGTTTGAAATTGTTCTATCTAAACAAGAAATAATCTTCCTCTACCATGTAGGGCCGGATGAAGACCCCATTTTAGTATGTTTAAAATATTTGATGCATACAGGAGTAAGCTGGAAGAGGTATAAAAAATGATCAAGTAGATCTCGACCCTTCTTAGGAATTCCTTTATTCTTTTTCATCTTCCCCATTTTTATTCCTTTTCTATTCATTATTATTTCAAAATGGGATCAAAATGATTTGATTACAAAATGCAACAAATATTTTCTTGGAGCATACATGGAATTTTTGACAAAGGATGGAATGTTCTCAAATCCTCCATGAGTTTAATCATGATTTTAAACCGTTCCATCTAGACAGATCAAAATAGGATATTTTTCAATTGGGACAACTCTTCCATCTATTTTGTAAATCAAGGACCCCTACCTACATATTTCGTGCTTTTCATTATTATGGGAGTATTTATGTATATTCCTTATGGGAAAAGTTTTTATAAAGTGAAGGCATGTCTTCACTTTAGGGGTTCTAATTTTTGGGTTCATGCTAAGGTGATTGCAAAATTGTATGGTAATTAGTAGGAATTGAGAACTTTTTATGCTTTAATCAAGAATTATGAATTGTAAATAGGAACACAATTAAGGAATATAGTCTTTGATGTAATCTTGTATCTATTAAATCAATGACATATGAAGTTCTTGTATATATTGGTTACTGAATGAATATTGTGTTGTAGTGTTACTTTGTAATGTTTGTTTAGTTATAAAATCCCTTTCTACAATATTACTTTGGAGGTGACTGCTTACATCCCTTGAGTGTATTTTGGGTGTTATGGAGTTGATGCAATAGATATTTTGAATTTTTAATCACAAGTGTTTGTGTTTAGTTTTCATATATTATGTGGTAGTGTTTGCATGAATTTTGTATCAATGAATGTAAATTCCCTGTTGAATGTTATGTTGTCTTGATATTTTGTTTTTCTACATTTTAGAATAAGTAGGGTGAAATGGTGATCATTGATACTTATCCCCATTAGATCCCCCTCCCCTCATCTAACTAAGTACCATCTTATCCTACCCCTTACAAATTAAATTATTCTTTCTCAATTTACATGTGTTTTCTTACAAAGCACACATATCCCGCATATTTCAAGTGTGTTTTCCGTGATCTATAAATTTTAGCATCTCAACATCCATGCCCTAATTTGTTAACAATTTGTATAGACATGATGTTTGTGATCATATTACATCTATCTTCAATAGCTTGTATCTTATCTTTCAAGTGTTTTTAGTTCTTTTGTGACCTATTATTTTCATTGCCTATTATTTTCATTTTCCTTCTCCAAGATCCCACTTCCAGACTCAATCTAAATCTCATAGCATTATATAGAGAGGGAAGTTGACGAACGCATTTCTAGTGGAATTTGTAACAATAAAATTCCTTCCATTGTGTTATAATAGATTCCCATTATTTTCTACCACACATAATAAGGACACATGCTAGGATAACATTAATAAGGACATGAATAGTACATTACATACAAGGTAGGCCATACTACATGCAGTCCTCATAATTTACCACCCAATGCATTAAATTCCACATCTACCACTCAAAACTTAGTTGAGTTGTAATTAAATTCCATCAAACTTATTAAATGGTGATGCATATTATATTAAGGAATATAGTAGGTCATAATTCCCTTATGGATCATTTTCATAGATGACATCTATGAAACAATGCTTCATCCATTTCAAAAACACAATGATTCCTTCTAACAAAATCATTTTTCCAAAAATTTAATTATGTTCTTATAAAAGCTTCATTACTCTCTTATAGCAACTTCTTGATAAAGTTAGTCAAAGATTCTATATAACATTTTCTTCAAATACTCACCTTCTTCTCAACCAAGTCATTTCCCATAAGCATGTGTTCTAATTACTACAATACTATGTCCACATAACTCATGATGAATGCATTATGCATAACCCCATGTATTTTTATAGATTCCCCCTTTTTTGGTTTTTTTGGTTTTTATAATTTAAATACTATTTTATTTTTTTTTGTTTAACTATTTTTTTATTATTATAATAATTATTTCATATTTAAGTGTAGTGCCCACTTCCCTTTGACATTTTTAGATATTGATCTTGATACTATTGATCTTATTATAGACACTATTATGTTTTGTTTTAGTATGATGGTTAGATGTTAGATCATGGATATTTATTGATCTGGATTCAATTATTATGCATGATGGTTACTAGAGACATTTTTATATGTGGATGAGGATATACTATTTGACATGGACATATTATAGATGTTGATTTAGACATGTGACATTGGATATTTTGATTAGACATAGTATGGAATATTATTGATGATGATATAGTTGATTAATTAATTGAAAATATTAATGTTGAATTCTTGATGTTGTTGTGATTCATGTGTTTTAGATGATCTTGAGATGTTGTTTATATCATTTTGGATGTTCTGATATGGCCATGAGGCTGAAGGAGGTATTTATGTTTTGTAGGTTAAAATATCACAACAATGTCGGGGGACTGGAGACTAACCATATTGAAATTCTAGGTGAATTCAACAAGGTCACCATGGCAACTATTGTGTGTGTGTGTTGTGTTTTGCTAGGGATTTCCATGGGGGATTTCCATTATATGTGACCATGGGTTGTGCATTTATTAATGTGGTTTCTTTATTAATGTTGCATGTGTTTATTTTGTGAGGTGTTACCTTTTTCTTTAGTATTATATGTTGTGTTAATGTTGTGGATAATCATGTGTAAAAAAAAATCAATATGTCATAAGAATGTAATAAATGAAGTTGTTGATCTTAAATGTAATGTTGTAAGAGTGTGTAATAAATGTGTAAGAAGGTGTAAGAGATATGTAAGAGAATGTAAGATAGATTTTGGAGTGAAAGACACTTCATCCTCTTAGGAATTTGAATTTGTCCTTAGAGGCTTTATTTAGAGGTAAACTTGTCCCACACCTCTTAAAATTATTCACCAACCATACCTATGGTTTGGAGGTTAAATTTAGGCCTTTTAAATGCATTTTGAAATGACTATTTGTAAGTTTTTATTGCACTTCTCTTACATGTTTTTAATTCAGTCCTTTTGGGGTATGGGTTATTTTGGAGTGTGTAAGTAAATTTGTCATTTTTATTTATTGTGTTTAGGAGAATGATGTTGAATTTCCTCTTAGGGTTGAGGAAGAATGATGTGGCATCCCACATGGATCCACATCATCCTCTTCTCTTCCCTCTCCTTTAAAATTTGAATTCCTTGCTTGTTTTTGGTTGTTGAAACTTTGTTTATTCCTCTTGGGTGAATTTTGCTTGTTGTTTTGGGAGCTTGTTGTGGAAGGAGTTTGGATTCATTTTGCATGCTTGAGCATTGTTGATTTTGGACTGCATTTGGAATTTTGAGAGCTTGTGGATCTTGGAACAAACTCCATTATGGAGAGGTAGGAACTTGTGCCTTTTGAAAATGTTTCTTTCTCTTGCATGCTTGTATGAAATGGTGAATGTTGTTATGTGTGTGTTGGCTGGTTGGGTAGACTGCTTAGGATATGGTGTAGGAGAAGGCTATGGGGATTTCATATGGGGGCATAAGGGAATGCCAATGGCATCAGTTTTATTATGGAGGGAGTTTGGGATTGGGATCCACCTTGGAAAATAAATAGCTTGCATTTCTTACTCTTGGGGGCATAAGGGAGAAACTTTGGGGGCATAAGGAGGGGTTGGGAGGCATAAGGTTTATGGGATATGATATGTTATATTGGTGGTATGATTATTGGTGGATGCCCAATTTCCAAATTGGGAGGCATAAGTAGTTTCCCCATAGTTCCTTGCTCTTGTTGGCTTGCTTGATCAAGCCTAAGTTTTGTGTGAATATTTTCAAATGCGATTTGTGAACTGCTGCTATTTTGTTTAGACTGTGTTTCTTATTGTATTATTGTTATCCTGTAAAATTGACGAGGGAAATTTTATAGGTAACCATACCAAATTTTGTCCTGGTCCCTCATCAGGGACCCCTCTGCATTCGGAACATTGCAAAATCCCTTTCCGGGAAATCTAGTTCTCCGAACTTAGCCATTTTGGTCCCTTTTTGGTTGGGTGCACCTTTTATCTGTGTAACACAGAGTAAATTTGTGCCCCCTTCATTTCCTTTGGTGCATTGTTTTACGTGTCGACACATGTTTTGGTGCACCTTCCCGTGATGCGCCATTCTTGCGTGCGCCAAGGCACATGCACCTTCATGTTAACACATAAATTGTTGCGCCATGTTTTGGTGCACCAAAGGGTGCAAGGAATGAAGTGTTGACAGTCTTAAAATTGTACCAAAGGCACAAGTATCCCCGTGTTAACACACATTTCGAGTGCACCAAAGGGTGAACTGCTTTTTCACGTGTCGACATGAGTTTCGATGTGCACCTCTAAAAAGTGGTTGGCGCATTTATTACACCTTTACCTATATATAGGCACACCCGCCCTGTCACTTTCACAACTGAAAACATGATTAACTTTATTCCTACGCACTGTCAACATGCCCATCGTCCTCGTGTCACATTCGTGGACCCCACTTCGTCTCTCACATTCTATATATTCCGGGTAAGTGGTCCTTGTTACTCTCATGTTTTAGGTTTTTTTGCTGTTGGTTGATTGTAGGAGGATGAATGAATATGAGAAACCCATAAACCCCTCCTATTGTTTTCCCTCCCAAGCTTTCTCTACCCTCTTTCAAGATCATTGTCAAATAGGGCTTTGCCTTAAAAACCAATCGGATCTTTTCACTGCACCCATTCACCCCTCGAGAATCCTGAAGAAAAAGGCTTAAAACACATGCAAACCCATCAGGGAAAGAAAGAAAACTTGGAAGTTAGACTGCATTTTCCTCTTGGCGCATTCGCCATTCCTGCTACATAAAATATAGTCGCGCCCAGAAGGTGCACTTTTCCTGCTTGCAACACCCATTAGCCATGTGCCCTTTGGCACACTGAACTTCTATGTTACATGGCAAATATTTGCGCCATTGGCGCATCCCCTCTTACAGCAACACAATGTCATGCAAACCTTCCCTGCGCCATGCAAATTTCCCCTTTTGTGCACATAAAGATGATGTTACACACATTAAACTTGTGCCCTTCGGCACACCAAAGTTCCATGTAACAAGAAAAATATATGCCCCATTGGCGCATCCGTCCGTCCCGTGCAACATGAAAATTATCTACGCCCAGTATAAAACACATGAATGGCGCAGGCGCACTTCTGCTTACAATAACAAAATGTCATGTGTAGCATCCTTGCGCCCTGTGCCCTTTGGCGCTAATTTTTTCCTTGTAACACCCTTCTTCTGTGCGCCATACTATTAACCCTGTAGCCTGCAGTGTTCATGCACCCTGCGCCCTGAGGCCTTTAAATTGCTAACTCCTCATTCTATTCTGTAACGCTTTAATGGAAGAACTAACAGCTAATATGGCTCTTTGGTGTTGGGTTTCACTTCTTCTTCTTGTAGATCAGCAACTGAACTCAGATCCACATATGTCTACATCAAGCAAGAGACCAACCAAATCAAAGGGAAAAGCTAAACTTACAGAGGAAGAGATGAAGTACAAGTATCAGAGGGTCAGAATGCCCGAGTCCCAGTAGAATGTGACCTAGATATAAGGGACTCTGAGCTCGGTCACATCGACATGGAAGATTTCTGGCCAGAACCAGAAGAGTCACAGGAAGTCCTTGGATGGAAAAACTGTAGGCAGTGGGCTGCATTTTGCTGGGGGGATCCCGTCAGTGCAGTAAACAACAAATTCATGATGGTGGTGGCCCGTTGTTACAACAAAGACACAAGATGTGTCGAGAATGAAAAGGGCGAGGTCATAATCAACTTGATTGCCCGAAACTTTGAAATCATGCTTGGCATCCCTCATCATCAGAATTTCATGGCCGTAAGCCAAGAAGACTACATTAAGGCATGGGAGGATAATGAAGACCAGTGCATGCAGCTGATGAATGAAGTGTATTTAAAGAACAAGAAGGTGGTAACCAGATGGCCACAGGTTATTCACCGAAGCAATTTCTCCGAGGAACTAAGTGATACCATCACATTCCTAAGTAGAGTATTTGGGCTTTCTGATGCCCATTACTTTCATAAGTGGATGCTCAGGTACCTAGAGACCATGAACAAGAACGTACCTAATCAACGCTTCGAGTGGGTGGAGATAATAAGCAATACCATATCCGAGCAGCTCCAACAACTCACCACAACGGGGAGGTTCTACATGAACTCCTACATAGTTTACACTACAGCCTCAGAAAGGGATTATCCGAATTGAACCGATGTGGGGTTTGGCCCCAAGTAAAGATATACGAGTATTATCCAAAGCTAAAACTAGAGAACAGCATCTCACAGTTCACCAAAATCAACGATTCCTTCTTCTACGGCATCATCTACCTATTGAGGCCCAACATGACTCATGGTCAAACGACTAAGAGCATCATCACAGCAACAAAGAAGTGGGGGGCCTTGTTTACATAGTTTCCCACCTTCACCTATCTCAGGGCAGCTAACTTCTTAGGGGAGCCCACTAAATTACTGAGGTATGCTGGTCCCAAGCTGATCCTGTTGGAGCTATCCAGACAACTCGTAACATACCACGAGAAGTGCCTGAAGAGAAAGTAGGGTGGAACTCCTTTCCCCTTACGGTTAGCGAGATACACATCGTCTCTCTTACCACAAGGCATGGGAAATGGTTACCAAGCTAGAACTACTCAATCTGAAGCACAACTTCCTGGTGAGGCCCACTTTTGATCCAAGGAATTTCCTTCCCAAGGAAAAACTTGATCCTATCCACCTTCCATAGATCGAGGACATTTATATCGACCTGTATCATGAGGTCGAGCTTAGAAGAAAGGACCATTCTCACCTGGCCCTAGCAGAGATCATTCAGTATGGCGTGGCCGTTGTCCCAAAGGGTTATAAAACTACCGATCAATAATTTGATCAGGTGTATCTTGACACGGATGGAGACAACTGCCATTTACTGCAATCGACAGAACCAAAGCGCCCCAGACCATTGAAGATAGGGTCAAAGAAACTCTGTGATGGACAAAACACTGGTGCAAGATGAATGGCCTCATCTACCTCGGGGTAGATTTCACTACGTCCCCATTAGGCAATGCACCTACCAGGCCAAAGCATCTGCCAAAGGGCAGAGGCAAAGACAAAGAAGGCAAACCGAGCTCCGCTCGAGAAGAGGCTCCTGAGAGTCCCCCTTCCACCGCACAAGAATAGGTTGTAAGCCTGTTATCTCCAGAGAAAGAAGCGGCCGAAGATGTTCCGATGGGCACATCCACTCAGGATGTTGCCACTGCTACAACTACTGAGGTCCCTTCTATCCCTTCTCCCTCTCCTCCTTCTCCTCCTCGTGTGACCCAAGCAACCATTCCTTTGGTTGTATCCTCTCCCCCATCTTCTACTGTTCCCCCTCCTTGTCATCCATCTTCTCTTCTCTCGCGGAGCTATCCCCCACCATTTCTTCTCTCATCTCTTAGCTCCCTTCCTTTCCCACGTCTTCCTCCCCTACAGTGTCCCTTCCCCCTGTGAGCACTTTCTCGGCCTCCCTCTCAATGCCGCCACCAAGTGTCTCTACACACTTTCCCTCCACTACTGCAGTTGCCCCCTCTTCCACTTTTGGTCCCACTCCCATAAGTCCAGCATGGATCTCCCAGCATCTGAGCCAGCAAAAGAGGAAAGTTCCTATCACATCGATGGACTTCTCTATCATCCCATCAAAGGGGGCTAAGAAGCAAAAGCCTATAACCCGCTTCTCTCAGAGTGCATCGGGAGAGAGCAATGGAGATTACATATCCCAATCCTTTAAAGGATAAAAAGGATCTATCTCCGACAGATTATACAGTGACCCAAGTCACAATGGGAACATCTTCTGAAATCCTTCAAGGAGAGGCCCTATCTGCAGTTGATGCCCTTTGCAAGAAGCTCCAGGAAGCAAAGGAAGAAAAGAGGCTATTAAAGGAGAAAAATAAACATCTTCTCCACACCTTGCAGAAAATGGGCAGTGCACCTCCTACAACTACCACCGAAACTCCTGAGCCCCTGAGCCAGGATAAGATAAATGAATACACCAAAATCGGTGAGCAAGGTATGGCAGTATCCGCCTAGAGAGACCAAATCCTCAAGGAAAGTGAGGGAGTAATCGTCAAGTTCACCGAGTTGTATCAGAACATCAATCAGGTGAACAAGGCACTCCAGAAATTGTGGGACCCATCTCCAAAGAGTTGGACCATGCTAGGCTACAGCATGAGACCTTCCAGAAAATGCTTGACTATTCAGTCGAAGATCTGGTCAAGTTCGGTGTCTTCAATCACCCCAGAGTGCCCAACAAAATCCTTTCTACTTTGGACTACCAGGTCGATCAGTTGGAGTTTGTCCTCAAAAAGATAGATAAAGTCAAAGAGGAAGCCTTGGAGGCTATGCACCAGATGGAGCAAATCATCCTGAGAATGTCCCTAGGCTTGCTCACTCCTTCTTTCTCCCTGAGGAAGGTAGACCAAACTATTCGATCTTTAAGGAGATCGTCTCGCAAGGGTTAGGGCCAGAAGCCACTTTCGACACCGAATGCATCAACAACCTTCTGGCCTATCGTGACTTTATAGGGTACCTGATAGAGGCATAAAATGAATATTCCAAGCTCCATAAATGCTTGTGGATGAACGTGAAACTTGTGAAGTTATCAGTGATCGCCACAAGGATCCTGCTCAAGATTAACTTCAACCCATGATCAGCAAGTTCATGGAATATCGAGCCAGTTTAACATCACTTATCTCGAGTAACAGTAGAAGCAAGACACTCCCTTTCGGCCGCGAGATGATGACGAATAGTCTCCTTCCTCTCGATCTTATTTTTGTAAATATCTAAGAGTATGTTGGCACAAACGATGACATCATCCATGTTGCACCATGGGATGATGTTATCCACTAAGTTATCCAAAGTCAACATTGACTTTTAGATATTTTGTAATTAGTTGTTGGTTGCTTTTTCCTTCTTTCTTCTCCTTCTTCTATATATACATGAATACTTGTTGTATTCAAAAAAGGTGAATACTTTTCAGATGAAAAATAGAAGTAAGAAGAAAATACTTTGAGCTTTTTGTATGTAAGGAAATATTAATACAATATTTAGACTTTTTGCTAAATACATGTGTTATACATCAGAGCTTTCTTATGTTAGATCTGTATGTCTATTCTGTTGAATCTACTTCTACTTTATTTTCATTTATTCATCAGTATTGCTTTGTTCGTCTATGCGAGTAAGTTAGGCTTTGTTTACTACCAACCCAAATCATAGACCTCTTGACCTTTCTACTTTAGAATTCATTTCTTTTCTCCCTTCAGATCTTTCCCATCTCCCCATCTCTCGTTCTTCCCCTCCTTACGATTGGAAGCACCTCTACTAGGATGAGATCCTAAACCCCGAAGGCAGAATATTGTGAGACTTGCATAGATTCCTGCTGGTAGAATAGCAATAAACCAGTTTCACTTTGCTAACTCAAAGAGGGGCTATGCCCTGCACACTGTTGGCTCGTCTATCCATAGATCTACTCTCACAATAGATTTTTGGACCAACAGTTTTTGGCGACTCTGGGGATCGAACAAATCTATGATAGTGGTATGTCAGAAAATCAATGAAAATCAAAAAAAAACTACCTATTTGCAAATTTTTAAACTTTTGTTCAAAATCCAAATTTTTGCAAAAGTGACCCAAACTGAAAATTTTCTTCAGAGGTCCATAGATCTAGGCTAGTTAGAGATCTTTAGTTCGCTGAGTTTTTACAAAAATCTATATTTTTCCATAGATCTGAGTTTTTGACAGTTTACCAAAATTTTCAAACTCTTCAAAAAGTCAACTCTAGATCTGAAAATCAGCTTACTAAGCTTTACCATCATTTTATCCTCGTTGATCTTTGTCATTAAAACCACAATCGGTTGTTAAAAGAGGGATAAAATTAAATATTTAGAAAAGTACATGCTGCTGATTTTTGTCAGAAAATTCAGAAAATCAGCAAGTACAACCAAAAAGAGTTTTAAATCTGCTCCAATATATTACAGATCTGGAAGGTACACTGGCGGGTGAACCATTTACTCGTAGCAGGAGAGCCCGTGGAGAAGTTGATCCTACTTTCGATCTGCTTCAAAGGCACAACTTTAGTGTTACACCGCATGCTTCTCGTCGCTAAGCTCGGTGACTAGCATCCAGAGTGTCTCACCTCCACGAAGGAAGCACCTCTCACAAGGTACATCCACATCACTTTGCAGTGCTTTGTTGCTCAGTGGGACCATCCTCCCAACATGTGTTCTCTTTCTAGCTGTTCAAATGGCAGTACCATGGGGAAATGCTATGGGCCCTTTGGCTTTACCACATCTTGTTCATGCGCTCCCACACGGAAACCGAAAGAATTTTCCTAAATTTGATGGGAGCGGGAACCAAAGCACAGATTCACACATATCCGTGTTCATCATGTCATGTAGTATCCTGGATGTGACCCATGAAGATGTGTCAGTTCACCTCTTTCTAGAAACCTTACAAGGACCCACAATAGAATGGTTTCAGCATTTGTCGGCGGATCTATTACTAGTTGGGCCACCTTACGGACTGCATTTGAAGAAAGGTATAAGCCTTCCAAAGACGTGTTCACGTTACTATCCAAGATCACTCATTTAAAGAAGGAGGTCAATGAAACCATGCGCGATTTCATCACCCGTTTCAACTCACTAATCAATCGAGTTCCACCTACCATGCTCCCAACGCCAGAAAATCAGAAGTGTTTCTTCGTGAACGCCATGAGCTCAAAAGTAAGTTTCTTACTCTTGCAAGAACAAGTCACTACTCTAGTTCTCACCCAAGCTGCTGCCATACGGATTGAAGATAATTTGCTTATATCTAGTGAATTGAAGCGAGAGCCATCCAAGCTGAAAGTTTCAGCTCCTTCTCCCACCACTTCATCCGATCCGGCATTCCAAAAGATGGCAAATGACTTGCTCGCATTAAAAAAGCAGCTAGCTCAGTCTTCTCCCGGCTCTTCATACCGGGATATTCCACGGAGGAGCTTTACTTCTAACAACATCTCACAAAGGCCCCGCCTACCCGCAGCTACTCCATGGTTGGCACTCGAGGCCCCTCCGGTCAATGCTTTAGCCGAAATCGAAGAAGAGGAGCAAAATTATGAAGAACCTTCATCGCCAGGTGAAGATGATCAAGATGTCGGTGAACCGACTGGCGACTCTACTATTGGGTATATGGAATTCGATGAGAGGAATCTAATGAAGAAGAGGGTACCTAAGGATATGTAAGCGGAAATTCATATGTTGTTTTCACCCGCTCACAAGGAAAGGAAGCGAAAGCCGTTGCTACCAAGACATAGAAAGAGAAGGCCATGTCAAACACACCTCCAACCATCGCTAAAAGAGGTAGTCCCCTTCCTGCTCAACTTGTTATTAAGTCTTTCTCAAAGAAATATTTTTCTCCTATCTCCCCTCCGAATCAGCCCTCTCATGTTCCTATCAAGACCAGTAATCCTACCCTACCATTATGAAATGAGGGACTCATTCCTTCATCAATGTAACCCTTGGCCGCATTTGACATAATCGATCACGCTAAAAAGACCAAAATCGAGATGTTTGAAGCTGAATATCTTCAGTCAAATCCCGAGCAGCTTCTAAGGTTGACCGAATACATCTAAAGTCAGGTTATCATAACTACCCAGATTTCCCCAAAAGGAATCCTTTCCACCCCTCCTGTGTCCCACATAAATGTTGCCTCGACTTCGTCAGGCAAAATAGAACCTTTCTATCTCTCCCTCCTAATCAATGGTCACAAGTTGAGCAACTATATAATTGATTCTGGAGCTTCCGATAACGTCATGCCGGCAAAAGTAGCCCATGCTCTGGGCCTCACCCTTACCAAGCCTTTTGGTAGATGTTATTCTTTGGAAACCAAATAGGTTCCGTTGATCGGTCAAATCAAGGATGCTCAGTTCGCATTTGTGGCATTCCCAGAGAAAAGAGTAAAGATGATGTCCTCATTCTTGATGTTCGGCAACATACGGAATTCTACTAGGAAGGAGATTTTGCGGTGAAGTTGGAGGGAAATTCATATGGACTGGTCTAAGGCTACGATCCTGTCAAAGGCATAATGTAAACATTGGAGCTGGAATCACAAAAGAAGTACATGGTTACTAACTCTGATGACCCCAAAGCCCAAATTCGCTTCGAATCATCAGGGATGGGAAACTATTTCTTGTTCACTGAGTCTAACAAGGTGGATGTCCTCATCCAAGCAGAAGATCTTAACAAGATCTGGACTTTGCAGTTTCATGGTAGCTGCGCGACTAGTGGGTGCGGCGTTAGAGCCATGCTAATATCTCCCGAAGAGGAGATTATTCCTCTCTCTTTCAAGTTGTAATTTTTCAACACGAATAATACTGCTGAGTATGAATCTTTTCTACTTGGCATGCAAGCCACAAAGGAAAGAGGAATCAAGAATTTGAAAGTACAGGGTGATGCAGAGCTGGTTGTAAATCAAGTTAAAAGGATATACCAAGTGAAGAATGAAAGGCTCAGACATTACCGCAACGCGGTATGGGACAACATTGAGGAGTTTGATGCTTTTTCAATAAAAGCCATTCCTAGAGCTTAGAATGACATGGCCGACTCATTGGCCATCTCAGCATCCCTCATGCTCCCTCACCTAGGTTTGAAAACAGACACCTATACCATTGAGGTAGTTTTCCACCCAAGTGTGCCAGACAATTCTCGATCGGCGGCGTATTCAATGATGACAATCAACTTATTGCCTTCATGGAAAAGGTGGAAAATTTCAGTGATCTTCATTTTGACAGATCCACTTCCGCATGTCGTGAGTCTGTTATTGATTAAGATGGTGAATCAAAAGGAAGTGACGGCATATGTCAGCTCAAAGGAAATAAAATTCCAAAAGGTGGTTTCTCTTGAACGTTTGTTCGATAGACACGATCATTTTGTCAAGAAGAAAAGGTGAGATGATCCTAACTCCTCCCCAGAAACTGAACTGGTTAATTTAGGTTTGGTAGAACATCCACAGTTTGTAAACATTAGAAAATGTTGCACACCCGAAGAAAAGTAGAAATTCATCAAGTTGCTAAACAAATACATGGATGTATTGGCATGGTCCTATGCTGATCTAAAGTCTTTCAAGCCAAAGGATGTCCAGCATGACATCCCGTTGAAAGAGGATGTCAAACCCTTTCGCCAAAAGTAGAGACACTACAATCCTAAGATCTCAGGTACTATCCAGGCTAAAATTTAGAAAATGCTGGATGCACGGATCATTTTTCCTATCCATCACAAAGACACAGGTGGAAAACATTGTGCCATGTATGCAAGAAGAATGGTGAAATACGCATCTACATAGATTTTCACAACCTGAATCAAGTGTCCTTGAAAGACAACTACCCCCTTCCCATAATGGATCAAGTTCTACAAGCAAAGAACCGGATCGAAATGTTGTCTATGCTTGATGGTTTTTCTCGGTTACAATGAAATTGAAGTCTCACCAAGACCAATTCAAAATAGCATTCACTACCCCCAGGGTACATTTTCCTGACCGGATGCCCTTTGGCTTGACTAACGCTTCTCGCCACCTTCCGGTGGGCAATGGACTTTGCATTCAAAGGAATGATGGGAAAATTCATCATAGTTTACTTAGATGACTTAACTGTGTTCTCTAAACAGTGGAATGATCATTGCGATCATTTGGATCAAGTATTGATTAGATGTCGAGAGCACGGGATCTCCTTGAATCCAAAAAGTTTGTTTTCAGAGTCACATAAGGAAAGTTCTTTGGGACACATTGTAAGCAAGGAAGGGACGAAGATAGATGCTGAAAGGGTTAAGGCCATTCAGAGCCTTACTTTACCTACAAGCAAGACCGGCATTCACTCTTTTTTGGAAAGGTGAACTTTCTTAGGCGCTTTGTTCCAGACTTTGCTGAAAAGACTCACCACATATCGAACATGATGAAAGGATCACCAACTTTCCGGTGGAGCGAAGAAGGGAAGAAGTCATTTGAGGTGATAAAATCCTCCATTTCCCACGCACCAGTCCTAGTATGTCCCGATTTCTCTAAGGATTTCATTATGTATAGCTATGCATCCGAGCATACTGTATCAGCTATCTTAATGCAAAAGAATTCTGAAGATGTTGAATCCCCAATTACGTTCATGAGCTCTCCTCTCAAGCCTCACGAATTAAAGATGTCCCAGTTAGAAAAGCATGCCTTTGCCATGGTCAAAGCAGTCAAGAACTTCAGGTATTACATTCTAAATTCTCATACAACGGTACTGGTCCCTGACACGGCAGTCAAGTCCATCCTAACTCAACAGGAGTTAGGGAGTTTGTGAGGAAATTAGATTGCAAAAGTCCAAGAGTATGATCTCGATATAAAACCGACTAAGTTGGTAAGAGGCAAGGGCCTTTGTCAGCTCATGGCTGAAAACCGAGGTTCAGAAGACCCTGACGGAAAGGATGATTGCATCGATGGAGCGCAAAGCCAACTGGAGAAATTTGATTCACTACCCATGGTTCTATTTGTCGCAACCAGCGACGAATGGTATTCTGATATTGCTTTCTTTCTCACTTATGGTGAATGCCCAGCCCATCTAACTACAAAGGAGAAGTGTGCTATAAAGCTCAGAGCAGCTAGATATGTCATCTGGGATGACGGTCTATACAAACGTGGAATAGATGGCATCTTCTTGCGATGTGTTGACAAGCCACAGCAGATAAAGCTACTGGAGAGTTTTCATGATTCGGCCTATGGTGGTCACTTCTCCTCTTCCGTGACAGCACACAAGATCATCCGGGCTAGGTACTATTGGCCGACACTATTCTAGGATACAACCACTTGGGTGGAAAAGTGTGAGCCCCGCCAAAGAATTTGTTGGAAGCCAAAATTGGCTAATTTTCCCCTCAGGTCGGTCGTCATTGATGAACCATTCAGGCAGTGGGGAATCAATTTTATCGGTGCACTCAATCCCCAATCAAGTGCCAGACATAGTTATGTCCTGACAGCAACAGATTACTTCATGAAATGGGTGGAAGCCATACCTGTCAAACATGCCACTTCCGAGGTTGTTTGCAGTTTCATCAAAGAGAATATCATTGTCAGGTTTGGCATTCCAAACAAGATTGTTGTTGATAACGCTTCCAACTTCTCCTCACGAGAAGTTTTTGGTTTTTGCTATGAATATAGGATAACCTTGGCTCACGCCTCAGATTATTACCCCCAGGGAAATGGTCAGGTAGAATCCAGTAATAAAAACTTAGTGACCATCATACGGAAGCTAGTTGATGAGAATCAGCGAATGTGGCACAAGTCATTATACGATGCTTTGTGGGCGGACCGCATTACTCCCAAGAGGTCTCTCGGCATATCGCCTTTTCAAGTTTTATATGGAATCGACGTTGAGCTTCCCATTTCTGCAGAACTTCCCGCTCTGCACTTGGCACGAGAAATCGAAGATGAGACTTTCCAAAATTCCCTTGAAAAGAGAATCATGTATCTATCAAAGCTTGAAGAGAAAAGAATAAGACTGGTCAACAGGATCACCAAACATTAGAATCAAGTTAAGAGATTATTCAATAAAAGGGTTAAGTAAAGAGATTTCCAAGTGGGAGATCTCGTCCTTTTGTGGGACAAATGGAAAGAGCCAAAGGGCATGCACGAGAAATTTGATTACGTATGGAGAGGGCCTTTCAAGATCAAATAGCTCAATGGAGAAAATAGCTTCTATCTCTCGTATCTGGACGAAACTGATCTCCCGCTTCCCTATAGCGGGTAGTACCTCAAAATATTCAGGAAGTAGAGCTTGCTCTCTTCTTTGTACAGTTTTCTTTTGTTGTGTGTTTTCTTTTGTTGTGTGGTTTCTTTCGTCGTGTTTTTTCTTCCATCGTCGCCCTTGTTTTTGACTCTCTGACCCAATGGATAGGCACATGTAGATCTGGGGTTCTCTACCCTTGAGTTTCACTCAAAGATAGTCCCCAGAAAGAGCCAACTGTTATCCTGTAAAATTGACGAGGGCAATTTTATAGGTAACCATACCAATTTTTGTCCTAGTCCTTCGTCGGGACCCTCTCGCATTCGAACGTTACGAGTCCCTTTCCAGGAAATCTAGTTCTCCAAACTTAGCCATTTTGGTCCCTTTTTGGCTGGGTGCACCTTTTATCTGTGTAACACAGAGTAAATCTGTGCCCCCTTCATTTCCTTTGGTGCACCGTTTTACATGTCGACACATGTTTTGGTGTGCCTTCCCGTGATGTGCCATTCTTGCGTGTGCCAAGGCGCATGCGCCTTCATGTTAACACATAAATTGTTGCACCGTGTTTTGGTGTGCCAAAGGGCGCAAGGAATGGAGTGTTGACAGTCTTAAAATTGTGCCAAAGGCACAAGTATCCCCGTGTTGACATGCATTTCGGTGCATCAAAGGACGCACCATTTTACGTGTCGACATGAGTTTCGGTGCACCTCTAAAAAAGTGGTTGGCACATTTATTACACCTTTGCCTATATATAGGCGCACCCACCCTGTCACTTTCACAACTGAAAACATGATTAAATTTATTCCTCTGCACCTGTCAACACGCCTGTCATCCTCATGTCGCATTCATGGACCCTGCTTCGTCTCTCGCATTCTATATATTCCGGGTAAGTGGTCCTTGTTACTCTCGTGTTTTAGGTTTTTGTTGTTGGTTGATTGTAGGAGGATGAATGAATATGAGAAACCCATAAACCCTCCTATTGTTTCTCCCTCCCAAGCTTTCTCTACCCCTCTTTCAAGATCTCGCTGTCAAATAGGGATCTGCCTTAAAAACCAATCTGGATATTTCACTGCGCCCCTTCACCCTCTCGAATCCTCACAGAAGAAAAAGGCTGAAAACACATGCAAACCCATCAGAGAAAGAAAGAAAACTTGGAAGTTAGACTGCATTTTCCTCTTGGTGCATTCGTCATTCCTGCTGCATAAAATACAGTCACGCCCAGAAGGTGCACTTTTCTTACTTGCAACACCCAATAACCCTACGCCCTTTGGCGCACCGAACTTCTATGTTGCATGGCAAATATTTGCGCCATTGGTGCATCCCCTCTTACAGCAACACAATGTCATGCAAACCTTCCCTACGCTGCGCCAAATTCCCCTTTTGCACACATAAAGCTGATGTTACACACATTAAACCTGCACCCTTCGGCACACCAAAGTTCCATGTAACATGAAAAATATATGCGCCATTGGCGCATCCTATCCCTGTGCAACATGAAAATTATCTGCGCCCAGTATAAAACACATGAATGGCGCAGGCGCACTTCTACTTACAATAACAAAATGTCATGTGCAACATCCTTGCGCCCTACCCTTTGGCACTAATTTTTTCCTTGTAACACCCTTCTTCTATGCACCATACTATTAACCATGTAGCCTGTAGTGTTCATGTTCCCTACGCCCTGAGGCCTTTAAATTGCTAACTCCTCATTCTATTCGTAACACTTTAATGGAAGAACTGATGGCTAATATTGCTCTTTGGCGTTGGTTTTCACTTCTTTTTCTTACGAGATCAGCAAGCGAACTTAGATCCACATATGTCTACATCAAGCAAGAGACTGACCAAATCAAAGGGCAAAGCTAAACTTACAGAGGAAGAGATGAAGTACAAGTATCAGAGGGTCAGAATGCCCGAGTCCCAGGCAGAATGTGACCTGGATATAAGGGACTCTAAGCTCGGTCACATCGACATGGAAGATTTCTGGCCGAAACTAGAAGAGTCACGGGGAAATCCTTGGATGGAAAAAGCTGGTAGAGCGGTGGGCTGCATTTTGCTAAGGGGATCCCGTCAGTGTAGTAAACAACGAATTCATGATGGTGGTGGCCCATTGTTACAACAAAGACACAAGATGTGTCCGAGAATGAAAAGGGCGAGGTAATAATCAACCTGACTTCCCGACACTTCAAATCATGCTTGGCATCCCTCATCATTGGAATTTCATGGCCGTAAGCCAAGAGGACTGCGTTAAGGCATGGGAGGATAATGAAGACCAGTGCATGCAATGCTGATGAATGAAGTGTATTTAAAGAACAAGAAGGTGGTAACCAAATGGCCACAGGTTATTCACCGAAGTGATTTCTCTGAGGAACTAAGTGATACCATCACATTCCTAAGTAGAGTATTTGGGCTTTCTGACACCCATTACTTTCATAAGTGGATGCTCAGGTACCTGGAGACCATGAACAAGAACATACCTGATCAACGCTTTGAGTGGGCGGAGATAATAAGCAGTACCATATCCGAGCAGCTCCAATAACTCACCACAACGGGGAGGTTCTACATGAACTCCTATGTAGTTTATGTTGCAGCCTCGAAAGGGATTATCGGCACTAAACCGATGCGGGGTTTGGCCCCAAGTAAAGATATACGAGTACTACCCAGAGCTGAAACTAGAGAACAACATCTCACAGTTCACCAAAATCAACGATGCCTTTTTCTATGGCATCGTCTGCCTATTGAGGCCCAACATGACTCACGGTCGAACGACCAAGAGCATCGTCAGTAGAACAGAGAAGTGGGGGCCTTGTTTACAAAGTTTCCCACCTTCACATATCTCAGGGTAGCTAACTTCTTAGGGGAGCCCACTAAATTACCGAGGTATGTTGGTCCAAAGCTGATCTGTTGGAGCTATCCGGATAGCTCATAACATACCATGAGAAGTGCACAAGAGAAAGAAGTTTGGAACTCCTTTCTCCCTTATAAGGCGATACACATGCGTCTCTCACCACAAGGCCCGGGAAATGGTTTCGAGCTAGAACTGCTCAATGCAAGCACAACTTCCTAGTGAGGCCCACTTTTGATCTAAGGAATTGCCTTCCCAAGGAAAAAATCTATCCTATCCACCTTCCATAGATCGAGGACATTTATATCAACCTGTATCATGAGGTCGAGCTCAGAAGAAAGGACCATTCTCACCTGGCCCTAGCAGAGATCATTCAAGATATAGCATGGCCGTTGTCCCAAAGGGTTATCAAACTACCAATCAAGAAGTTGATCAGGTGTATCCTTACACGGATGGAGACAATTAGCCGTTTTCTGCAATCGACAGAACGAAAGCACCCCAAACCATTGAAGATAGGGTCAAAGAAACTCTGTGATGGACAGAACACTGGTGCAAGATGAATGGCCTCATCTACCTCGGGGTAGATTTCACTACATCCCCATTGGGCAACGCACCTGCCAAGTCAAAGCATCTGCCAAAGGGAAGAGGCAAAGACAAAGAGGGTGAACCAAGCTCCACTCGAGAAGAGGCTCCCGAGAGTCCCCCTTCCGCCGCATAAGAATAGGTTGTAAGCTTTTTATCTCTAGAGAAAGAAACGGCTGAAGATGTTTCGATGGGCACATCCACTCAGGATGTTGCCACTACTATAACTACTGAGGTCCCTTCTATTCCTTCTCCCTCTCCTCCTTCTCCTCCTCGTGTGACCCAAGTGACCATTCCTTTGGTCGTATCCTCTCCCCCATCTTCTACTGTTCCCCCTCCTCGTCATCCATCTTCTCTTCTCTCACGGAGCTGTCCCCCACCATTTCTTCTCTCATCTCTCAGCTCCCTTCCTTTCCCACATCTTCCTCCCCTGCAGTGTCCCTTCCCCCTGTGAGCACTTTCTCGGCCTCCCTCTCGATGCCGCCACCAAGTGTCTCTACGCACTTTCCCTCCACTACTGCAGCTGCCCCCTCTTCCACTTCTGGTCCCACTCCCATAAGTCCAGCGTGGATCTCCCAGCATCTGAGCCAACAAAAGAGGAAAGTTCCTATCACACCGATGGACTTCTCTGTCATCCCAACAAAGGGGGCTAAGAAGCAAAAGCCTATAACCCGCTTCTCTCAGAGTGCATCGGGAGAAAGAGTAATGGAGATTGCATATCCCAATCCTTTAAAGGATAAAAAGGATCTGTCTCCGACAGATTATACAGTGACCCAAGTCACAATGGGAACATCTTCTGAAATCCTTCAAGGAGAGGCCCTATCTGCAGTCGATGCCCTTTGCAAGAAGCTCAGAAGCAAAGGAAGAAAAGAGGCTATTAAAGGAGAAAATAAACATCTTCTCCACGCCTTGCAGAAAATGGGCAGTGCACCTCCTACAACTACCACCGAAACTCCTGAGCCCCTGAGCCAGGATAAGATAAATGAATACGCCAAAATCGGTGAGCAAGGTATGGTAGTATCCGCCTGGAGAGACCAAATCCTCAAGGAAAGTGAGGGAGTAATCGTCAAGTTCACCGAGTTATATCAGAACATCAATCAGGCGAACAAGGCACTCCAGAAATTACGGGGCCCATCTCCGAAGAGTTGGACCATGTTAGGCTACAACATGAGACCTTCCAAAAATTCTCGACTATTCAAATAAGATCTAGTCAAGTTTGGCGTCTTCAATCACCCCGAGTGCCCAATAAAATCCTTTCTACTTTGGACTACCAGGTTGATCAGTTGGAGTTTTTCCTCAAAAAGATAGATAAAGTCAAAGAGGAAGCCTTGGAGGCTATGCACCAAATGGAGCAAATCATCCTGAGAATGTCCCCAACCCTGCTCACTCCTTCTTTCGCCCTGAGGAAGGCAGACCAAACTATTTGGATCTTTAAGGAGATCGTCTTGCAAGGGTTAGGGCCAGAAGCCACTTTTGACACCGAATGCATCAACAACCTTCTGGCCTGTCGTGACTTTATAGGGTACCTGATAGAGCTGGAAAATGAATATTCCAAGCTCCCAGAAAGGCTCGCAGATGAACGTGAAACTTGCGAAGTTATCAGTGATCGCCAAGGATCCCGGTCAAGATCAACTTCAACCCATGATCAGCAAGTTCATGGAATATCGGACATAGTTTAACACCACTTCTCCCAAGCAACAGTAGAAAAGCAAGACACTCCCTTTCATCCGCGAGATGATGATGAATAGTCTCCTTCCTCTCGATCTTCTTTTTGTAAATATCTAAGAGTATGTTGGCACAAACAATGACATCATCCATGTTGCACCATGGGATGATGTCATCCACTGTTGTCCAAAGTCAACATTGACTTTTAGATATTTTGTAATTAGTTGTTGGTTGCTTTTTCCTTCTTTCTTCTCCTTCTTCTATATATACTTGAATACTTGTTGTATTCAAAGAGGTGAATACTTTTCAGATGAAAAATAGAAGTAAGAAGAAAAGACTTTGAGCTTTTTGTAACAGAAGGAAATATTAATACAATATTTAGACTTTGTGTTGAATACCTGTGTTATACATCAGAGCTTTCTTATGTTAGATCTGTATGTTTGTTTTGTTGAATCTACTTCTACTTTATTGTCATTTATTCATCAGTATTGCTTTGTTCGTCTATGCGAGTAAGTTCGGCTCTGTTTACTACCAGCCCAAAACATAGACCCTCTGACCTTTCTACTTTGGAATTCATTTCTTTTCTCCCTTCAGATCTTTCCTATCTCCCCGTCTCAGCTTCTTCCCCTTCTTCTTATAGTTGGAAGCACCTCTACTAGGATGAGATCCTAAACCCCCAAAGGTAGAATATTGTGAGACTTGCATAGATTCCTACTGGTAGAATAGCAATAAACCAATTTCACTTTGCTGACTCAAAGAGGGGCTATGCCCTACACACTGTTGGCTTGTCTATCCATAGATCTGCTCTCACGACAAATTTTCGGACCAACAATTATGCATGTGAAAGAATATTGCATGTTTTTATTGGAAGCCATTGTTTCCATGTTTTTATTATCATCTCATTTTTCAATATGGTTGGGGCTTGGGGGCCAATGAGGAAGGATGGATTCTCCTTATCATTGGATGTTTTGGTTGGGTGGAGACCGTTTCCTTTCCCCCTTCCTTGTTGTGATCAAGATAAAAAGATGGAGAAACTAGCATGTTTCTGTTTTGAGCAAGAGAAATATACAGGTTTGACAGTCCCTTCTTTTGTGCAAGTGCATTGTAACCCTTCCCACTTTGAAGTGGATGAGTTGTATAAATAATTGCAATGTGAAGACATTTTTTTGGTAATGTAATACTGAAGATTGGAATGTGAAATGTAAAGGAGATTTATTTTACTCTCTGTTTTGGAAAAGAAATGTAAAAGATGTTATATGCATTGTATTTTGTATTTTAGAAATCAAATGGAAAAGAGAAGATTGTAAAGTTGTATTGGAAATGAATAAAGGATTACTTTAACTTTCAAAATTGTATTGTGTATTGGATTTGGATTTGTTGTTAAGATTGAAATTGCTGTTTGAAAAAGGAAGAATGCGTAGGAAGGAAGTATATTATTTTTGCATACTTGGAACTATATTAAAATTGAAATCAGGAATTGTAATTTTAACTTGGAATTGAATGGTTATTTAAAACGCGTAGATGTATTAGACTAGTTTAGAAGCTATTCACACATTTAAATGATAAAATTGACATGGAGCAGAGTGTGCACTCAAAAGAGGTTTTTATGGAGTGGTACAGAAAGCAAGGATAGAATTCCTTTAGTTGCATGGAGTAGAGTGTGCAGACCCAAGAAGCTTAGGGACGTGGTCTTAGAGAGGCTGGTCCAAAATGAATAAAGCTCTACTTGCCAAGATTGGATGGAGACTAACTAAGGAAAATGGAGTTTGGGCCAGAATCCTTAAGAGAAAATATTGGCAGGATAATAATAACAAAAGATGGATGTTTAAACAAGTGAATTTCAATGGCTCATGCATTTCAAAAGCCATTAACTGGGCCAAAGAAATTCTGAACAAGGACAACAGATGGAAAATAGGAAGAGGCAATGAGATAGATTTTTGGAAATATAAATGGGTAGGGGATTTCACCCTCTAAGATAAATTTCCACAAATCTCTACATTAATGGAAGCTAAATATGGAATAAAGGTGAACAACTACATGGCTATGGAAGAGAGTTTCAGACATGGAAAACTTTTGAAATGGATAGACATGATCTAAATGATCAAATGAGAGGGATCAATGAGTTCTTACAAAATTATGTATCATATAATAGTAAAGACCAAGATAGAATCATCTGGGAGAAGGAACCTTGTGGAAATTTTATCATCAAAAGTTCCTATGACCTCTTCTTTGAGGGTCAAACAGAGAAGAATATTTAATGGCAAGGAATATTTGAAACAATAATATTACTCCTAAGGTAAATGTGTTCAGTTGGCTCACTTTTGGAAACAAAATTCTCATGGTTGATAATCTGGAAAAAAGAGGCTTCCAATGGGTTAATAGATGTGTGCTATGCAAAAGAAAAATGGAATCTGTAAATCATATGTTTCTGGAATGCACGTATGCACATCAACTATTCTCCTCAATTTTGATTGGCTTCTCGGTTAATTGGGTTATCCCCAAAGATATAAAGGAAGCTTGGAACCAATGGGTATGCCCTTTTCATAGTCAAGGGCTTAAAAATCTATGGATCATAAGCTTAAGCCATCTCTGGTGGGAAATATGGAAGGAGAGAAACAAAAGGATTTTCAAGGACAAGAGTATCCCTATCAAACTGTCAATAAAAATATTTTTCAGGCAGTTAGAAACAATTTCTCAATCCTCTGGAAAAAAAAAATTGGAAATTTTGGATTATGAACAGCATTTCTTAGAGAATTGGCATGTCTCAGGGATTCCTCAATCTAATAGTCCTAATCCTAGAGTGGGGATTAAGTGGAATCCTCCTTGTGAAGGCTCTCTAAAACTTAACTTTGATGGTGCAGCAAAAGGGAACCCGGGGAAAAGTAGGGGAGGAGGAGTCATAAGGGACTCTTTAGGTCGATTTATTCTTGCTTACTTCTTTGACCTTGGAAAACAATCTAACAATGTGGCGGAGGCAACTTGCTCTATTCTGGGGGGTGAAGATTGTAAAGGAAAAAGGTTTCAATCTCCTGGAAGTGGAAGGAGACTTGTTGTACATTATTTCTTGTATGAGGGGTTCTTCCAATCCTTCCATATCTATTGAAGATTTTATCTATAAAACTAAATATTTTTAAATTCTTTTGTGAATATTTCTTTTAACCATGTGTATAGGGAAGGCAATAATGGTGCTGATTTTGTTGCTAATCTTGGGGTTATCTCTAAGGGTCTCCATATAGTCGAGCAACTTGTTGGAATGAATGCAAAATTCATTGAAATCATGAAAAGGGAGGGAGCCTTTAATAATGTTGCTAACTCTCCCGCTCGTGCCAGTAACCTCTCATGATTTTATCTTACTTGTGTGAGTTGGATTCTTTTGTTCACACAAGCAGTCGGGCCTTTTTGGTTTTGGAGAAGCTGAAAATTGAAACCACTGATTTTCAGGCCATTTTGATTTGCAAGATATTTTCTACACACAGAAGGATGGGAGGAGACTTGGTACGCATGGAACCTTCTAGGTGTCCAGAGATTTCCAAGGAGGCCAAAGTTCTCCTCGAGAAGGCGGGATTGTTGTCTTTTTTCAAAACTTTTGAGGGCTATGATGAAAGCCTGAGCGAAGCGGTTGCTAAAACGTGGAATGAGGGAAAAATCTAGGTGGGCAATTGTTCCCTTACTATTTCTCCCAAGCTTATTGCTAAGGTGACTGGTCTTGTGCTTGAAGGTAGAAGCATTTTTAAACCCAAATCTGATTACAGTCTTGAGATTGACTATTTTTTCCAAGGAAAAGGGGAACCTATTTCTCTTCATAATGGCTATGCTAGGTGTAAGTTGCCCTCTCCATATGATGAAATTGCCAAACTACTCATTTCTTATATCACTTTGGAAGGTAGATATAAATTCATATATGGTTACCATTTTCCAATGTTAAACCATATTCGCAATGAAAAACCGTATAACTTTCCTTCTACTTATTCTCTTCTCTGGAAAAATATATAACTTTGGTGAAGAAAGGAACTTTCATTATCCCCTTACACCAGGGTCTGATAAAAACTATCATCTAGCCGAGCACTCCCTTTGGGAAAAATGACAAATTTGGGGCCTCACCTTCAAACATTGCATTGGGAAAAAGGTCTAGGAGTATGGAACCTAAGGAGGATAGCAGTGATGAAACTGGTCAGGGGAACCCAGTGGCCAAACGTACCAGATCTAGCATGGGTAAAGGGGGAGACATGTCTCAGTTCAAGAAAGTTTAGTTTTTAGGTCGGGCTGAGGAGGATAATATCACCTATGTTTCTGATGAAGGCCCTGGTGAAACCCCTTCATAGAAGGAATCCTCTCAAGAGAAAGCAAAAGGGGAAGCAGCGAGCAGTGAGGATGTTGAGAGCTTAAAAGAACAGAGTCTTCCTAGAATACAGAGGAAGCTATCCACTTTCTTCACAATCTGAAAATGGCCCGAGATGGAGCTTTTCTTAACCCAGAAACTATCACAAAACTCATGCCTTCATGAGAAATTTTGGGAACTACAAACTAAACAATGACATCAACAGCACAAAATCAGTTTGCTTACCATGGACATTAAGGAGCTCCAAGAAAAAGTTGATAAAATTTCTACCATCATCCTCAGTGAAAATTTCAAAAATGTAAATGCCAATAGAATGGAAATGGAGAAAGAGATGCTAAAAATGAAAGGAATCATTATGCAAATCAGAGATGCCCATGTTCTTAATGTAAAGAGTACTATCTTCCATCTAGAACTATTGGCAGAGATGATACAATCAATGGAGTTGGCTAAAGAAAAATATTTGGATGGCATAGGCCCGAAGGTGGTGATCAAAGAACCCAACTACAAATACTGGAAGGAGACCATCGCAACCCTGGTCAAAGAATGGAATGGATGCATGGAGACAGTGGATGAGTTGGTTAAAGAGAAATGAAATGTTATGGTTTAGAATCTACTGCTTGTTAATTTTTTGTTGTTAGTATTACCCTTGGGACTGCTATATAATGTATATCATATATAATGGATATCATATACTGGTTTTTTGTTTTTGATATTTTGGATCATGACTGGCCCTTGAAGATAAATACTTTGGCCAATATGTAAGTAAACAATAACTCTTTGTAATGGGGTAGGGTCCCCTCAACCCTAACTTTTACCTCTAATCAAAAGAAAATTGACACGCAGACTTAAAAGAAAAGATCACAGTTATAAACTTTACTCCTATGAATTCTATTTTTTTTTACAAAATGAGTAGTTCAAACTTACACCAAACAATAAGATATGAAACATTGAAATTTGTACTTTTTAAGTCTTAAGGAATTCAAATCGACCCTAACATTTAAGTAAGATCCTTCAAAACTTTCTAAATCCAATTTCAAACTTGCAGATCGTGCTTTTCCTGTCTATTTTTGGAAAAATACAACCTTGAATAAATTGAAAAAATTTACTCTCTGAAAACATGCTAAAACCTCCCTAGAACAATCATCCATGTCTGTTTGACATGTTGAGTGAAGGATGAGATCTAATTTAACCAAATTGAGAAGTTGAAAATTGTCAGTTCACTAATTAAAAACCATGTAGATTGGTTTCTCAAAATTAACCACTTAAACTTCATAAAATTTGAAAATTGATGACTTCTGTGTAAAGAGGGCATTGAGATATTTTCAAAAGTTTTTGTTTTCCCAAATCTGAGCTTCCTATCAAAATTTATGGCCATTTGAAGTTTTACTTCAAATTGGCACTCAAAAAATAAAAACAAATAAATCTAACTATTAGAAAAATTTAAATTTTAACTTTGGAAAAATTCCCTAAAATTCCGCAACCCCGTCATCCCATAACCAATCAAGACCTACCATGTGGCACCTCAAAGGGGTGGACTGAATGTAAACTTATATTTTTGAAAATTTTGCCTTGGGAAAAATTTCCCATTTTTCCCTCGCAACCCCACACCCGCAGCCAATCACATGCTGACATGTGGCACGGTGGAAGGGCGGACCCTTTTTAAACTTAAACTTTTTAAGTTTTGGACTTCAGAAAAATTTCCCAATTTTTCCCACATTCTCACTAACCCGTGACCAATCACGTGCTGACATGTGGCTCAACGGATGCGTGGGAGAATTTTGGAAGTTAACTTTTAATTCTTCTTTTGGCAATTCTCCTTTTTCCTCCTCCGGCCCATAGCCAATCAGAGGCTACCACATGTCCTCATAGGGCAGCAACAGAGGTTTGGATTTCCTTGTCCTTTTTCCCTTTTGAAACTCTTGGGAAAATTTTCCATTTTGGCCCCATGGCCCGCAACCAATGAGAAGGTGCCACATGGCACTTTGGGGGTGGCGGGGGTAGAGGCGTAACCCTTTGTAATTTTCATTTTTGGCCTTTGGGAAAATTTCAAAAATTCTCCCCACAGCCCGCAACTCTACTTTCCTCTCGGATTTCCTTCTTCCATGGGCGCGCGGACCCGCGCATCCCCTTTTCCCATCCTGCCTCCTTTCGGCATAATTCACCAATCTCCCCGCCGCTCACAACCCCTTAGCCCATTTTCTCGCTTAAACCTATACTCGACACGTGTCCTCAAGGGACACGCAGCAGTGCGGAAGAATGTTTTCTTTTGAGCCTGCATAATGGGAAAATTCCCTAAGCGGCCCTACAAGCCACCAAGCCATTATAGGCGTTTTCCCCACCTCTTGACACGTGTCCCCCTAGGGAAATTTTGACCTAAGAACTCCGCCCACTCATATCTTGAGTTCTACAAGGAGTTAGGAGGACTTCTTTATATCACCGGAAAGGTGAGAAAATTTCCTATCCATTGGGAATGGTTTAGGGAAATTTTGGAAGTATTAAGTATGAGAAAATCTAGTTGAAACTCTGATCCTGTTAGAGAGTGGGTATGGGGGTAAATTACTCCCTGAACCTAACTAAAACATATAACCCTAAAATTTGAACCTTGTGAACTTGGAATTGTTAATGAATAAAAACATAGTTTGTAGTATTTTGTTCTTGTTCTGGAACTTGTAGTGAAAACTGATTTCTTGTAACCTAGTTGTAAACATTTCTAAACAAAAAAAATTATCCCCTAATTTTTTCTAGCTAACCCTAGGTTGTTTCTTGGGTCTCAAGTGGTTATTTAAATGGGCACTACATTTCGTGATTAAAGAGTGATCATGGGGCCATAAAACAAAACTTGTAAGATGACACCTGAAATGTTGAGTGATACATAGAGATACGTTTACAAGTTTTATTAACATTTAGACAACTTCATTCATTACCCAACGATCCCCTCATATTGTAACTAAACACACAAAAATCCTGAGATGATTGGGATTTTCTTGCAATTTTCAAATTGTTACACCTCTCTTGAGCAAGGAAGGAATTAAAATTAGTTAACTCACAACTATCGGCCCACAATAAAACACACCAGCCCATTTTTTTTGATGTTTGGCAAGACTTATTGTTTTGTAAAACAAGGCCCATGCCCTCGGTAACACTTTGAAATAACATGGAGCACTACAAATGTTTAAGGACCATTAATGAACATTGGTCTACATGTCCTTTCCATATGTTTTTAATTTTTCATATAGATTGATAGAATAAATTTTAGAGTTTTAAACCACCATCCAATGATTGATATTTATAAGGTTTGCATTTCATTTTTACTTTAAATCAAGTATTTTTCATTACTATATTATAAGAGGAAAAATGTTGGCCTAGTTTCATCTGGGTTTTAGTTTCTATTTAATAATATTAGAGCTTTATCTATGCTCGCATAATCACTCAAAATTTGGTTTGATGGTCTAACCCAAAGAAAAATAAAGCCACCTCAAGGACCTCATTTTAGAGATAATTTCAATGCTTATATTTTATCCATGGAATTAACTATGCAAACAAATAGCATAATATATACATAATTTAAAAAACACAACAAATTGTCATTATATTCATATCTAATACAAAATAATAGACATTGTACATGATAATGCACACAAAACCCTAATGTACCCATGAATTTATGCCTAAAATATTACAAACCCACACCTATAACTACTAACTACCAAAATTCCAACCACAACACAAAAATCTAAAAACGTTTGAATTACAATCTTACCTTTATTTATAATTTGTAAATTGTAAGTATATTCTCACAAATATACTTTCCTAGGTGGAATACAATTATCATACAACTAGAAAGCATGGTTTTAAACATATGAAATCCCATATCATTCACAAATCCTTGAATCGTATGTTGTTGCATGTTCCAACTAGTTTTTTTAACAAATATAGTTGAATCACACCTATGTGCCAATCATGTTTTGCAATTGCCTAATCAATTGTGTTTATTTTCTCAAGAACCATGATCACATCTCCCCATAATAAAATATTTTTCATCCCCAAACAAGGTTATGCACTTTATCTTTGTAAAATAATAAAGAATGCAAATGCCACAAAGAATTCAAAGAATTAAAATAATCTCAAAAATGTATCCATCTCTAGGAATTATTATTAAACAAATAAATAATATTCCCATTATGAAATAGTCCCATTATCATCACCCTTTCTTGCATGACCTTCATATATTTCCTTCCATAAATCCTTTACTTTTGCTCCTATTTTATGGAGCAGATTTTTCATTTAATTGGTTGTTCCTTTAATGTATATAAGGTGGATCTCATGTTTTTGTGGGTGATTGTAGCTTGAACCTTGTATTTTTGATATCATCATAAATAAACTCCTTCTAATCCATATATTTATCCTCACTCTCCCATGATTCTCCACTCAGCCACATATGAGAAGCCTTGTATAATTCTACATCATTATGATTGTGAAAATATTTATATGCTTAAATCGCCCCCTTCTTCCTTCCATTTTCAATAGTTGAGTAGTCAAATTTCTCCATCAATCATTTAACTTGCATCACTACCTTACATAGGTCATCCAACAAGTAGGTTTGATATATATTTTTCTTCCTCGGTGGTACCCTCCATTGGTACTTTGGTGACTTTATTTCCTACAACCATAATAGTGAAAACTACTTGAAATTTATATAAGGAAATCATTTCCACTGTAAAAAATCCATCTCCAATATAAAGGTGGATTGTGTTTGTCTCTTAGATCATTATAAGAAATCAAAACCAAATTCTTATTTTTTCATGTCCCTTCGACTGCTTCCCCTACAATGTGCTTTCTTGTTGGGATGATAGGATTTTCTCTCTACAAATAAAAATATTATTGAATTTGATCATAAAGTAAACTCACAAGGGCTTCGACATTATGTAGGATCAATGTGTCTTCTAGGGGTTATCTTACATATTTTATATCCCCAAGTAAACACTTAAATATATATATATATATATATATATATATATATATCATTTTGTATGGATTATAAAAACAAGATTGTGAAGGAAAAAATGCATGTTTCATCCATGTTTTACCAAGACACTTATAACTTGCACGAATCATAACATTTCAATTAATGTGTGGACAAGAAAACAAACTTCACAATGCGAGAGGGTTTTTAAAATGACAATATGAGTTATGTAAATTGGACTTAAGGAGTTAAAAAACACATTCATTGGTTAAATTTTCACAATATGGAAGAAATTATTTGTATAAAAGAATGAAAAGAAAATGACTTATACCAAGAAGATATTACATTAAAATAAGTAGGAAAAATGAGTGAAAGAAGGGGAACATTGAAATGGAATGGGACAATATCTATAACTGAATTGAACTTTGGATAATGGAATGATTTTATTGGTCAATTTAGATGGAACAATTATTGTTAACTATCTCAAAGATTTCAAATTAAGTTATAATGTGTAAAGAAATATATTGAATTTCTTAATTTCTAAATTGAGAAAAGAACCATTATATCCTAAGAGTCTAGGACTAGAACACTTGCTTTATCATAAATAATCTTTATAAGAATCAAAATTAAGTTGGGAAAATAATGCATGAGAAGTGCAAAATGTAAAAATGAATGGTTGGTATGCACTTTTTATGATATTGTTGGTTTAAATTTTGGAAATCCTTATATGTGATTTCAATAAGCAACACATGATGATGATGTCAAGGGATAGTGATGAAAAAATGATGGGGAGAGTATAAATGGTGGCTAAAACCACATAATATATTAGGAAAGAAACTATGAATATCAACTATTTTTTCCAGAATTAAGATTACTTTGTATCAAATGATGGAGGAAAAATAACTCTAACCATCAAGAATATCATTTTATGCCTAGGCACAACATGGTATTCAAAGTACGTTCTCGCTTATTTTGTTCTATATGTTAGATTATTATAAAAATATTAAATTTTTTTATATGTTTAGGTTAGTGAAATTTTATGCCAATGTCATTAGTATTTTCTTCCTAGTTGAATATAAAGTGAAGGAAGACCCAAAGGAATGCACCCTTTTTCCATTTGATATCAATCTAATATATATAATCATTATTTGGGACCTCTTATAGTTTTTGGAATGATTTGTAGGCATAAATCCATAGGGTGCGCCAAATATAATATGAGCATATATGGTAATATAAATATAATAAATAGTGTACAAACTTATACAAGTGGAGAGTGATCAATTATTAAGAGAAAATTTGGTTAGTAGAGTTAACCAATAATATTATAAGGTTCGTGATAATTTCCATACGATGTGAAAATTGAAGAACTAAGATCAATAGTTGAATGTAGAGGGAACAATGGGACCCAATATTCTAAGGGTAATAAATCATCATCATCATCGTTATGTTCTATATTATTTACCAAGTGACTAGCATCTCTCATATATTGATGTTCTTTATGGTTATGCATTTTCTTATAGACATATTATGTGATGATAGGGTTCTTATAGGAATCGATTTATACAGGTTGTATTTTATGTGCTCTTAATTTAGGTGGTTGTAATAATTGTTGTAATTATTTGATGCATAAAAATTCATCCTTTGGTTTTTCCTTTGAAGATACAACATCTCTTTGAAATGTGACATGACCCAAATGTACAAATTTACACTTCAATGAATAGTATATGGGAATAATTTTATTTGATGAAACCATGGTCAAACAAGACAAGTATTTCATGATACGCTAGTAGAAATATCATGGAATAGAGTTTGAATTATATTTTGTCCCACTTTTTATATACCTACACTTTATTTAACTTTGTTCTATGTAAGTATCATTGGTGCATTGGCTTCCTTAGAGAGGTATCCTCAGGATACTACCAAGAGAGGGAAGTAACTAGAAATGGCTACATACATCCTTCAATGGTTTCATTAGGCTGGTTAGAAGTGGTAATTATGAGAGATAATTTATGTGTATCCCATTTATATCACACCTCACATATTATCATACATCTACAATTGTCTTTTACGAGACTCTTTGTGACATCACCTTACCATCCTCTTACAGTCACCCTCATACCTATTTTCAACACACACATATATTTTTTATGTCGTACCTCTTAAAACCTCTAAGTTTCCCTCCTTCATTTGACCTACTTGTTTGGCCTCTTTTCATTGATTACATTAGCGACCATGGCCGATAGTGTCGGGTGAGTAGATTTCCTTAGCGACATTATTGACCACAATCGACATTGTCGGTGAATAATTTTCATCGTTGACGTTTTATACCATTAGCTAGTATAAACTGTAAATACTATCATTATTTCTATATATTCTTGGTAGTTTAGTGATCATCCAAGACATCATCATCACTCATTCAGTCTACTAAAACTTTCCAATCTTCCCTTACAGGACTTAGAGGTATTGAATTTTTCTTATTTTCCCTCTTTGGAGTTCACACTTGGAGCATTGGGTACTTATAATTTTCAAGCATAGGAGTTTTCCAACCATTGGTTTTGTAGGTATTCTATTTTTTGTGATCCTCCATACCAACTCTCTCATAAGGTGTTACTGACATTGGAGGGAAGTTAATGTGAAAATGGTGTCTTCAACTAGGTAAGTATCTCTAACATCTCTTTTTATTAATATTATTCTAGATTTGAGATGTTGTTGATGTGGTCATGCATGTATGAGAGTAGGGAGACATATTATTTATCTTTTGTATTTTTTATTTATAAGATCTTGCCTTATAGTCCCCATTTTTGGACCTACATCCTTTCAAAACCTATAAATATTTATGACCTATGTTTACAATACTAGTGTAATAATCTTCACCTTGTTCTAACCTAACTATAAATTGATTGCAATGATACCAGGTAAAATTTGCTATCGGGATCTAGCTATATTCCACTACCCTATTTTAGATCTAGGATTTGGAACCCACTATCTCTTATAGAGTGTCGAGTATTTTATTATTAGATCTATGTCCCAAAAAACTTACAACCTCAAGGTGTGCATATTTAGTATGGCCTCCTTCATTATCCTAGTCTAGATTACCCCTTATAGAGAGAAAAAGAATATTTTATTAGACCATTCTTTATTTGCATACACTTTGGTTAATATAAAAAATATTACTATCTCTTTCAGTTTGTTCACATTCATGTTTCATTTATTTATTGTTATATATTCTTAACAACTTCACTATACTTTGGTGAACCTGATGCAAATATTACTTTTTCCTTCAATTGAGTCATCTTCACATTTCCTAAATCTTTCTAAATCTTTCCCAAATATTTCATAAATCATATTATGATCATGTGTCATCACCTCTTAGGGTTTTTCTAGTGAGGCTAGACACATTTAAACTCTATATGAGATGATACTTTATCATCCAATGTGCACCATAAATTATAATAATTTATGTTGCACTTTTTCTCAATCACAACAAACACCAACTATGAAATGAAATATGATCTAAATAAGATAAATAGATCTTAAGTTTATCTTTAGGAACTTAGATACTAGGTACATGGTCACTCCTAATAAGGATGTATCCTTGTTCGATACCTCAAACCAATATTCCCATAGATCTAACCTCATATACACCCAATTTATATCCTCTAATTAAATATCCTAATACTCTCTTCAACAACTTCATTATGAACCCTTCTTATAGTCACAAAATCCCCCAATATTAACTCTACTCCTAATCCTTCCAATCCAAAAAAATCCATCTTCAACTCCAAAAAATCATGTTATAAATGCATTTTATTCTTATGGCCAAACTTCCTAACTTATAACAACCTCGTAATGGTCCAATTATTTGATAGAATGGATAAAATGTAATTAATGATGAAAAAAAACATGCTCCAAATGTAAAACCAAATCTTGTAAATGGTTCTCAACATTATTAAACAATTAAAGGATATACCAATCTTACTTCCACATCTTTTTGTATTTAGACACCTTAGGTAACCCAATACCCCAGACCTCTCATTCTCAATAAGGCTTTTCAAAATTTAAAAAATGAACCCCTAGCTCGTTATATCACTTTGATGGATATGGGGATTTATCTTGTTAGGTTGTGGATCCTTTTTTCATGTGTGAAAGTGTTGAAGACTCATACACTAAGAACATTATACACTTTCCAAATTTGTCTCGCCGGGGTTCGGGGCTGGGCCGAGCCCCCGAGCGGGGTCCGGGCGCAACCTCGAATATTTTTGGCCTCGAAACAAAACATGCCTGATATACTGGAAATGTGCTTTTTCTCATATGGGCGGGATTTTTGACCCATAGGTTTATGGGACGGTTTTGGCCCATGGTTTTGATACCTGTGGTTTTGTAAAACTGCTTAAGCTTGTTAATTATGTGGTTTTGTGCATATGGTAGGGATGGTGTAACATTGCAGATGTGTATGAATTCGAGTGTGAATTCTATAGATTTTGTTGAGCATAGCTCCAAACAGATATGGGTATTGTATTGAGAGAGCGGTGGCTTATAATAAAATATGAGCAAGTGATTCTTGGTGGACGTAGCCCAAATTAGGTGAACCACGTTAAATATTGTCTCTTTGTGTTGTGTTATTTTTATTCTCGCACTTTTATTTCAGATCTGTAATATTTTCTGCATATTAGTTTCTACTTTTGCGATTCTATAAGGGACTCATCCACATATTTTATCCCTTATTTCCTAACATATCCACCTTTCTCTTATGATGAAAAAATGACCCTATTATTCATCTAAAATCTTTCAAACCTCTACAAATAGTGGATCCAAACCAAGACTTATAAAACCACCAAACTAATTAGTAAAAAGCTTATAGGTGATGCCTTAGATGGTGAAATCGATATTTGCAACACTAAATCACCAAATTGGAATCTTTAGTCATCCTTTAATGAAACAATTCCAATACTTGGAGCTTCCCAAAATATGCTTCAAATTTTTTTAACATGAAGAAATATCCTAATGATCCTATTTAGGATTTCATAAAGAGATGAAAAACCATGGGAAAGGAATATATCACACTCTTGATGAACAAGACCTTTTATATATTTTTATAGGCCTTAAATCTATCTCTAAAATATAAGGTATGGTATTTATCCCCAAATAATTTGAGGAATGCTTTCAAAAATCTAAGAGGAAGGACTATCTTATGAGAGAATTTGAACCACCTCTCAAATCATCTATAAATTCCCTTCAATTAATTGCTAATGTTATTAATCCCTCTCAAAATCAAACCCCTATTAATGGTAAAAATATATATTTCACTTCCTCTCCTTCTTCAACTATTTCAACCACTTAAGATAATTATCATCATTGAACTATGAGTTATGAAGAACTACACCAAATCATGCATTTACCTAAAATCACATACATGGATCCTTCTAAACCTTTACCCACTTTGTATGACCCCAACCAATTTTTCTAGTGGCATTTCCAATGTGGGGCATTATCAAAAATGTTTTCATCATCTTAAAAACTTTTATTTGATTTCTTATTATGTATTAATTTTTACCTTAATGCTCTCATTAAAGAACATTAGGAAAAATATCAATCTCTCCTTCAAACTCACAATAAAACAAATAGAATGCTATGATGGTTTGTAATCTTGAAAATTCCCCGTGAATAAATATATGGGCACCATTGATGTATATTATGACCATAACATCATTTACCATCAATAAATGCAACTACATTAAACTATCGACACAAGTACACACATAAAGATTCTCATTTGAAACATAAAAATATGTCTTAATCAAAGACAATGTTTAAGTATACCTCTCGATGACATCCTACTTGTGACGATCCAATTTAACTTCTAAATCATAAGCATGAGGCACCTATTCCTCCACATTAGGAAAATGTCCCTTTCACTTCTATTTATATTCCTACCACTATAAAATATCCAAACACTCATGATTCTTCACTACCTAAGTACTATTACAGATCTTATCAAGGACCACCATGGAAATTTATATATGACCTCAATGGTATGCCTTGCAAGATCCCCTTAATGGAAATTGTATGCGAACCTATTATTAACATCATGTATTTATTATGAAACAACTTTAAGGTTTAGAAAATTATTCTGCAACCACTGAAGACATTTTTTTCTTGAATCTCATCCTACTTCAATCAACACTATTGACACCAAGACTCCTCCTCGACCTAACAAGAAAATATTTAGATATTATTGTAAGGATGACATGGTAAATAATGAAATCCTATTCCAATAAAATTACCCCCTATCCTTAATAAAATTATCTATAAGGATATATTAATATAAAAATTCCTTTTGGATGAAGGTTCAGGATCACATCCTTTTGGTTAATCAAAACTTAGTATTTAACGAAAAAATATTTAAATACACAAATTTTATATCATGGATTTGAAAAAACCCATGAAAATCCCCTTAAATCCCTTTCTCTTTCCATCATAGTGGGACTAAAAACCATGCACACCAAGGTCATGCTCCTCCGCTAACCTCTATATTAAAATATTCTCTTAGGCCATCCATTGATGCACCATATAATATAGGTCACCTCGTATACAAGAAAATTCCTTAAGTTCAACCAAAAACTATAAATACAAGAATAGGGAAGATCCCAACACACGAGACAACCGCATCCTTAATCCTAATAAATATTCCACATTCCTACCATGAAAATTGTATGAAGCATATCACATATTTTTTCTTACGATTATAGACCCAAGATTGATTTTTTCCGATAGATTCGGATGAAATTATCCTAATAAACTCTAAAATACATGTAAAAATATTACCATGATGTATTACAAATTGGATCGCACCATCTCTCTTACATTGAGATCGATTTACACTTATTCTTGAATCCCGAGATTAAGAAAAACATTATCTATAATGCTAATAATGCCTCTTTCATGATCAAGGAGTATATTTATAAATGCAATTTTTTTGAACAACCAATATGTTCCAAGATAATTCACCTCTCTCTCGTATCCTTTAACAACCTTGGTGAAGTTTCCAAAGAAACATCCACACCATCTCTAGACCACGGTGATAACCAAGCTTGCACAATCTCACCATCTTCTCGATGATTACTATGTCATGTTAGATGCTCATGAAAGACACCAAAATGTAATCCATTATCAAAGGAGTTTTTATCGATGCATGCTTTCAACCATGGGGACAATGTAATCAACAAAAAAACATGATTTTCATCCTCCTAAATATGACACTAGTGATCGGGAGGTAGATTAAACATTACCTTAATATCTTTCTACAAATCCACCTCTAGAAAACATCAGTTATGTCATTGTGTAGACATTTCAATTCAATAAATTTTCCTTTTGAAATGAGGATTTTTACTATGCTCCCTACTAAGACAAATGCTCACATTTATAATCAAATTAGTCTATATCTATAGCTCCTCCATGACTTGCTTATCTATACACTTTTTTTTGTAGTGAAACCAAGGAATATTATCAAATAAAAGTAGTTAAAATATTTGTAATTCATGCCACAACTTTATGTTTCAATGTACATCTTTCTCTTCTAGGACTATACATAGGGTCAGGATGTGGGGTCCGGTCTTGGCTGACCTATATGGTCCCACCCCTTTGCATTATTTGACTCTTTTATTGATGTGAAAATATTTATTAGGTAAATTATTCTTCCTATGGTAAAAATTATTAGAATATTTCACCAATGGAAGGATATATAAGCAAGTAAATATAATTGTATAAACCAGTTAGCACTCTTACAAGCTCCCATTACAAATATCATTCCAAAAGAAATAAAGGGTTCCCTAAATATTTCCAAATTATCTACACATCAATTAGAGAAATCCCTACCATAGGTACAAATCACTCAACTAGGTCAAAAAGTATAGTCTCCTCCATATATAAGCATGAAAAGGTCATAAAAGGCATGTCTTAGCAACAACAAAGTCACCGTATGCATTGTTCAAGGGTTTTAAGGAAACAAAGGGTTAGATCATGTAGTTGAGGCACACCACATCACACTATTAACACACTTGGTGAATTTTATACTATAGAATTATCCCTCTATCCTGGTGTCAAGAGACATGAGGGAGCCCCTAGGGATTTGGCTAGTTTGCACTCACACTTGCATAATCACCTAAGAGAACTACACAAGGATTGATCCCACAATTATGACATGTAGTACAAAAATTGGATTAGTTCAGGTAGATAAGGTTAAGTGCCAAGTTTAGTCTAGCCTAAACACACACACACACACACACACATAAACACACACACACACACACACACACACACACACACACACACACACACACACACACACACACACACACACACACACACACACATGTTTTCTCATTTTATCTTGATAATGATTTAATGTAGGATTATTTAGGTTTCTAGGGTTTTTATACTGTTTTAGGAGATTACATGTCATCACGAGGTTGTGAGAGAAAGAGAAAAATACAACGAAGTTCATTTCAAAGCAAGGGAAGCACATAGGATATTTTAGTCCTAGACTTCCAAAGGGTCCAAGACCATAGATATCCATCTTAGAACCATCAATAGTTGTATTATTATTCCCCTTCTTAGTTTCCAATTCCGTAACTTGCTCCAAAGCATTCTCGGATTTGATATACCTTTTCCACCTATCTCGCACATCTAAATATTCTCTATTATGACCAATACAACTAAGTCTCTTTCTCATCTTGTGTATTTTAACTATTATTGTTTTATCAATCATTGCAAGTGTTAATGAGTTATTTTGTTATGAATGGTTAATGGTGAATTGGTTAAATCAAAATAATCCCTTATTACAAACCATTACATATTATTTATCATTTTGTACTTTCCATAACATATATATAATTAAGGTGTAAAAATTTGGTTGGTTTTGGTACTTTATGATTCCAAGTATCATGGATCATTATCATCACAGCTAACTCTAGCCAAAGGGTCCTACCCTTGCTCTAGTGGAAGCTACTATCCTTCTAATCAAGTCCACTCTTCTCCTTTATGTGAGGATGGGTAACTATTTTGTGATTCTCAATATGTTGACACTTAGGCCTCTCACTCTTATTATCCCACACCCTATGACGATGCCATTTATAAATCTTGCAAGTTTACATACCCTATTATTGATCTCTTCTCTCATCCCGTGTTTCTGGTTTTCACTAATTCTATAAAAGGTGAAGGATCTCATAACTTTTTAAACAACCATGTTCTATCAAATGACGAGGCACAAAATTTCACATTCCTAAAGGAACATCTTAATAATATTGACATTCATCTTTTACTGCTAGAGATTAACTCAAAAATATTGTTATATCTTCTAAAACTAATCACAATGCTCCATCAGCTAGTGTACATATATCTACTACTCTTATATCTCGCACTACCTATTTCACTATGGGAACCTAATCGTTAAATTCAAAATATTATTATGTCTATCCCTATGTTCATTACTATTCCTATGTATCCTATCAATACTCATAGTTCCTCACATACTTATTCTTCCCATACGAAGGATTTGAATCCCTTGTTCAAATGTTTAAAACTTAAACTCTACAATTAAAAAGATGCATCTACTTCTTCTCATGCCATGGATTCTACTTAATTTCTTCACAACCCAATTACACCAAAGTGGCCTTATACCATTTTCCTATCAATTTTTTTTTCATAATCTTCCTATTTATGATGACAAGTGTGATATTGAAGAACACCTTAGTACATTTCATGGTTATTTCTTGGACTATTCTTCAAATGATACATTGCTTACCAAGATCTTCCCTTAGAGTCTCAAAGATTTTTTCCTTATAATGGTTTTACAATCTATCCATGCATTTTGTTAAAAATTTCACTCCTTTGGAAAATCAATTTCTTGCATAGTTTTCTATAAATATTTCTAATAACGTATATCGCTCAAATGACTAAAATTTGAAATGGTTCCAATGAGCCCATTAGTAATTATGTCATATTGTATAAGAACATGCTTACTAAGATGCACAATACTTTGTTTGACAATGAATTATAAGATCTTTTACACAAATTCTTATTTTCCCTTTATAAGAATTAATTATTTTGGATAAGTTGAATTCATTTGATAATATATGTCATATAATCTAAAAAACGTGAAGCTAAATTTCTCAAAATGAAAAAATCAAGTATGCTTCTAATCCTTATAGTACACGAAAGATAAAATCCAACTTGATTTTGATGGAAATGGAGGTTTCTGAATTGCATACGTTATTGGATGTATCTAAGGAGTATTTGACCCATGAGGAGGAAGGAGAGGAAGAAGAAAGTGTAAGAAGTAGTGGAACCATGTATAGGACCATTAGAAAACATGAATAAGGGGAAGGGAAGGACATTTTGAAGAATGATAAGGAGAAGGTAACACCATACCTTTGGTTGAGATGGAAGTGATAGAACGAGGGAGAGTTATCATGGAAAGGGGGAGATGAATACACAAGTTTTAATCCCTAAGATTTATTACATGGATGTGAATCTATAGAGGTTGATGAAGTTGATATTTCCCTGTTATTATTTGAAGTCTCAAATATTTCAATTGGGTTGGAATTGATAAATGACGTCTTAAAATGTTTAGAGAGGGTGAAGCTATGCGCGTGCATACTTTCTCCACTACCCATGAATGATACAATCTCTTGAGTGGGAGAAACTTGAAGATACTCCTTATGTTTACCATGATATCAAAAGCCAAATAAAGTCACCTTAAAGCTTTAAGTTAATCACATAGGCTTGAAACATTTTTCACAAAGGAAGATGTCATGGATTATTGTAATATAGTCAATCACGTAGGACGGTTGATTAAGAATATGTCAAAAATAAATAATAAATGAGGCTTATAATGTTTGGATCCTTTTTGGGTTTTTTGGTTTAGATCTTGATTAATGGCCAAAGGATTTTGCCCAAAATTATAAGAATGTATTTATCTTTAGGGTCCCTTTTGTTTTAAAATAGCATAAGAACCTTTAGATCTACATTTGATGAATGGTCAAGGAAACCTCAATATTTGACATGATGAGGCTACCTAGGAAATAAAATTGGCATAGAACATCCTTGGATAGGGTTGGAAAAGGAATCCTTTTGATGGATTTATCATAGGCTATTGAGTACAAACCTCTTGGGACTCAAAAAGACTTGTGAATTGTTAATTTGATTTATATAAAAAAATAACCTTACTTGGATTAAAGCCAATAAAGGAATTAATGACTACAAGGTCACAATGAAGGTTGTTAACCATTTTATCAAGTCTTAATAATTCATTGGGATAACCCTTTGTTGATTTAAATTTAATAAAATATTCAAAGGATTTTAAAGCACCAAAGTAGTTTTAGGTTGTTGAATGGAAAATTAAATCAACAACAGGGGATAAAGGAAACCAATGTTGAAGATAATTGCATATGAAACAACATGTTCACTCTAAAATAAGCTAATACATGTAATCGTGTAACATTCAACTAATGATTTGTCTCAACTTTCCTTTGTGAAATTTTTTTCCTTCAATAGTTGGAAGTTGAATCCCGCCCATTGCTCTTCCCTCTAGTAATAGATAAGAACTAAAAATATGAATATTCAATCCAAATTTTGGATAGGTATTTTGGGATTTAGAGTGAAGATGACAAAGAGAGGGAAGCTTGTAAGGAAAGGAGAGAGTACAACTTGTAATAGACATTGCCAATAGCTTCATAGTCGAGATATATGTATTGTATGGATTATTGCAATTAGATTTTAAGAGTAGAATGTAGAAGAGTTGGTACATTTACATACTCCTAAAAATTACTTGACGTATTGAGTTTATTGATATATTAATGAATAATTTCATATTTTTCATTTTGAAAATATTCATGGTTTGATACCATATTGTGTTTATGTACCATGGTTGACTAAGAGGTTGATGATTTTCATTTGACCTTGACCATACCATTAACCAATTGAATTCTTTTGTTTCACCTATTAATTTTGTATCATGTCTTAATTCCTTATTCTTATAAATAAATAAACATCAATGAGAAGTAATATTCAACACATGAAATTCTATATATAACTTTATCATATTGAATGAATTATGTAATCCTTTTAAGATTGTTCTCTAGAAGAGATTTTTCTTCCACACACACACACACACACTCATGTATGTATGTATGTATGTATGTATGTATGTATGTATGTATGTATGTATGTATGTATGTATGTATGTATGTATGTATGTATGTATGTATGTATAGCACCACCAATTATCAACAACATCATATCTTCATGCAATTTTTAGAAGGTCTCATTTTCAATTTTTCTGTTTTTCAAATAATTTTCATGGCAAAAGGTGTTGATACCTAAATCTAGACCTATGTCATTTGAAACTTAATCCTTGGAATTTTCTCAAGCCATAAATCAGTGTGCACTAAATTTATTAATTCCTACACATCCCTTTCTCAACTAGCATTATCGTTTACTATGTCACACCTATTAACTATCATTGACTAGTCAATAGTTCATCCTCAAAATATATAATGCATATTCAAACATCTGGCCACCATCTCCAATTGGTGGTTTACATTTTTCATTACACCTAGAAGAAGTCGTACATGATAAAAAAAATCCTTGGGATAATTTTTCATCAGCCAACAACTTTTTCTTCCAAATTTCTCTATCAATCACATTTTCAATTGCACAAGTTGCCCTAATTAACCTAGTGTCATTTTAGCAAGAAATATTATCGCAACAAATGCCTATAAAATAAAATTTGCATAACCCATTTGAAATGCCTCACATCTCACATATTTGGGATACTAAGAGATCACAACAAAGAACCCAATTTTGATACCAATCTCTCAAGGATATTCAACTAGCTTTAAGTCCACACGCAATCTACTAGGTTGCCTAAGGCCAATTTGTAAACCTGTGTTGCAAACATAAATCATGTGGGGAAATACAAGGGTTTGATGCCTTTTTGGAGTATTTCTACGTGGCCATGGTAAGGGCCACTCAACCCAATTGGACTAATCCTTATTTAGGTCCCCAAGAGAAGAAGAAGAAGAAAAATCCTAATCAGCTACATGTGTGGTCACAACATTTCAACCACAAGGAAAATATACATACACAAAATACCATAATGTCATAAAGTATATCCTATCATAGTAAATAGAGGGACAAAAATTTCCATCCTAAACATAGTCACCCATATAACTTTGTTCAAAGAAGACAACTTCATCTTGAGTTTAGTTTCACATCTTCATATTTTCTAGGCATCTTGATGACCCCTTGCACACCTTTGTTGCACACTCTCATATCACTATTATCCCACCTCAATCCCAAATTGGTGCAATATTCTCTAGAAATAACTTATACTTTCTTTTATTAGTTCATATATGTTATTGCAATTTGTCATTATTTATCTAGACATGATTTAGAATCTAAATGTTTTTCATTATTCAACGTAATATGATCTTATTTCATCTTTACACAATTGTTTAATGATTTGATTCGAGTAAAATTAATATTTACATTACATATTTAGTGAACTTCATTACTTTAATTACATGCATCATATGGCTTCTTGCCTCACATTTATGGTTTCAATTTTTTCCAAATGTGATTGGCTTCATACTTCTTTTGGGGTTTATTCAAACCCTAATTTACTTTGGATACTCAACACTACTACATTGACCAAAATTTATGCAATGATAATAAAGGAACTGTTAGCTAAGAAATAAAAACTCACCCTAAAATTCTAAAAACTAATCCTTATTGATCCAAACAATATGCCATGTGAATATTCTCTACACTTGGTTAACCATATTGTCGTTATAAACCTCGCATTGAAATATGAGCCTGTAAGTATACAACCACCATTGTTTACCTCTCAACCCACGACACCCCATCTAAGGAAGCTTCATTCTATGACATTCAAGCAAATAAATAAAATGAATTATATATTAAATTAACACCTAACATTAACCATAATGTAAAATATTTAAGTAGCATTGAACACGATTTAACATGGAAAAACCCGCAAGGGGTTAAAAACCACAAAGAATCTAAAATTTCCATTTAACTGAGAAACAATTACATAGTCCAATAAATTCTCCAATCTCCTCACTTCTCTCCCTCGGTAATTCACAACGTGAATACGATACAATTGATCTATTTGATCACTTGACCCCACGAGTCAATATAAACAATTTGATTAGGTGTGACTTCTCGCAAAACACCCCAAATAATTAATAATTGATTTTTAACAAACCAATTAACCCATAAACACATAGTTTATATTAAATAATTTAAAATATATAATATTCTAAATTATTTAATTATAAACTATGGTTTATATAAGAACACTTAATATTAAATGTTCTAATGATCCCCTTAATATTAAGTGGGGAACATATACCAAAGTTACTTGTTTATACAATAGTATTTACAAATCCATAAACCATAGTTAAGGTTTAGGCTAGCATATCACTTTTGAAGGATTTATACACCTTCATCATGCTCAAATTACCTTTTGGTACAAAAATATTTGGAATCCATAAATCAAAAGTTATGATTTAGGCTAAGCATGATTTGTGAGACTACATCTCATAGTTTCTCATGGAAAATCTCTACCAACATCTCTGTGGGGTCCTTTTATAAAGTAAGGACCTCCTTTAGAACATATTGGACTATACATAGTAAACTTAGAGTTATAAGTTTACAAAGATCATGAAAAAGATCTTTTACAAGGTTTTACATTGGAGCAGAAGTATAGAGGAGAAGGAGAAAACACATGGTCGTCCATTAGGAGGTGAAATTTCCATGCACATTCCCCAATGGAACCTATGAAAGGCCAATAATTTTAGGAAACTTGTAGAACTCTCAGTAGCACATAATGGCTTTGTAAACATATCTACAACTTGATCTTCTGTCGGGCAAGATCTTTGAGATCTATATCACCGCAGAGCACCTTCTCTCAGGTGAAATATATATGAATTTGTATATGATTTGTTCTCTTATTCTAAAATAGATTCTTAGCAAGAGTAATGCAAATTTTACTATCACATAGAAGAGGAGTACTTCCTTTAACTTCCATTTGCATATTTTCTAACATACACATTACTTCTTTCGCTACTTCCATCACACTTCTATCTTATTCCTCAATAGAAGAGATGGAGACTGTCAGTTTATTTTTATTGCTCTAAGTAATGGTACATGTACCAAAATTGAACACATATCCATTTCTATATTTTCTATCTATCACAACACCAACATGGTTAGAATCAAAATATTCATATAAACATACATTATCATAATAAGCATAATATAAATCATTTATTGATTTCACTTTTAACCATTTATAAATATTATATTAATAGGTTACAAAATAAGTTGTATAAAAACTTAAATGACAATATGCTTTAAAACTAACCATGTCATATTACCAATATGTTGAATTTTTGAAACAACAATTTCAACATTTTAATCTTGAAAAATATATTAGATGCAATCGTATTGGACATCTCCAATACAAACATAAAGACATCCCCAAATGTCATTTGATATACATATAATACTATTTTTAGTAATCACATACTAATTTAGAGTTTAGAAATGTTTTATCAACACACACACACACACACACACACACACACACACACACACACACACACACACACGTATATATATATATATATCTACTTTAATTCTTTTAAATTTGTGATAAGACTGATAGATAACACATGAAAGAATGACCAAATCATGCAAGAATAATCAATAATGAAAGTAACATCATACACTGAACCATTTAGGGATGGAATTTTTAAAGTCCTCTTAACATTACTATGGAAAAATTCCATGGATTATGTGGAGTTTTCTTCAAGATGATTGAGGAAGGGTTTTGGTGATTGCTTACCATGTAAGCACCCTTCACATGTTTCATGAGAGATAGGTGGCAGACCAGAAACTAGGTTAAGTTGAGACATGTCATACATGCTCCTAAAATTAACATGACCTAGTATTTCATGCCACAATTGAACATCACTTCTATTTTTGAGTAGACAAACAAGAAGCAGAAGCAAAACCTTTAAACACATATAATCCATTCTTTTGTATGCCTTCAAAAACTAGTAACATCTAACTCATTTATCTTTTAACAAAATTATACTATAATTATTTTGAGTTAGCTATGAACAAGAAATAAAATTCATTTTCAATTCAAAAACATATAAAACATCATTTACAAAACCTATCAACAAACATTTTCTTTTCATTTACCCTGAATATCGAGAATCGAATGATCACTTTGATAGATCATTTGATATCAGATAGAATATTAGATTTATATGACATGTGCCTAGATGCACCATTGTCTAATCTCTATTCATAAAAAATTCCAATACTTTATTGATGATCATATCCTTGTATTTATTATCAAGTCCAATGCTACAAACATGGAGTTTCCCATGCCGAAATCCCACCTTATATACACACCCTTTACCAATGATATAAATGTAATTGATATTGCACCCATTCTCGATATGGATATTTTAATACTTGATCAAGGCACTAAATAACATTTTTCTTGATTGGAAAACAATTGCATCTCGATACTATCATTACCATTTTTCCAAATCCTATCTTGGATATCAAGTATCCCCATTCCTCATAACTTGACCTCATACCATGTAATATCATCATTGAATCCCCTAACATCCATGGATCATTGGAAATTATTTTGGTGACATAAAAATACATATAAGCATTGCAAACCTAATTTCCCAAACTATCGATCATCTAGTTCATATCACACCTCTTATTTAGGGCATCCATTGGTTACCTTATCCATGGTCCAATAGATCCTTGTACTCTCATATCTACCACAACAAGTTTCTTCCACATTTCCTTACTTTAATGTCATCGAAATGTTTCATATGTGGCATTGACATATGCAAAATTCAAAAATTGTGCTCTCAAGGTTACAATATGTTGGCCCTCATGGCACATCCATTTCTCCTATTCAATCGTATTGATACCCTCCTCAACCTAACATGATATTTCATAGTACTCTTACATTGGTCATACCCCAAATTAATCATAGATACCTTGCTTCTCTCACACCTCGAGGTGTTGGCCATATGAGAGATCAAAGTTATACTATTACATTTTTGGTTTATATGAATAGTACCCTCTATCTTATATTCTATTGTGTCAAGATTTTTGATAACATATATTATAGAGTTATGCATGACATATTGTATTTTGATAGTGGTCGTGACCCATAAAAGATATCAATGCACTCTAAATTACACCAAGAGCTTGCAATTACTAAGACTATTTGTGACATGTAGCTTTGTGACATCATTATTGATCATTCTAGTTACCATAGCACACACGATTACTTATCTAATCCTAATGATAACATACAATCTTTTACTTCTCATGATATGATCCCTATACCTATGGGCATTGATCCTTCCCCTAATTTTTGCATTTAGTAATATACATATCTACCTTATACATAACACTTCATGTGCATGCACACACCTCTTATAGTACTTCCATTTATTGTTTCACTATTTCTACCATTGTTCTTAACTAGGTTCTTTACCAGAAGATGCAACACATTTCATGGGTCTGATGTGATTATTGAGGGAACATACTTACCCAAGGCCCCTCTCTTCCTTTTTCAATATTTCTTGCTTCTCCAGTAGTGCCATTAGTATCACATTTATATATACTCCTCCAAAAAGCAAAACAATATAACATTACAAATATTTAAAATCAAGACTTACATGACACATGTTCGGTCCTTGCTTAGCTATGAGTCTTTTGATCATTCAAATTCAAAATCAAACTTAATCGAATGAATTAAGTAGTTAAACCCTATAGAAATTGTACACGTTACCACCCTCGGGTATACCCATGTCGAGGGGCATCTTACATCTTGAGCATATTTTGAACACATATTTCACACCTTAGGGCTTCCTATATATTTTTATATCCTTAGTGGATATCTATCACATTGGGTGCAATACCTACATCGGGGCATATATAAAAATGTGTTTATCATGATCACATCTCTATACACTAGTCCATTTTATGCCCATACTATTTTACGAATTATGACACGTGTTATACCATATCCGATGATCACATTGCTTACTCCTAGACAAATACTCGATTATAATCCATGCTTACATGTTTTATTATTGTTACAATTTCACTACTATTGTTCCTAGGCTCCTATATTGGTTATCATTTCTTTCTTACACTATCAACTACTCACACTATCACTACTTTCTTATATATTTGATTGCTCACATGACTTGATTTCTCACACTACATTGCATGTATTCAGCATTGATTGCTTGATGCAACATTTATTGACTTGATTTCTCTTTGTATTTGTGTGTTGAATTCCTTGTTTCATTACATTGATTGATTTGTGCATTTGCATGTTGACTTATTTTTTTCCTTCGTGACATTGATTGACTTGAATATTTCATGCATTTTTGTGTTTTATTCCATCATGACATTGATTGGAATTGATTTATTTTTTCTATTGGGTGTTATATTCCTTGATTGATGTATGACATTGATTGAGTTGACAACTTTATGCACTTGTTTGATTATTATACGATGTTTGTCTTATTATTTTGAGACACTTATTTGAGTTATGATATTGGCTCCTTTGACTACTCCATGCAATTTTATGTTATTTGATGTGTTTTTAATTACGTATATGTTGTATATTGTGTTTGTTTTTACATGTGTGTACTCTATGTTGTGTTTGTTTAGTACACTTATATGATCTATGCTCTATCTACTAATATATTATGGATGTTTGTGTGATTTCCATTGTTTGTTTCCTTTATGCTCATCTACATTGGGGACATAATACCCCTCCCACTTCCTATGATACATAGATTATTATGATTTTATAACGAAACAAATAGTCTATGACACATTACTTGCTACATATTTGACAATGATCAAATACATTGTGTCATATTTCTTTCTAGAAGCATTGCAATTAGATACACATGGTTACAACATACTTAGTTTGTGACATATATTGTTTTACTACACAATGTCTATTTTACACATTGATTGATAGATGTATCATGGACACACTTGATTGCATTTCGACTCTAAGCCCTAAATTTGATACACTACGACAATTATTTGTTGATATATTTTTTTACACATTGGATTTTAGCATCTTGACTAATAGATCATTAGTTATTACACATTGTTCATGCCACACTACTTGATTCCTCGCACTACATTTCTTTCCTTCACCATTGAGTTCTTGATGAAATTTTGATAGACTTGATTGCTCTATGTAGTTGTGTGTTGATTTCCTTGCTTCATGACATTGATTGACTCGATTGCATTGTGCATTTGTGTGTTGACTTCCTTACTTTGTGACATTAATTGACTTGATTGTTTTATGCATTTTTGTGTTGTATTCCTTTATGACATTGATTGCTTTGTGTTATTGGATGTTGTATTTCTTGATTGATGTATGATGTTGATTGAGTTGACTACTCTATGAACTTGTGTAATTATTATACAATAATGTTTTCTTGCTTGTTATAGACACTTTTTTGAGTTATGATATTGGCTCCTTTGATGCTCTATGCAATTATATGTTATTTGATTTGTTTTCTTTTATGTGTCGGGTTTTGTTATACACTTGTGTGCTATGTGTTGTGTTTTCTTGGTACACTTGTATGTTGTATTCTCTATATACTAATATATTATGGATGTCTATTCGATTTCCATTGTTTGATTACTTTATGCTCATCTACATTGGGGAAAACTACCCATCCTACTTCCTATGATACATTACTTGTTATATTCGTATAACATAACAAACATTTTATGACACATTACTTGTTACATCATTATCAATGATAAAATATAGTGTCATATTTCTTGTTAGCACTATTGCAATTTGACACACATGGTTACAACATACTTAGTTTACGACACGTTGTTTATTTTACACATTGATTGACACACATATTATGGACATGCATGATCGCATTTTTTATTCTAATCCCTACAGTTGATACACTATGATTATTTTTGTTGACATTACTTTTTACACATTGGCTTTTAGTATATTGGTGATAGATCATTGATTATTACACATTGTCCATGCCACTTTGGATGGTTACAAATTATGACTTACATTGTTGCTTGTTACACATTTCTCCATGCACATTGTTTGCTATATTACACGGTTATCACATTACATGTTGCACATTGTCTTGTTACATATTATTCGATGCACATTTGTTGCTTCTTTTGTTTCTTACTACACATTGATTTTTATTACACATTTGTTTGATATCACTTGTTGCATGTTTGTTATTGGACATACAAACTAATACTACTAACATTGGTCAAGTATGTCACGTCTTACCAATCATGTGTTTTTATGATGAGCCTATCATGTCCTAGTGTCTCACTTGTGTCATATGTCACTATGGATCTATTAGGCATTGAGTCATGTGTTGTTTTCATGTTGTTCATCCTATCAATGTTATGTTATCTAGTTGAATATTGCTAGAACACTTTTAGGGTATGTTTTATTCCTTTGATGATACATAGACATTACTCATCTTACATTGCTTTGACCGTGCAATTTTTTCATGTTATTTGTATTTAAATGTTAAATCTATCATAAACACTATTATGGCGGGTTTACTTTTACCGTAACACCCATGTTATACTTCATCAAATCAAGAGTAAAAAATTATGAGTAATCCCTTTCATCACAATTAATGCCTTCAATGATTATCAACACGCAGCAATTAAATCTAACATAAAATAATGTCTACAATCCATTTTATAGCAATGATAACTATGTGCAGTTGTAAGGGTTTATTATATCTACCTGTCCCCCTTAACATCACTCTAACGAAGTGAGTATATTATATATACATTTAGTTAAACCTTTATAACAAGTTCTGAGAACTGAGTGCAACTCCTATGTGCCAACCTTGAATAATAGACTCATTGCGATCCATCCGGCATCCGACACTTCATAATAAGAATATTGTAGTTAGACAGTGTATCCAGCTAGCTACACTACTTGGCCAAGTTTTTAAGTGAGCAATGCAAGCTTAGTTTCATGACCGCACATAATTCAAATAAACTCGTCTCTGCCACCGTAAAAAAATTTCTTTACACAGTTATCTAGATCTTAATTTCATTATTTAATAAGTTAAAATTTTCTATTTCGAATTCATATGATCTATGACTCACTTCTCAATTCGATAGTACGATATTAGTCCCATCTTAAGATCCCTATGGGAAAGATAATGACTACTTAATGACATACGTCATTAAGTACTCACTACCCTTCCCATAGCCATCTTGAGTTGGTATGGATAGGGTTCAATCGAATGGATAAGCGGGTCATACAGCCCACACTTCCTTCACTCAACATTGTCTTCATGTGTTAAAACTAGGTATGTCATATCGTTCAATGTTAAGACACCTAATCTTCCTTTGATAAGGCCTATAGTAACTTAACTTGTTACTAACATATGAAGTATCTCTCTTCATGGTATCACAACATCACTTTCGTCGCTATGAATAGGTTTAGTCGATCACGTCTTTTAAAACGATCTAAGTTTGACCTAATGGTTTCATTTAGTCTCATAGGTTTAATATCTAATGAGCATGTAACCCTTCATCTAAGAGTTATAGTTCATAATATTAGGATAGCTTAATAATGTCATACATCATGTTTATATTAATCATGTTATGCATATAATTATCCCAATTAATAATTAATGAAATAGTGCATACATTATTCGACAAAAATATGTCATAAATAATGTGTTTGATGTTGTGAAGGTACAACCTTAATTATAACAATGTGTGACTATTGTTGTCTTTGTACATATTAATTAATTAATTTAATTAATCATATTTAAATTGAAGTTTGAGACGAAGTATGATTATTTCATTTGTATGTACCATTGTTTATAACAACTTGTATTAATCGTTTTCCATTTGATTAAGTAAAGATAATGGTATAAATGTGATCATCGTTGTAATGAATTTCATCTAATAAATGATAAAGATTGTCATAGTGTTCATTCGTATTATTTATTCACAACAATAATTCTTACACTTTTCATTTAATATTTAAATAATTGCAAATACATAAACCGTTGTAAAATCAATGTTAAAAGCATTGTTACAACTCACAATTAGTATACAAATGATAAAGGTATTTATTAATCTTTACAAGGAAGAGTCCTTGTTTTTCTTAATATCATAATACAATAATTTCCATAATATTACAAATAGGCGTAATGTCTTATAAAAATTTGTGAAGTGATACTTTCTTTTTTCAATAAGTACAATGATCCCAATTGGATTTTTAAACAATAATATGTGAATAATTTGCATGTATAATATCCAACCGTAACTTATTTACTTTGTCCTACAAATTATAGGAAAGAGAGAAAGTATACATGGCCAATTCATCAAACTAACATGGATTATCCACTACAATTATGTTGTTATATTACAAACTAAATGAATATAATAAGGTTAACTTAATAGTAACCTTAACTACGTAATATATCTAACTATGTTAGTACTTCATAATGCGGATTGGAAGGTTCATTACTTAATCAGCACAAAACTCTTATCAAAGAAAGCTTCATGAAAGTATTTAAAACAAATTTAAAAGTATCTTAGAAATAAGTTGATCAACCAATCAAATTCATCTATTAAGGAAAAATAATCCTTGTTTGACTTTTAACAAATCATTCTTGTGTATGGTCTCATAATAACGTATCCTATTATTCAAAAGTATAATTAACGAAAATAGAATTTCCCTTCAAAGCATTCATTACACTTAACCACTGACCAACTAGAAAAATAGACTCCAACAACAGACAACATTACTCAATCCTTATTATTGTTATAAATGGAACAATAATAATTTCAGTATTATGAACAATTATTATTTCACAATCTGAACTCAGTCAACAATGAAGAATAAATTAAGAGTTTGTTTCTTAATCAGTCAATCTTAAAAGAAGATATTGAAACTTGATGGCAGTTGGTTTGGCTCAATGAAACACCTACAACAGAAGGATCCGGTAGTCATTTATATTTTAATATTCACTAACCAAAACTAAATATGCACAATAATTCCGTAAAGGACCAGCCTTGACTCATAGTTGCAAAATCAAGTAACTAAGAAGATTTATCATCATATCAGTCAATGAATGAGAGTTACTAAAATTCTTTTTCTTTATACTTCAAGGAGAAGCTCGTATCGAGCTGAGACAATTAACTTAATGCAAGTCCATAATTAAGTAAGAAAATATTCACAAATCAAACTTAAATGCACATAATTTATGCAAGAGTTGCAATCAAAGGAAAATGATGTTTCTTATTCATAACAGCCAATGAAGTCCAATATTTTACAATCTTCAATAATGAGCTCATATCGAGCTAGGTCCTCTACAGGTTTAGAGCAAACCCAAAATGAGAAGGAAAATGTTTAATACCAAAAACCCGTATCATCAAAAGAGTCATGGAGAATTCCTAAATAATCGTGAGCAATATTTAAGAAAAACACTTTTATCGAGCATTAATAATAACCCAGATTCCGAAAAGCATCAATTCAACCAAAGATGTTTTAAGAAAAAGAGCAAAGTTCAATCCATCTCATTGTATTCATTATAGAATTTTTCGCAGCCTAAACACCACCTCTGTTTTTCCTTCCTTATAAAACCAAAACATATCTACAAAAGTATTCTTTTTACTTAATATTCATTTCCAGAAACCAGATACCATTCTCTTAACGCAACTATTAAGACGCATACAATCATTGAAATAACATATTTAATGCAAAGTCGGAATGAACTACACAAAGATGAACCCATTTCATTATTTCCAGGAAACCCTTTTAGACAAGCATTTAATTTCAATATTTTGACAACTTTTTAAAGAAAAATAATCCAGATCGAACTAGGTGTAAAAAGCCATGCCTGAAGACTGCCAGATTTCCTTTTGCAAATTTTCCACAAATTCCTTCAAAAATCTCCAGACATATCGAACAAAACAAAACCTCCAAAGTATATCCATATTTTAAAAATATTAACGCCATAAATAAAAATAACATCTATTTTTAGCTGGTTCGACCCACTGAAACCTCAACTGAAAATAGCTCTATAATCCTCCACGCACAGCTCCAAAAGGAGAACTCGAACAGCAAAAGGAAGTGATAAAACTGGCTTAGGTCTCTCGTGCCATAGTTTTTCAAAGAAGTTTCGCCATTCCCAAAATTAAATGCATTAAATTTTACAGTGCCAACTCATGGCGTGGTTCCCTCCAATAATGCACGCTAGTTAAACGAGCGATCAAAGACTTATTCAAACCCAATGAATTTACCAAGTTTGCATGGTGGTCGGTCTATGACCAATAATTATTAAACTATCATAATGCTCTATGCAAAGTCACATTCCAATGTAATTCTAAGCCATTGATAAGGTCGATGACCTTTTAATTAAACAAAATAAAACAATAGCTTTTCCGCCATAAATAACGAAACACTATATATATATATGCTTGAGGTCTTAAACCCATATCTAACAAACATATCTTTCCAAGTTTGCATAGCTATAACCATTTTAATCATACAACTTTACAAATTTATATGGTCTAAGACCTTTACAAAATGACATTTATCAATCAATATTGAATTATGGCACGAGGCCGATATAAAACAATTTAATTTCTCCCTGTCCGAGATCATTATATCTCATTATTTGTTATTGTCAAACAAGAAATTCAAATTGTTATTCACTTTCCTCGTCGCCTACGAAGACCCTTGAAGATCATTACTAATGTCTTACAGTCTATGACCAATATTGCAACAAAAAGGTGGTTACTCAAAACATTAAGACAATAATAGTTATTTCCAAGCACTAAAATAATACAAAGTACAACAATATAACAAATTTGTCAAACATTATGAAATAATCACATACAACAAACAAGTTGGTGATCAATCATATAGTAAGAACAAGTTACGATTATTAAATAATCTATGAATGTGAGGTGACGAGTGCGGGTACAACAATGAATATAAACCTATGCACATGTCTATATACACCTATGTAATATTGACATATGTATACCTATAATCCAACCTCGTAACAACACTAATCAACTTACTTTCGTAAATTATTTAACACATCACAACTTATTTTCACAACGTAACAACAAGAAAATGTGGAGTGTGACATTTACAATCATACACATTATTGGATATTCCATTGTTGTATCTTACAAATGCTACAAACTAACTTTTGTTAATTCCTTTTATCTTATAACTTATACACAATATACTATGTTAGACGATGCACAAATTTGGTTTATATCATTGAACATGTTGTTACTCGGGTTTTACACTTTCTATTTTGAAGTTATATTATCATTTGCATCATCACTTATCTAAAAGGGAGCATATTGTGGGGGTTTTCTAACACATTCATGTGTATATCATATACAATTTTTCAAATGACACGGTTGATGATATATACCCAGTTATTACATCACAACATTTACACAACTTTTATATCATGACATTTACATGGCTTCACTCAAGTAAGCCCAATTGTTACAGATCATTTTACACGAACTTATGGAACAAGCCTAATTATTGTGGATGGTTTACACATCGCTTCACATAACAAGTCAAATTATTACTTGTCATTCATGTTTAGTTTACTCTTTCCTTGCATACAACACCATAGCTAAACAAATGTACATGTTTCATGTTTTTAAATTATTCGATTTATGTTATTTAATGATTTTTTATAAACATCTTTATTGAACTTTAATACACACAATTTGCATGTGGCAAACATGTTGACATGCGTGGCTATCACACGAAGGAGAAGGGAACACACAATTTCCAATCTCATGCATGTCTTGCCCTTATGGGAGGTTTGCATTTCACATCATCTCATCTTAATAAAGTAGTTTTTAATTACTAGATTAAAATGGGGACAAATGTAAATACCTAAATATCGACTTATGGCATTAGACAATTAGCCCTTGGCATTTATCATGGCCCATAAATCATTGTGCACTAAATTGTCTAGTACCTACACATTTTTTTCTTAACTAACACTATCACCACTAGGTTACACTTTTTATTCATCGTTAACCAATTAAAAATTCATTCTCAAAATATATAACACACATTGCCATCTTCAACTAGTAATTCACATTGTGCATTGTGCCCAAATGAAGTTGGTTGTGTAATGACAAAGAAATTTTCTCGAAGATTTTTTCCCAAGTTGACAACTTTGTCCTCCAAAGCTTTAACGATAACATTATCAATTTTAAAAATTACCCTAATCAACACAAGTGTTGTTTGAGCGAATGTTTTGTTATAATAGTCACCTATAAAAGCACATTCACATAACTCATTTGAAAGGCCTCACCTCTCATGTTTTGGTCTACCTAAGAGACCACAACAAAACATCCCATTGTTATATCGGTCTTAAACATATTCATCCCACTCTAAGTTTACATCCATTCTACAAGGCTACCCTAAGCCAATTTGCAAAGCTACATCTCACACCGCATATCATTATTGAGTGTCGAATTCCTATTAGTGTCATGTCCCCTTTTTCGAATTGAATAAGTTAGAAGACTCTTATCCTGTGTTTATTTCCTGTAGGCTAACGAGGTGGTGCAAGGGAAATAAATTTAATAATTTAACTAAGTTTGTCAAAAGTAACTTTATGTTATATTAGAAAATGCAACTCATTTTTATTATTAAAAATACGGGTAACTTTTAATAAATCTAGTCGATATCAAATTAGAAGATGAAAAGTTACTTTTGGGGGATTTCCTTGGGAAAAGCTGTCAAGTGATGTTATAAATAGACGTTAGGGGTCATTTTGAAGTATCTTTTGCCATTATCTATTTTTATATTGAGATTTTGAGTTGTTTCTTTAACTTCTAATTTCGAGGAAAAAAACCATCCATTGCTGAATCGATTTGGGGATGAAAACCCTTCAACCTTCACTAGTGACTCTATTCAGGTTTGCATCTATGCATCTAGTTAGATATTTATAGATTTCAGCTAAGACATAGTCCGATTTAAATATTACAACTAAGGCATCATCATATTTACAAATCCTATTTCAAATGGGGACGTCATCGATTTACGGATCTCAAATTAGGGCATCACATTTTGAAGGCTAACCTCACATTTTGGGGGCATTCTAAGGATGACATCATCATTTCCATCCTTTTCCGGTTTGGGTGCCACCCTTGGGAATTAACTTTGTTCACCATCGCGCATTTAGGGCATATTTTAGTTGGTTTTTGTATGGTTTTCAATTAATTAGCCAAGGCTTCTATTTTTGAAAAATGAATTATAAATCCAAATAGGGTTTCAAAGGTGTGGAAAATTTCTCTAAATTTTACCTATCTATTTATAAATAAAATAAAATAAAATTCTAGGTTACTATAATAAATTATGTTGTTTTGAAATTCAAAATTGAGGGTAATTACAACATTTTATTTCCAACAGATTAGGGTTTTTGTGAATTTTTCGTAATTTTATATTTTTTTCTATAAGGGTTTGCTTTAAAATATCGATCTAGGATTTGTTGAAAATATCGGATCTAGGATTTGTCAAGAATATCATATTTATAAGGGTTTGCTGAAAATTTCCAGATTATGATAATTTTCCCATAAGGGGACATTACAGTGGTATCAGAGTTGTGTTCTCACCAACCTATGAATCATGAGGACAGTGCAAGAATCCATGTTAGAGATGTTACAAGCTATGCAAGAATATCATAAGGATCTAAAGTCATGGATAAAAATAAAGAAGATGGAAAGGTCAAAATCTGAGCCTCAAAAATCTACAAAGGAGCAAAAAGAATTCAACATGCAAGTCAAAGGTAAGGAGATCTTATCTGAAAAGGAACCAAAGAATGTGGTTGAAAAGAAACTAACCACATTGCAGACAAGCACAAGAGGATGTAATGAGGACCTAGAAAGGTGTGATGAATGGCTAAGAAGAGCTAAGGAAGCTAAGTTGATAGCCAATCAAGCAAAACAACACCTACGAAAATTAAGGGAAAGAATTCTCCAATTGTAATGGTGGAGCATGAAGGAAAATCAGATTTGCAAGAATTTGGAGAGGATTTTTGGTTAATGCCAAATTTTCAAGTCTTCAATATAGTAGAGTTGATGCAAATTTCCCTAAGGCATTGAAAGAAGAAAATCTTTTGGATCATTCTTATGACAGCTCAGAATATGGAAGGAATGTTTCAAATCAAGAAGTTTATGAGGTGGAGTTCTAGGAAGACCTTGTTGAGAGGCATGCACATGAGAAAAGGGCCTCACCGGATACTAATGTTGGTTTTCAGCTTGTTGGAATTTTCAGATCAATGACTAATGGTAAGCAATTTGATTATCTTCATGATTATAGCAAGAAGCATGAAAGTGTTGATTTTAGCAGAAGTTTGTGGCAAGACTCTTGTCATCATGGGAAGTACCAAGAGATTGGTGAAAAGATGAAGGGTACAAAATGGAAAGAGGATCTTTTCTCTCAAATCCAAGATCATTCATGTATGATTGTGTGGGATCTTGGTGTTATAAACAAAGAGCTACAAAAGTAAGTGTTGTCATGTTAAATGTCTAAGCATGCAAAATTTAAAATTTTGGCCATGAAAACAAAACCCCCACTTGAAACCTCCTCTCTCAGTCATTGTGAACCCTTCTTCTAGCCAACATCGACCATGTCAGGAACATGTTAACATGGTTTTCAAGTGTGTTTCATGTGTAGGGAAGTATATCTAAATGGATTCATGAAGATACTAAGTTCTAAGGTGGAATAGTGTTCCTCGAGGCATAAAATGGCTATTTTTAGCCATATTGCAAAAAAAATAAATTCCGAAGATAACTACAAGAGCTTACCCATCCGGAGGTTTTGCAAAAGAGAAATGAAGAGATCCATGAAGTTTTCAAGGAATACTTTGTGGAGGCATGTGGTGTCGGGATCCATCCAAGCAAAACCGGGTCATTTTGGGTACGGGAATGTGAGCTTCAATGGAGAAAGTGACCTTGTTCTAAAGATTCTAGGAGTTCCGGAAGAGTTGAAGCTAAACAAATAGTCAATGGAAATCTCTTGGAGTCCACTACATGGTGGATATATCATTTTGATCCTTGGCCCCAATAATTTTTGTGATAGTCTAGGTCACTTGCCACTACCCCTTTGTGTTAAGAGTGACTAGGCCTAAAATAAAATTTCAAGTAGAATCAAATCTTGAAAATGGTTGGAATGAACTCAAAAGGTGTTTTGGAGTCAAAATCATATAAGGTTTGGCCTCTAAACTCCAAGATTTTCTCCCAAGCGAAAAGCAACTCTTGTGTTCTATTCTCATTGGCAGGATGACATCAACATGTTTTATAAGCTTGAGTGCACTTTTCACCTTCCTCTTTTTCCCTTTTCCCTTGTCCCTTGGTGCAAAGGGACAACGGGGGACACAAAAGTGCACCCCTATTGATGAGTTAAGTTGTGTCACTTAAAACATTGCAACTTGGCTCCTAGGCTAGTTTCACAACTCAAAATCATGACCCCTTGGCGCACTTTTTCACTCTTGTTGTCCCCCTTTTCCCTTGGTGTAACAAGGGGATAGTGGGGACACAAAAGTGTGCCCCCTTGTGGTGGATTGAGTTTCTTCACTTAAGACAACTCAACTTGGTTGCTAGGCAGGTTAATAACTCACCATTTTTCACTCACTTGTCCCCTCCTCATGACAAGTAGACCCATGACACATTTTTCAAGGCTTTTTGTCCCTTGTCCCATTGTCCCAACATCCAAGGGGACAACAGGGACACAAAAAAGTGCCCCCACCTCTCCTACTAAGCTCTTGTCACATGCAAAACCTCCTCATCAGCCCCCAGAGACCCATTTTCAGCCCCTCCATCTTCCTCACATGTTTTCCCACTGTGACACTTGGCATAATCTAGTAGAAAGTAAACTTTGGTGTCCATGTTTCCCCCTCACCTCATTTGTCCCCTATTTTTGTGGGTGTAACTCACCCTCTAACCCCGACTCGACTAAAATGGGTTAAGCCTGGGTTGAGTTTAAGGTGAGTTAAGGTGCACAAAGGAGTGAAATGGTTAAGTATAAACACTTAGTCAATTTTGCAATTTTCAAATGCATTATTCTTCCCCCAAAACTCCATTTTTGTACATTGTATGCTGCTGAAAATTTCCAGAACCCCCATGCTTGAAAACATAATTTTTCTCATAACTTGCAAAACCCTGCCTCAAAATTCCTTGAAATTTCACTAGTGTCCTCCTTGCAAAAATGCCTTTTCTGTTGAGTATAATCTTACCCCCATTGATGGTATGAGTGATTTTTACAACCAAAAAGAAAATTTCAGCCATTGCACTTGCCTTTTCAAATCTATAAAAATATGGCGATTGAAAACCTCTTAAAAATTGGAGCAAAGCATCCCGGAGAAAAACCTAAAATTTTGAGACCATTTTCATCCCATTCCAACATCCAGAGGACCACCTTCTATAAATAGTAAGTTGTACAAGTCCTCACATTCTAAAAAATAGTAAGTTTCATAAATGGGCTACTTTCCATGTCACCATCACTCCTTTCAAGACAAAAACACTCAAAAGTGACAATTTGAGAAACTTGCTAAAAATAGACATCTAGGGTGGGACTTGCTAAAAATAGTAAGTGTTGGGATTGGGGTCAAATCATTCATACTCATCCATCTCCCATCCATTTCACTAACTCTTGGTCACCATGAAGGTCAAGTATTTTGGTTTAGAGCCAATTTGCACATTAAACATTGAGTATCCCAATGTGGGTGACAATGATGTGACAAACATGGACCTGGAGGATTTGAAAGCTAGGATGTTGAGTGAACCTCATGAACCTATGTGGAGGAAAATATATTCTCAAGTGGGCTATTCAAAGCAAGTGGTCATCCATTATTTGTTCAAAGCACAAAGCTAGTCCTAACTTGTGCCCAACATTATGACCCAAACTCAAGAACAATTTTGGCAAATGACAATTCAATTCTAGCAGTCCTCACTCCAAAAGGTATCTCTCAATGTTTGTAAATTCCCACTTGTAACAACATGGTGATCATCACTCAGGAATTTTCCTCTCAAGAATGGGCAAGAATGGATTCATACTTACAAGGCTTGGTAGTTGGATCATGGCTCAAACAGGGAAGGAAGCCCTCTCGGATTCCCAAAACTTGGTCTCGAAGTGAATTCCATGAAGCATACTCGGATGCAATAGTCCTACTTTGAATAGGGTGATGGGAGAAGAAACTACAAAAGACTTCCAAGACTAGATGGCTCAATTCATTTTGGTGGTCACAAAGGAGATCAAGATGATTGATTGGGGGTATCATAAGCAATAACATTCACCAAAAATTGTTGTAGTTTCCCACATCTAATAAGTTCACAATGACTTCTTATCTAGTGTATGCCCTCACATACACAAGGCCCTTCTAAGGTCTCTCCTTTGCCTCAAATGTGCCACAAAAATTCTCTAGCATATGAGAAATATCCTCAACTCACATATCGGAAAGTAACTCTCACTTCTCTAGGGTGAATGATGCATTCACCATGTATATCATAAGGTTACTCGAAGGAAATCCCAAAAAAGAATTTCACCTCAAGTAAGGATGGTTGATTGAAAAATATGGAAGTTATTTCATTCAGTTTCCCACCTTCACCTACATCATTAGAGTTGGAGGTTTGATCTTACACCTCACAAGTTACCAAGGTACCCAAGTGACAAGATCATCATGATTGAGTTGTGCAGCAGTTGTCTCATGTTCACACCAGGTGCAAAAGTGCAAAGAAGAAAGGTGTATCTTTCCCTATTTCCCTCGGGATATACTCATGCAAAAATGTAATGGATGTAGTGAACATTGAAACCTCCTTTATAACCTTCAATTTGTATTCCTATGTATCTCGACCAGATTTTGATAGTAGGAAGATCCCCGAGACTTTCCTTTTACCAGGTTTGCATCACATTCCACAAATTGAAGACTATTGGGCCAATAACTGCACTGATGATTTTGAGGTCATGAGGTGAGACTACATGAGAATGATTGTAGATCAAATGAGGGATTTCAAGTTTGAATGGTTTGTAGAAGGAATGAATGATGATGGATCTAATCTATTTGATCTTGAGTACCAAGTAGTGCAATCATCTCCTCTTCCCCCAACTCACTCCATGGAACATCTGAGAATCTAGTGACATCAAAGAAAGAACCATGGCAGTGATTCAGAGATCAAAGATTGGTTCAAGTGAAAAGAGGCCTCTTTCATTGAATCTAGGTGGTCTATTGGCTCCATCCAAGAAAGTGTCTCTCACTTCTTCTCTCAGAGTACCTAATAGGGTCACAAAATCTGCTCATTCAAAAGAATCTTCTAAGAGGAAGCTTGTAGAAGCTGAGTGCACTAAAGTTTCTCCCCTAGAGGCTTCACAAAAAGGAAAAGGTCAAGAAAAATCCTATTGAGCCACTTGAGCTAGGAGAAATTGACCCATCTCAATCTCCTAATCATCCCCAAAATCCAAGTGTTTCCTCAAGGTAGTTGAGTCATCCCATCTCGATCAAGCTCTAGTTCTCATATCAAGCACCCGAGAGTTCCTCCGTGCCTGATTTCATGTCTACACCAGCTAAGAACTTTCCCATGGGTACAAGAGTTTACTTGGAGGAGAATCAAGAATAGTGCAACAACAACACACCTAACTTTGAGGCCATCTCAAAGTACATCAAAACCAAGTGCACCAAGAAAGCTCAAACAACTTCTCGTTTCTTCACTAAGGCTTCTGGATCTCAATATGTGGAAGTTACATGTCCTAAAGTGATCAAACCCATGGGAGAGATGACATCATGATGATTATGAGATGACTAGGATCTCCTTGGGGGCAGGCCACACACGAGGGAGATGTGCATTTGTTCAAAGAGTTTGCAGCTCGATTGCTCACAAGAAATGAAGAGAATAAGCATATTGTGGAACAACTTGAGGAGCATGTGAGAACCCTAATTGATTATGTGCAGTCATTCCTGGAGCCCAATGTAACACCTCTTCCTCCGGTTGAAGATATATCTCCTATCAGTAGCTTTGATCCCCAAGTGATCAAGAGATCTCAAGGGTACACTATGCAAGGGAGAGCCAATGATAAATGGGTGGAGAAGATCCTTGAAAAAGGGAAGGTATTATTTCCTAGATTCTCTCTCTATTCAATTTTTCCTAGCCATTATTTCCAAGGTGAAAATGACAAAAATAGATCGAGAAAGAAAGATCCCATTGGGATAGTGTTTTCCCATTGGTATATGAGATGAGTTGTCTTGATTCTCACTCCTTGGTGAGAAAAATGTGTTTCACATTTGTCTCTCGATAATTTATCTCTCATGTGGTCACACATGAGTGTCAGTGTGATATGATAAATGATGTTATTTCAAAACTTTGAGTCTTGTGAGGAACATGCATCAAAATCTTGGAAGATGTCAACAAAAGTGTGCAGAAGCTCGATCACCTCCACTCAATGAACATTCATCCTTGGAGGGACTCCTAAGCTCCTTCCAAGAATTGGTCCAGAAAGAAGCAAGAGATCCTTTCTCCTTCAATGAGGATACATTTGGAATCCCTCACGAGATTATTAGAGGCTCCATCTCTAATACCGCAAGAGATCATAAAGTTTGGTTCACACAGTGCAAGACCATTGTGGTATTTTGAGACTTGGATCAATGTTTTGGGATGTTCACATTCACAGTAGAGAAGGTTGCACTCACACGCAACTCTTAGTTCAAGCAAAGAGGTCAAAGGCAAGGAGTTCATCCTAGAGCATTTCCACAGAGTTCACCAAGAGCAAGCTCTTCATCATCAGAATCATCCTCCTTGATTGATCACTCTCTTCTTCTCTCTCTTCTCTCTCTCTCTACATTCTAATTCTTCATTGGGAATGTACTTTTTGGATTTTTTGTCTTATTCACTTAAGTGACCTTTTAATTTTACATTGTAAGAGTTTATTTTTCATTAATAAGAAAAGGACTCATCTTTATTCCTATAGGAATATGAAAGGTCACAAGTGGTAGGAATGTGAAAAGTCACTTGGGGGGAGATGAAGAGACATTTTGTAAGGCTATATATTGGGATGGATTCTCCATTCCAAGGGGTTGATAGCTTTTGTTCTCTTACTACAAGCAAGAAGCTATTTCTTCTATTCCTTGTCTATGTTCTTCTACTTCCTACTTTTCAACTATGCAAGCTTTGTAATCTTGTATAACCAAGAAATAACTTTGTATCTTTGAGGAATAAATCAATAGAACTTTGTGTCTTTGATTTGTTAATCTATCATTAAGAGTAGTCATAGCTAAAGGGACTTCTCAGAAAGGACAAGTTGCTTGGGCAGCAAGTTGCTTAGTGGTGGAGAGCATGCAAACTATTTCATCTTTTGGTAAGCAACATAGTCTTTATGTTGATATTCAAATGCTTCCAAAACAACATAGTATGGTGTTCAATAATATGTCCCCGGGATCACTATCAGATAGAGGTTTCCAACATGCCATAGAGTTGAAAATTGGTTGTAAGCATGCCATTATTACTCCTCATTTCTCAAAGACTGATTTGAGATCAAGCCACCATCAGATCTTTGTTTGTAAGGGAGGTGTGCACAAGACAACTTCCAGATGCCTTATTAGACACATTGAGTTCTTGGTCATGCCATTCAATTTGACTAATGTTCTGCTATGTTCCAATTCATGGTGAATCAAGTATTCAGTGGTCAACTGAGACAATTTGTTTTGATAAATTTTTATGATATTCTGATGTGTAGCAAAGCATGGAAGGATCATATGAGACACCTAGATTTGATCCTTGGGATTCTAGAGAAACAAGCTCTATTTGTAAAAGAATTTAAGTGTGAGTTTGGGGTCACAAATATTTTATACTTGGGCCATGTCATCATCACGTCTTCTATTCTTCATTTCAAATTTCTCACAACCATTTGTGGTAGAATGTGGTGTTTCAAGAGAAGGTATTGAGACCATATTAATCCAAAAGGGGGACTCCATTAAGATGGAGAGCATGAAGTTGAAAGATTCAGGAAATAGTTTCTCTATTTATGACAAGGAGATTCTTGCCATCAAGCATGTTTTGGTAAAATTCAGACATCACTTGGTTTATGGTAGATGTGTGGTTGAGACAGATTGCAATGGCTTAATTTTCTTGGATCAACATGATTTGAATGATGAACCACAAAGGTGGGAAAGGAAAATCCAAGGTTATGATGTTGATATAAAAGGGAAAAAGCATGTAGTTGATGTCTTTTCTAGAATGGTTGTTCTTTGTTCTATTTCTGTCATTTATGGTGATTGGAAGATTTCAATCATGGTAGATTATGCCAAGAATACATTTGCTGCTAACATTTTAGATGGAAATGTGAAGGATGAAAAATATGTGCTAGCAAATGGTCTCATTTTGAACAAGGATAGAATCTTTCCAGTACTTGAATCTGAGATAAAACAGAAGATTTTGAAAGCTTTGCATGATATACCAATTGTGGGACACTCTAGATCCTACAATATTTGTAGATATATAAGAAAGAGATTCTCATGGTGGAGCTTTGAGGAGGATCTCAAACACATCAGGGAGTACATCACCTACCAACAGAATGAAGTAGAGCATGTCTTCCCAGTAAGTTGGTTGCAGCCATTGCTTATTCCCCATCAAGATTGGAAAAGTATGTTCATGGACTTCATCACAAGTCTTCCCAAGGTACATGGTAGAGACTGCATTTATGTTGTTGTGGATAGGCTAAATGAGTATTCATACTTCTTTGCCATTTATCTAGAATTCAAAGCACATCATATGGAAGAAGTATATCCTTTCACTCAAGGTTGTCTACACATAAGAGTATGGGATCTAGGTGATATCTCGAGATCTATCAAGGGTAGTAATAGCCAATTACGGTTATATGGCAAAGGAAACAAACCAAGGGTTGCCATTATCAAAATTTCCAACCTTAGGACTGTTATCATCACAGATTCCTGTTGCTGCACTATACCAATTATAGCCCTACAAGTGTTTTCAGTCACAGGGTTGCTGATTTTTCAGGGTCTCAACAAAGATATGCTGATTATTACTGTTGTGAGAAGATTTCAATCATTGATTGTCTATTTCCAGCCTCTAAATTGTTGATAGTGATGATTTATGCAAACAATTTTTCAGCATTGCTGCTGTTATATCATTTTCACACTACTGATTCGCGAAATTTCAAACTTCAAATTGTTGTTAGCAATCAAATACAACTTCATATTTGCAGGATTTGAGGAACTTTCCTTACACTATGCTATTTGTGAAGGATTTCAGCCATGGGATCAGTTGGAAACAATCTTTCCCATCACCATTTTGTTTCATAATCCAAGGGAGGATCCAAACTTTTCAGTTCATAAGTATATTAGAGTGGCACAACAAAAGCCAACTACATCACAAAAAGGTAATGGTAACTTGTTATGTTTGCATCCTCATGATCTGTTGTTTGTGGTCAAAAGTCAAGAAGATAGTTCACTAAATAGATCAACATATAATGTTGCACATGCTTGTGGCCATCATGGGGAACAATTTCATGATAATTCACAGTCAAACAACTTGGTGAAGCAAATATGGGATTACAAATTCCCAAGGATGAAATGGAATCCGTGTATTACAAGATGGCCATTTAGGGAAATCTCATGCATTTGAACTTGTGATTGTTTGAGGGCAACTAATTTTGGAAGTGGTGGATTGTTATGTCCCCTATTTTTATTGAATAAGTTAGAAGACTCTTAGTCTATTTTTATTTCCCATAGGCTAATGGGGTGGTGCAAGGAAATAAATTTAATAATTTAACTAAGTTGGCCAAAAGTAACTTTATGTTATATTATAAAAGGCAACTTATGTTTTATTATTAAAAATAAAGGTAACTTTTAATAAAGCAAGTCAATATCAAATTAGAAGATGGAAAGTTACTTTTGGGGCTTTTCCTTGGGAAAAGTGTCAAGTGAACTTATAAAAAGGCGTTGGGAGGTCATTTGGAAGTATCTTTTTGCCATTATCTACTTTTTCATTGAGAATTTGAGCTACTACTTCAACTTCTTCTTTTAAGCACGAAAAAGTCTCCATTACAATCAAATTTAGGGACGAAAACCCTCTAATCTTCAGTGGTGACTCCATTTAGGAGTTGCATTTGTCCATCCAAATCAAAGATTTACGAGGTTTTCAACTAGGGAATCATCACATTTACAAATTTTAGTTAGGGCATCATCGTATTGACAAATTTCAGCTAGAGCATCATCATATTGACAGATCTTAACTAGGGCATCACAATCCAACTAGGGTTTCAATGTGGAAAATTTTAGTAAATTGTACTTCTATTGTTTGCAAGTTAAATAAAATAAAATTTGGGTTGTTGCCATAAATTGTGTTTAAAATTTCATAAATTAAGGGTAATTCATGTATTTTATTTCCAGTAAGGGTTTTTGTGAATTTTTAGAATTTTATATTTTTCTCTATAAGGGTTTGCCAAAGAATATCTCGATCATAAGGGGACAATACAATTAGGGTTTTCATTCCCAAACACATTGCAATATACATCTTGCACACATACATTGGGTAGGGAGCTACATGGGTTTGATGCCTCTTAAGAGTATTGTTATGTACACATGGCAAGGGCCACTCAACCGAATTAGACTAACCCCTTTTAGATATCCAAGCAAAGAAGAAGAAACCCTAATCGAGTTATACAAATGTGATCATAGAAGTTCAACCAAGAAAGAGAAACTACAAACAAAGAGGAACATATTGTGCGAGACAAGACCCAATCACAATGACAAGAGGACAAAAATGTCCATCCTGGTAAAAGTCATCCAACCAACCGTCCAAAGTAGGCGTTTTCGTCCTACACTCAATTTCACATCTCCGTATTTTCAAGCTAACTTGATGACATTGTGCACTCTTCCCGCATACTCTCGTATCATTGTCATCCCATCTCAATATAGAATTAATACAATCTTCTCTAACCCTAACTTGTACTTACATTGATTAGCTCACGTTCAACAATTTTTTGTTATTTATTTGGACATGATTTAAGATCTCAATGCTTGTTATTATTTATTATAATATGATATTATTTCATCTTTACACAATTGTTTAATGTTTTCATTAGATTATCCCTAACATTTGTGTAACAAAATCTTTTTATCAAAGCATCGCTCTAGTTTTACCACATGATAAAGAATAACACTTCAAATAGTACCTAAATTTCTGCACTAATAGATCGGTATTGGACTGAATTCTTAGCTTTTGGTGGATAGGTGCCTAAGAGGATAATTAGGATAGTCCAATTTGTTACAACCTTCCTAAATAGATGCAATAATATGATAAGATACATTTATATGTCTTTTGAACTCCCAAACCCACTATGGAAGGGTAAGAGTAGGGGCATGCATAATAATGGTCCTCAATTGCTGAATAGAACATTATTTTTAAAATTGGAAATGCATCAATCATATCTATTAATCAAAAAATAGAGTACATAAAATGGTTCACAATAAAAGGCGGCCCGTTGGTATTCACAGCCCAAAATATCAACCACCGCGAAAAAACACAGCATAAGGAATGTTGTTATCACATGCTTCATGAAAAACAAACATCAACATATCCTTTTATAAATGGCAGACAATAATATGTAAGACCAAGAAATGATTTTAGTGACTTCGTAGCCTTAGGGATTTGGATTTGTACAATTGCTTGTATCTTTATCTTGGTTTGCCTTCAACACATCACTTCCAATTACGTATCCCAATAATCTATCATAAAGAAACAGAAAGTTGTGTTTTTAAAAATTCAAGGATATCCTAAAAATTCAACTTCTTTCATACAACATGCTAAGAAGTCAACATGAATATCCTTTAGCCCATTAACTGCCCTATCATCAAGACATGTCGTGAGCTCATTATCGCCATCTCAACAAATATAAACATACTATATTTCAATATAAAGTAGGTGAATGGCATCGCCCAAATTGCATTCTATCATATGAGTATATATGCCATGTTACAATACAAAAGTAGCTTTAGTTTGTCGTCTTCTATTATTCTTATCTCAGTATATTCAAAACCCCATCCAAAAAAGAAAACATTGCATTTCCAACTACTTTTCCCAATTTGGAGTTCGCAAAGATCTGGAAAATGGGTCCTTCAAAGTTATTGCGTTGAACAATTCTTTGTAACTTCAACAGACTCAGTTTATTAGTGTCCTTTAAGGAAATAGCTACTGGTAATACTCTCGTTCAAGGTTCCTAGTACCAATAAATAATAGAAAATCGTGTATGTAAATGTGACATTTTCTCCATGCCTACAATCAACATTTCCCATATATCATGGGACATATTTAGCAAAATTTAATATGATCGTGATCTTTACCTTTAATCCAATAGTTTACATAGTGTACAGACCAAGAGAAAATTTGCGCGTAAGGTCACAATAGTTACTATGAGTTTCAATGCTCTATTGTTTGTGTAATGGTCTTGGATGAGAAGAATATAGCCTCGACTTTCCGCAGACCTTCCAAACCCTCACATAAACTAGAGAATCCTAATGTCTGCACCCAGCTATGAGTTTCAATGCTCTATTGTTGGTGTAATGGTCTTGGATTAGAAGAATGTAGCCGTGTCCTTTCATGGACCTTCCAAACTCTCACATAAACTAGAGCATCCTGATATGTAAGCCCATAATTATGGTTTGTACTTTGTACGTGAAGTTACACTCTATTGTGTTTAACTTCATGGGATAGCTTTGACAAATGCATATATAGTTTCAATGTCGTATTTCACACAATTAATAATCTTGAAGAAAGCCAGTTTCATATTAATTGCTTTAACTCCTTAAAATATTCCCCTTCTACATTTCAGGACAACTTTTGAATCGTTCTTACTCGGAATACCACTCTTTCCATATCTTAAAAACAATGCAACAATCAAGACGAAGTATTTGGTTGATGGCACTTGAAGATGGGAAAAATCACACGGATACTTCACAGAAAGAAACATAGAAAGGATAGATAGCATTGGTTCCAATCACACAGGCCCCTCAAGGAGAGTCGTTTTACAATAACACTAACTCAAAAATTGGAAAGTCTCCTTTGCAACATAATGAAATATGTTTCTGCAATTTTTATATTTAGTCTTACAAACTTTCTAGTGGTTCTACCTATTTAATCCACACAAAAAAATTATCAGCCCAGTGTCCTGTCAACTCCACATTTCTCTGCATTCTTCATTTTTGGTGTGGACACCAAAAAATAATTTGGGCTTTCCTAAGAACTCCATAATTACAAAATATGAGATCTGACAGAAGCAAAAAAATGATCAAAACATTAGGGAAAGAGCACACTAACAATAATCAGCATTCCTGCATCCTTTATTCATAAACAACATAATGCACCATGTTTTTGGAACCAGAAAGATGTATTTTACAATATTTGTATACATTGTCACAAACTTCAAAATGAAATTGACATTTAGTCTTTAAGACACTAACCAAAATAGTCAGTTTTCTATGAAATGCACGTCCCCCATTCTTTTTTTTTTTATATATGTTTGTCATTTGGATATTTAGTTATGCGGGCTTCTTAAAAGCCCCACATTACTGATATCTCTTCTAAACAGAAAAAAATCCTTCAAAGTTGTTACAAAGGAAAATGGATGCAATAATCAACTTCGGGCCATCCTCATTTTGCAAACAATCTCCAGTTCAAAATTTTCTACAGAATTACAGTTTCATATCTTTTCTACCTCAAGGTAGAACCAGATTCCATACCAGAAAATCATTGGAGCACCTCACAAAAAGACCGACCCTCAGAAAGGGATTCCTGAAAATACTTTGTAGAATAATACAGATTGGGGCAGGAGAGGGCATTCAACATCCAAACATTTTTGAACAAGCTTTCTTGATCTTGAAATCTTGGTAAACTATGCATGTATTGATGTCTCTCAGTATTGTTCCAGGGCATCATTTGCAAGTAGTGCTTACCACAACATACATGTGACCAGACAACATATTTCTCAAATGTTAATATACAGAAATGATGCACGTAAAAACCATATCTGACCAGGGAAAATTCCTCTTCCAAAAACAAAAATTTAGAACAAACAATACATTTACCTTGGAAATACTGAAGCAATATCTGAGGCCTTAAAATTCAGATAGATGTTTTCCTATATTCTAACGCATCTGCAATTCTGTTTACATATACCAGATCAGTACTCCCTCCCAACCTTTCTTCCTTGGCCACATTCATGTCTATGTGCACATGCACAAAGATTTACCACTTAATCAAATCTCTGGGCTAACATTAAAAACAGCTTTTGGTAGTATATGGATGATCCATAAATATTACAATTCCAAGCACCTTGCAAACTAGAGGAGTTAAAATGCATCAACATACCTTGCTCTCGTATTTTGTAATGCTTGGAGGATTTCCATTGTTGTCTTCACCCTTTGATTTGATAACCTTTCTGCTTCATCCTCGAGTAAGAAACTTGAGAATTTGAGCAAAGTATGTAGCTTTGTCTCCATTCCAGCTATCTGTTGGTCAAGATCAATTAAAAACTCTGATAGGAGTCGATCCTTTGATGATTTCAACAAGATCATCATCTCTGTTCCCAGTGTAACTTTTTAAGAGCTTCTCGGTATCTACTTCCTGAGTTATCTGGTTCTGGCTTTCAGTGGCACCAATGACGTTGGTTCTCAGTTTTTTTCATTCATATCAGTTTTCTTGCTATCTGGATCAAAATGCTCTTCTAAATTCTCCATGTTAAGAGGCATATCTTCTGTGGAGGAAACAACTCTAACTGGACCTTCACTGTCTTGTCCAATATCCATTTCTAAACGAGTAGAAGCTAATATTTTCATTAATTGGGCTTCCTTTCCTGAGATTGCCTGTCAACAGATGGCCACATTTGAAAGCCAGAAACAAAGAACAATACGCGATTTCATTGACAACCATTTTTCTCTCCTCATACCATCAGATATGCATTCACAAATGATGTTTTAAAACATTGTTAAGTTATATATTATATAAAATGGAACAAGTTCTGTAATTCAACTATAATCCAAAATTTTATTCACATTACGACCATAATAGTTTAAGAAACCATCACAAAGGTACTGGCGACATCGAGGAAGGACATAATTGCTGATTGGGAATAATTATCTTTTCACCTATAGAGAAAGAAACTATCCTAACATGTATGGATTAACAAAACAGTAAATGGGACTCAAGTGAACATTCAGGTTCAAAATAAGGAGAATGCACAAGAAATCTCAGACCTAAGTCTAATGGCAGTGCCATAAGGAATAGTAATAAAAACGAATGGAAAGTAAGAAACTGCATGCATGTTCAAAATAAAAAGGAGTGCACAAGAAATCTCGGACCTAATTCTATGGAAAAACCAAATATAATAGCAATAAAAAGGAATAGAAAGCAAGAAATTTATATAGGGTACAGCTAGTTTCTAGATTGTACAACCAAACTCAAGCATCGAATGTTGTGCAGTAAGGCTAGAACCCAATATTATATTTTTGCTCATTCTTATTGCTTATAAAGCTTCAAATCTTACATGAGAGGATATGATTCACTATAGTCTATTTTAAGATGATACATGTGATGGTTTCTAGCTATAGGATAATAAGTGGTTGTCTACATTCAATGATGTTTATCTTGGCATCTGATGATATGGATCTCAGAACTTAAATCGGAAATCAAAGAGACTAAAGAGATTGCACCAAAATGGTATGTTTACACTCTCCATTAGTACAAATTCAATAGATGTACAATAATGGGGGTGTGTGCCAGCCGTATACGACTCGCACATGGAAAAAACAAAAGGAGAACTTTTAAAAGCTAGTTGTTGAAAACCAATTACAGAATTATTTACAAAAGTCAAACTCATCAATTCCTCCCTGCTGAGAGAAAATCGTCCCTGACTTCCACATTAGGTGAGGAAACTTAAACACAAGTAGTCTTAAGAACTAATTGGCTTGTGGCAGAGGAGAACCGTTGTGTGTTACTAGGTGTATAGTGGTTTTAGTATTAGGATTGGTGCGAGTCTGAACATCGAGCAAAGTATGTAACGTCCCACTTCTGGGACCAATGGAAATTAGGCAAACAGCCAACTCCTTCAATACACCAATCAATTGAAAATAGCAAACCACTTGAAACCAGTTGAGTAGTTGACTCAATAAACCCAAAGATAAGGGTTTAATGGCCTTAACTCATCAACTAAATTCCACAATTAATGTATACTGCTATAATTTAAATCTGATCACTGTACTTACATAAATGTAAACAAATGACAAACCACTGTATCTATTTGCCCTCATGGAGGTCGCTGAAACATTCATACCATCTGATCATATATTTCATGCATGGATTGTTACAAAATAGGTGATAAAGACTGCATACAGATCAGGTTATTCTCCTCACATAGTTTGCTGTTACAGGATCTTCAAATTACCTCTATATCATGCAAAGAAGAGTTACCATGCACGGTAGGAACCAATCACAAGAAGGAATGTTCAAACAGGATATGTCGCTGCCCATTAGGCTTCAATTCATCATTAACACATGCATTCAAACCCAGTCGCTACCCTCAGACATTAACAGCCCTAAATGGGACCCAAAATATGTGGAATCGAAATCCAAAAGTATTTAATATTATACCTCAGTACATTCACCCAGATCGCTGAATTTAGGAGAATCAGATCATGCAAAAATCCCAGTTGCTAAGCACAGAAGTCAGCTGAGAAATAGATACATGAAAGTCACTGCAAAAAGATGAACACTTCCACACCATGTGAGCATTAAAGATATGCAATATTATATTCAACAACTAAGCCCAGATTCGCTGCCAAGATTAGTTCTAAAACCACCAACAATCATGCCATTACAAGCCGCTGGAGCCTGATAAAAATGCACTAATAGTTCGCTGCTTATATGAGGGTCAAAACATGTGACAAATATCTGACAATTCACCTATAATGAAGTCGCTGTTTGATGGAAACAATGGCAGATCTTATTCTATCAAAACCAGACCATATTAATGAGATTTACCTTGCCAATTATTGCCCAAAACAAATCGCTGCCAAAGGAAATAATATCATGCATTAAACTTGATCAATCCACACTAAATGGAGCAAGCAATCAGTCCCCAATCACCATAGAAGAAGTCGCTGTAATATAAGACATAAAAAATGTGCAAAGGCTAGTCGCTGCACACTCAGGAACATATGCAAACAGCTCACAAATAATAGGAAAGGAATCGCTAGGGTTTTACTATGTATTCCACATGAAATCACAGATTTTAGATAAGACACAGCAGCTTAAACTCCAACCACAGCCAACCAAAATACATCAAGTTCAGCGCCGAACTTATCTAATATAAATCACTCTAGCAAGAGCACAATCATATATAGATCTTGGTCGATTTCCCTCAAAGATTAATCTAACACTCAGCTGGTCGACTTTGCATTAGATTTGGCATACAAACAGCTACAAACATCAATGACAAGTCGCCAGAGCTAGAAAGGGAATCACCAACAAGGAGATTTGCAAAACTCCTGAAAATACTTCAATTCAATTTCATAACCACCTCACTAAACTCTCACGCAAGAGAGAGAGAAGGAAAACATTAATGGGCATGCATCCCAACTCCAAGCATGGAGTATCAAATAAATCTCATCATAACATAAGTCTCATAATGATCCTAGCTCTCCTTTTATAAACAAGGAGGCACAAAATTCGAAATCCCTAGGAGAGGGAAATCATTAAATAAAAGCAGTTTATCCTCCCTAGGTGTGGCATCCCCTTTTCAAAGGGTGATTTTAATATTAAAAGCCACCTAAATATTATTTAATTAATTCCCCTTTTTAATTTGCATTTTGGGAATTTAATTAAATAATTAAATACATTACTTGCTCCATAAATATTAAATAATTAAATAAATATTGTTTTATAATGTCAAATGATTAAAATCACTCTCTAGGCAATATTATCTAATTATTTAATATAATTTTCCCCTTGCAACATCCCAAAAGCCCACGGGGAATGATAGGCTAAGGGTCTTCAAAAATGGGGACATTACAAAGTATCCCTTGGCAATGGATGCACAATGGATGAAATCCGAATTCGGATGAGTGATAGAAAACTTCTCCTCCAAGAGAGATGACTCGTGACTTGAGCTAGCTCAAATCAACAAAATCATGGATGCCAAGCTTAGCTAGAAGACCAAAGCGAGGAGTATTGGACCTGATTGTTTGAAGAAAAGTGTTAGGCTCATTTATGATAGGTTTCGTAATAGATTTGCAAAACTCCCGAAAATACTTCAATTCAATTTCATAACCACCTCACTAAACTCTCACGCAAGAGAGAGAGAAGGAAAACATTAATGGGCTGCTACATCCCAACTCCAAGCATGGAGTATCAAATAAATCTCATCATAACATAAGTCTCACAATGATCCTAGCTCTCCTTTTATAAACAAGGAGGCACAAAATTCAAATCCCTAGGAGAGGAAAATCATTAAATAAAAACAGTTTATCCTCCCTAGGTGTGGCGTCCCCTTTTCAAAGGGTGATTTTAATATTAAAAGCCACCTAAATATTATTTAACCCTTTTTAATTTGCATTTTGGGAATTTAATTAAATAATTAAATACATTACTTGCTCCATAAATATTAAATAATTAAATAAATATTGTTTTATAATGTCAAATGATTAAAATCACTCTCTAGGCAATATTATCTAATTATTTAATATAATTTTCCCCTTACTGACATCCCAAAAGCCCACGGGAATGATAGGCTAAGGGTCTTCAAAAATGGGGACGTTACAAAGTATCCCTAGCAATGGATGCACAATGGATGAAATCCGAATTCACGGATGAGTGATAGAAAACTTCTCCTCCACGAGAGATGACTCGTACAACTTGAGCTAGCTCAAATCAACAAAATCATGGATGTCAAGCTTAGCTAGAAGACCAAAGCGATGAGTATTGGACTGACTTTGTTTGAAGAAAAGTGTTAGGCTCATTTATGATAGGTTTCTCTAATGTCCCCTTTTTTGGGACATTACTAATATCTATTTTCATTTGCATTGTAACCCCTTGGCATGCCTAGCGCTACAAGTGGGAGTCTCTAGTTAGTTTAAATGTGCACATAGGATAGTTGTTTTTATTATTTAATTAAAAATAATAAAGTGCACATAGTCTTAGTTTATTAGAGACTTTATTATAATGAGAGTTTATGTTTTCCCTCCAAAAGGGAAAAGGTCGGTCATTGGATATTGCACCCCTTAGTTCTATAAAAGGAGGTCGCATTTCCTTTAGTGGGTTATGTTGATTGAACTTTTGAAATTACTCCATGCTTGGAGAAATGGGATGTATGCCCTAGCTTTGAAGCCTTCTTGCAATCATTGTTGAGTGAATCTATGCATTGTTTCTCCATTCTAAGCATTGGCGACTTGGTTTAGAGTATGTTGGTGCATTTATTTGAGAGTAAATCTGCATTGTATGTGAAGGGTTTGAAGTACTTTTGTGACTGTTATTGCTGCTGCAATTTATTTAGCCATAGCGACTAGATTGGGGTTTATTCTATCATGTTTTGAGATCATATGTGCTAGATCTATAATCTGTTGTGTTTAATTAATTATTTCAGAGCAAGGGCTGATATTTTGAGGTGTTTTGGAAGGGTAGAAAGAGTTGGAATTTATTTATATAATTTATTCTAACCCTAACGACTTGGTTTCAGATTTCGGGGGCTGTTTTGAGGGTTTTAATGCTCAAAAAATTCAGATTTTTAATGCAATGGAAAGCCCTAAATTTCTAGTTTATTTTGCATTTTATTTCATGGAAAAACATTGAGTATTGAATGAGTTATGAATTTTAGAAGATTTCAGCTGTCTGCAAGCTATCTGGTTGTTATTAATTAATATTTATTTCAGATCTGCAGTTTGGGATCAATTTAATATTGGATTTGGTTGTAGAAATTAGGAGGAATAAGGAGAAAGTAATTTTATAATTTTGAGTTGAATTGATGTGTTGGCTGTGCGAAATCTGATTTTAGAATATTATTCTTCATATTTTTGTGGCCCAAAATCCAAAGTTTGAAGGTTTTTGCTTGGATGGTTAAGCGGGAAATAATTTTGGAAGATTGCAGCAGTTGGGGTGTGATTATTAATTATTTTTCAGCTGTTAAAAATCTGATTTGAATGTGTTTAAATTCCAATTGTTTTCTTCCAATCTATCCCACCACCTTGGCTAGTTCCAACCCCATTTGGGTTCAAAATAGCTGACATTGGGATATTTTAGGTTGAAGCAAAAGGGTTTATCCATTCTTTGCTTGATCTTGACAAGTACTTCTCCATTTTCTAACTTGTCCTAGAAAAGGGACATTACGTTTCACTAGATATGTGTGTTATGAACCTCTACTTTAACACATTCATTGACTAGGAAAGGAGGTTCTTGATAATGGTCACTGAGTGCCACTGAATTTGCCCCGAGTTTGGTGAAAAATGTTCGAGTTTGGGCATGAAGCTTAGCCAAATTGTAGAAGCTTTATCTTGCTCCTTCTGCTAGTAGGACATATCTGGAATTGGAAGAGCCACCTGAATCTTGTAAGGCCACAACAATTGAAAGCTCTAATTGGCCTTGCCCTCTCATAAGGCCTCGACATGATGAGCCATTAGATCCCCTCCTTGTTTGAGTTTTGTGCCTATGGAAAATCGGAAATTTTGGTTTCAATCTCAAATAGTTGATACAAGTCAATGAGAGCAAGCACTATAGTACAGCAAGGAGCTTCCACAAGATATTTGATTTCTTAGCATAGGATCATGTCATGATTATCTTCCTTAGCTTACCATTTGATACCAGAAGTCAAACACTTGTGCAAATTGACATATTAAAGGGCTAGTCTACATAAGGAAAAGGGACTAATAGAAGAAGAATCAAATTTATACACTCAACAGCCATTGTGCAGTTCGTTGATCTTATGGAATCCATAAAATATATACTTGTAATCATACTAAAAGGGGCTCCAAGTATCAGAATGTAACAATCAAGTGAAGCAATGTTACAATCAGCTATGTCTTGGAATGGCTCGATGGCAAATGTGACAGAACCCTTACTAGGCACAAGGTTGGAATGTCTCTCCTTCTTGACCCATCCCAAGTGATATGGGTGTGGATGTGTTGTAGTGGGAAACTAAAGATCATCCACCATCTCTTCTGAAATCAGGTTCTTTTGGCCAAGGATAAGTTCCACTAATATGTCTATGATTTGATAGTCATGAGCATACAGACCTTTCCTATTGTTGGCAGAATAATCATTAACCATGAGGATGAGTTAAGGATTGTAAGTGTGTGGGTTAGATACATGAACACTGAATCATCAGATTTTGAAAGTTGCTCAGCTAGAAGGGCATTTTCCTTATTTGATTGCAAGACACAATATTCTTCTAGAAGTATCTAGTGTACTTTTCATAAGTTCAAATTTTGTTACAATTGCTAGAGGAAGGAATTGAACCATTACTTTTTACCCACTCCTAGGACAAAGGATTTCTTGTGGTTAGCATTCAATAAAAAAATCTCGCATTTGATGCTCTAATGAAAAGTGGCTTCAATGGACCCTCTAGATGTACTCTATGTTGAGACCACGAGGAAACTTCAAAGCACTTGCTTCTCTTGTCCCTTGCTTGGAAAACATGGAGAAAATATTTGGAAACATTTGATATTTGCCAATCAGGGCTAATAGCCATCAACAAATGGATCGTAGCTTGGAATGGGACATTAATAAGATAAACTCTACGCATCCCCACAGGCTAGTTAAAAGTGGGATCTCATAGGCTTCGGTGCGAGATGGATCATTCGGACAAGATCTGCCCGGCTCTTTACATGCAGGAGGCCCTGAGGCTTCATGAGCACACTCTTCAGACCCCTTCCAAACCAAATTCTACCCAGCGGATCACTTCCCTTTTCACGGTCCTACTATCAGTGAGTGGTACTAAGCGCCGCATTGATACCGATTATACATCATCCTCCAAATCAATACGGTCCAGAGAGACCATACACAACTCCATGAGATCTCATCGACACAACCATACTAGTTCTAGCACCAGGAGACAGACTAGATCCACCAAGTCCTTGTGACGTACCACATTGTCTAGACAAAGCAGTAGCATGCCGGGTGGCCTTGACATCTCACCGCCTCTTCTTCTGATTGTCATTCTATCCAAAGTTTCTTTCAGTCGGCCTCGGATGTTAGGAGAGTTGGTTTACCACTCCCTGATAGGCATTCCTCATTGCCTCTCTTGGGCCTTCTTTCTTTTCTTCTTGGGCATTTCCACCACCCCCCCATTTGGGTTCGTGGCATGTCCGTTCCTTCTTTCTAGTTCTGCCTTCTCCCGCTTTTCTTCCTTTGTATCGCTCCTCTTTTGCATTGTACTTCTTTTGGGAACCATTTGGTTCTCCCGCTTTGTATTGACACATGTGTACTCTGCAGTCCCATTGACCTACTTTTGTGGTCATTTGTCAAACATTAATATATTTATCTTATCTTATCTACAACTCCTCTAGAAGATCACCCCAGTTATTGGTCCCTTGAACATGTGGTCAGAGAAGAGTTGCATAGTTTCTATTGGGAAGACCAACTCAGAAAACAGGAGTATAATTGAACCTGCTTTTCAGACGTGGTTGAGTCTTGGAGAAGAGCAAGTGAAAGCTTCCTCAAGATGGAGTCAGAAATATTTGCAAAATAGATACTTATTTCTCCCTACCAGCTAAAGGGACTATTGGAAAGGGTGTCATCAGCCTTTTGCAAAATGGAAAATGCCTGCCCCTACAACTCGATCAAATTACACTTTGGTAGGGAATCCAAAGGAAATCCACACCCGAGTTGATGGTGGGGGCATCTTTAGGGGATTGGCAAGGCCAACCAATCCTTGCCATACCAATCTATATTGGCACCCACACAAATCATAAGGTAGAAGCAATGGTAACGTTGAAAGGCCTTAAAATTGTGAAGGAAAAAGGCTGGCGGCGCAATCTCAATAGAGGAGACTCAATAATCCTAATAAATGCAATGAAGAAGAGATATTGTCAAGCCTAGATACTCAATCTCATTGTCTAAGAGGTTCTAAGTATCTCAAATAACCAATGAGTAACCTACTTTAGATATATCAAGCATAAAGGGAACAAAGGTTGCAGATTTATCAGCTAATTGGGGGAAAATTGGGGGTGATGGGGAATAGGGTCCGCAAGAGGTTAATAGAGAAGCAAGAAGCCTACGAAGTATTATATACTCTCTTTGATAAGAACCTTCAAGAATACCATATCATAGATTGGAAGTGGTGATATGTTCACCATCTTTTCCTGTGATTAGGAAATCTTGTGTGTGGTATGACACTTTCCCATGCTAAAACTTATTATATGTTGTACAATGTAATTATTGTGGAGAAGGGCACTTGAATTCCCAGCGCCTCCTCCTTCCATTTTCTGGTCAGTTCTTTGTTCTTTGAATAATTTGGGATTGTGTAGAGCAGGCATTGGTGGACTCTTGAGTGGTGGGGAGGATTTTAAGATATTCCTCCTTCAAGCTATAGATCAGTATTCTAATGACTATTCTATCTTTCCCTATGTCTCTCTCTCTCCTTACATGGCTCTCTACTAGAATGAGTTGGGGTCTAAGAATATGGAAAAGCTTGGTCCAGTCCAATGCTTTCAAGATTTTGATGTTTGTGGAGTGATGCTAAGAGTGTAAACATATGTAATAGGTTTTTTGGTAGGAACCCATGCCAATGCCTAGCATGGGTTCTCCTTGGCATCTCGTTTTCATGTTTTCGTCGATCCTAGTTTGTGCATGAGGTGTCTCCCTTTGCTTTATTACCCAAGTTTCTTGTGATCCATTAATTTGTGCATTTAAAATGGAACTCCGATGGGATTTGACAATCTTGATTCCCCTCATGCTCATGCTCTTGGATTTGTTTGATTATGTTGTGTTTAAATCACATAATATATTAGAGTTGGTGTTTACATGGATATACATGGAAATGGCTTTATGAAAAACCTAATTGGTTTTTGTAGCTTTGTTTCTTTCCTTTTCCAACTATTGGATAGAGGTGAGGTGGAAGGCACTCAATGTAATCATGGAAAGAAAATTCCTTTACCATAAGACCAGGCAAGCTAACGACTATTTGTTTTCACTCGTGAAAGATGGGTCATGAAGATTGAGTCAATATTATAACACAACCGAATCCCAACAAATGATATTATTTAATGATGCACTCGCGAAACACCAATTCTATACAAATGAAAGAGCTAAAGCGGATTACCCAACACCCAAAGCAACGCATGAAGATGTCTGATACGCTTGAGGAAGACTATATCTAGCCAACAAGCAACATTAAAACTTTCACCCATGTTTGGGTGCACGTTCATTTTCCAAAGTCCATATTGTCTAATTGGGATTCTCACTTCTAAATAAATTTTGGAAAGCATTATGGAGCTATGGTGATCAAAGATTTTCCACCCCAAACTGAACTAGTGAGTCATACTATTGCACATTTGTTGAGGCAATATACGTAGAATCGCAAAATATTAGATGAGAGTTTGTCACTAAGTTGCCGCATTCGAATTTGTGTTCGAACTCGCCGATGATTAAATTCGTGAAAAAATCGTTGATAAGAAAATCAGTGATTAAATTCGTGATTAAATTTGACTATGAGAAATATACACTTTGATTAAATATATAAAAACGAAAGATAAATTCACATTTAATATATTAAATTTTAATAAAATGTGTTATATTTAATATTAATATTATAATATATAATTTATAAGATATATGATTTTTTTAGATATTATATTAAATTTTAATATATATTTTATTAAATTTCATATATAAATACATTCAATATATGTTATATTATTTAATATTAATAATGAATTTTATATTATTTAAAAGTTAAAACTTTAAAATATTAAAACGTAACTTCAAAATATTAAAATGTAAAAAAATTAAACATAAAAACTTTAAACATAAACAATTTTCATGTTATTTAAAAGTTAAAACTTTAAAATATTAAAACGCAACTTTAAAATATTAAAATGTAAAAACTTTAAACATTAAAACTTCAACATATTAAAATTTAAAAATATTAAATCTTCAAACATTAAAATATTAAAATCTAAAAAACTTTAGACAATATAAATTTAAACTTTAAGCTTTAACAAAAGAGCTCAGGCTCTGCCAGTCGAGTCGTCGAGGCTCCTGAAACAAGCATGCACTTCCAAACCGTTACAAACTGCAAGTTAACAGGTTAATGGTGGACGCAATTTGCAAGTTACCAGTATTGATTTGCTCCTTACACAGTTGCGATTTGCAGGTTAAGAGCCTCACGCAGAAGTTAGAATAGTCTCGATTTGCTGCATATCAGACTTACAAATCAAACCACACAGGCTTCAAGCTTCGAGTGTGAGAAGTTTAGTGCGACTACAAGAGGTTTTATACACAAATGACAACGATTCAGGTGGAAACCCTAAAATGAAAAAAATTAAAACCCTAATACGATTTACAACGATTTTTGCACAAATTTCAACTGCGATTTACAATGATTTGGATAAAAAAATCATGTCCGGATGTAATACGAATAAAATCGCGATTTTAAACAAATTTTTTGCGGCCTTTTCAAATCCGGCGAATTTCGAATTAATTCCTTCTGATTCGGCGAATCCGGTCACTTCGGTTTGTCATATAAAATAAATTGTGACAATAGAGAAGTTTATAACTCAACAAATTTATTTCTATTCGATGCCTTCCTAGGCTTGTTAACACAAACCCCATTTTATGCCACATTTGAGCAGATGAGTACAAGGGAGGTAACGAAAAATATTAGAATCATGTAAAGTGAAGACGTTTGCGGGAGGATATGAAAATTTACTAAAAGGTGCAAAGCAGCTCCAAAAGTCTGCAAAAGTAAAAAACCATACATGACCAACCCCAATCAGCTCATGATTTCCAAGTTGGGGATCTGGTTCAGCTATACTTGAGAAAAGATAGCCTTCATGGAAAAAGGCAAAGGATCAAACCAATTTTGTATGGACCTATTAATGACTAAATAATCCCTTGTCAAAATCGGTAATTTGCTAGGTTTATTCCAATTCCATTAGATCAAAAATCACTACCCACTGAATACTTTTTGATCACCATTCCTTTCTCCAAGTCAACAAGCTTTTCCCATGGTCTAAATCCATTGCATAGTTAATCTCACATCCTCTAAAATTCCTAAAGTTTTTACTTTCTTTTAGTTTTTAATGTTTGGGGCATTTTCCCCTGTACATTAAGAAACTTCAAATGTCAAAATGTAATGCCTAAAACTTTCTTCAGCAAACAAGGCAAAAAAATAATTAAATTAGGGTTACAAGAAACAAAAGTGTAGGCCATAATAAAACAACGTAAGTTACAATTAGGAGAAATCTATTTAATTGGTTTATTAAACCACTGAAAAAGAAATACACAAGAAGATGACCCCCACTGCTTCCTAAATTGCACAGTTCCTACACGGGTTCTGCGAGGTCATTCTCACAAGTCAGCCCCAATATCAAGTTGCCTCGGAACTTAGGCATTTGGAATGGATTTGTTTGGACCTTGCTCAACTCGCTTTGAATGGATATACAAACTCCACGATATTCCCTCCCCATATCTCATGCGCTTTGAAGGTCGCACATGAGCCTAGACTCAAGGCCTATCTCAACTTTCATTGAAGACTCTCTCGGCCATGAGCTCCTTGAACTCAAACATCTCAAGTTGAGTTCCCAAGACTTCCCCTCCATGTTCAGCTCTCCACGACGAATTTTCCAAACGATTTCTCGATTCAAGCTCTGTAAGACGAGCTCCCCATGAAGAACTCTCTAAGTCGATCCCTATTGCATTCACCCCCAAAGCACCTCAGCTTGACCCCCTACTTTGTTGGTTCGATAAGTTGCACCCGTCAAGCTCTCCTACTAAGAACTACCCTCAACTCACCTACTAACTCTCCACCGCACCAAGCTCTACGAGCTCCCCTCGCTCATAAGACTTTCCACCTAACTCGACAAGTTGTCATACCGAGATCACTCACACCCTTGACAACACCGAGCTCATCAAGCTCTCCACCGACTCACGGACTCACCTCCTTACGCCTACTTGGTGGACTAAACAAAGCCGAGCTCTTTCGCTTGAATAGCCATCTAGCTCAATTCCCCTCCTTCCTCGACTCACACTCGCTGACGGTGACCAACTTGCTCTCGCAACTATGCACTCCCTCTAGGGAGTTCTCAAATGAGCTCGGCAAGCTCGACTCGTCGAGCCACCTACCATCACCTAGGATGTCGAGCTCTTACGCTCACAAGTGCTGCCGGATAGCTAAGCATTCTCCTCATTTTTACCTCGTTGAGTTCCAAAGTGGCTCAAGTCACTCGATCCTGTAGTATCGTGTCGTACCATCTCCCATGAGCTCTTAGCTCGAGCTCACCCTTTGACTTTGACTCACCCTCTGAGATCCCCAACCTTCATCGGGTTCAACTTTTTCTCGACACCCTTGAATGCTTCTTAAACCACGAGCCCTCCTCAAGCTTTCTTCCTCGACCACCCACTACGTACTAACCAACTCAACAAGTTCAACTCATTGAGCTCTCTTCCTTTTCTCCTCCCGGGCACTATGGCCACAACTCGGGGCATTCCCACTAAGCTCACCCACTCGGTGCCAAAATTAGTGAGCTCCTTCTACAATGCACCTTCTAAACACTCAACAAGTAAGCCATGCAACTCAATGCCCTAACTTGACATGTGAATCACTTCCCATGACTCGCCTTCAATGAGACCAAATTGACTCCAAGCCACCCCAATGTGGCTCAAGCCCTTCACAACAGAGCACCCTATACTGATTTGCTCGATCCACCTAGGCGAGCCTGAACCGCACCAAGGTTATTTAGGGAATATCACATGCAATGCTTACCCAACTCGACTAGCTGAGCTGGAACTATGTAAATTCCAGCAGCAAGCTTACAATTTTGGGTTTTCAACTTTAAATACTCATAACTCAAAAACGATGCATCAGATCAAGATCATCCAAAAAGGAAAGTTGCTTTGAAAAATGTAAGGAACATCATGCAATAAACAAAATTGAATCTTGGGAGCACTTAGGGGTTGTTTTAGGGCCTGTGAGTTCTCATACATTTTCTTATTCAAATGGGCGCCAAGCAAATGTGCAACATTCATTAAAAGTGTGTTATTCCAACCTCATTAATGATTAAAACTAATTAATATCATTTATTTTAAACTTAGTAACATTAAGCTTCACATATTAACACTTTTAATGTTACATTTCCTTAGAATTCACTTTCCGTGATTCTACTTGAATGCATTCTACTTATGATCACATTCCAGAACAAAGTCCAGCAAGAGTATGTGTGTGTGCGTGTGCATGCGTGTGCGTGCGTGTGTGCGTGTGCGCGTGTGTCTATGTGTGTGTGTGTGTCACATTGGGATCCAAGGCCAGTGAAATCAACAAAAATTTACTAAGATACAAATTAAAGTCTTCATGGTGCATGCGTGCGTGTGCGTGTGCATGTGCGCGTGTGTATCCACATTGGGATCAAAGGCCGGTGAAATCAACAAAAATTTACTAAGATACAAATTAAAGTCTTCATGGTCTTGATTGCATATCATCTTTGCTCCTTGTTCTTACAAATGGTCTCCTTTTTTGTCAAGGTCATTGTGAACTAACCAAGGGAATGGAAATTTCACCTCCCGGCCGTCTTGATTGGAGAGATCCTCCAATCAACCTCCTTACACAAAGGTTCAAGCACACATTTAATTTGACTTTTCATTTTAGTCATCACATGGTACTCACATATGGGTTTCATGGTTTAAGAGAAGAGGGTCTTATTTAGGTAAATGTTTCATCCAATGGCCGATACAATCAAGCAACAAAGCAAGCAATCGCAGAAATGGCACCACATAAAGATGAGTCCAAATTATCATAAGAGGGATGAGATAGTAGCTTTTTCTATTCCCTTAATCCAATAGATGCTACTCCAAGTGTTTGACCAAATGTATGCTCTCTACCTCTAAGGTAGAAATGTAAAAGTCATCCACTTCCAAATTGGGAATAATGTTGATACCTCCACTTCCAAAGTGGGATTGAAATCAAGACTACTACTTCCAAGTGGGTAGAATGTCATTTGTGCTTTTCAAAGTGAGGGCAATCGGGCTGTGGCACACTTTCATCCCGTGCAAAAATTCTAAAAAATCATACCAGCTTGTAAATCACATTTTCTCAATAATAAGAATGCATAAATATTCATAAAACGCATACGGCTCCAAGTCATAACTCAAATGTAAAACCCCTCATAAAGAAAACTCTCAAAATTGCATTGTTAACATAAAAGAGAAAATTCATAGCCAAATTGGCTCAGATCCAACAAAGCAAACCATTCTCAAGAATTCCTTTCTCAAAATAAGAAAATTAAACAAAGAATTTTAAAGAAGACCCAATTCAAACAAAGCCATTTCACAATTATATAAAATCATGAAAGAAGTCATGTATGGAAAGCATACTTAGTTTATTTTTCTTTAAAATTCTTCCTTCTCTAAACCCTTTCTCCAGCCCCCTAGATATTTAGTTTTCCTCGTTTCTCTAGAGTGTAAACTAACAAAGCAGAAGTTCTACAAGTATGATTTTAAGTTTTTACCTAATCCGGGGTTGACATGCATCCCACAATTCTTTATTTTTTGATTGATCTCCACTCTTCCATTTATAGCCCCCTTCCAAAGCTTTCTAAACCCCAAATACTCTCTACATGCTTCCAAACTAAGCCCCACTGGATACCTATAGGTCCCACTAAGTTTTAGTTTATTATATTAAGTTTTCTTACTCCCAAGCCTCTTTAGTTTTCACTTTAAGATCAACTTCGCCCTCAAACTTTTTGGAGACTAAGGTTGGGTCAAACACTTTTGGCATCTTCTTAGCACCTTATATTTGTCTTTTAGTAGCTTGGTGCAAGGAGCATTTCTAGAAAAGTCATTTGAAGCACTTTATAGGTGTACATTTAATTTCGCCTTCTAGTGGAAGGGTAGTATGTCTAGAAATGGGAATGTGTAGTTGATTACTATGTGCACAAAGTTAGATTTAAGATTGGCTTTATTTGGTAACCTCTTTTAAATTATTTTAGGAAGGGAAATCTAACTAGGGAATTTAATTAGTCAAGGTATTAATCATTATATGTTCACTCCATCCCTATGAGTCACTAACTATTGGGTTTTATTAATTAGGAATGTTTAATTATTTAATGGTGACATGATTAAATTAGGGGTAGTTGACGAGGGTCGTTGTAGTCCTCATCATTTAATCTTAAAGAATGTCAAAACTAGGCGGTGTCCAAGGCTATCTGCAAAAGGGGTTGAAGGAAACAATGATTTGACAGTTCTTTTCTCTAGAATTGAAAATGCTTGAAAGGAAATTCAATAACTGAAAATAAATCTAATCTAACAAACTGAAATAAATAACTAAAAACAAATCTAATCTAATTGAAATAAATAATTGAAAGCAAATCTAATCTAACAAACTGAAATAAATAACTGAAAATAAAGAAATGACAGTAAACAAATGAAAGTGAAGCTTCACAAAAAATGCTAAATAAAACACACAATGTTGATTTAAACAATAATGATTAATTCTATTAAAAAAAAAACCATCCTCCTCCTTGGGTGAGAGTGGGCCCTTGCTCTTCCCTCGAGTTAGGTTAAAAATATACTAAACACAAGTTCTTTACCAAGATGCTTGAATCGTAGATTTTATTGATCAAAAATGATATTACAAAAAACATCCATCTTTTACCATTGTTGCATTGAGTGCTTTGAAGAGAGATTTATAGCTCATCCCTTGGTTAATACTCCAAGACTATAGAACTACCTACCTATAATCTTAGACAAGACTTGATTACATCTTCCACTTTCAATGAAATAAATGTGGAAGGAATTCATTCAACACTACTGACTCCAGATTTAACTACTTCCACTTGCATTTATCTACTTTTTCTTCTTGCCAAAAGGAGACAAATGTGGAAGAGATTTAATCAAACACTACAACTCTAGATTGAACTACCTCTTCCACTTGCACTTACTTAATTCCACTTGCCAAGGAGACAAATGTGGAAGAGATTTATTCAAACACTACAACTCTAGATTGAACTACCTCTTCCACTTGCATTTAACTACTTCTTCCACTTGCCAAGGAGACAAATGTGGAAGAGATTTATTCAAACACTACAACTCTAGATTGAACTTTTTCCACTTGCCAAGTACGCTCTTGCATGATTGAATCCTTCAATATGACAGGTTGTCCACCACATTCTCATCCTGGTTTTCTAATCATAATTGTGCATTCGATTTGAAGAATATTTTCAAACGTTTTCTGGGTTTGGTGCTTCTTGTTGTAAGCTTTCTAAAATATTTTCAAATTCTTATTTTTATTGCCAAAAGGGAGATATCACAATTCTATGGAGCATGTGTTTTTGTGTTATTTGCTTTTCTTCAACCTTATTTTGTTGAAACTTCAAATGAAGATATCTCCTCAATTATTAATGTTGTGTAAAAATGGAGAGAGGTTTTCCTCCTAGCAATAAGAGGAACAAAAACCTCTCTCAGTTTTTCATTTAGAAGTCTGCAACTTCAGTTAGAGCGAGTCCGGTGTTGATTGTGTAAGTCCTACGCTTGACTATGTGAGTCATGCACTTCTTTGGGTGAGTGAGTGAGTCTCTACTTATTTGGGTGAGTGAGTGTTGTGTTGCTGCTTGATATAGTCTAGAGAATAGTCCAAAGTGTTCTAAAGTGATTTAGCTTTCAAATATCTTCAAATGACTTGCTCATACACAATATTGCACTCCAACTTACAAGAAATATTAGGAAATGAAAACATTCAGATTACAATGAACTTTTCAAAATAGATCAAATATATTCTACATTTTATCTTAAATAAGCTATCTAGTTTTTAAGACTACATCTAAATCCACTTTATAAGAGAAGGAATAATGTTATTTTGTGCATTAGATGAGACTTAGTTTGGTCTCATCAATAGCTCATGTTAGGCTCGATATTTTACTTGTGAAATGTGTTTAACTCGCACTTGAGTTTGGGTCGGCTACACCCAACTTTATAGTGAGTTCAAACCCTTGTTCTCCCATCTCTCGGTCAAACATGTTCCTTTTATGAAACCATGTTGCACCCATTAATATGTCCAACACAATATTGTATCAATTAAATCAACAATCTAATAACATAAGGCGAGAGAATGGATCAAACTCGCCTCTCGAAGGGGCATTCATACGTTATGGGCCACGGGGCCCCACACAATACATCCGTATATGGCATACCTATACATCTCATGACATCGCATAATCAATGCTAGATCACTCGACTATCCATATGTCAAAACCAAACTACAATTCATTTCCATTTGCCCATGAGTGTCTCTCTACAACAAATCGTCTCATAATGTTGAATATAACAAATTTGGATCCCATAATTTTTTTTGCTTATATTACCTAGGGAGAAGGCCCTTGCCTGCACAATAAACATTAAGAACCAGCCTTAGATAAGCATCACTCATCTAGGCTCTCATCGGAAGCACCTTAGCGTACATAGGATGGTGGAAGAGAAAAGAGAATTTGCTTCATCCCAACCCATCATTACATACCTTATAATCACATTTAAAAACTACTAAATCCTTATACTATCAAAATTGCCAACTAGTGGCTACAATCATATATATAAGTTAACTAAATATTATCTATGTGGCCATGTTTAATCATCCACCTTCTTCCCTTTTCCTTTATTTGCTTTGACCTCATAAACGCAGGCTCGACAATTCACATAGCTTGCAACAATCGCATGGAAGAGCACAAAGAAGGAGGATTTCCACCTTTGCTTCCGGGGAAGCTAAAACCTCAACATTGTTGCCACAACTTCTTGTCCCTTCAAAAACCGCCAACAACGCTTTCGCAAGAGCCTCTGAAGTGAAATTGTATGCACATAAATCTCTCCTCCAGCTTTGAGTGCTCCTAATGAAGAAGGAATTGGCCTCAAGCCTTAGAGAGGATGTTTGCACCGCTCAAACGCTGCACCATTTCAAACATGTTACTCTGCGGCCCGATTGCTTGGGATCAAGCATCAAATTCCTCAAGTGCCCACAAATGTATTCCTCTAGCTATTAAAAACACCCTCCCCAACCATTCTCTCATCATGACATTACGAATTTTTCCTCCATCCATCAACAAAATCCTTCCTGCGTCCTCACCCTTGAGCACACACTTCCTCTTCTCCGCTCGACCCCCTCACCACTTCCCCGCCTTCTTCTCATTTGTTTTGTAAGTTATATGTGCACTAGCAATCTTAGAGCAAAACCGAGCGACAAAAGAAATCAGCAGTGAAGCTCTTCTAGCCCAAAACCAGATTCCAAGCATTTCAGCGAACCAAGCGCCCTTTTCACCACTAGCACTGGGGTGCTCTTTTCTGTACATTTCTTGGGTTCAACCTTCATCGAGTCTTGATGACACTATTTCTAGTCTATTCTAGCAGATATTCAATCCAGTTGTCACTCCCAAGTTGCGCATAATCAGCTAAGTCATCTTCCTCCCTTCATTTGCTTAGGGTTTTACATTTTGAATGCTTATTGCTTATGCATATTGTATAATAAAGCTTATCATAATATCATTTATTACACCTTAGTTACTCGAAATTAAGGTTTAATTCAATTTAGATTAATTATCATTTGCACATCATCTTTTGGCATATACACTTTATATTTGGTCTCTAGGGCTGATTGCTCTAAGTCCATTCCACTATTGGGTGACAATCCATTAGTGTAGCATCTAAGGAGGACAAAACCCTTCCTTGTGGGAGATTGGAGGACGACCCCTTAATTTGATGGTGTTGAAGACTTTCATTGAAGACCATTTTGTTGGTTTTTATCTAGGGCATCAAGAAGAAGACCTACAAAGAGCTTTTGCATTATTTTGAGTCCCTCTCCTAGGGAGCGACTAGGGTTAGAGTGTTTTCGGGTGCCTTCTAGGGCACGAAACTTCATTATTATTTGATATTCAAATTTATCATATTTTATAAGGTTGGTATCTTTTATATTTTGTAACTATTGGGGTTCAAGACCTCATTTTTAGCTATTTTGTGGCTGCACTTCTGCTGTCATAAAATAAATTGCCGCTGTGTAATATTTCAGATTTGGCACATATTTTGGCTTGATAATGGTTCCATTAATTATATATAAATTGGAGAAGCATTGATATATTTAATTTCGGCTTGTTTGATGAGTGTTTGATGCCCTAACATGCAAATTTCAGTTCGCTGCTAGGGTTTCAAGGAATATTGGATCTGCTGTTATAAAAATCAGATTGCATTCAGTTTTGGGGTTTGTGTGTTTCAGCCCTAAAAAGGGACATTACAGAGAGCAGCCAACAAGGCTAGTGGATCCACAAACCACAACCACCCGTCAAGGGCAGATGCAACATGGATCTTAGAGTTAAAGATATGAGCAGCGAGAGCAAAGAGGGGTTGCGGGAGCTTGATCTAAAGGTACATCATCAACGCAGTCCCTACGGGCTATGAACCGAGACACCATTGGCTTAGAGCATCAAACAACCTCCATTTGAGAGAGGGATGCTTGAGGAATACAAATGCCTATTGTATTATGATGTGGAGATTTTTTTCACAAACCATTCCCTTTGTTACCCATTCATCTTGATCACCAAGCATAAATCCTGACAAGTGGAAATTCCAAGTATATAGGGAAGTTATGCCCACATATGCAAAATTCTATCTAAGTAGGTGTCATTGATCAGACGAATTCCTTTCACATACTGTCTTGGTACCATGTTTCACTTTGCTCTCACGTACGTTAACGTCTCTATCAAGTACCTCCGAGAATATCGGCGAAACAAGCTTCTTCCATGTACCGACATGTATATTGGAAGGGCACATATATCGTGAGGTGTGGTATTTCAGACTAACGGTATATAGAAAGGGCAACCTGCTTGGAGTTTTAAGGAACCATCCATCCCTGCAATTTGCAAAAATGGTTGCCAATGCACCAAAATTCTTTTGCGTTCAAAACTCTTGAGAGTAGTTGCATGAAAAACAAAGATCAAAACTCAACTTGAATTTGAAGACATTTGGAATGTAGTGACAGATCCTCCATTTGACCAGAAAATGATGTTGTTGTGCAACGGTAGTTTGAAAGAGCCAAAGAGAAGGCCAAGTTGACCATATTATTGGGAGTTTCAAATGACGTATAACCCCACATTCAAGATGCTACAACAGCCAAAGAAGCATGGGATAAACTCAACACAGATGTATAAGGCCAAGAAATAGAATACAATTCTCTATCTCCAATGTCAATTACACGGTCTCAAATTGATAAGTGGTGGAAAAATTGAAGTCTTTTTAAGGCGTATTGCAACTTTGAGGGTGTCACTCCTTACATTGGAAGTGGAAGTGACAAATGACTCACTCGTACCGATTGTCTCTAGAGCATTGCCCCCTCCTATAGGATCTTTATGACCACTTTGACACGAGAAAAACACCATCATTTGAGAATTTGGTGAACATGTTGCAATAGGAAAAATACATGCACATAACAAAAAGAAGAAGAGGATCATGCTCTAGTTCCGCATCAAAAAGCGAAATAACCCATGAAATCATCAAAACCCCGAAGCAAAGTAATCAACAAAACCAACAAGCAAACAAACAACATAAAAACAACACCTCATTTGTGATAAGCAAGCCATGAATTGAAAGATCGTTGGTATAAAGGATTTTGATAGGGATCTAGTGACAAGAAGCCCAATAACCAACAATCATCACAAGGACCACACAACAAGTCTCAAGGACACAAAAAGGGATATTGAAAGTAAAATAAGCTGCAACAACAAGGAAACATTGTTGTTGAAGAAGACAAAATTCAGATGAGGACTTCCTCTCAAAGCACATCACATGAGGAATCAGCTTCACAGAGTTATATTTAGTATGTTAATTTGGGTGCAACCCAACACATGATTAAGGAGTCAATATTGGTTCATCAATTTAAGAAACACACCCAACAAAAATCATGTTTCATTGGGTGATGATAGCTCCTACAATGTCCAAGGAATTGGCAACATCTTGTTACCTTTGGAGCACATGATTGTAAGATCATGTGCTCTATATGTCCCGGGAGTAGCCAAGAATTTGCTATATTCGCAATTAACAATCGGAGCACAACTTGAAAGTTGATTTTGATAGCAGCAGTAGTAAAAGATGTGCCATATCGGAGATATAAGACCAAGGGATCAGAAATTGTTGCACAAGCATCTGGCATTGGGAGAATGTTCCAACTTGATTTTGTTTCGAGAAACAATCGGGCACTACTTGCAGAGTATTTAAACTCAACACAGTGTGGCACAAAGATATGGGCATGTGAGTTTCGAATACTATCTCGCACTCAGCCACTACCATATGGTGAGAGGATTGCCTCCACTCAAGAAACATATTGATAAATGCCTTGGTTGTCTAACAAGCTAACAACGTTGAGCACCATTCGGAAAAAGTACGTTTGAGCGTCTTAAAAGTTAGATTTGGTGCACACCGATCTTTGCGGACATATGAGACCTAGTCATGTTGGGTTTCAGTACTTCATGCTCTTTGTTGATAATTACTCACACAAAATTAGATAATGTTTTGTTTGTTAAAACTGAAAATAATCATACTATAATAATTGTTTTATATGTTGGTGACCTTATTACCTATGTTGCCGAGAAACGGAAACGGGCACGCACGGCAGTGCGAAAACGTGGAAACGCCAATTTTCAAAAAACCTCGGGTATGAAATGTTATGGGAAACATCCGTACAATATATAATATATATAATATATTGTACTCATTTTACATGTATATGCATAGTACTCATTTTATAATTGTACTCCATGGACCATAAAAGATAATTGATACTTTAGACATTAAACTCTAAATTTAAAAAGTAGCCTATCTTAATTAATTTTTAAATAACACTATAACTTTTTTTTATATACATAGAACTCCTAAACTAAGACTTAAATTACATGACATTTAAATAATATAAGCAAATAGAAAGTTTATGAATTTTAATACTAATACAAAATAGAAATAAACAAATAGAAAAGTTATAAACAAATAAAAATAAGCCTATATAAGTACTAAACACTCAACTCATGCTATGTGCCTCGCAAAATTTCACGGCTCCGCCGGAAATGAGGGCACGAGAGCTCTACAAATTCACTTCCGACGAAACCTCGACCGCTCTCTATGGCTTCAACACTTCCAGAAAGATTCGAAGGGCACAATGAAAATTTGAATGGTGTTTCGTACCGCATTTCCCTACCGGAAACATTTCAGGCCTGAAACGAGAGGGTCCCAGATGTTTCTCACAGTAACAGAGCTTATTACTAGTAGTGTGTAATGTCCCTTTTTGGGGACTCACAAGAAACTATGCAAAGCTGAAGATAAACAACACTTTTCAGATTTTTAGTAGGTTGTTAGTGACTGAAATAAATAGATAAAAACCCTTAACTGCTGCCAGCAAACACCCTTCTAGGGCAGCGACCCTTTTTGGGGTTTCAAACCCACTTTTGTGCCCTCAAAACCCTTGAAATCAGCTACCTCTAAGTCTCTAAAATCATTATATATTGCCAACAATCATATCATGCAAGAAAACTGATTTTTATAAGCTTGGAAGTGAGAGATCTGATTTTTATGATAAAACCCTCAACTGCAGAAATTAATTAAATAGTCCAGAACTGCAACTAACTTCCACGAGCTTGGAAAAATAGCAAATCACCACCAAAATTCATGAAACTTCATAACTTGGCTCTTAAAAATATAAAGAATATTATTCCAATCTCAAAATCATGAAATTATTGCAAGAAAGTACCAAAATGCTCCCCTAGGTGGGTCGCTCCACTTAGAACAACCAACAAATATGCAAAGATACTCCACAAAGTAGGTCGCTCCACCTTAAAATGGGAAAATATGCATTGACAACCAAAAGTAGTGCAAAGATCTTCAATTAATGACCAATTGAGCTCCTTAGGGAAACTCGCCTAGGGCTGGAAATGAAGATTACAGCAACAAAGAGATCCCTCAAGGGGGTGGAGACTCCCGTGTTGAAGTCTTCCCTAGTCTTGGTGAAGGGTTTCGTCCTCACACAAGGCTCTCCAAGGGTTTTGTCCTTATCAAACAATCTTTCCGAAATAATAGAATTCACACATGATTATCAAATGGCCAAGCAACCTCCTTTTATAACCATAAGGGGTGCTACATCATAACTTATGGCCGACCTTATAATAAGTACCTTTTAATTATCTAATTTGTATTTGGAGCCTACATGCTCAAAATACTTTATATTCTAATTAAATAAGTTCTTCTATTGGAGCGTTTGGCTTCCCAATAGGAATACATGATAATAATGAAAATATCTATTTAGAGAATGTCATCCAAGTCTTCCCCTTGCTTCTTTCCTTAAACCCATGGGGAGGAAGAATGGGTTAAGGTCTTCATTCTGCTAATCTACAAAAAGGACATGACAATGATACTAGTTTAATTTTCAAAATTAAAGCTAAGTTGAAACAGTATTTTGAAATGTTTGATCTAGGCCTTTTGCATCATTTCTTAGGCATGGCTATATTCTAGGATCAAAACTCTATTGTTGTGTCTCAATCTCAATATGCTAATAATTTTCTTAAAATATTTAATATGATTGATTGTAGACCTGTGGTCATTCTGTAGAAGTTGGTATTAAACTTGATCATAAACTTGCATGTGCAAAAGAAAATCCTACTTTATATAGGCATCTTGTTGATAGTTCGATCTATGTAACTACTACTAAACCTGATGTTTCCTATGCAGAAAGTATTGCTCCTAGATATAAGAAGGATCCATATGAGGATCATTGGAAAATGACTAAAAGAATTTTAAAATATATTAAAGGTACAATCAATTATGGTTTGTATTATACTTATAATAATGATGCAAAATTATATGGTTATTGTGATTTTGACCATGTTGGTGATTTTTGAGATAGAAATTCTACTCTTGGATATGTTTTCAAGTTTAGTGTCGGTGTCATCATTTGAAACAGCAAGAAGCAACCAACAGTGTCTATCTCTTCTAGCAAAACTGAATATAGAAGTGTTATGGAAGTGGCTAAGGAAACCATGTGGCTAAAAAGACATTGGAAGAACTTCATATGGGCATCAAAGGAAGTACACCTCTTCTATGTGATAGCTAGAGTTGTATAACTCTTGCAAACAATCTAGTTCAACATCAACAGACGAAGCATATCAAAATTCATATGCATTTTATTCGTGAGAAAATCCTCAATGGTGATATTGATCTACAATTCTGTCCTACAAATGATCATGTTGTAGATATTTTCACGAAGTCAATTTGTGCTGTAAAATCCTACCAGTTTCGTGCAATGCTAGACCTTTTAGAGTTTTCATTGAGGGGGCACATGACAATGCCACCTCCTAACGGCCTTGTTGTAAATCTTTTATACTTTTGTTGTAAAAACATTGTAAAAGTTCATTGTAAGTGAAACTTATGTAAATGATCATGTTGCATGAGTTTACTTGTAATACCCAACAAAGCATTGGTTATGGAAGATCCTTGTTTTATAAAAGGCTCCATGAACTCATATAAGACTTCATGTATACACTTGTCCTTGAGGAAGTGGGATATTTCTATTAGATTATCCCTAGCATGCTAGCCTAAATCATCATGGATGATTTATGGATTGTAAATCCTTTTGTATAAAAAGGTAACTTTGGCATGTTTCCCACTTAACATTAAGGGGGAGTGTTGGAGTGTATAATATTAAGTGGGGTCACCTTTGGTGGGCCACCACATATACACATCCATAGTTTAAGTTATTAATATAACTTATTTATTCCCGAGTCCATTCCACCAAATTAAAATTACATTTGAATTAATTAAAGAGTGAAACTATGGATCACCCAATAGGTGTAACCGAATCACCCACCCTGTAATAGGGTGATCTCTTTTGAGATTGTGAATTATCAAATGATCATATGAAAATATTCATTAGAGTATTTTACAAGAGCATTGTGGGACCCGAGATAGTAAACAATAAATTTGGAGAAGCGAAAATTTATTGTGTTGGGTAGTTAATGTGATTTCCTCATTTAATATAAAGAAAAGTGTATTATTACGGTATATTTTTTTACTCTCGAGTTTTCCCCACCTTAAATTTTGTGTTGAATGAGTTATTTCTTTTGACATTCAATAAATTTGATATTAATTGCTCTTAGATATATTTGTACATATATCTTATATAATCATGTGGTTAGTTTAATTAATCAAGTAATTAAATTGTTATTTATTTAATTTAATATTACTTGACCCCACCTGCAGTGCCTAAAATATCAAATTGTTGAGGCAAAATATCCTAATAGAGAATACATCTCAAAACATTGTCTTTGCTAAACCAGTAATGAAAAGGAGGAAGTTACACCATATAAAGAACCATATAACCATTGGATTAGATTATGTTTGCCACATAATTTTGTGGTATTAAATGTCCTCACAGTTAATACCCATTTTCGAATGCAAAATTTGACGAGATGCCTATTATAGGCCTAAAAGGAAAAATCATATGAAATAGTTATGAGGGCTTTAAAAGAAACAATGAAGCCACCCAAAAGTCAAATTCATCACAACTTACAAATTTTACATACAAATTTATAGGCTATATATATATATATATATATATATATATATATATATATGAGGTGTCAAATATTGCATCTTTTGCTTGTTTACAAAGCTAAACAGATGTGGAAAATTATTCATGTGGGAATATGTATCTCGAATAGTTTGCTTATTATACGAGTTACGAGCAAGAAGCTAGTAGCATCGTATAACTGTATGTTTCCTCAAATACATTGTGGCATGAAATGTCTTCATCCTTCGTACACATTTTCAGAATGGAATTCAATCCAACTAGACACCTTTTATGAACCCAAAACAAACAAACTGTATAAAATAGTTCTGAGGGCTTCAAAAGAAATAATGAAAGCAACCAAAATCCAAACCCGCCACATTGTTAACATTTTAAAATGAAGTAATGCACGTGGATATAAAATCATCACTTCTGGGCCTAAGCAGAAGAAACAAGAAAAATAACACAGAAAATAGCAAGCTCTCTGGAAATTTCGATATAATCTGGACAATAATTGGATGATTTGAAGCTTTAAGTTTCTTTAGACAGTGATCATGTGATCATACAGACTTAAGGTAATCAGGCAATTTTCACAAAGTCATTCACGAGACAACATACCTCACCAAGCTTTGTTAAAAGCTCATCAAGAAGCTCAAGCGCGTCTCTTAGATTTCTCTAAAGCTTGCATAACTTTTTTTTTCTGCAACAGCATTTCTCTTGCAGCAGATTCCTTACCAGCTTTGACATTGGCAACAGCCTGTAATTGAAGTTTGTCCACAGCTTCTGTTAATCTCATAAACCGAGCTCTTGTACTGTTTGCTGAATTACCAAAGTCCAAATCACAAGGGAAAGAAACATTTCGTAAGTCATTTTTCATGTAAAATACCAAAAATGTTTGAACAAAGGACATTTCTTTTACAACTCCTAAAGAAAGGGGTTGGGAGTATGAGGGAGCTGTGTGTAGGTGTGAGAATGTAGTATTGACGAGTACAGGTAGCAGAAAGCAGGAAACCTATCATTTCAGATTGACAGCAAGTTGTAAATACAAATGCCAAAAATGTGTATTATATACAAGTAAATACATAGTGATAGAACATGTCAAAATATTTAGCTTACTAAACAAAGGCAGTACACAATAATGAAAACCTGATTCATAAGAAAGCATTTTGCAGTTCTCCAATTACCCATGCTATACCACATCAAATTCGACATCTTATAGCCATGGAATGTTTTTTCGTTTTTTTGTTTTTTCCTTTTACAATGTTTGTCATACACTTGCTTAACCTATTTCTATGATTACACCGATGCTAAAAATCGAACTATACCTCTTTAGAAACAGAACTTCGGATACAATAATTTAAACTTCTCTTTTCTGCACTTGGATCTGCCATGTTGTATATGTGTGTCAGGAAACTCTTCATCACTAGATTACACAATATAATCATTAGATTAAATGATGATTCAGAAAGTTGGACAAGATACTTCCTGTGCATGGTATCATATCCCCTTCAATACACCTATTACTTTTACTATAAATAACTTTAATACATGTCAACTTTGGTTTACTTTCTATTTTTTTGATTTATTTTGATGACATCATCTATGAGTGATTAATTAGCATCTGTGATTTATTTTTTTATTTTTATTTTAAAAGATTTATATTATGGAAAAATCAAAAGATACATATTCTATTGTGCCAGGCATAAAAACTATTAGTCCAGGCCTGGGCATTAGACACAAAAGCATGTTTATGCATAACAATCATTGATACAAATCTAACTCAATAATCTGTCTAAGGTCTTGTTGAAGCTTAGCAGACCACCATAGCAACAGAGGACCAAAACAAGCTATATTCCCATTGTCAAGGGCCCAATTGGCTAATGCATCTGCCACTCTGTTGAGCTCTCTTGGAATATGATGGAAGGTGACTTCCTGAAACTTGTCTTTCAGACATTGAATTTTGTCCCTCTCTCTACACAGTTTCCAATCGCAACCTTGATATGTTGTAGAGGTGGAAAGCAATCTCACTATAATCAGAGTCAGATTCAACCTGAATTCTTTGCCAACCAAGTTTCAGGGCTTCTTGTAGGCCCCGTGATATAGCTCGTATTTCAGCTAAATTATTTGTGGCATACCCAAGGTTTTCTGAAAAGAAAAAGCCACAAACCCATCAAAGAGTCTTCCAATTCCACCCATACTTGCTTTCCCTAGATTGCCCCTAGAAGCACCATCTGTGTTCAGCTTACCAATTCCAGGAGGAGGTGGAGACCACTTACTTTCAATCTGATTTTTCTTTCTTAGTTTAGAGACAGCCACTGTAGCGCTTGAAGGGCATATCTGAAGCTTTTTAGGAGATTATGCCATTGTGGAGATAGAGAGTGAGGCAGCCAAATTTGGTGCTTGATAGATTCAGCTACATTCAACCTGATCTTCTCCCAAACCCAAGAGATGTCCCTACTCTCCTGCTGAAATAGTCTCCTATTTCTTTCTTTCCAATTGTTCCATAACAATAGAGTAATTCCGCTCCATAGAGCCTGCCCAAGATTATGACTATCTTTAGTGTATTTACCCCACTCCCTAAAGGGTTGCTCAATAGCTTGCAAACCAGTCCAAGGAAATCCAAACAGCTTAGCCAACTGCTGCCATAAACTGCTCACAAACGGACATTGAAGAAAAAGATGAGGAATAGTTTCTTCAGAGTCCAAGCACAATACACACCTGAAAGGGCCATAAAACCCTCTTTTCAACAACTTGTCACCTGTAAGAATTCTTCTTTTCAATAACCAAACAAAGAAACTGACCTTGGGCCATATGGCTTCTTGCCAAAGGTGAGTGAAAATATCTCTTAAGAGGTGGGGAGTGACTCTGCAAAGAGAAACATAACCAGCTGAAATTGTATATACGCCTTTGGCGTCATTTCCCCATGCTATTGAGTCCATCGTTATTGAGGAGGAGATTTGTCTTGTCCTAAGAATATTCACAGCCACCTGTTGTTGTGGTGCTAACTGAACAAGCCATTGATGAGGAGGAATCCAACTTTTGCCCATCTCCAAGGGTGTATGGTAGGCTGGCAATAATGAGCCACCTTTACCCAACTCTTCACATGAAGATTTTCCATAACTTGATGAAGGTTAGGATATTGGGCAATAAGCGGTGGGTGACCATCCCATGAGTCAGTCCAAAAATTAGCAATTTGACCATTATTAACTATCCAGAAGCAGTGTCTCTTGATGATAGCTTCTCCTACTCTCAAGACTGAAAGGATAGGAGATCCTTTAGAAGGGAGGGTCAAGCGGATGATCTTTTCAAGAGGATTATTCTCAACATATTTAGCTAGGAGGTTAACAACCCACAACTCATTAGGAGCAACTGGATGTCTCTAATAAAGTTTGGCTCCTAAGACCTTGTTATGCTTAATAGTGGAGTGAAAGCCTAATCCTCCTTCGGATTTAGGTTGACATAAGGTATCCCACTTGACTAAAGACCATTTACATTTCTCCTGGGTCCCACTCCAAATAAATTTCTGGCAAATGGAATCCAATTGTTTCAAAATTCTCACCGGAATATTTAAAATAGATGATACATAAATTGATTAAACTTGGAGAACAGTTTAACCAAAGTCATTCGCCACATGTGGATAGCCACCTTATAATGTTCCCTTTTTCGAATTAATCCATTTAGAAGACTTCTAGCTCATTCCACTTCCTATGGGCCGGAAGAAGGTGAACAAGGGAAGTATTTGTTGATTTTTTTAGTTTTCTTTGAGCATTTACCATTTTCTTTCATGGTTTCTCTCATTGGCTTTGTCGATTGTGTTGGAGTAAAAAGCCAAAGACAAAAAAAAAAGCAACATCATTATGAGGTCAATCATGGGAAAAACTCCCTCATAGGGTTTGGCGCCACCAAGAAGATATATAAGGGGTCACTTGGACTCATTTTGGGCATGCATCTTTATTATAATTTTACACTTTGGTTTTGGGGCTAATTGCTCTATTCCATTCCACTAGAGGGAAAAAATCCTTTGGTGTGGCACACAAGGAGGACAAAACCCTTCCTTGTTCAAGTTGGAGAACGAAAACTCTCCAATTGGTGGTTCCTAAGAGCTTCAAAGAAGGTGATCTTGTTGGTTTGCAGCTAGGGCTTGAAGGAGAAAGAGCTAAGAAGGTTTCTACATTCATTTTGCACCCTCTCCTAGGGTGGCGACTTGGGTGGAGGAGGAATTCAGTGCTTTCTAGGGCACATTTCAGTATTTTGAGTTGATATTCTTGTTCCTCATATTTTATAAGGCCAGAATCTACATTTTGGTATTTTTGGGGGTTTGGAATCATTATTTCCAGCCCTTAATGTGAGATGTACTTCAGTTGTTATTTATTAATTTCCAGCTGTGTTTAGGGGTTGATTTCTTGATTAATAATTGTTTTAAAATATTTCTTAAATGTCTTTACATACTTCGGATCATGTGAATGGTGATATATTGATGAATTAACATTTTTTCCTTGTTCTAAAAATTAAATTGTTGTTCATTGTTCTATTTTTCAGTTGGCTGATATAAAAATCAGAATATTTTCAATTTGGGTTTGTGTTATTTCATTGCTTTTCAGTTCAGCCCTAGAAAGGGACATTACAGTGGTATCAGAGCTTCAATCTTCCCAGCTTGGAGGGTTTCATTTAGGAGTAAATAAATGGCGAACATACATTTTGATGATGTTAGGGTTGAGAGGTTTGCCCTAGGGCAAGAAAGATTGGCGAATAAGATGGCACAGTTGATCCATGCCATGCAAAACCTAAATGGTGAAGGAAGCTCTTCAAAGGCAAGCAATAATATTCAACCACCAAGAATCGTGAGTGATTCTTCATCTAGGTCATTCCGACCTACCTTCCTCCCAAGAAAGGAAGTCATTCCGGTGGTTGAAACACAACATTCAATGGGTCATAACATTGCGGCCAGCTATGAGGAGTATAGGGCCCTTCCAGTTGAGATTCGTGATGCCCTATCCCTTGCAAAATTCATAGGAGTGAACAAAGGAAGAGCAAGGCAAGGACCTAGGTCTCAGGCACCACAAAAAGATCTTCAACATGCTTGGAGAAAGGAAGAGAAGAACTTCCAAATTGCAATGGCGGAGAAAGAAGAAAAATCAAGGCTGCAAGTAATGGAGAGAGAACAGCCCATGGAGGAATCTACCGTGCCAAAGGAAAATGGGAAAGATGTTCTAGCCAAAGAGGAAAAGGATTCTCCCTTGGTGATAAGGCAAGAAGAAGAAATCATAAAACAAGAACAAAAGAAGACCAATATGCAACATGAAGGTAAAGATTCTTTGACAATAAATGATGTTTTATTAATTTCTAATGATTGCATGTGGTGGCAAGATGGTGAAAGAAAATCAGATCTACAAGAGGTTCATGAGGCTGAGATTCGGGATGACCTTGTTGAGAGGCATGCCCTTCAAAAGGAGGCCTCACCTAATACTCATGTTGGTTTTCAGTCTGCTGGAATTTACATATCAGCAACAAATGGTAAGCAATTTAATTTATTGCATCACCCTCACACTATGTATTTGCAAGGTTTTGATCATCATGAGAATTATTCTAACAAAGATGAGAGGATGAAGGGTACTAAAGGAAAAAGGATCTTTTCCAAGAGGCCCCTAACCATCTTCTCGAGCATTCTGAAGATTGAACCAAGGAAGAATTTGATTTGCATAGTTATGATAATGATCAGCTTGCTGGAATTTTCAAAACAGCAGCTCATAAGAGACAAGTTGAGGGTGTTCATGACTTTGGCAAGGACCACGAAGAGGCTCCATGCACGTGCCAACAAAATATGGATGAAGTCAAGGTGGGAAGAGCTTCACTAGTTGAATATGAAGAGATCTCAACCATGCTTCATTCGGAAAAAGAAGATGAACAAGTGGAGGACAACCCAAGGTATGATATTGAAAATTACATTTCAGTTTTTGGTCTCTTCCTATGTCGCTGCCATACTTGTGTCACCATGGGCAGCTTGTTGAAAAGAATGAGCCTATGTCAAGTTTGATGCTTCATAGTATAATGGGTGGTCATCATGGACAACATAGTGGACACGGTGATAAAGTGAAGAACACTCTAAGTGGTGATTTCTATGTGAATTATAATGAAGATACGGATTTGGTACTTGGAGTGCCATGGCTACACTCTTTGGGTAAATTTACCCAAGACTACCAAATCATGGAGTTGAGGCTCAAGCTTGATGGCCAAGAGGTTGTGCTTCCAAGCATGACACATGGGATTCCTCAAGTTGCTACAGCCAAGAGGAGGGGAAGAACTTCTAGAAGAAGGCAAGACATATGGGCAACACATAATGAGGTAAAACCTACAATTTTATTTTCAAAACAGCAATCATGTTATAAGGATTTTGAATTCCTAATTGATAAGCAGGCTCTTGGAGGGAGTGCTCCAATAAAAGTAGAAGTTAAGTTCATGAATTTTGTGTTTGAAATTGAGCGGGATGGTTGTTATCTTGTTATTCCGAGCATTATAACTCAGTTGGGATTTGGAGGAATGATTGGAAGTAATAAAAGTCTTGATTGGTGGGTTTTAAAACATGTTGCCATAAATGTTTGTATTGTTATAGACATTCCCAGCTTGTCCAACACTGTTTGGTGCCACACAAAAGAGGACAGTCATGAGAAGGGATAGTTTCCAATCTTTCAGAGCATTTTCAGTCAAAAATGACTCATTCCTAGGCCCCACTACATTGTTTTTGAGGAGATTCATGAAGGGCTTTCAGTTTGACAATTGTTGTACTTTTTTTTCATTCGTTGTCCACAACAATTTCAGCTCCCTATCCATTTTTTGACAGTCGGAGATAAGTATCCAGCCATGAGGATGAAGGGTTTCCAATCTTCTTATTTGTCAAAAACTTAGTTAAGCATGTAGATTAACTTCTTGTCAGTTCTTTGAACTAACACCCCCAAAACAAAACAGTGTCGCAGGTTTAGTGACGATGAATGGACATTCTTTCTCCGGCTTGTGAAGATCAGCGTTAGACTTGATGATTTATAATACGGATCTTGGATCCTAATGTACTTGTACTTATGATTAAATAAACTTGCCTTGGGCAAGTTGTACTTTGTAATAGTCCATTGATGGACAAGACTTGTGATATATAAATATGATGGTTGATTTGTATATGTATAAATACTTTTCGTATTATGGGTTTGGGCATCAAAACGATATATTTGATAAAGATAAGGCTTCACATATTTAAGTATCTTATGCTTATAATAGGTATAGTTATGTTATTAAAGATGTACCTCATATCTAGTTGGCTCTCCATTGTTGTAAAGAGTTATTATGGGTAAATGAAAAGAATATCAAGTGTGATATAAAATTGTAATTTGAAAGGAAAAATGCATAAAGATAGTTATAACTTTTAAATGATTCAAATCTGATTATTGGTAACAGTTTAGACCAATCTATAGTGTTGCTTAATAAGCATTCATTTGAGGGCAATCTAGTCTAAGGTTACAAAGACTAGTTCAATGATAAACATCAATTTTAAAAGGAATATAATCTGATTTTAAGGGCATGTTGGTTCAACAAAGTAAAGGGTACATATGCAATAAGGAAATGATATTAATCCATTCAAAGATCTAAGAGACTAAGTTCATTATTAGTATTAACTTTAATGGGATAAAAACTATCTTGGCAACATTTGGATTAGTCTAAATAGTAATATGCAACCATTCCATAATTGATAGTAAACTAGTCCACCTTGGTCAGGAAGGAATATTAAAGAATTATGTGACTAGTAATAGTAGAAACGAAACAATCTATAGAGATGGAGGAAATAAACTCGTCTTGATAACTGATTTGATACCTATAAAGAATTAAAGGTCATTTAAAAGAACTTAACTCCCTTCGTTAAGAAAAACAATGACTTATAAGATGAGATCATCTCTAGCCTAAATCAAGATGTGTGAATCAGACCTAAACAAGTATATACATAGCTTGATTAAGGGATATAGCAACAAGATTAACTGTGGTAAGACTAATAAGACTATTAAGACCTATTGGAACCTTGACTAAGGGTTAAACACCCTCTTTCTATCAAAATGGTTAGAACGTATGGATAGGGAAGCAAAGTGATAATCACTTCGTGATCTTATCCACCTATCCGAAGTAATTAGACGTGTGTACTATAATTCACTAAGTAATTGGACTAAGTTTAATAAATCTAGATAACTGTGATGAGACATTTGTGAGGTGATGGGAAGACAAGTTTAGATGTTATGTGCAATCGTCTAAACTAAGCGTACATAATACAACTAAGAAACTTTTGCCAAAGTAATGTGTTTGTTGGGTACATTTTCTAATCACTTGTGATTCCTCAAATCCCGAAGTGTAGGATACAGGATGGAGTTTTACTAAATGAAACTCTAGGTAGACACTAGAGGATCAGTCACATGTTCTCACTACTGCAATGCGGTAAAACCAAGCGAGGCTAAGTATGAACATTCAAACGAATGTTAAGGGTGATCATGGAGATCAGGGATAACTAACCCTTACAACTGCACAAGGTTTATCACTATGTTATAGGATGGATTAATTTATTAAGACATGTTGCATAAACTAGTTTTAGCTAGTTACCTGATTTAATTATGCAGAGGAATGTCTATTTATTGTTAATTTAATTTGACTTGTTGCATTAACTAGTTGTAGCTAGTTATCGATTCATATATGCAGAGAACTGTCTAAATGTTGTTATAAAAAAAAAAATCCTACTAATTTGAGTGACAAATTTTAGGTTGTTACAGTCTTCCTAGACTTGGTGAAGGGTTTTGTCCTCACACAAGACTCTCCAAGGGTTTTCGTCCTTAGGAGAGGAAGAGAGATGCTTCACAAGCAATCTTTCCAAGAGATAAAAGAATTCACATAATGATCAAATGGCCAAGCAACCTCCTTTTATATCATAAGGGGTGCTACAATTCAATAATGGCCGACCTCATAAAGTACTTTTAATTATCTAATTTGTTTTTAGAGCCTACATGCTCCAAATTACTTTATATTCTAATTAAATAAGTTCTTCTATTGGAGCGTTTGGCTTCCCAATAGGAATACATGATAATAATGAAAATATCTACTTAGAAAATGTCATCCAAGTCTTCCCCTTGCTTCCTTCCTTGAACCCACGGGGAGGAAGAATGGGTTAAGGTCTTCAATTTTGCTAGTCTCCAAAAAGGGACACGACAGGTTACCAAGAGGAGCAGCCCTTGGGAGTCCTAAGAAGCCCCCATCACCATTGCCAAAGTAGAGCTCTTGACTGATTTTCAGAACAGCAGTGTGAAGGCACCAAGGTTTGATGAAAGTTTGAAGCATGAGCCTAGAAAGGAAAGGGAAATCATGGAGCATGAGTCCCAAGGTAAAAGTTCTTTAATATTTAATGAAGTTTCATTGGTTTCTAATGGGTGTGTGTGGCTAAATGTTGAAAAGAAATCAGATTTGCATAAGGGTAAAGAGGATGCATTGGAAGAGGGTAATCCAATTGTCATTTTGGAGCATGAAGACAAAATAGATCAGCCCCTAATTGAAAAGGAAAGGGAAGAATTGGGGGAGATCGAAGCACCGATTGCTAGGGGCCCAAGGGATTCAACAAGGGAATGCATAGACCACTTATATGATGCAGAATTTGAGGAGGAAAAATCAGATCTGCAGGAGGTTTATGAGGAAGGGACCTCACTGGACACTTGTGTGGATTTTCAGCCTGTTGTAAATTCCAAAACAGCAGTTGAGGGTAAGCCACTTGATTTATTTTATGATCATAGCATGAGTATATTGCATCACACTAGGTTACTACATTGCTTTGGTCATCATGAGGGCTATTCTAACAATGGTGAGAAGATGAAGGAAAATAAATGGGAAGAGGATCTTCCAAGCATTCCCTATAAGTTGGATTTTCATGGCAGCCAAAGGTATGATGATCATTCTCCATATTCAATGCTCCATACTCGGGCATTTTCAGATTTGTGTCAAGAGGGGCAGCTCCCTAATTTCAGTCCAAGGTATGGGTATACTTCAGATTTGTTGCTTCCATTTATGTCATATCAAGATATGGGTCATTATGGAAAGCATGCTAGAATGATGGATGTGACTTGCAACATAAGGCATGTAGACCTCTTGATGCAAATTCAGATTTGTGTGTGCATAAGGGTATGGGATCTTGGTAATATTTTGAAGAATAGAGTTTCTAACATTGAAGCTACTCTTGCTAGCTCCTTCATCATCTCATACCAATGGGAAGGAAAGAATTCAGAATTGGTCCTTGAAGAACATAAGGAAAATATTGGCATGACAAAAGGAATTCCACCCATTGCTACAGCCAACATGATGAGAAGTGATTTTGAAGATAAGGGGACAGCTCATGGTAAGCATAGTAAAAATCATTTTGTTGTTGATCATAATGTTTGGACTCAACATAGCATGGTTTTGTTGGAATTGCATTGCACAAAGATCTGCTATTTTCGGGTATGTAAAGGAGAAGTCAAGGATGATATGTTTATACATAATGGCTTCATTAATTTTTTTTAAATATTTTCTTAAACTTTTAATGCATTCTAACTAAAACTAACATGACCTAACCCTAAAAGCAACAAAAAAACTTATAAAAAGAGCATTTCATACTCATTCTAATCACACCAAGCAAGAGCAAAAAAAAGAGAAGGAAGGAGCAAGAGTAAAAAAAGAGAAGGCAAGAGCAAGAGCAAGAGCAAGAGCAAGAGCAAGAGCAAGAGCAAGAACAAGAGCAAGAGAGCAAGAGCAAGAGGTATGTACATACATTACTAATTTACCACCATTTGTTTTTTTTTTTTTTTTAATTTCCAAATGCAAAGTTGAAAGTGAAGGCATTACATTTGTTTGTATTTTTTTTCCTATTTGGATTAGCACGTGATGGAATGAGATAAAGCATAAAGGGAGGGTTTTTTTATTGTTTGTTTTTTTTAATTTTTAAATGTATTCATCGCTGTTTTTTTTTTTTTTTAATGTATTCATCGCTGTTTTTTTTTTTTTAAATGTATTCAAAAATTGCATTCATTGTTTTATTGTATTGTATAGTTATATTGTTTTGTATTTTAATTATTGCAGCTTCAAAATGAGTTCCGATAGTGATTATCAAGCTGAATATGAGGTTGAAATGGGTGTGCAAGGAGAAGGAACACAATCACAAACACCTAATACTGCTACTAGTTCACAGGGGAGTGTGGACAAGTTCGATTGCCCCTCAAAATGTTGAAAAAGTATGCTAGGGGGCCTTTTGATAAGAAAAAACCTTTGAAACAATTTGGTCAAATTATGCAAGGTCCTAGATCAAACATTTCAAGGGGCACTAAAACATGGAAATGCAACATTTGCTCATTATCTTGGTCAGGCAGCATTACTAGGTTGAATGCACATTTATTGCACATTGCGGGGAAAGGTGTAGGCATGTGTGGACAGCTATCACTTGAAGAGAGGGCAGAAATGGTGAGGTTGTATAATGGAGATATGGTGGAAAGGTTCCGAGTTCGTGGCCGTCATGTTAGTGGCATTGCACCCCTTCTAGTCTTTGTGAGAATTAATATCGATAGTGGTGCAGGTGCATCTTATGAGGTGTCACGAATTGGATGCTTTTGGTAGTAGTAGGGGAAGAGGAAGGTTGTGGCCTCGATCCACTTGTTGATATGTATGAATCTGAAAGGCTAGAGAGGAGGCCGATGATGCCATTGGAAAATTCTTTTTCTTCTTTTTGGCATTCCATTTCATCTTGCTCGCTCTCCTTATTTGAGGAGGTTGTGGCTAAGATAGCCAAAGCGAGGTGTGAGTTATGTGCCCCGGGAGACACGAAGTTGAGAACCACAATCTTGGATAAGAACTATTCCAGGTTAATTTCTTGATGGAGGAAATGAGGAGCACATGGGTCTCTCACGGTTGCGGCATCATCATGGATGGGTGGACGGATATCGAGACACCGCCCACTCATAAATATCATTGTTTCATGCGAGAGAGGGTCCTTACTTTTTGAGCGGTTGATTGTTCGGGGAAGAAGAAGGATGCGAGTTCGATTCACCATTTTGCGAGATCTTATTGAGGAGGTTGGCCACCCGACGTTGTGCGGGTTATTACGGATGCGGCATATGTGTGCGGGGCGCGAGTAAGCTTGTCGAGGCTCATTACCAACATATATATTGGACCCCATGTTGTGTGCATGCCATGAACAATGCACTAAAAGATATTGGAAAAATTGATTGGGTCAAAAATGTAGTGGTGATCTTTAGAGATGTGCGATGTTCATCTGCACCACCATATCGTCATTGGCACTCTTAGTAGCTTTTCGAGGAAGGAATTCCTCAAGCCGAGTGGACACACGTTTTTGCATCATATTTTATTTTGCTGGATAGGATGGCTGAGTTGCAGGAATCATTACAGTGCATGGTCATGACATCAGAGTGGTCTAGGTGGGATGGGTCGAAGACAGAGCAGGGGAAGAAGGTGAAAGCAATTGTGGTGAATGAAACATTTTGGATAGATGTGAGATATATCACATCCATAATATCTCCAGTTTTCAGTGTGATAAAATATGGGGATTCTGAGAGCCCTAACCTTGGTGAGATATACGAATGTATTGATAGTATGCTTGGCCAGATGAAGGCTGTTGTTCGAGCAAGGGACCCCACCTTGGAGTTCTACCATCAGCATATTCAGCCTATCATTGAGCGGAGATGGGAGAAGTTGAACACTCCTTTACACATGGCTGCATATGCACTAAATCCGAAGTGGTATGTTGAGAGGCTGTGAGTTCTCCCGAGTAGATGATGAGGAGGTGAGGAAGGGTTTCTTGAAAGCCCTAAAAAAATGTATAATGCGAGAGGATGCTTCACGAGTCGGGCGATTGGCTCAAGTTCGCTTATACGGATGGCTACAAAAATCATCAAAGATAGACGGGACCACATTGGCACATGAGAGTCCGGTTAGTTGGTGGCGATTGTATGGACATGCGGGATTGCTACGGACACTTGCTTTATTCGTCTTCTTTCTCGGGTTTCTAGTTCCTCTGCCTTACGAGAGGAATTGGTCAACATATGGGTGGATCCACTCTCTTAAGAGGAGCAGACTTACCTCTAAGAGAGCGAGAGAAACTTGTTCTTGTACATAGTGCCTTGCGTCTCATGGATCGCAGAGACACCTACGTCTGAGAGAGCCCACATTGCGGTGGGATGTGGATCCGAGGATGCAAGAGCGGGTTGATGAAGATCGGGAGCAGCGAGGGCTGGTTGATATCTCCTTTGCGAGATGCGAGATGACATTGAATCTGAGATACTCTAGTGAGGAGGAGCGGTTTCTGTGATTCCTTCGGAGGGCTCGATAGTGATTTTTGAGTTGTACTTGTCACTTGTAGTTGTCATTTTGGTTATGTAATGTCATTTTGGTTATGTGAATGTCATTTTGGTTATGAGACATGACATAATATTTCATAGCATATGTAATGTGGGTGTAGTTGTACTCTTCTCATGTTGATTATTGAAGAGTAAGACTAAGACTTGTTTTTAATTTTCAGCTTTACTATTTACTATTTAGTCTTTCATTGTCATGTTGAAGTTTTGAACATTGAATATAATATATATAGCTGTAGCATTTTGGGCCTTGGCTTATGTGATGAATAATTGGATTAATCATTAGTGGTTCTTGGTTACAATCTTCAAACTTTCTTGTATTAATCATTAGGTTATTGAATTATTCTTTATTCATGTTATATTTGTAAAATAAATAAAATATATTTTTTTATTAGCCGTCCCCCCCTTATAGTCCCCCCCCGTCCCGAATATTTTCAAAAAAATTTGCCGTCCGGAAAAAAATGATAAGCGTGCTCTTGAAGTAAGTACTCCACTAAGAGAAGAGGCTGAGTTCACAAATTTTGTGTGCTATCTAATAGTTCCGGATATTGTATCTCAGCTGGAAGTTGTTGGTATGAATGGAAGTAGTGAGAATACTGAATTTTGGGATTTCAAGCATGCTGTCATAAGCTTTTATGTGACTGTCATAAACATTTCCAGCCCCTTCTCCATGTTGCTATCAGCTGTAATAAGGTTTCCCGCCCTAACATCGTGATTTCCAAAAGAGAAATGCATGGGTACAGCTGTGTTTGGTACAGCCAGAAGGAAAATATGAGAATTCATCCCTTGGGGGAGTTTGCAAAATTTTTGCAAGAAAAGAAAGAAGACTTGCCATCATGTCCATGAGATATGAGGAAGCAAGGATGTTGAAACCTTTTGTTTTCTTTAATGAGTTTGTTTCATGTGTAGGTACAAACATGAAGCCAAAGGAGCAGCTGAGATTTATTTGGGATCCAAGCACTTGCAATTGCTTGAGGACAAACAATTTTGAGTGGGGAGGACTGTAATGTCCCCTAAATGGGACATAATGAGAATTGCATTCATATTTCTTCTAGTTTCCATTATGTCTTTGTTTGGGTCAATATTGGCTCAATGGATGATGAATTCTACTTGATGTAATGGCGTAAAAGTATTTTTAAATACTTTAATGGCGAGTTGGGCATGAAGGCCTCTTATTTGGTTCGAAAATGGTGGAAGGACTTCTAATCCTTATGGGTCGGCCTTGATTGGAGAGCCTACATAGAGGATAATGAAGAAATAGAACTACTTGAAGGTCGGCCTATGCATTGGGCTTCTATTTTGATGTTGGCGCCACTTGAGGATATATAAAGACATGAAGGTTCATTTGAAAAGGTTATGCATGTTTATTTTGAAGATTGATATCTTGAGTTTGTGCATAGTGTGCCCTACTCTCCACTAAAGACGAAACCTTTAGTGTGGCTCAACTTTGGGGTCAAAAACTCCATTGTTGGAAGATTGAGGAACGAAAACTCCTCAAGCTTGAGGGGAATCCCATACGGGGTTTCCAAAGTGCTTCAAAGTGGTTTATTGCTGGTTTTTCCCCCTTCTTACCCTAGGCGACTTGCATGGGTGGAGGGTTTGGTATGTTCTAGGGTTGATTTCACTATTTTGGTTTGATATTCTTGTTCGGCATAATTTATAAGGCTGTAATCTGAACTTTGGAGAATCTTGGTGAGGATTTGCTATTTTTCCTAGCCCTCGGTTTGGTTGAACTGTGTCATAAATATTTAATTCCAGTTGTGATTATCAGATATTTCTTCAATATTTTGATGTATTTGTGATGCATAAATATTGTCATGGCTAGATAAATTATTTCGTGGCATTCTACATTGATTTGCATAGTGAAAAGTGGATTCAAATCTCATAGGCAGTTCGTTGCCCTAGGAGACTGCAGATTTTGTGTTGGTTGATCATTTTAAGATATTCTCAGCTATTTTCAGTTGTGTGCGCTTGAAGGTGTTTTTAAAGGTGTTTTTAGATCTGATCAGTTCATGATAGCCGGTAAACCCCTTTTCTCCATTTTCAGCCCAAAAAGGGACACTACAAAATGTTGCATTGGGACACGGACTAGCTTGTCAAGTTGTTGATTATTTATCAATTTCTTTCCTTATGACCCGAGATTACATCAGTTTGGGAGGTTTTTTATACAGCTGAGCATACAAAGGATGAAGTTATTCTTGTTGTTTTGAAGTTGAAGATGAAGGGGACTTCAATGAAGAAAGAGGCAGTGGGTGTCTGAGTTTGTTTGGGCAAAAGCTCCTTCATTTGACAGGCACGGGATCTAGATTATGGGAATACTACAACATGTTCCTTCACCTTGGTATGATGGCACTTGGGCATGAGAGCTTGCAATTGTTTGAAGGCAAGCAATTTCCGGGAGGTAGGACTATAACGTCCCTTTTTTCAAATTAATCCATTCAGAAGACAGTTAGCTCATTCCATTTCCCTTAGCATGGAAGAAGGTGAATAAGGGAAGTATTTGTTGATGTTTTAAAGTTTTCTTTGAGCATTTACCATTTTCTTTCATGGTTTCTCTCATTAGCTAGGTCAGCTGGGTTGGAGGAGTAAAAATTCAAAGACAAAAAAGAAAAGCAACATCATTATGAGGTCGGTCATGGGGGAAACTCCCTCATGGTGTTTGGTGCCACCAAGAAGATATATAAGGGGTCACTTGGGCTCATTTTGGGCATGCATCTTTATTATAATTTTACACTACTTGGTTTTGGGGCTGATTGCTCTATTCCATTCCACTAGAGGGCAGAAATCCTTTGGTGTGGCACACAAGGAGGATGAAACCCTTCCTTGTTCAAGTTGGAGAATGAAAACTCTCCAATTGGTGGTTCTTAAGAGCTTCAAAGAAGGTGATCTTGCTGGTTTGCAGCTAGGGCTTGAAGGAGAAAGAGTTAAGAAGGTTTCTACATTCATTTTGCACCCTCTCCTAGGGTGGAGGAGGAATTTAGTGTTTTCTAGGGCACATTTCAGTATTTTAAGTTGATATTCTTGTTCCTCATATTTTATAAGGTTGGAATCTACATTTTGGTATTTTTTGGGGGTTTGGAATCATCATTTCCAACCCTTAATGTGAGTTGTACTTCAGCTGTCATTTATTTAATTTCCAACTGTGTTTAGAGGTTGATTTCTTGGTTGATAATTGTTCTAAAATATTCCTAAAGTGCCTCTACATACTTCGGATGATGTGAATGGTGATATATTGATGAATTAATGCTTTTTCCTTGCTGCTGTTCTAAAAATCAGACTGTTCACTATTCTATTTTTCAGTTGGCTGATATAAAAATCAGAATATTTTCAGTTTGGGTTTGTGCTATTTCATTGCTTTTCAGTTCAGCCCTAGAAAGGGACATTACACACATGTTCATCCATTTTTGTAATTTACTATTGACTTTGTTAACTAACCACTACCAGTCTTTGTTTTTCTTTGTTGCCAAAGGAATGCCCAAATATTGCAGCAGCAAAGTGCCCTTTCTGAATTTCAGAATATCCAGAATCTGACTTTCTTGCCTCGGAGAACAATGAAAAAAGAAGATGTTAGATTTACCCTCATTAATCAATTGCCCCATGGCTCTAGTGAATAGTTGAAGACTCTTATTCATACGAGTTGCTTCTGAACAAGTAGCCTTACCAAGAAGCGTAGAGTCGTCCACAAATTGTAGATGTGATAGAGGATTAACTCCAGTAGCCAGTTTAATTCCTCCTATCCTCTTTTCCTGACAGGCTTTGGTCAACAATCTTCCTAGACATTCAGCCAAGATAATAAAAAGGAAGGGAGAAAGGGGATCCCCCTATCTAAACCCTCTAGAAGCTAAAAAGATCGTTGAAGGGCTGCCATTAACCAAAACAGAATAAGAGACTGAGGACAAGCAAGCTTGAACCCATGCTATCCATTCTAAAGAGAAGCCAAACTTCGCCAACATCGACACAAAAATCTCCAATCCACTCGATCATAGGCTTTGGAAAGATCAAGCCTGATGAACATTGAAGGAGATTTTTGAATATCCATAGAATGAAGAGCTTCTTGCGCAAGAACTATCTCATCATGGATTTGCCTACCTTGGACAAATCCTCCTTGCTCTGGAGATATCAATTTATGCAAGAGAGGCTTCAACCGGTCTGCCATAAGTTTTGTTATGATTTTATACGCACATTACATAAGGCAATAGGTCAAAATCCCACTATATCTTCCACCTTTGTAGCTTTAGGAATCAAAGCAATAAAGGTTTTGTTTATTTCTTTTAACATGGTTTTAGCGCATCGCACTTCTTCTACAACCTGCAAAAGCTCCATTTTCAAAATATCCCAAAAAGTTTAATAGAATTCAATAGGGAACCCATCAGGACCTGGTGTTTTTCCTTTTTTCATGCTAAACACCACCCTTTTTAATTCACTTTCCAAGACTGGAGATGTGAGCTGCTCATTATCCTGGTTAGAAAGAACCTGTGGAATATGGGCAAGGACCTGCTTCTGAGCTGAGTCATCAAGGGGCTGAGCAGAAAATAAATGAGAGAAATATTCTTGGGCTAGCTGTTGCAATCCTTCCCATGAATATTCTGTCTTTCCTTCAGCTGTTTTTAGAGATTTGATATAATTATTAGCTCTTCTAGTCAGCAAGGATTTATGAAAAAAGCAGTATTTTTGTCTCTAGCTTTGAGCCACTGAACTCTAGACTTTTGTTGCCAAAGAATCTCTTCCCATTTCTCCCATTCATGCAAATCAGCCTTCAGAGAGATTTCTATGTTAGCTAAATCAACAATATTACCAAAGGTACGAATTCTATCATTGAACTCCTCCAGCTGTTTTATTATCTGTTGTTTTTTCTCCTTGATGTCCCCAAACTCTGACCAATTCCACATCTTCAACTTGGTTTTGATGTATTGCAGTCTTTTAATAAAAGAATACATATGGGCTCCATACTGGAGAAAAGTGTGTGGTTTAAGTTAGTTTAGTTTAAATACGGCTTGCCCTCTATCCACCATTGGTGAATAAGATTTGTAATATTCTCATGACGCAACCACATTAACTGAAATCTAAATGGGAGAACCTAGGATAAGTTCTCCCAATGTCTAGACTTATAAGCCAATGATCAGACCCAATATTGTTGAGGATATGAGCCTTAGGGACTTACAATTTTTCCAGCTTGACTTCAGAGATCAAGAATCTATCCAAACGTTCAAGAATACATTCCTGTCCTTGCCGTTTGTTAGACCAAGTCATAGTCCCATTATCAGTTTTAACATCTACTAGCTAAAGAGAATCGACAAACCTTTCCATACTATACGAGTTAGCATCAAGCACATTCAATCTGCCTTACTTTTCCTCCAGATTGAGGATAGTGTTAAAATCTCCTCCTATCAACACTGGAACCTCAGGATAGGACTGAATCATAAATGCAATTTGTTGCCATTGTGCTAGTTTTTCTTCCATAGTAAGAGGAGCATAAACATTGATGAAGAGGGTTTGTTGATCATCCTCTCAAGTATACACAAGCAGGAATAGAACTCCCTTACTTCCCCAAGAATTAACAATTGTAATCGTTTTTGGATCCCAAAGACATGCCACCCCCCCAGAAGCACCCACAAAACTAAGTGAGATTACTTGAGCATGAGGCCAAATCCTATCTGCCAGAACATTCATTAATTCAATGGAGGCTTTGGTTTCCTAGAGAAAAACCATTTGAGGCTTATTAGTCTGAATCATTCTTCTAATTTCATTAATTTTTTATGGGCTACCTTTAAGCCCTCTTACATTCCATGTGATAATCTTCATTGGGAAGATTGATTAAAAATGTGGGATAAATCCCTTACTTTGCCTGTAGAGGTCAATTGTTGACCCTCCTTTTGTAGATTGACCTGAGTAGGTTTTCTACCTACCTTCACATTTTATCCACCACCATTTATTTACTTTTTTCTAGGCCACCCCAAATGGTAAATTTGCTTGTTGTCCTTCACCACAATTAGGCATGAGTAGCAAAGGCATAGTTACATCTGCTTGACCTTCCTCCTGAGAATTATTAGACTCGAATTGCTCCTGATATTTAGTTTTCCTTTGATAGCTTTTTAAGGATTTACAGGTCTCTGCCATCACGTTTGTTGCAGGGATCAGAGCAAGCTGGCTATTTCCTACTACATCTTTCTTCCTTTCTTGAGGGTCTGGATCAGGCATTTGAGTTTCAAGTACTTGGGAATCTATAGGATCCTCATTATCTACCTCATTATTATCCTAGTGAAGACTAGAGAATCTATTGACACTAGAATAAACCAAGTTGAATATTAATTAAAACTTCGTTGTTTTCTTTTTCTTTGGGTTGATAAATTCCTCTTTCTTGCGTTCCTCTACATTTGGATCAGCAACTCTCTAAAACAAGTCATTCACCAAAAGGTCGTACTCATGACAAATTCTGCATCGGGAAGGAATATTTTCGCAGTCAACTACTTGTTCCCATTTCTCATCTTCCACCTCTAAGGAGATTTTACTTGGTAAGGGATTATTGAGATCCATCAAAACACATATGCGAGCATAAATCATCTGTTCTAGGTGGATCGAACTATTCGTTGTCACAATGTAAGTACCCAAAGTATTGCCTATTGTTGTGAACACCGCATTATTCCAATATTCTGTTGGTAAACCAAATAATCGCACCCATACCGGAGCAACTGAGGGCATTTCTTCATCCGCCTTGAACATAGGGTGCCAGGGTTTCATGAATAATCCCACTCTACCATAAAACCATGGCCCTCCTTGAAAGATTTGTTCTCGATCTTCCACATTCGCAAAGAAAATAAAAAAGTAGCCATTTGGATACACAGAAATGGAAAATTCACCTTTAGTGTGCCAGGTTTTCCTTGTCCAATCTTTAAAGGTCGAAAGAGCAAGACGGAAATGTAGAAATCGAACAATCAGACCTTGTTGCTCCAGTTCATTAGGACCACTTTGAATGTCTGATTTCTGCAATTTCACAACAAGTGCGCCATTTGTGGCCTTCATACATCCCTTCGCATTTTTGTGGTCTTCTTTGGGCATTCAAAGAGGACATTTTGGGAATTTAGTAGCGCTGCCACAAAGATCAGATTCTCCTCACACAACTTTAAAAGAGAGTTTATAAGTCTCAGCCTACTCAGCCATATTGGCCCCCAAGGACCAATCCACCCCAAGGCTGCACTTCTACCCCTAAGGACCAACTCGAAATGGCGAACCCAATTGCCTTTGGAAAGTAATAACCAATGGACAAAATTTAGAGAAACGTAATTCACTAGAAGAAAAAGCTGAGAACGAGACAAGACAGGTCGAAATTCATAACCCTTCCCCGACTCGTCATGAACCACTTTCACGACCGGTATGTGACACTAAAAATCTCGACTAGCAATTTAAACGAAATCACAACCAGGTAAGAAATGGAAATCATGACCCTTAGTATTGGATTTGTCCCAAAATAGATCAGTAAAATCTCTATACCATAAACTATAAAGGAAGGACTCAAAACGCGATTTGAGGAAAAAAATAGAAATAGGCACGTGAATACACTTTTGACTCTATTTCCGTGCCCTAACACAATCCAAAGGATTCACCAGCAATGGACGTTTCAACTCTATTTGTATTTGTATTATATCCTAAATGCCTATTCTATGAATAAGCACAATTTACCCTTAGCATTAGTGATTTTAATTATGATGTTCTGTATTCTTATTTCATGTATTTATTGATTATAGGGACTAATCGTTTTGCCTTTGTGTGTATTTATCAAGAACAACTTCAAGGCTCTTCTTAAGGAGAGTATGATGAGAGAGAGGCTATCAAATCCAGGCAGCGACAAGACAAGTGGGTTGCAGAAACACACCACACGGTTTTTACGAGTGGAATTTATTTACATATGTTAAAATTTGGGTGTTTGAATCATAGTAGGAAAACTCGCCAAAACCAAAAACTCGCCAGACCCCAAAAAAAAAACTCGCCAAAAACTCGCCAATATTCGGCCAATACTCGGGAATACTCGACAACTTAAAAAATACTCAAATTTCTTTAAAAAACATAAATTTTAAGCAACACATAGCTACAAAATGTATTAAATGAGCCCATAAAATGTTGGAGAAGTGTTTTCTATTAGATTTGAATACAAATACAATACAAAATCGCATCATCATGCGAATACGACAACCGGCTGATACTAGTCCCCACACTCGGCTGCGTCTCCACGCTCCTCCTAGAAGGCTGCAAATCTGGCTCGATCATGGAACTAGATGATGGTGCTGGTGGCTCCTCTGCTGCATGTTGGAGATCACCTCCAAAGATGTCATCCAGTCCAATATCTCCTCGGAGTCCTGCTAGTGCTTCTCCCTCCATAGCCTCCCTCTCAAAAGAAGCAATCTCGTCCGTTGTGAACGTAGGGTTTTCCTCTTCTTGCCCGGTCACTCACTGTATGGATCTATCTCATCCAAATCAATGAGCTCCACTGATGTGGCCTCAACTTTTTTTGTGCGAAGCCGGAGATTGTATTGCACAAAAACCAAGTCGTTGAGCCTTTTTTGAGTCAACTTGTTGCGCTTCTTCGTGTGATTAGTCCGAGCACGGGAGAATACTCGTCGAGTTTTGGCGAGTACTCGCCGAGTTTTGGAAAGCTACCCAATATTTTTAATTACTAATCTGTCTACAGGCAATCAAAGCTCATGATTCTTTCAGAAGATTGCAAGAAGTTGCTTGGTCCAAAAAGGTGCAAAAATGGATTTTATGAAAATAAGAAAAATATTGCCATCACTGCGTAGAGCTCGAGAAAATATGCACTTTTAGAAAAACGGCATACGAAACGAGCCACGAATGAAAGTTATGGCACATGCAAGTTTTTGCTGCTACATCTTCCCGGACCCTTTCCAAAAATGGCAATTTTTTTCTGTCCTTGTGTTTTCTTCACCAAAAATCCAAAAAAGGAAAGAAATGCTGTCTTTGGCGAGTTTTTGGCGAGTTTGTGGCGAGTTTTTGGCGAGTATTCCAACTATACTCGGCGAGTTTTTTTTTTGCATTTTTGGCGAGTTTTCCTACGAGTTACTCGTTTAGCATAATTTTTAGCGAGTTTTTGGCGAGTATTCTATCTATGGTTTGAATTGCATTGCATAAGCGCAGATTATTGATAGTCGCGTGTGTGTGCTTAAGCCTCTTCAACCGATATTGCTCAAGTCGCTTTGGATCATTGGTAAGTCATTTGTTTTTGCTTTTGGTATGATGGAGTTATCATGTCTTTTGTTAGCATTGAAAATGTCACATGACCTATAGAGCATGGTGTTGACATTTATTAAACTATTAAACTATAATTATACTGATAATGCACCCACAATCAAAAGTATCGCAATAGAAAATCTTAGGCGTTCTCAACTAAGACAATCTCTAGATCAAGTGAGCTCCCTTATCTTAACGTTACCTAATGACTTGCTTGGGAAAAGAGAGCAAGAAAACCAATGAGTATTCCACTTGTTGTTTGGGCCAATATGCCCAATTTTCTTTGGCACCGTTGTGTTGCTTCCTATTTGTCAAGCATGTCGGTAGCCCTTTGGCGGCATAATATCCATCTTGGATATTTGTTGCGATTAGTTTGTTGGTAGCCAATGGGGTTTGGGTGGATCAGTTAAGACGGACGGCTATGTCCGAGATCCACCCGGTTCGAATCTGTTGAGTGCGATCCCTTGAGATGGTTTATCGGTGGTGGCAGGTGTTGCATCACCGGTGATTGCGGCTAGCGACTCTTCTCGGCGTTGGCGGACTTTGCATTATCGACATTAGCGTTGGCGGCGGCTGGTGGCTCTGAAACAATGGGATGACGGAAAAAATTGCATTGTCAGTGCGGGCTCAGTGGTCGCGGTTTGTGTTGGTGATGGATTAATTGTAATATCTTGTCTAAGGACATTTGCATTGTTATGGGAGGGGACCCAAGAACCCCGGTTCATAGCTCTGGTCAAAAGCGTTTAACTATCTAAAATAAATTAGTTTGTTGGTTGGGAGAGTAAACAATTGGTTCCAATAGGTCAAGGTTTATGAGGCATTGGAACCTATATCCTTTTATGACTTATCTTCCTCATCCTTGGCTTTTTGGCTTTGGGCCACAACAACATCAATGAACTTAAGGGCATTTGATAGGCCAGATACTGCTTGGGTGTTGTACCATATTATCTACATACACTCTTGATCATATCCAAGACACGTATTTTCCCTCTAGATCCATGATCTTATCATCATCCTCTTGGACTTCGTCATCGAGGCTCTTTGAATTGTTTGTTTAGATTTTCATTAATGGCCTTTTTGTGTCAAGTTGGGCATGTGGCACAATGTCTTTTCTTGTTTTTTAAAAAGATGCTTCATATATTCACAAAAAAATCTACAAAAGAGCTGTACAAAAACAAAAAAATTGTGCGGAGAGGAAATATACAATGAAGATTACATTCTCTTCCTTAATGCGGGAGAGAGATTAAATAAGAATTATAGTTTGCACACTCGTACTCAGCAAATACTTGGCAGACCCAAATACATTTGACTTGGGAAAAACTCGGCAACTTTTAAAAATACCTAAATTTCTTCAAAAAAATAAATTTTATGTGAAATGTATCAAATGAGTCTATAAAAGGTTGGGGAAGTGTTTTCTATTAGATTTAAATACAAAAGGAGTATAAAATCGCATCATCACGTGAATACAACAGCCACCAATAAGCCTTATGAATTTATGATGATTCTCATTGAAAATAATTTACATTATCTACCATATCTATACAAGTTACAAATTACAATAATTTACATTTTCCTCATCTATCCCACATTGGGGCCGTTTGGCCCATACATGTATAAATAGATCTAGGGTGTGTGCCATCACTAAGACCGGCTTCGGGTCTTTGGTGTTTGGAGCTACATGCACATAAATAGGGCCGAGTTAATCTCGTGCTATCTCATCTATCCCACATTGGTGGCGTTTCAACGCCCATACATGTATAAATAGATCTAGGGTGCATGCCATCACTAAGACCGGCTTCGGGTCTTTGGTGTTTGGAGCTACATGCACATAAACAAGGCGAGTTAATCTCGTGCTATCTCATCTCATCTTCCTCATTCTCGGAGAAATATTGAGGACGAGTCTACTACCACTACTAGTTCCCACACTTGGTTGTGATTGCTCACTCCTCTTAGAAGGATGTGACTACGGCTCCACCCTAGTAGTAAATGGCAATGTGTCCTTTGTTGCATGTTCAACATCATCTCCAAAGATGTCATCCAATTCAAATTTGTTCTTGAATTTGCTACAAAATCTCTTCAACTCATGCAAAGGATGCTCAATAGCTGTGTGATTACAAGTGAGGGAGTGCGAAACTTATATAAGCCAAAAACAATGTTTTTGAGTGAACCCGCATATTTTTGGATCTAGCGAGTCTTTAGCCAATACTCGGTGAGTTTTAGGCATAACTCAGCAATTTTTCTGCAGGTTTACTAGGCGAGTATTCGCCCATACCAAAAAATGGTGAGTACTGCTTGACTCCGCGAGTACTCATTGGTTATGTAAACTATGATCAAAATAGGCCTCAAGTTCTAACTTCTTAGCATCCTTGATCAACAAATATCCTCAGCGGCCTACAAGTGCATACGTACCTCACATTTCCACATGTGACAAATTAGACAGAGCAAATATCACTCACAAACCGAGTTTCCACAGAATAAACAATGTTAAGACTCGGAAGTAATGCCAAAAACCCCTAAGAGAGTCTCAAATAACAGATCTGGAATTACCAAACAATGTTGCCTTCTAATGCAAACTCCCTAAAGAATGGTTGGTAGCTACACCTAAATAAGCTTCCAACGGTCTCTCACAAAAGAGAACAGTCCTAAAGGAGGTGTTTCACCATTTCCAACTTGTGGCGGAAAGAGCAAAGACCATCAAAGAATCCACTCTTGAGAAGATGCACCTTAGAGGGCATCCCTGATATATCACCAATCGAGCAAAAACCCACAACTTGTAGGAAACCTTCACCAATCACACGCCATGCAAACAATGAACCCACAAAGCTTGACATCGAAGTCACACATCTAGCATTAAGATGTAATAACCCTTCGAGGGTTTCAACCAAATACAGATCTGAAATTTAAATTGCAGCAGACTGAAAGAGTAAAATCAGCGACTTGAACTATCACCAAAACGCCAAAAATCACCACAAACCAACTCGCCAATATTATATATATATATATATATATATATATATATATATATATTGGAATATTAGAAGCCAAAATCACAAAGAAATGTTGAAGAATACATTGCTGGAAATTAAATATGAACTAGAAATTGCAGCCACAAGAAAAATATGAAATATGGGTCTAGAAACCCTCTAAATTCATCAAACTTCAGATTCCGGCCTTTAAAAATATTACAAATCAGATTATGAAACCAAATTTCTCAAATTCTTCACCAATAGTTCCAAACCCTACCCAAGGTAGGTCGCTCCACCCTAAATAATTCAAATACCAGCTAGAAATTACAAATATATCTTCAAATCAGCTCTTCACTTCAAGACCAATCAATGATGAAGGGTTTCGTCCTTCACCCAAGCCACATGAAGGGTTTTCGTCCTTCAATGAAGCCTCACAAGAGGGTTTTCGTCCTCAAGTGGATGAACAAGGAGCAACAAGCTCACAATGCCCAAGTAGAATAAAAATCCACCAAGTATAGTCTCCAAATGATGCCTCTAATCCCTTTTATATCCTCCTTTGGCGCCAATGTACAAATAGAAGAGGCTGACCTATATAATGCAAGGAAACACTAAAGAAAATATAAAAATATTAGATAAAATATATTATAAAGTTGCTCAAGGTTCTTCTCCTTCGTTTTTGCTTCTTTTCCATGGAGAAGGAATGGCAAGAAGACCAAATTTCAGCTCTTAGGTGGGAAAAAGTGACATTACATACAAATAGGACCCAAAGGATTGCACTAATGAAAAATGGAGTAGAGACAACGGGAGTTATATTGAGCTAAGGGGTGATCATAGCTCCACCTCCAATTGCACCAAATGGGCTCACTCGTACCAATACTCATCTTAAATTGATCCTCCAAAGGAATGAGAAAGCGAATCTCCAATTTAGTGAGTCAATCAATAGAGGAAAGGGTAAAATCGTGGGCCAAGGCGTCGATCCTTCCAAGAGTAAGAGCGACAATCCCACAAGTCCCCCAAAGAAAATCCTCTTCTTACTTAGTCTCCAAGCCAACAAGTATGGGAGATTAGCGATATAAGTGTCTTGAAGCTTCTAGCTCCAAATAGGGCTTCTAGCCAAATTACACCCCGAACAATTGCCCAAAATCCTCCACATGATCAAACTAGCGACTTTTCTCTAGGCTGTCCAAATACACTTGTGAATAAAAGATCTTGTTATAAATTCGAGGAATAGAAATAATATCACATAACCCAAAAGAACCTCGACCTTTCCTAAATGTTGTATAGTGAGTAGTTTGTGTCTCATTAAAATCTGCCAAGGAGAAGAACCCTCTAGACAATGGATCACCCATTTGGCAGCAAGAATACAACCACAGTGGCCACATCAATCAACCTAAGCCCACCCTCATCCTTGGGCATAATACAAACATACCATGGAACCATAGGAAGGCCCCGTGCTCCACCATACTTGGCCCATAAATAAGACCATAAAAACTGCTCAAGCCAATGAAACTAAGTCTTAGAGGGAAGCCAACAAGAAAAATGATAAATATTAGAGGCCTAAAGGATTACGCTCAACACGATCAACTTTCCCGCAAAAGCAAGATCCTTATTCTACTAGATGAGAAGCTTACACTCAAATGTTGTAGGCCCCATCCCACATTGCCACCGATAAGAGACCACGACCCAAAAGGAATGCCAAGATTTCTCACATCACCCCTAAACAGACAAGATCACTCGGTCAAAATCAAAGCTAGAGGATCGTCCAAGGCAATCAACCAAAAAATCTGAATTGTGATCACTGACAATAGCTCCAGATGCCTCACAAAAGTGGACTAGCAATTCTTGACTCCTTCCAGTAATCTTGGTCTACTTGGACTGAAAAAAAGCAAGTCGTAAGCAAAGTGTTTATTGAGCATCTCCGAGCCATCAAACATAGGCACACCACTAATCATGTTTTAAAAACAAGCAACTTCCACAAAATATCCGAATGCATCGGTTGTCGATACATAAAGATAGGGTGCCAAGGGGCAACCTTATCTAATAGAACAGTGAAGACTAATTCAAGGGGGTATTTTTAACAAAAACAAAGGATGAGGCACAAGAGAAAAGTGTATTCATCATCCCCACAAAGCGTTGGCCAAACCCCACGCAAGTCAACATCTCGGTGATGCATGACCAATCTATCGATCCTCGGCTTTGCCAAAATCAATTTTCGAAAGGTGATCATGTTGCCCAATCTCTCTTGCCCAATACATGGCCTCCCAAGCACCAAAAACTATATCCAAGATAAAACGCCCTTGAACAAAGTCTTTTTTCTCCATTTGAACAATCCATTAACTACTACCCAAAAAAACTTCTCTCACCCAAAGCACAATTGCCTTAGCGAGGATCTTGTAGGAAACACTCAACAAAGTAATGGGATGACATCTTCCGATAGAGTCTCTGGTTGCTTGACTTGGGAACCAACTTGATCAAACCACGATTAAGGAACTCGGTCAAAGAGCTAAAAAGACTTAAGCCACCAAACAACAAAAAAACATTCTCAAACAATATCCCACATCTCCTTACAAACTCACATGGTAAACCATCCATCCCAGGATTTCCTATTCTGCATCAATGAGAGGGACAACAAATAGCTCTTCTTTAGAAAAGACATTGTCTAACTTGATGTAATAACTATCGAGATACTTTATGAGGGACCACCCAGTAGCAGGAGTTCTTGGTAGCCACTACAAATTCTGATGTAGAATACGGAGACATGTTCTAAAAGTGAAGTTTAAACATATCTCTAATCTCTTTTGGATTCTCTTCCATCGAACCATTAGGAGAACATAGACCAAGGACCCTCTAAACAGGTCACTTTCGTTTCAAGTAATCGGAAAAAGAACTTTGACCCCTCATCTTCCTCCTGGATCCATTGTAAACAAGCTCGAATCCAAGCACCTCTAGATATATACTCCTCTTTATACACCACTCCCTCTAAATGAGATGCCTCCTCCTACAAAACAACATTATGAAGATTCTCCTCCAGGAAATGTGAACCTCCTCGATTTTTGTTTGGCCTCTCACAACTCACGACACTACTGCCCAAGCAATCATGCCACTGACCTCTTATAAATTTAATAGTTCTCCAAATAACAAACTCCCACCATAACAACCAACCTCTATCTCCACAAGGGCGTGGGATGAGATTCCAAACCCAATGCACTAAAGCTCAAAATTCAAAGAATTTCAACTATGAAACATTCATCTTGAAACGCGAGAAGAAGGTTTATCTTCCTCCAAGTACCCCACTTTGAAATAGAAGTCTGAAAAGGAAGATGATCTAAACCGGTAGACCCAATCAAAGCCTCCACTAAACAAACACGCCAAGAAAATAAAATATCTTATTACAAACCGTACACACGATAAGTCGCATGTTATCTACCCTCCTTTACGAAATCGGATCGGTATACCATCCCCACGTACCCAAACCTTTTCAGCACCACAACCATTAAACCCATGCCACCATCATGTGATGTCCCCTTTTTATACAAATGGGGATTTCAACAAACTTCAACACAAATCAAAACAAGAAACATTAGATCCTTTTGATTCAACCTCAAATAACCCAATGTCAACTAATTACAAACAAAATGGGGTTGGAAGTAGCTAAGGTGATGGGTGAGATGGGAGAATCAATTGGAATTCAAATCTTTTCTATTTCTGATTTTTATAACAGCAGATATTAAATTAAAAGAGCTTGCAAACAGCTGAAACTTCAAAAATCCGTAACTTAATCAATACTTCATCTTTTCACTTGAAACAAAGTGCATCATAAACTAGATTTTTAGACCTTTCCGATGCACTAACAATCATATTTTTCTGATCATGAAAACCCTTCCAAAACAGGCCCAGAAATTCCAGATCTAGTCGCTAGGGTTAGGGAAAAATGATTTAAATTATTCCAACCCTTTTTAGCTTCCAAACACACCAAATAAACTCCTCTTGCTCAGAAATAAATGCTAACATAAACCAAATTTCAGATCTAGCTCATTTACCATTAAAACATACCAAAATAACCTCCAAATCAAGTCGTCGTAGCTAGGAAAAACACAGCAGTGAACAACAATAGCAAAATAACTCAAACCCTTCAAAGATCACTTCTAAAATAAGCAAGAAACATGTAGATTTGCCCTCTAAATAAATGTGCCAACCTCTATATCAATTCGCCAAGCTTTAGGAGGATTTATCATGCATAAAAAACACTCAACTATTATACGCTAGGGTTAGAGATGGGCATAGCCCAGCAATAACACGTCCACATGACACACAAGAAGGCTTCACACTCTCCAAAATAGGGTGGTGTTGATCAAGCACCTTTGTTATGAGAACTCATGGGCATCTGACCCTCTTGAAGCATTAAGATAAATTGAATATAATCAACACATGTCTTGAGAGGTAGCCCTCATCTTCGCTTTTAAAACCTTCATGTTTCCCTCCTCTTTTTGGCGCAAATCTTCATGTAGGAGAGTTACTTTTTAAAAATAGTCTTCTTTCTGAAAAGTCACACTCCAATTAAAACATTAATTTCCCCTTTTTATTATTTTAAAAATATAAGAGGAGAATTAATATTTAATTTAAAAATAAAGGAGTTATGACATTTTCCCAATTTTTATCCTTTAATCCATGGGAAGGGTGGATTAAAGGTCTTCATATTTTATTTAATTAATGTCCCGAAAAAGGGGACATTACAATCCTCCCTTCCCAAGATTGTTTGCCCTCAAGCAATTGAAAATTTGGGTGCTTCAAAACTGAATCACTTTCCCATGTGGCATCCTCTAGTGGCAAGTCCTTCCATTTCACCAAATACTCCTTGATACTATGCCTCCTTAAGTTTCTTTCACGTGTATCAATAATAGATTCCGGAATTAAGACCAATCTACCTTCTTCATCTAAAGGAGGCAACTCTAAAGAAGGAATAACATGTTGCCCAAGAACCTTCTTAATACAAGAAACATGAAATACATTGTGGATCTTACCATTTTCCGGAAGATCTAACTCATAAGCCACCTTACCAACTTTCCTTGTGATCTTGTAAGGCCCATAGAAGCGTGGCTTCAACTTTTCCTTACCACTTTGTTTGAGTGTAGATTGCCTATAGGGCTGCAATCTAAGGAACACCCAATCACCCACCTCAAAAGATCTCTCACTTCTATGTTGGTCCACATACAACTTCTACTTATTTTGTGCTTGATGCAAGTTCTCCTTGAGTGCTTTCATGATGTCAACATTCTGCTGCACTAAATCTTGAGCACTAGGCACTCTACTATCTGTCATAACCAAATCCATGAAAGAATTAGCATCATAACCATAAAGTGCCTTAAAAGGGGTCATACCTATGGACATATGATGTGTGGTGTTGTAACAAAACTCAGCCATGTGTAGCCATTTGGTCCATGCAAACTGCTGTCTTGAAACATAGATCCTCAAGTACCCTTCAACCCACTTATTCACAATTTCAGTTTGCCCATCAGTTTGTGGGTGATAGCTAGTACTTGGTGTGAGATCTGTCCCGGTTAGATGAAATAATTCTTGCCAAAAATGACTCATAAATCTGTTGTCCCTATCACTCACAATATTTTTTGGCAATCCATGTAATCTGAATACTTCTCTAAAAAATAAATCAGCAATCATAGGGGCATCAAACTTAGTAGGAAGTGGATAAAAATGTGCATATTTAGTGAGTCTATCCACAACCACATATAAGCAACTCTTACCTTGCACTATTGGTAACCCGGTGATGAAATCCATGGATATGCTTTCCCATTTTGGGATGGAATAGGAAGGGGCTGCAAAAGACCAGCTGGAAATATGTGTTCATTCTTACTTTTTGGCAAACAATACACTCCCTAACATGCTTGAGAACATCCCTTTTCATGCCTTTCCAAACAAACCTTTCTCTTACCATTTTGTAGGTTTTGAAGTACCCTTGGTGTCCACTCAAAGGAGTATCATGTGCTGATTTTAAAATCAGATTCTTTACCTCTGAATTTGGAGCCAAATACACCCTTCCTTTGTAAAGAATGAGGCATGTAATGTCCCTCTTTCTCGAATAAATTTATTGAAGACCTTTGGCCTTTTTGTCTACCCGACAACCAAAGGGTGAGCTCTAGGGTGACTTAAGTTTTATTAATTTTATTATATTGTGCTAAAGTTAAAATATAACATTATAAAAGCACATATAATAAATTAATAAACTTAACATTAAAAATAAACTTAGAAAAGTGCATTAAAAATAAAAGCACTTAATTTAAATGTACTTCCTAAGGAAAAATGCGACTAGCTCTAGAAATTAAAAATAAAAATACATCCAACTTGCCTTGGGAAATGTGACTTGGCTTTGTGGGTCCTTTTTCTCTTTAAAAGAGAAAGTCGACTTGCCTAGGCATCATTCCAGGTTATTTTGATATTTTCTTTCTGGCATTGGAGCTCAGAGCTTTTTGCAGAAAAATCCAAGGACGAAAACCCTCTGGATTTCCCCTCTTGTGGACGAAAACCCCAGGAGAAGTGAGAGGAATTTCTACTCAAGAGATTCCATTGTTATTCATAGGTTTATTATTCCAACAGTGTTTGTAGAAGAAATAAAATTGCAGCAACAGCTTCCAAATTTCCTCTAGTGTGGGGTGACTCACTTTCTAAAGATTCGGTGCTATTCCAGAGGTATTTATATTCAGAATTGTATTGCCATTTTTCTAGCTGCTAATATAGAGCAAGTTGACTCGGTTTTAATTAATTTCCATAAGGGTTTTGGCAGTATTTTCCAGTCTTTCCATATGCAGATTTCTGGTTATTTTGCAGTCAATATTTATCATTAAAAATCTGATTTTTAATCATGGCTAAGATAGAAATAAAATTATGTATGTATTATTTGTGGAGGGTTTCCCAATAAACCCTAGTCGCATTTCCTTTTAACAATCCAATTCAGTAGGAATTGTTTTTATTAAATTGCGTGTGAGTGTGGATGGTATTCTACCATTATCTTTTGACATTGTAAGCAAGGATTCAAGCCAAAAGATTATCAAAAACAAAAAAAGAGGGCAACAGTGTTGGGATCTTTCAGTGGTATCAGAGCAGTGTATTCTCACAGCCTGTGGGAAGGAACAAGATTTTAAAAAAACAAAAATTAGATTTGAATGAAGCCAAGAGAAATTGGTCCACACAAATATTACACACGAAGACGAGCACGACTAGAGGCTAGTTTTGAAACAGGTGTTAGAGCTGAAACAATGGGTGATAGACGGAAAGCCCTCCCGGGATGAGCAAGTGGATCCAGGATAGAGAACTTTTTAGGACTATGGTAGCCACTCGTGTGATTGATTCGATCAAGTGGAACATATGTGATCTACTCTAGACAGGATGGCCTTGAATAGGCCAAGAGGCAAATATGATAGGAGAGACAGATTTGTATCAGTTGTCAGTAGTCACATGAAGCATAGTAGATCACCTTCGGAGATTGGTAGTGTGTGAAGGGATCTCGGAGATCTCCTCGCCGGGAGAGGAGGCACACTCATACAAAAATGAGTGAAGGCCCACCAGCATGACAGCGAGATAGGCCTATGCAGCCCAGTTTCTTGCCTAGAAATGAACCACCAGAGGTTGAAGATCCACTTGAGGAAGTGTCCTTCCAGGACAATGTTATGGCAACTAGTGATGAGTGGAGGAATCTACCACAGCATGTGAGGGATGTTTTTCCCCTTCCACAGTATTGTGCACAGAGGAGGGATAGTTTGAGGGCTAGACAGGATAGGAGGCCTAGAGCACAACAGAATAGGGAGCTGAAGCAGGCTACCAACAAGGTGTCTCTTTCCACTTTTGATGGTAGTGGAAAGATCAGTGCCAGAGCTTGGATTCATAAGCTCGACACATATCTTACCCTCAAGCCTATGCAGGAGCAGGAGGCTATTCAGTTCGCCACTCTACACCTTGAGGGAGTAGCATATGATTGGTGGCATCATGGGCTGGTTACACAGAACCATGATCTTCTGCGGTCTTACAGGGAGTTCAGTGAGAGATTGATTGCGAGATTTGATCGCAAGGATGTGGAGCTATACTACAGAGATTTGGCGCAGCTCCACCAAACTGGTCATGTTGATGCCTACAACGAATTTCAGCGTATAGCAGTTATGGTTCCAGAGATGCCCGAGAAGAGGGTAGTGATGTTATTCATAGAGGGGCTTCATGATAGGATGAGAGGATTGGTCAAGGCTCTTAAGCCTAGGACGTTGCATGATGCCATTCAGACGACATTAGATTTGGACACATCCCCCACTTCTTATCAGCCCAATAAGAAGTTTCCCACAAGCTCCAGACCATTTCAATGCTCTACTATTCAACAAGAGTGCACCCCCTCCTAAGGTGGATCAGGATACTCGTAATGAGTTGAGGAAGAAGCTTTGCTTTCATTGTAAGGATCATTGGGAGCCTGGACATCGCTGCCTTGGTAAAGGCAAGGTGCACCTCATTGAGGTGGTTTCAAATGAGGATGATGAGCACTTACCAGATACAGATGCAGAGGGCAATGATAGCGGTCATGATGCACAGGAGGAGCAGCCTCGGCAGGCTTGGAGAGGGTGAGGCATTGGGTTCATCCAATGTCACTATTGCCACACTTTCAGGAGTCCCTAGGTACCATCCCTTTCGGCTGAAAGGAGTACTTAAGGGGCAGCGGATTGTTTGTTTGGTTGACAGTGGAGCTACGCACAACTTCATAGATGAGGGGTTGGCTGCGAAGCGTGGATTACAGGTTGAGGACTTTGAGGGGTTTAGTGTACGAGTTGCAGACGGATTTTCTATGAGTTGCACTAAGAGGATTCCTCAGCTTAGCATCCAAATGGGGGACTACACATTGACCGATGATTTCTATGTGATTGGTCTTGGTGAGATTGATACAATATTGGGTATTCAGTGGCTGCAGTCCCTGGTAGGTATGTGCAGGACTTCAGGAGGATGGAGTTAGAGTTTATGGCGGATGGGAAGAAGATTGTGCTTAGGGCTCTTTCTGATGGTGGGCCTAGAGTTGTTTTGGCACATAGGATGGAGTCTATAGTCAGACATGGAGAGGTTGCATGGGCAGCCCAGTGCTTCATTTCATCCAAATCTTCTTCAGATAGTGGACAGCCCTTTCATGTAGATATCCAGTCAATACTGGATAAGCACGACCCAGTGTTTGGTGACATTCCTCCAGGTAGACCACCAATAGAGGATTTGAGCATGTTATAGAGCTAGAGGAGGGTGCCAAGCCCGTGATTACTACGCCTTATCGCCATCCTAAGAAATTCAAGGATGAGATAGAGAAGGCCATTAGAGAGCTCTTGGATATGGGACATATCCGTCCTAGTTCTAGTCCCTTTGCTTCTTCAGTTGTTTTGGTGAAGAAGAAGGATGGGACCATGAGGATGTGCATTGATTACCGTGCACTCAACAAGAAGACTATAAAGAACAGTATCCCATTCCTCGCATAGATGAGCTTTTGGATGAATTGCATGGAGCTATCTATTTTTCGAAGATTGATCTTCGATCGGGATACCATCAAATTCGTGTTCGTGAGGAGGACATTCACAAGACAGCCTTCAGATGTCACTATGGGCACTATGAGTTCTTGGTGATGCCATTCGGTCTCACTAATGCACCTGTTACGTTCCAGTCATGCATGAACCATCTCTTCAACAAGCAGTTGAGGAAGTTTGTGCTAGTATTTTTCGATGACATTCTGATTTATAGCAGGACATGGGAAGAGCATTTGAGGCATCTTGATGAGGTACTTAACATCATGGAGACACAGTCTCTATTTACTAAGATGTCCAAATGCAAATTTGGACTTACAAAGATTTTGTATTTTGGGCACATCATTAGGGCTAACGGGGTCAAGGATCATCAAGAGAAGATACAAGCTATGCAGATTGGCCGCCACCTAGGAACATTTCAGACTTGCGTGGATTCTTGGGATTATGTGGTTATTACAAGAGGTTCATTAGAGGTTATTCTCAACTTGTAGCTCCATTGACGATCTTACACGGAAGGGGCATTTAGATGGACAGATGAGGCACAGGTAATATTTGATAGGCTCAAGGTGATTATGAGCACTTGTCCAGTTTTGGCTCTTGATTTCTCACGGTCCTTCATATTGGAGTGTGATGCTTGGGATTGGGGATTGGTGCAGTTCTTATGCAGGACCGCCATCCTATTGCCTACGAGAGTAGGAAGTTGAGAGATAATGAGAGGTTGTACTCCACCTATGATAAGGAGATGCTCGCCATTATGCATGCCTTGGTGAAATTCAGACAATACTTGGTAGGTGGGAAATTTGTGGTGAGGACCGACCACAACAACCTGAAATACTTTCTGTAACAAAAGGATCTCAATGAGAGGTAGCAGAAGTGGGTGTAATGTCCCCATTTTTGAAGACCCTTAGCCTATCTTTCCCGTGGACTTTGGGATGTTGCAAGGGGAAAATTATATTAAATAATTAGATAATATTGCCTGGAGAGTGATTTTAATCATTTGACATTACAAAGCAATTGATGTATTTAATTAAATTCCCAAAATGCAAAATTAAAAGGGGAATTAATTAAATAATATTTGGGTGGCTTTTAATATTAAAATCACCCTTAGAAAGGGGACGCCACACCTAGGGAGGATAAACTATTTTTATTTAATGATTTCCCTCTCCTAGGGATTTCGAATTTTGTGCCTCCTTGTTTATAAAAGGAGAGCTAGGATCATTATGAGACTTATGCTATGATGAAATTAATTTGATACTCCATGCTTGGAGTTGGGATGCATGCCCATTAATGTTTTCTCTCTCTCTCTCTCTTGCGTGGGAGGTTATTGAGCTGGTTTTTTATCAATTGAAGTATTATCTCATGTGCTTGCAAATCTACTTGTTGGTATCCTTCATCTCCAGTTTCAGCGACTAGCTTTATGATGTTTTGGGATTGATTTGGATGCAATTTCAGTTAACTCGTTGTGTGAACTTATAGCTGGCATCTTTTGGCATCAAGTGGAGAATTTATTGTATCTTTTGCAAGTCGATTTGGTTGTGATTTGCATGCCATCCCTAGCGATTTGTCCCTTAGCATTTGTGGATTGTTTTTAGTGGTAAATGATCAGAATTCTGTATGCTTAGGTGTCATAATTGCAGCGACCTCTTTGATGACTATTTTGGAGCATTTTTAGCAATTAGATCTGTGTTATGTGATTCTCTATTGCCAACAAATTCCTCATGGATGTTTAATGCATTGTTAGTGTAATACGAATATATTTTATTTATTTTACAAATATAACATGAATAAAGAATAATTCAATAACCTAATGATTAATACAAGAAAGTTTGAAGATTGTAACCAGTAACCACTAATGATTAATCCAATTATTCATCACATAAGCCAAGGCCCAAAATGCTACAGCTATATATATTATATTCAATGTTCAAAACTTCAACATGACAATGAAAGACTAAATAGTAAATAGTAAAGCTGAAAATTTAAAACAAGTCTTAGTCTTACTCTTCAATAATCAACATGAGAAGAGTACAACTACACCCACATTACATATGCTACGAAATATTATGTCATGTCTCATAACCAAAATGACATTACATATGCTACGAAATATTATGTCATGTCTCATAACCAAAATGACATTACATAACCAAAATGACAACTACAAGTGACAAGTACAACTCAAAAATCACTATCAGAGCCCTCCGAAGGAATCACAGAAACCGCTCCTCCTCACTAGAGTATCTCAGATTAATGTCATCTCGCATCTCGCAAAGGAGATATCAACCAGCCCGCTGCTCCCGATCTTCATCAACCCGCCTCATCCTCGTGGATCCACATCCCACCGCAATGCCGGGCTCTCTCAGACGTAGGTGTCTTCATGATCCATGAGACGCAAGGCACTATGTACAAGAACAAGTTTCTCTCGCTTCTCTTAGAGGTAAGTCTGCTCCTCTTAAGAGAGTGGATCCACCCATATGTTGACCAATTCCTCTCGTAAGGCAGAGGAACTAGAAACCCGAGAAAGAAGACGAATAAAGCAAGTGTACGTAGCAATCCCGCATGTCCATACAATCGCCACCAACTAACTCGACTCTCATGTGCCAATGTGGTCCTGTCTATCTTTGATGATTTTTTTGTAGCCATCCGTATAAGCGAACTTGAGCCAATCGCCTCGACTCGTGAAGCATCCTCTCGCATTATACATTTTTTCAGGGCTTTGAAGAAACCCTTCCTCACCTCCTCATCATCTACTCGGGAGAACTCGCTGCCTCTCAACATACCACTTCGGATTTAGTGCATATGCAACCATGTGTAAAGGAGTGTTCAACTTCTCCCATCTCCGCTCAATGATAGGTCAATATGCCGATGGTAGAACTCCAAGGTGGGGTCCTCGCTCGAACAACAACCTTCATCCGCCAAGCATACTATCAATACATTCGTATATCTCACCAAGGCTAGGGCTCTAATCCCCATATTTTATCACACCGAAAATCGGATATATTATGGATGTGATATATCTCACATCTATCCAAAATGTTTCATTCACCACAATTGCTTTCACCTTCTTCCCCGCTCTCGTCTTCGACCCATCCCACCTAGACCACTCGATGTCATGACCATGCACCGTAATGATTCCCGCAACTCACCATCCTATCCAAAGAAAATAAAATATGATGCAAAACGTGTGTCCACTCGGCTTGAGGAATTCCTTCCTCGAAAAGCTACTAAGAGTGCCAATGACGTATGGTGGTCAGCAGATGAACATCTCGCACATCTCTAAGCATCACCACTACATTTTCGACCCAATCAATTTTTCCAATATCTTTTAGTGCATTGTTCATGGCATGCACACAACATGGGGTCCAATATATATGTCGGTAATGAGCCTCGACAAGCTTACTCGCGCCCCCGCACACATATGCCGCATCTGTAATAACCTCGCACAACGTCAGGGGGCCAACCTCCTCAATAAGATCTCGCAAAATGGTGAATCGAACTCGCATCCTTCTTCTTCCCCGAACAATCAACCGCCTCTCAAAAAGTAAGGACCCTCTCTCGCATGAAACAATGATATTTATGAGTGGGTGGTGTCTGATATCTGTCCACCCATCCATGATGATGCTGCAACCGTGAGAGACCCATGTGCTCCTCATTTCCTCCATCAGTAAATTAACCTTGGAATAGTTCTTATCCAAGATTGTGGTTCTCAACTTCGTGTCTCCTGGGGGCACATAACTCACACCTGCTTTGGCTATCTTAGCCACAGCCTCCTTGAAATAAGGAGAGCGAGCAGCATGAAATGGAATGCCAAGAAGAAAAAGAATTTTCCAATGGCATCATCGGCCTCCTCTCTAGCCTTTCAGATTACATATCAACAAGTGGATCGAGGCCACAACCTTCCTCTTCCCCTACTACTACTACCAAAAGCATCCAATTCGTACACCTCATAAGATGCACCCGTACACTACCGATATTAATTCTCACAAAGACTAGAAGGGGCCCAATGCCACTAACATGACGGCCACGAACTTCTGGAACCTTTTCCACCATATCTCCATTATACAACCTCACCATTTCTGCCCTCTCTTCAAGTGATAGCTGTCCACACATGCCTACACCTTTCCCCGCAATGTGCAATAAATGTGCATTCAACCTAGTAATGCTGCCTGACCAAGATAATGAGCAAATGTTGCATTTCCATGTTTTAGTGCCCCCTGAAATGTTTGATCTAGGACCCTGCATAATTTGACCAAATTGTTTCAAAGGTTTTTTCTTATCAAAAGGCCCCCTAGCATACTTTTTCAACATTTCGGAGGGGCAACTGAACTTGTCCACACTCCCCTGTGAACTAGTAGCAGTATTAGGTGTTTGTGATTGTGTTCCTTCTCCTTGCACACCCATTTCAACCTCATATTCAGCTTGATAATCACTATCGGAACTCATTTTGAAGCTGCAATAATTAAAATACAAAACAATATAACTATACAATACAATAAAACAATGAATGCAATTTTTGAATACATTTAAAAATTAAAAAAAACAGCGATGAATACATTTAAAAAAAAAAAAAGCGATGAATACATTTAAAAATTAAAAAAAAAACAATAAAAAAACCCTCCCTTTATGCTTTATCTCATTCCATCACGTGCTAATCCAAATAGGAAAAAAAATACAAACAAATGTAATGCCTTCACTTTCAACTTTGCATTTGGAAATTAAAAAAAAACAAAGAATGGTGGTAAATTAGTAATGTATGTACATACCTCTTGCTCTTGCTCTTGCTCTTGCTCTTGCTCTTGCTCTTACTCTTGCTCTTGCTCTTGCTTTTGCCTTCTCTTTTTTTACTCTTGCTCCTTCCTTCTCTTTTTTTTGCTCTTGCTTGGTGTGATTAGAATGAGTATGAAATGCTCTTTTTATAAGTTTTTTTGTTGCTTTTAGGGTTAGGTCATGTTAGTTTTAGTTAGAATGCATTAAAAGTTTAAGAAAATATTTAAAAACATACATCGTTTTGGCAATGATTCATAGTTTGATTGCATATCTCTTATGGTGAAACATCCTCACATTGGCAGCTGGTAGTTGTATGTTTCTGTGGTATTTTAAGGACTGATTTTTGAGTATGTTTGGAGTATTTAATAATCTTCAGGGGCAGCGGTCAGTCAGTATAGTAGCAGTGTTTGATAACAGTGGTTTGCATTGATTGGAAAAGAAGCTTAGATCTGATTTGTATGTTCAGCTGAGAATTAATTGCTAACTAATTAGTAGAGGCCATTAAACCCTTGTCTTCGGGTTTATTGAGTCATCTATTTGATTGGTTCAAATATTTCTGACTGGATTTGACTATTTGCATTTAATTGGAGTGTTGAAGAGTTGGTTGATTGCCTATTTCCCATTGATCCCGAGTTGGGACATTACGGTGGGTCGATGCGATCCAGGGAATATGATTTTGACATTGAGTATGTCAAGGGGAAGAAGAATGTAGTGGCTGATGCACTTTCCAGAAACCACATCTCGCTGCCCTATGTTCTTTGAGCGAGATTTCAACAGATTGGAAATCTCAACTATTAGTTGAGTATTCCAAAAATACTTTGGCATGTGACATTATGGATGGTAAAATTCAGGATGAGCGATACAAGGTGATAGCTGATTTGATTTTGTATAAGGGCAGAATTTACCTAGTTCCTGAATCTAAGCTTAAGAAGAAGATTCTGCATGCCTTCCATGATGCACCACTTGCAGGACATCCGGGGTACTTCAAAACATACAGGCAGGTTAGAGAGATTCTCTTGGAAGGGTCTCAAGGAGGATGTCCTACGCCATGTCCGTGAGTGTATGACTTGTCAGCAAACAAGTCAGAACATACTTTCCCAGCAGGTTTATTACAGCCATTGTCGATTCCAGAACAGAAATGGGAGAGTATTTCGATGGATTTTATTACAGGTCTTCCCATAGTGCAAGGGAACGATCGCATTTATGCGGTGGTCAACAGATTGACAAAGTATGCACACTTTTTTCGCCATTCCTACCAGCTTTAAGGCACCGCATGTGGCTGATTTGTTCTTCCGTCAGGTATTCAGATTGCATGGACTTCCGAAGAACATTGTTAGTGATCGGGATAGCAAGTTTTTGAGCACTTTTTGGCAGGAGCTTTTCCGGTTGGTTAGTACAGAGTTGACTCCGAGTACTAGTTATCACCCTCAGATGGATGGACAGACGGAGATTGTGAACAAATGGATAGAGGGTTATCTTCGCAACTATGTTTCGGGGCAGCAGAAGGCATGGGTAAGATGGTTGTATTTGTGTGAGTATTGCTATAATACTACTTACCACATGTCTATTGGTATGACTCCCTTCCGAGCATTATATGGGTATGATGCGACATCTTTCATTGATTTGGCTTTTGGGGACAGTAGAGCTCCCAAGGCTCGGGAGAGTTTACAAGATAGTCAAGACATCCTTAAGGTACTTAAGGATAATATTCAGCATGCACAAAATCAGCAAAAGATGTATGCGGACCGTCACCGGATTGAGAGATCTTTTGAGGTGGGAGACATGGTATTTTTGCGCCTACAACCATACAGACAGAGTACTCTCAAGAAGAGTGGTGCAAAAAAACTCAAGCCTTGATTTTATGGTCCATACAGGGTGTTGAGGAGAGTTGGAGAGGTAGCATATGAGCTAGAGTTACCTTCCGAAAGTAAGATACACAATGTTTTCCATGTGTCTTGCTTGAAGAAGGCATTGGGACAGCACGTGGTTTCTTCTGCTGAGTTGCCACCCTTGGATGAGGAGGGGAGATTGGATCTAGTTCCTGAGGAGATCCTGGATAGGAGAGAGAGAAGATTGAGGAGCCGGGTGATTCAGGAATATCTAGTCAGATGGAGAGATTTGCCATTGGAGGATGCTACATGGGAAGGAGAGTCTATACTTCAACATCCAGCTTTACAGTTGCTTGGGGACAAGCAATCCCGGAAGGAGAGCTGTAATGTCCTTCTTTCTCGAATAAATTTATTGAAGACCTTTGGCCTTTTTTGTCTACCCAATGGCCAAAGGGTGAGCTCTAGGGTGACTTAAGTTTTATTAATTTTATTATATTGTGCTAAAGTTAAAATATAACATTATAAAAGCACATATAATAAATTAATAAACTTAACATTAAAAATAAACTTAGGAAAGTGCATTAAAAATAAAAGCACTTAATTTAAATGTACTTCCTAAGGAAAAATGCGACTAGCTCTAGAAATTAAAAATAAAATAAAAAAATACATCCCACTTGCCTTGGGAAATGCGACTTGGCTTTGTTGGTCCTTTTTCTCTTTAAAAGAGAAAGTCAACTTGCCCATGAATCATTCCAAGCTATTTTGATATTTTCTTTCCGGCATTGGAGCTCAGAGCTTTTTGCAGAAAAATCCAAGGACGAAAACCCTCTGGATTTCCCCTCTTGTGGACGAAAAACCCCGGGGAGAAGTGAGAGGAATTTCTACTTAGGAGATTCCATTGTTATTCACAAGGTTTATTATTCCAGCAGTGTTTGTAGAAGAAATAAAATTGCAGCAGCAGATTCCAGATTTCCTCTAGTGTGGGGCGACTCACTTTGTGAAGATTCTATGCTATTCCAGAGGTATTTACATTCAGATTTGTATTGCCATTTTTCCAGCTGCTAATATAGAGCAAGTCGACTCAGTTTTTATTAATTTCCAGAAGGGTTTTGGCAGTATTTTCCAGTCTTTCCATATGCAGATTTCTGGTTATTTTGCAGTCAATATTTATCATTAAAAATTTGATTTTTAATCATGGCTGAGATAGAAATAAAATTATGTATGTAATATTTGTGGAGGGTTTCCCAATAAACCCTAGTCGCATTTCCTTTTAGCAATCTAGTTCAGTAGGAATTGCTTTTATTAAATTGTGTGTGAGTGTGGATGGTATTCTACCATTATCTTCCTCGACAGTGTAAACAAGGATTCAAGCCAAAAGACTATAAAAAAAGAGAGAGGACAACTGGGTTGGGATCTTTCAAGGCCATCCACCCACTAATGAAATTGTGAGTTGACCCACTATCGATTAGGATGATTACCTTGTGCTTGTGTAGCATACCTTCCACCCGGAAAGGAAGATATTTGGGAGTGCCGGAAAGAGAAGCAAGTGTGCCTCCCATTTCTTTTCCTTCTTCTTCATGTGCATGCTCATCAACAACCTCATCAACCACATCATTAGTATCACTAAAATCTGAATCAATTTCAAAATCTGAATCAACAACCTCAATAAAATGAATTTGACCTTTACCCTTACAATTGTGGCCTCTTGTCCAAGGAGTCTTGCAATCAAAGCACAAACCTTTCCTTCTCAACTCATCCCTTATGTCTTTTTGCATGTTGTTTTGGGGTTGATTCCTATGTGGCGGCACATAGGGCTGATTTGGCCTTTTTGGGGCCTCTTTTGATGACCCAAGGGCTGTCCCCCTTGTGCTTGCATGGGTTTTGCAAATCAGACCTTGGTTGTCCTTGAATTCCACTTTTGGACAGCGAATGAGTGGCATTAGTATGTTGCCCTCTTGGTCCCAAATTATCTCTATAAGCTGCACATTCCAAATCTAAAGCCTTAGTAATAGCATCTTGTAAAGAAAGAGGATTAAATGCTCTTACCAAGCCCTTCAAAGGCTCAACCAAGCCCTCCGTGAAGAGAACTACCAATCTCTTCTCACTAACATCCGTTACCATGATTGCAACTCTTTGGAAATCCGCCACATACTCCTCAACATCATGAACTTGCTTGAGTTGTGCTAATTCACGGAAGTGTATCTCTGGATCTTTCCGATCAAACCTTTCCATGATCCTTTTGCTAAACTCCTCCATGGTGTGGATCAAATCATGCCCTTGTGTGTGCATGTCATGGAACCACCATTCATGTGTCATACCCTCCAAGTGAAGAGTAACAAACTTAAGGGCCTCTTCTTCATGCATGGGGTTAAGGGAGAAATAGGTCTCCATCTTTTGCAACCATGCTCTAACCGGGATCTTGCTAGATCCATCAAAGCTTGGGAGTGAGACTTTTCCCAATCTTTGTTGAAGATCCTTGTGGGGTTGCTTATTGGCCTTCTTGGCCTTGTTGCCCATCCTCAATGCACAAAACTCATCAAAGGTCAATATGGCCCTAGTGGTCGGATGCAAAGTACCATACTCAATGTTGTAAGATTCAATGGCCTCTACCATTGATGGCTCCTCAACCTCTCTATGGGTTTCCTTAGGAAGGAAAGTGCCCTTGAAGAACTTGGGAGGGGGTTGTGTAGAGCCCCTTTCCCCACTATGTGAGCTCTCTTCTCCATTGGGATTTGGAGATTTGCCCGTACCCAAAGCATCCTTGATAAGCTTGGACATTTGCTCACTCATAGTCTTTTGAAGCTCCTTGCCACAATCTTGCATCAACTCTTGAAGGAATTTCACTTGATCCGAAGTGAAAGCCCCGTCCTCCATTGATTCCTTATTTCTCCTTTTATAGTACAATGGCTCTTTATCTCCTTGCATCCCAAAACACCCCCACAAGAGTAGAGGAAAGATGCTCTGATACCACTTTGTGATGTCCCCTTTTTATACAAATGGGGATTTCAACAAACTTCAACACAAATCAAATCAAGAAGGATTAGATCCTTTTGATTCAACCTCAAATAACCCAATGTCAACTAATTACAACCCAAAATGGGGTTGGAAGTAGCCAAGGTGATGGGTGAGATGGGAGAATCAATTGGAATTCAAATCTTTTCTATTTCTGATTTTTATAACAGCAGATATTAAATTAAAAGAGCTTGCAGACAGCTAAAACTTCAAAAATTCATAACTTAATCAATACTTCATCTTTTCACATGAAACAAAGTGCATAATAAACTAGATTTTTAGACCTTTCCAATGCACTAACAATCATATTTTTCTGATCATGAAAACTTGTCCAAAACAGGCCCAGAAATTCCAGATCTAGGCACTAGGGTTAGGGGAAAATGATTTAAATTATTCCAACCCTTTTTTTAGCTTCCAAACACACCAAATAAACTCCTCTTGCTCAGAAATAAATGCTAACATGAATCAGATTTCAGATCTAGCTCATTTACCATCAAAACATACCAAAATAACCTCCAAATCAAGTCGCCATAGCTAGGAAAAACACAGCAGTGAACAACAATAGAAAAATAACTCAAACCCTTCAAAGATCACTTCTAAAATAAGCAAGAAACATGCAGATTTGCCCTCTAAATAAATGTGCCAACCTCTAGATCAATTCGCCAAGCTTTAGGAGGATTTATCATGCATAAAAACACTCAACTATCATACGCTAGGGTTAGAAATGGGCATAACTAGCAATAACACTTCCACAATGACACAAGAAGGCTTCACACTCTCCAAAATATGGTGGTGTTGATCAAACACCTTTGTTATGAGAACTCATGGGCATACATCCCTCTTCAAGCATGAAGATAAATTGAATATAATCAACAAAGATGTCTTGAGGTAGCCCTCATCTTCACTTTTAAAACCTCCAAGTTCCCTCCTCTTTTTGGTGCAAATCTTCATGTAGGAGAGTTACTTTTAAAAATAGTCTTCTTTCCGAAAAGTCAAACTCCAAATAGAACATTAATTTCCCCTTTTTATTATTTGAAATAAAAATATAAGAGGAGAATTAATATTTAATTTAAAAATAAAGGAGTTATGACATTTTCCCAATTTTTATCCTTTAATCCATGGGAAAGGTGGATTAAAGGTCTTCAATATTTTATTTAATTAATGTCTCGGAAAAAGGGACATTACACACCATGATCCCCCTCTCAATCAACCATGTTAAGGTCTCCACTTGCGATCCAATCCGCATCCTATAAAGAAGATGTCGGCGAATTCCACAAGTGTGTACATTCCAAAGCAAGGTTAGAAGCATAGACTAAGAAAATACTAATAAGCCTATCCTAAAGCAAGAGCTCATTCCAAACACGCTGTTGTCCCGATCACAACCATGCCCCACGACAAATTTACGTAAATAGGGAGAGATTGCCAACACCACCCCCCTCCACCCTAAATATGAATAGAAGACCAAAAATGACTATTCCAACAATATTTCATTTGATCACAAAGCTCGAAACCAGAAAACCAGCAAACAACATCTTGAAGAAAACCCAGATCCAACTTAACCTTATGCGAAACTCCACAAGAAAACTATTAACGGCTTGGGATAGTACATTCCATGAAAAAAGAGTGAGATTCATTCAAGAAATATGGGGTTACCCGGAAACCAAACCTATCACATATCACTAAGGCCAAGGCATCTTTTTCGGAGAGAGTGACAACTTTCTTGAATGATTTGATTCAAGGACTTGACTCACTTTGCTCTATCCTATTGAGACACATGGGCTGGAGAAGAAACCTCTTTTCACTTGTGAGATTTAATCCTCCAACCCCTATCCACATTTATACCCTATAATACCTCACCGCAAGTTCTTTATAGAATAGGGTGTGGAGCCTTGACTTGGCTTCCCACCATACGAGACTCTAAGTTAACACTCCTATGGTGGTTCATTAATGGGCTCTCTACCACTCTGAATTAGTTTATGGGTTACTTCCTGTTAGTTTTGGTGAGCTCGAGAGGATGGATTAAAAGTCCCAATGTCTTTGGCTATTGTAAACCTCTTTATCCATCTAAATTGAACCCAGAGTAGAACAAACACCCTTTCCTTGGGCTTACAAGAAACAACTAGACATGAATCCTAAGAGACATTCGACGTGGGCCTCCAAAAAGGGAAGTTACGAATAAGGTGATCTTGAGCCTAGCAAACAAAGCAAACATTAGGGAGATTCAGATATCTAACCATCTGTAACGGATTCCATCCACTTTGTCATGATGGAAATGAACTGAGGAAACTTCCTTTTTAGGTCAACTTCTACATAGACCCATGGATTATCCCAAAAGGAGTTATGTCTACCATTTGGCATCGGTACCTTACCAAAGCGACAGGAAAACAAATCAACAAATGGGAGGTTGGACGAGAGGGCGGTGAACTCCAACCACATAGGATAGTGTACTTGCCGTTGATTTTTCAAATTAAAATCAGCCCTCCACAACTAAACATATGCTAGTGAACTAGCTATGTTTCAAGTGCCAAACTGCAAGACATGATGTGCAGCAGCGTCGAGTTGAACAAAATACGAGACAAACTTCGACCCCAAGCCCCTATATAAGTTCGGCAAAATCCCCTTAGCCTCCCAATTCAAAAACACCACTTCTTGTGTGCTTCTTCATTAGGCATACGACGTAAGAAGAACAAAACAACTCTCTAAGCTCTCGGTTGTCTTCCCTTTTAATACTCTTTATTATAAGTTAGCCTAAAACAGAAATCTTCATCATTTGATATAAGTGGGTCATGGGCAGTCCCATATTAGGGGTTATTCAAATTGTCAAAAGAATTTGGTTTGGATAAAGGGATTTTAAGCTTCAAAGAGATGACATGTATCTTCTACGAGTAGGGTACCATTGTCATGAGCGTTCTAGCACCCATAACCCTAGGATCACTAATGCCATCGACACACACCAAATTTTCTCCATTCATAGATCATAGGTGGAGGCTCATGCAATTGAACCTATGTCCTTGTATTGTCAATCATCAACTCCAAACAACCATTACTCGAGTGCCCCGGCACAGCGCTTCAATAGTGATGATTGTCAAAATAGTCTTATATAATGCAGACACGAGGAATTCTCGACTTATTATTATGACTAGGATCCTCAACATATCCACAAACTTAAGGGATAAAATTCTATGGAGATTGTTCTCTAGACACTGCTCAACAATAGTTTTCTTGAATATGCATGCCCTTTTTCCTCGGCATCGCATAAAATCGATCTTCCTCTTTATTCGATGAACCCGGGCACCACATTCGAATTAATGTATCCCTCCTTTGACACCTTCCGGCCATGGCCGAAGGCCACTCTGCTTGACATGGCAATAGGAATCTCTTTACTCACTAAAGGTCTCATTACTCACTCAGCCTGCCCGTTGTAACTAATTTTTACTTTCTCATCGCACAATGTCTTGTAGTTGATACTTTAACAAAAACACCTATAGCTCTAAACCTTACTTTTGATTTTCTCGTTCTTGAGCGTCTCTTTAGTTTTCTCTACCTTGTTTTTATCCCTCTTATTCTTCTTGTCCAACTTGAGGTAATCAATTGTGATCATATTGGTCCCTTGCTTCAAGAATTGGGCCTTATTTTTGCATTGAGATTGCTTGAAGCCAATGGAAACAATAGATGTGCATAATCAGCTGGTGTCATTTGATTTCTTGGCTTTATAGATCATTTTCCCTAGAAGGAATTGTTGGGCTTTAGGGTCATATTGACTCTTTATTTTGTAATCAGCAAGTTGTTCAACTATTTTGGTATCCATGTTTTGATAATATTGTTGCGCCCTAACATCATTATGTTGGAACTCTTGCAGGAGATTCATGGGGCAATTTATGAACTTCCACTGAACGGCTTATTGTTGAACTTGTTTGAGTGAATGGAGGAGTGAAGGGAGTGACAAAGGGATTGAAAGTGGCAATATGAGAGGGGAAAGAGAAAAGGGTAGTACTAGGAGAGGATAGACTACGATGGGACAATGTAGGGGTAGTTTGTTTGGGTTTAGCTCCATGGTGGGAGAAGAAAATGATGGTGAACCCAAAGATGGAGTGGAATAAGTTGGAAGAGATGGAGGCAATTGTAAATGGATGGCTCCAGCTGTAGTAGAGTTCTTCAAAACCACTTAGTACCAAAGAGAGTAGTTACATATTGTAGGGGAGTTGTGCTAGAATGTACAAGGAAGGTGGTAGATACAATGTTAGAAAAGGTATAAGGATGTACAATATCATGTGGAGGGGTATCATATGAAAGGGAAAGGGAAAGGGAAAGGGAAGTGGAGATGGAAGGATTTGCAAGGAATTGTGTCATATAGCTAGGCACAACAAAGGTGGAACTTTGTGCAACATTATAGGGCATTACAAAGGTGGAAGCACGGGTGGAAATGGAACTAGATACAATGGTGGTGGAGGTGGGACTTGCAATGGAACTAGAGGATTCAGTTGTAGGAGCAGTAGAAGTTGGCACCTTCTTATCATCATCCTTCGTTTCTTCTTGTTTCTTAGCCATCTTTGACACTTGAGTAGCAGGATCTTCAAGGTCTTGAAGCTTGCTTTTATTTGTATTCTCGTCCTCAAGATCATCATTTGCTTGGACTTCTCCTTCCATGGAATATGTTTTTGCTCCAATAACTCCTTGTGAAGCCCCAAGGGCTTGATATGTCTACTATAGAGGTGACCCACTTCACTTTACTAGCTCTTTCCTTGTTGATGTTGCTTTTCCACCTTCTATACTATCGGATGGATCTTCAACTATAGACTCTACAATTGAGGTGGCAACAATTTCCTTAGCACCCACTCTCGACGATTGTGGGATATGATGCCAAACATGTTGAAGACTAACTAGGTTGGGAACCAGGAATCTCCTTTGTGAATATCGTGTCGAGAAATGGGGCCTCATGTTCCCCAATCTCATTGCCACCTATAAATCATGGTTTGACAAGGGCACTTTGGCTATCATGGGTTTTTCTATGCCTTGTTCGGTTTCTCCAGAGGCCACCACTTACATATGCCAAAGTTTCTAACATTCTGCAACCTTTTCCATATCTTGTTGTGTCGGGGTTGTAGACAAAATTTAATTTGGGTGTGGAGCCGGTTTGGGGAGGATTATAGTATGTGACTGCCTCTTTTTCATATTCCTATTTATCAAATTGATTTTCATCCCACAATTTCTCAAATGTGTAATGTTCAAGAAGAATATCAAACACATCTATTTTATGTCTAGGATGGACTCTAAACTTCCACCATACATAATTTTGCATTTCTCCAGTGATGGTCATGTGACATTTTCTTTCTTTTGTCACTACTTAGCTTGCGATCTTTGAGGGAACGGTCATATTCACATTTTTAAGATAGTAAGGTTTCCCCATGAGGGAACCTTGGAACCCCTCTTCCTCACCACTTTCAATTGTTATTGTTTTTGGTTTCCTTGGATTATTTCAACCTTTAAGGGATTTTTGTATTGCTCAACTTGAGGCCTCTTCTCATGGACAAATGACTAAGTACTCTCAAGTTCCTTTAATTTTTCCACAAACCATCCCAATGGGTCATATACCCATTTGTCTCCATTAGTATTCAGTTGTAGCTCATGCGACTTATTGCTCAAACATTATGATGCCTTTCTCTTCATTATTACGATGAATGACGTATAAATGGTTATAGATAAGAGGCACTTTTTTTATCCCGTATCCATATGATTGATCAGTCAATTCGGTCTTTGTTGAAGGGAAAAAGCCCTCTCAAATACATACTTGGGTAGAGTGAATACTGGTTGACATAAGCCAAATAATATAAAGGTAGTGCCATGGGGCAAGAAGTACCAAACTCCCATTATGTTCTTGGTTTCTAAGACTTGTGTGCACGATATAGCTAAACAACACATCTTTTCATCATTGGTTAGAGACACCACATGAGCCATAAATCCTTGAACAAAGTCATTTTAAGGTGAGCCTGTGCAAGAAGAGGAGTCTATTCCACTACAAGTGGGGAGTTTTTACTATCATCCACCATACTCAGATTTAGATGGTTGAATCTCTCAAAAGTTTGATGAAGAATGAGGAAAGCTAGATTGGTGAGCACCTAAAATTGTTAGTTGAGTTAAAATCCCTTAATTCATTATGTATGGCATTTAAAATCCATTTTGAGATCTCAAAATTCTTGAGGTTGTAGAGACGCCAAAGTGTTAACGGATAGATAGGTGGTGGGAAATATGCATTCTTATCATCATCTTTCCCAAAAATATAAGCACGCATGCTCAACACATTTTGTACATTATCCTTGAAAGTATTGATGGCCAAAGGTAGTGGGCAATCTATTTTTTCTCAAACTTTGCCTCCCCTCTTGGAAAACACCATCTCATCACTTAAACCTTCCCGAAATTGATATTGCTATCAATTGTAACATGTGAAGCTCCTACGAACGGTGACCATTTTCCATATGACCACCAATACCGTAGCAATTATAGTCCCATTCTTGATTCTAATTTGTCGTGCATTGGTATTGTAGTACTTAGCACATGGAACAACCAATTCGTAGAATGGGTGGACAAAAGGGGGAATCCTTGGTCCTAGGTCATAAGACCAAGATCGAAAACATTATAGGCATCAAAGCCCATTACATTGAATTTTTGTAAAGAACCCTCCCTTAAAGATTTTGGGGACATCCGCAGCCTCGGTTCAAATACCTTCTAAGCCATGTCAATCACTATTGGGTTAATCCTAAGAAAGGGTTTATATAAAGTGGATTAAATAGAGAACACGTGTATTTAGACTTGTGATAAATCATGCACTTGGGGAGCAAAGTTGATGGGGTTAGGGTTTTGTGGGATCTGAAACAATTGGGAAAAATTAGGGCCATATCCAATAATCCCTTGAACAATTTGAGAGGACAAGTAAAAGGGAGGCCATCGTGAATAGATGGGGGCTGCCTGTGAATCAGAAGTTGTAGGACCTCCTCCACTTATCGTTTTGAATTTATGTTCCTTGTTCCAGAACCTAAAGCAGAGTTTGGATTTTCCTTGGGCCCAATCTTGCTATACCTTCTTCCAATTTGCAGGTGATTCTACCCTTTGGAAACACTGATCAATCTTCTCAGTCGAAAGCTTTGGCTCTAGCTGAAGGCATCTAGCACTAAATTCTTGTTTGTGTTGAAATTCAAATGAAAACTTATGGTTTGTGATATGGTGAAGATGTCCAACAATTAATTCATCCCCAAAGGGAAATTAAGGCCAATCGTGTGTATTAAACAAAATTGAATTCTCTAGAAGGTGGCCTCTCAAAGATTTTTTCTGTTTTTATATATTTAAATTTCAAATATGTCAACAACGTTGCCAATTTGTGGGCCATGCCTCTTTATGATCCCTTTCTTGCATTGTTTGTTGGATCAAGTTTAATCAACAGCAAGGGAAACTTTAGAGACTAACAAGTTTCAACATATTATTTCATCTTACGATTGTCTTCCAAGTGGCATTCATTTGAAGTCCTGTCCGTTGATTCTTAACGTGATCACTTTGAGCCTGCAGACCTTAAGACCTAATGATGTGTAAGGATTAATGGTTGAGGGAAGTTTCAGGACTATGAAATGTAAAAACTTTATAAAGTTTTGATCCTTCAACTTGTGGCAATTTGGATGGTGGAGAAGCCTCTCTTTTCCGTGTGGAATTTCATTTTTAAATTAAGGGGTGGGATTCATAAGTACCTTTATCATGGCTCTTGCCTTGTATTATTTTATGTCTATATGGGCACTATTGAATATCAACGGCCTGTAGGAAATATTTCCACATAATCCAATGGTAGAGTGAGAATTTGACCAACAACAAAACTGACAATCTCTAAAACTTCTGATTCCTTGACATGTGGTAATGTCTTTTCAATGTGGCAGGCTACTTCATATTTTTGTAATTTGGGCCCACCATCCGTTGGATTAAATCTTTAGAGGATTGACAGTGGGTGTGAAATATAAAGAATTTTATCCTTAAAACAAGTGTGAAGCAACATTCCATAAACGCATGTATGGCCTACAGGCCATTTTTATCCACTCTCTTGAATTTAGATATATTGGGTTGAGTCCACATAGTGCAAACCTCCTTCAATGTCAGTGTTTTTGAGGACTGAAGGGTCCATATGATAATTATATACATGAAAAGGAAAGAAAAGCATACTACAAAAATGTACAATTATTTACAAATGATGCTTACACCTTTAAGGGTAGTATTTTAGATGCATCCATTACTTGGGATGGGAAACAGTTCTCCATTGAGCTTTGATAGTCCCAACGCACCACTTCGCTTGCAATTGGTAATCTGATATGATCCACTCCATAAGGAGTTAAACTTTGAATGTTTACTAGGGTCTGCCATGTCGACATCCCATTTTGTGACCAAATCACCTTCTCTAAACTCCTATGGTGTTTCTCTTTTCTCAAATCACCTCTAGATCATTTGTTGATGCATTAGGAATCTAGTGTGAGGTTTTTCTCTCCTCTTCCAGCATTAATAGCTCTGCCATTCTCACTATCATAGCATCATTGTGTTCAAGTTCCAACTGATGCACAAATTCTAAAGCTGGAAGTTCTACAAAGGTGTGTCCTTTCCATAAACCAGCGACTATGGGGAAGTCCCAATAGCCTGTTGAGGAGTGATTCTGTCTGCTCAAAGGGCTCTCTTTAATTGGTTGTGCCATTTGCCTCTGATCGCTTTAAATGGTTTTGTTGATGATTCTCACTAGATTCTTTTTTGTGCTAACAGCAAAAGCATTGCTCTAAGGGTGGTATTTTAAGGAAGTCTTCATGTAGATTCCACACTCATTAGCAAAACAAGTTACCTTTGACCCAAGGAAAGCCTTCGTGTTTTCTGTGATGATAGTAGAGGAAACTCCATATCATGTGATAATACCTTCTAAGAATTCAATAATCACTCCATCATGAGATTCTTTAAGTGCCACGTCTTCATACCACCTAGTGAAGTAATCAGTTGCTGTCAATATACACTTATGCCAAGCACTTGAAGGAGGATTAATCATTCCTATGAAATCTAGATCTTACTTGGGTAAAAGGTGTATAATGATAGGTTGTAGAGGAATGGCGGCATTTAATTTTCTTCCTATGAAGCATTTGCATGCTTCACACGTCCTCGCCCACTTCAAGGCATCATTCAACATAGTGAGGCATTAATGTCCTGCCTTCATAATCTCTGTTGTATTGTTTCAATAAAATTTCAACCTTGGCATCATCAAGATTCCATCAAAGTTATTTCTAATAGGACTCCAGTGAGAAGTTACAGGAAAAGCTTCAATCTAAACCTTCTCTTCTTGCCAGCATTCAGTCGATCGGGATATTCAGCTATTTCCAATCTTATAATATCTTGAATCCAATCTTTATCAGCATTCAGGTCCGAATTGACTTGTACTTCCTCATTTATTTCTAAGTTTCCTTGACCCATATCAGTTTTATCTTGGTTTCTTAGAATGTAACAGGTTTTCTTAGTAGCAATGTCCTCAGCTAAATGTTAGCAAAGAGCTCTTCCTCTAATGAGCTTAGTTGGCCTTATGTCAATGTCATATTCCATGATCTTAACTATCCAACTGGCTATTTTCACACTAATCTCTCCTTGCATGATGTATTCTCCGACACCTAGGTGTATTACATAGGCTCTAATTTCATTATTGAAGAGGTGTGAATTTATATGAAACTTCATCAAGGCATAGGCCTGTTTCTCAATAAAATTATATCTTACCTCATAATCCTTGAGATTTTGGCTCATAAATGAAATGGGGTGTGCCTCTTGAGTAGCATCCTTTCATGTTAACACAACTGCAATGCTATTTTCAACCCGAAAAGCATATTGAATGAAGCCTTTATCAAAGTTTGGGTTCATTAAAACAGGGGTTTTACCAATGGACTGCATAATCAGCTCGACAGCTTCTTTTCCATCTAGAGTCCATTTGAAAGCCACATCTTTCTTCAATGTTAGTGTTATGGGCCTTATTAGGCCAACAAAGTCTGCTATAACCTTCCCGAGAAAATATTGCTTGGTCTTTTTACGAGTAGACAGGTATATAGTTGTAGAATTGCTTCTACCCTTTCAGGATCAATGGCCAGACCATTCTTTGACACCACATGCCCTAGGAGTTTCCCTTCAGGTACAAAAAGATAGACTTCTTTATGTTCAAAGAAATACAGAAATATCTAAACCTTTAAAAATAGTTCTGGGTGTGTCAAGTGATCTGCACCTTTCTTTAAGAGAACAGTTATGCTTCTATGAGCTTTGATAGCTCCTTCCTCATTAAGGGTTCAATGTTGGGACTGACCGGGCATTTTTCCTGTCTAACAGGCTTTGTATTGGGATCAAAGTCAGTAGTATGTTCGAATGCATTTTGATCATACACTTTTAAACCGTCATAGCTCCAAGCTATACTGTCATCATACTCGCATAATTTAATAAATCCCTCCTTTTGTGTACGAGTGCAATTTTTCCCAAGCTTCAAAGTGTTTATTGGGGCTATTTGTACTTCAAAATAATCTTCAGTCTTTACCCTTAGTTTTTGTCGATCCTAGTTTGATCATCAGTAAAAACAAGCTCTCTGTGGTGACTGCCCCTTTTAATATCTTGTTTGTCTTCAGCTGAAAAAATTTGATTATCATATGCCTAATCTTTGGCTTTAATTCATCTAAGAATTCAGCTTCCTGTTGAATGAATCTCATAATCTGTTCATTGTTTTCAAAAACCTTCCAATGAATCACATTATCCAGGACTGCAGGTCTGACAACAAGCTTAGCAAGGCCTTTCCTTTCAGACAGACATTTGAAAGGATCAAATTGTGATCCCACCAATGCCTTGTCATCTCCTTTGGTATTCTTCTTCTTGGGACTTGCTTGTAGGTTTACAGCATCAAAATTTTATAGCAAATCCCATATCCTGTGTTTGTCAGACATGCATAGATTGTTCTTAATAACATATAGAGATCTTACTTGTGTGACTACCAGTTCAATGTCACCAAATAACTGCAGAAATTTAATACCTTTTTTTCCGCTACTTGTTAGTAAAGTTTTAAATCATTGTGTAAACGTTAACTAATTAGATATTAGTTAATGTGCTTTAGTTATACAGCATATAACTACATCACCAGAATGTAACTACTTCATGATAAATAAATGACAGACACACGCAACATGTATGTGTGCCATGTGCTGTATGTCTTTATTTCTCTTTGTTCCCTTTCTCATAGTCACTAATATTGGTCTTAGAGCCACTGTTCAAGGAAGAGCTAGCAAATGTGTAGCGTGTACGAACAAGAAGCTGCTATCATCTGTTGGAGGAAGCCCAAGGCAAAAGGTAGAAACAAAGAATAAGAAGAGAAATAAAACCAATCGTTTGAGAAAGACTAAACGGGTATGAACAAGAGGGAGGAGTTGGATAAGGCCTTGGAAAGAGAGTACGAACAATTTGAACAGGTTTTTCGCAAATAGAAGACATAGATTTCAAGTCCAAGATTGCAGAAGGAGATTTAATGAGTTTTTAACAAGCGGCAGTAGAAATTTCTATAGACAGCAAAGGCATTGCAATCTCAAGGGATTTCGAGAGCAAGTTCGAAGGGTTTTCCGAGGAGCATCAAACTAGTTAAGTTTTACATGATTTGAGGAGGTCAAGTTCCATTTCAAAGAAGACAAAATTGTGGTTTATTTGTACAAGCCATAGATTGCCAGAAATCGTGATTTGAAGACTGTAAAAACATTATTCTCGGACCAGACCTGTTTAACATCATTTCCAGAACGCTAGGGCATGGTGGCTCAACAAATTCGTGATTTTTGTGACTTATAGACTACAAAATAGGGGCAAAGATCATTTGCAAAAAAATAGTTTTCGTCATTTTCGAGGGGCAACGAAATGGTTTGTGAGCAACCTCACCATTTTTCAACCTGTTATAATGATGTTTTGTAATATCCCTTTTTGGCGGCCTTCCGGAAAATATGCAAAGCTGAAGATAAACAACACTTTTCAGATTTTTAGTGGGTTGTTAGTGACTGAAATAAATATATAAAAACCCTTAATTGCTGCCAGCAAACACCCTTCTAGGAAGCGACCCTTTTTGGGGTTTCAAACCCACTTTTGTGCCTTCAAAACCCTTCAAATCAGCTTCCCTTAAGTCTCTAAAATTATTATATATCACCAACAATCATATCATGCAAGAAAACTGATTTTTAGAAACCCACAAGTGCTATTTTTAATTTATCATGCAACCCATCCACTGCAGATTTAAATAATAATTTCCATGACTGAAATATCACTCAAACACACTCAACAATTAATAGAAATGGAAGATTTCACCTTTAGAAATTATAGAGAATCCAATCATGCAATTTGTTCACATAAAAACCAGCCACTTCACCCAAAACACTCTCCCAAGCAAGTCGCTTAGGGCATAAATCAGATGTAACCAGCAATGAAGTGTATGGAACCAAGTGTAGTGTGGGGTTTCGTCCACACCAACTTCTCCACAAGGGTTTTCGTCCTTGGGAGGGTCTCAATCAAGGGTTTTTGTCCTTGAGAGAGATGGAAAAGGTGTTTCACTAGCAATCCTTCACCAAGATATGAAAATTCATCAAAAGCATAATTCAATAATGGCCAAGTGACCTCCTTTTATAACCACAAGGAGTGTTTTACAATACAAAAATGATGGCCGACCCCTTAAGATAAAGTGCTTTTAAATATCTAATTAGTATTTGGAGCCTACATGCTCAAAATACTTTTATTTCCTAACTACTTAAGTCCTTCTATTGGAGCGCTAGGCTTCCCAATAGGATACATGATAATAATAAAAATAACTACCTAAACAACAATAAAAATGTAATCCAGATCTTCCCCTTGCTTTCTTCCTTAGACCCACAGGGAGAAGAATGGGTTAAGGTCTTCAAAATCAGCCTTCAAAAAGGGACATGACATGTTCTAAGGCAAACCAGATCATGTTAGGGCATGGGTAGATCAGTAACAATTTTATCTATGCAAAGACAAAGTGTTGAGGTAATCCAGATCATGATTTAATTGTTGAGGTGAATTCATTACTTTCGTGACCTAAAGACAAGACCAAAAAGAATAGTCAATTTTTCAGTATTTTTAATCACAATTAGATTTGTTTAGTACTTATCGATTGTTTCTCAATTTATCATGAAGATTATTTTGTAGTTCATAGGCATTATTTTGCACGAATCGTAAAAGTGCGTATTGCCAATATTCAAAAGTTGGTTTTGTTTAAGGAACAAGTTAGTTGGCCAAAATTAAAATGTCTAGTGCCACAAATTTTTGACAATCACAGAGTATCGAGACTACAAAAATATCATTATCCGCAATTAAACAAAACCTGTTATGAATTTTGCTAATTATGACAAGCGTGATAAGGAGGCCCTACTATTTTAAAATTGTATTCCGGCCTTAGAAATTATGCCGAATCAAAATATCATTTGACACATACAATTTTATAACAAGAGGGCCTCCTTATCACGCTTGTAATCACAAAGAAAGATAGATTCCGACCTTAGAAATTATGCCAAATCAAAATATCAAATAAAATCTAAAGTATGTGCCCTAGAAGGCACCCAACTAACACCAAACCCTAGTCGCTCCCTTTAGGGAGAGCTCCAAAATGCATGCAAAGCCTTTGTAGATATTTTCCTTGATGCCCTAGATCCAAATCTGCAAGAAGTCTTCAATATGTCTTCAAATCACCCACAATGGAGGGTTTCCGTCCTCCACCAAGCCACAAGGAAGGTTTTCGTCTTCCTTGGAATGCCACACAAGAGGGGTTTCGTCCTCAAGTGGATAGTTAATGAGCACTTTGCCCAAAAAACCAAGTATAGATAAAATGTGCCAAAGATAGGATGCAAATGAAGTCACAAATCTCCTTTTATAGCACTTGCTTGGCACCAAAGGCCAAATAGAAGTGGACCGACCTCCTTGGGCTTCTTTTTATCTTTTAATTTGCCTTTATGACTCTCCAATCACAACTAACCTGCCTTATAAAGGGAAACACTAAAAAGAAAACATTAAATCTAATAAAGAAAACTAAAATGAAATGCAATTCCTTTCCTTGTTCAATAATTCTTCTTTGCCACAAAAAGGGAATGGCAAGAAGTCCATATTTAGGCCTCAATTCAAAAAAGGGGACATTACACGAAAGGTCAAGAAAATGTGGCAGCACCTAAAGACTGGGATTTTGAGGAAGGGTATGCCCTTGGGGCATCATGCTCAAATGACAATGCTATTAATTGCTGGTTCCTTGATTCTAGTGCATCCAAACATTTTTCATGTTGTAGGAACTATAATGTACAATTTACCGCAATACAACAATCTTTTATTTGAATTTTTTAGTTGATGGGGACTCACTTGCAATAGAGGAGATAGAAGATATTCATAGTCTTGAATAATGCTCAAAAACTCTTAGTAAGGCGTGTTAGGCATGTTCCAAGCATGCAAAGATATCTCGTGTCTATTCATCGCCTAATAGAAAATTTCAATATTGTTGTAAATTTCTCTCGTAGAAGTGTATTGTGTCTAATGTGACACGAGATAAATTAGTTGCCCTAAGCACTAGGCAAGGTGGTGTGCATAGACTTGTTGATCCCACTAGAGTCGACTTGAAGGCACATGTGGAGAGAGATTCCACCATACAAGATGTGTTAGAGGATGAAATTCCTCATCGACTTGTTGATCCTGCTCCAGTCACCTTACATGCACTACTTGGGGAGGGAATATCCATTATATATGGTGTGCAGGAGGCTGAAATACCTAATATGCGAGCGGATGAAATGCTCTGACTACAAGATGCACAGGAGGCGCATGATGAGCAAACAGGGTGAATTCGTTATCCAAGTTGTGCAGGAGGCGCATGGTGCGATGGCAAGAATAGCCACTCATGGTGGGATGGCAGAATAACCACTCATGGTGAGATGGCAGGGAATAACCACTCAAAGGAAGGATGGCTTAGAGGACCAGAAACAAGGTTGTTAATCCAGCAGAGCATGCTCACTTTGTTCTCGCATCTCGATCGCTTTTTTGATACAGTGTCGCACATTATTTTGAAGTAGAGGGAAACCCTAAGTGGGAGACTACCATGCAAGCGAGAATATTACGTCTTATTGAAGACCCATACTATGGATTTTGTGGAATTATTGTCGCCTAAGTAGGTAGAATGACCCATTGGAATGCAAATGGGTGGATACAATCAACAACAAATATGATAGTACATTGGACTAGTACAAGGCTCGTCTTGTTGTGAAAGGCTTTTCCCAACATGAGGATAAAGACTATGAGTTCTTTGCTCCTACTATGAATACTATGAAGATGGTCACATTTGGATGAGGAGGTTTACTTGGCGCACCCTGAATGTTTTCAAGTACCTAGTCATGATCATCTGGTTTGCAGAATCGTTAAGTCCCAATACAGAACTAAGCAAGCTCCACGATTCTAGTATTTTCACATTGATCAGCATCTCCAAGATTTTGGATTCAGAACTATGGAAATTGAATTGAAGTTATCAGCCAATGATAATTCACACCGGTTGAAGAATAACACTAAAAGCAACTGGTAAGCAGCCTAATATACCTTATGCTTACACAACTGGATCCATGTGTTGATGTTAGCAATCTTTCTTGGCTTTTGAATCAACCAAATCTTATAGATTTCAAATTAACATCTAAGGAGCAGCCTACTGATTTAATGACTAAATCCTTTGGTCCCATTGTGTTTGTAAAATTTTGGGACAAACTTAAAGTAGTTTCTGGATTAGTCATTAAGGGGACTATTAAAGTTATTAAGTCATTGTGTAAACATTAACTAATTAAATATTAGTTAATGTACTTTAGTTATAAAACATATAACTACCTCACTTAAATGTAACTACTTTATGATTAATAAATGACGAATGCACAAAAGGTGTATGTGTGCCATATGCTTTCCATTTCTCTTCATTCTCTCTTGTATTTAGTAATGTTTGTCTACAAGAGCAAGAGCCCCATGTTCAGCAACATTGTTTGTGTAATTAAACTGCAAATTGTCTGAGTATAAAGTTCTATCTCATAGAGGAATGCTTGTGGATTAAAGTGTATTCATTTTTGGTATCAATGTTTCGGATTACACTCCAATGATCCATCACCATAGAATGAGTAACGATTGCAGACTTAGGTCTCTATTTAAAGATGTAACTTTGGAGAATAACAATGTCAAGAAGAACAGCCACAAGAAAAAATTAATTACTAACAATAAAAAAATTAAATAAGTTTTTATTAAAAGCAATCATTGTTTAAAAACTTTTACTAAAGCAATCAATAATTGTTAATAAGTGTTATTAATCTATATATTACTACCGTAATTTGTAAGTGTTTAATAATTGTAAACAAAGTAATATGTTAGGTTGTATTTGTTTATTATATGTTTAATTTTAATTTTTGTAAATAAATTTATATTTAAATAAAAATTAATTACTGATATAGAACCTAACAACTCAGCAATAATAAATACTTGGTTATTTATTTAAAAAATACACAGTAAATATTAGATGGCAAAGGAATTGGGCAATGACTCGAACTAGTAGGATTAACCCATAAAAAGGAGAACAACTTCATCTAAGAATAGAGGATCCCAGTAGAGGTATAAAACATAAAAAGACAAAATGAAGTTCAACCCTCAAATAAATACTAATGATGGCAGATTTAAGAGGAAGAATGACAAAGGACCAGCCTTAAGAGGAGAGTAACAACACTAAGAAGGTATTTTGGATAAGTAATTAATAGATTTCCAAGAGTGGTTTAAGCCAAAGCCCACATCTTTGATCAAGTTGTTTTCGTGTTTGTAAACTTCCACAACTTCCCTCTGACGGTGTTTGAAGAAATGATCTTTTATGGCAAGAGCTTTGGTGTTCTCAATGCAAACTTGGTGCTCCGCTTTGACCGGGTGTTCTACTAAAACTAGCTTAATCACTATTTCGTTTTTAATGTCAGCAGCATGTTCCTTAATTAGAATGTTTATGGAACAGCCTGTTTGAACATGAATAGTCAACCTTGATAACCCACATGCACAGTCAATCTTGTAAACCCCACTTCAGAAGGAAGGATCTAAGTTGTCAGTAGATGACTTGATTGAACTCCTAAGCTTCCTATGAGGTAAGAAGGTCAAATGGATGTTCTTACGTCTCAAAAATTTTGAGAGCTTGTTAGAGATCCCCAATGTCAAGAAGAAAAGCTATAGGATTTTCATTACTAACTTCTTTGATAAGAGGTTTACCTAATGTGTCCTTGGTCATTTTGAAAGCGCTTCTTGAAAACATTGATTAAATGCTTGATCTCCTCTTCTAAGTGATCCTCATCAAAAATTCTCCTTTAGGAAAGAACAAAGTGACACCAGCTCCAGCTCCATTTTTACACTCGGTCAACTAAGACCCAAAATCAAAGATCGATTAGTAATGCTTAGTGGAACTCAAAAAAAGCCAAGGGGTCTAGCTTCTTGTGTGGCTAACTTCCAAAGCGCAGTTGGCTTGGGTGATTCCTCCCCAATGCCTAGGTAACTTCCACATGAAAGGTAACAATCTCCACCATCATTGTCTCGAATGCACCATAGTGGACCATCAAGGATTCCTTGCATTTGTAGGACCCTTTCTCATACGCAATATGCATTGCTTTTACTTTTCTTAGTGATTAGCAATCAATCACCTAACACACACAACCTCTTACACAATTAGTCTTGTCTTAGCCTGCTCTTCCAGTTGCATTACATGTGCGACCAACCTCTCTTTCCTTAGGGATTTTTACCTTAGAATTTGAGCCTTGTTGGAGTATATTAAACCAAGTTCATATCCCTTGGGTTGTACACAGCTTCAGCTCAATAATATATTCATGTTCTCTATCATGTGGCAGGCCATAAGGTAGATCTTGAAAGACATCTACAAATTCAGAAATTAGTTGTACCTTGCTTTGTGTTATTGTTTCTTGTTCATTAACCTAACCATGCAAGACCTTCATGGAATTACATTGAAACATGAAACATGGCTCGCCCTTAGCAGGCATTTAAGAATGTTTGTTTGTTGAAATCAGCTTGTTTGCATCCTATTTGTAATCAGCCGCTATCATTTCTAGAATGTTTTGTACAGCTCATTCAAAGCTCATGCAGAATTCCCCCGAGGTCTTCAACTAATATACTCATGTGACAGCATCAGCCCTGGCTAGAGCCGCAACATAAAAATCAGAGCTTAACTCATAGCCATCAGGCTGCTATTTCAGCATTTTCACCATTCCTTTGCACTCCATGCTATCTGACACCTTGAAATTTTGTAGCGGGACAATTTTTAGCCCATATAAGTCACAAGCTTTGCATCTATGAAGTTAAAAGTACTCGCACTATCATTAAGGTATCGGGGATGTCTCCAAGATCGAGCAACTGAAAATGAAGAATGCATGAACATTGAACAAAGCAACAAGCAAATGAACAAGAGATTGTGCAAGAGAAATTTGGAAAATGCTTGGTCCGCTGATGTGGGGCCGGATTCCTTAAAATTTGAATGTTTCTCTAGTTGTTGCAGAAGATGACTGTGGGTCGCTTGAATTGAATACCAAACTCTATGAGGATCCCCTTAAGTCAGATGGCCTCAGTAGCAGCATTAACAACTCCTTTGTATTCAGCTTCAATAGATGATAAAGCAATAGCATTTTGCTTCTTGTTTGACCAACTAATCAGAGCAGAACCTAGAGAGAAACTGTAACTTGAAGTAGACTTGTGATTTTGAATATCGCTAGCCCAGTCTGAATTTGTGTATCCAACCAAGTCAACATCAATACCAACTCCATAGTGAATCTCAAACTGTGTGTACCCCTGTATGTAGTGAAGAATTCTCTTGGCTGCTTTCCAGTGTAGCTCATGAGGCTCCTGCATGAACCTGGAGACCATGCCTACAGCATATGAAATGTCGGTTCTGGTGAGTGTCAAGTAGATGAGACTGCCAACAAGTTATCGATACAAGGTAGCATCAACCAATGGTGAAGTGCAATCAACCTCAAGCTTGACTCCAGATAGAAAGGGAGTCGAAGTTGGCTTACAATAAGCCATGTGAAACCGAGAAAGTAAGTCGAGAGTATACTTAGGTTGTGCAATCGTGATCCTCAAGTCAAACTGTGAAAACTGGATCCCAAGGAAGTAATGCAACACACCCAAGTCAGTCATGGAAAATATATCATGTAGAGCTTCTTTCATCACTGCAATGTACAATGAAGAGGTCCCTGTGATCAAAAGGCCATCAACATATAGAACCAGAATCAAAAGTGAATCATCCTACCACAAAATGTAGACATTCGGATCAAAATGGCATCTAGTGAACCCTGCAGTGAGAAGGAATCCATCTTGGCATACCAAGCCCAAGGGGATTGTTTAAGGCCATAGATAGATTTCCTAAGTTTGCATACTAAGGAAGAATCCTCGACAAAACCTTGTGGCTGCTCCATGTAAATCTCCTCCTCAAGGTCACCGTGAAGAAAGGCACTCTTCACATCCATCTAATGAACATCCCAATGATGAGCTACGGAAATGGCAAGAGTGAGTCTGATAGAGTTCATCTTTGCAATTGGTGCAAAGGTCTCAATGTAGTCAATGCCAGGCACTTGTGAAATTTTTTTCAATCAATCGTGCTTTGAACTTATCAAAACCCATCTTGCTGCATACTTAGTTCAATATATCCATCTACATCGAACTATCTTCCTTCCCTTAGGAAGGTGTGTCAAATCCCAAGTGTTGTTCCTAATCAAGGAACTAAACTCCTCATGCATAGCAATGTCCCACTCAGGAATGCCAAATGCCTCCCAAAAAGTCTGTGGATCGGAAGCAAAGGCATAGAAAGCATGTGGCCCACTCAAAACTCTAAACATGTCCTAACATCGAAGGATCCCCAACCCATGTACCTATGCTCTATAGTGTCTTCCTAGCCCAAAGAGGACCGGAAGTAGGTGAGTTAGGTGGTGAATCCTCATCCTCCAAAGCGTGGCCAGATGTGATGGAGATGGATCTCCATCACTACTCTCGCTATCTTGAATTGGAAGAAGAGTCCTCAACCTCAGAATTTACTTAGATTGATCTGAATCATTAGAATCATCATCAAATCCAAGTGAGTCCAATGAAGTGGGAGAAGTGTCAAATGAGTCTAAAGGACTCTCCTGAAAGTGAACACTTCTCTCGATGAATAACTCATGTGTGGTCAAATGAAGAAGATGATATCCCTTAACACCATCTGGGTATCCTACGAAGATGCAAGCTTACTTGAGGTTCCATAGCCTTACATTTCTTCTTAGGTATGTGTGCCATAGTTGGAGATCCAAGACCCTAAAATGCTCAATGTGGGTTTTGATTGTTCCAAGCTTCAAAAGGAGTGATTACTTTTAAGGCTTTATGAAGAACCCGGTTTCGAATGTAGCAAGCACAGATTGATTGCCTCTACCCAATATTGAGGTGTCAATGATTTGGAGTGAATCATGCAGTTAGCCATCTCTTTCAAGGACCTATTCTTGTTTTACAACACCATTCTATTGAGGATTGTATGGAATTGTACGCTGCAAATCAATCCTCTCTGATGTGCAAAACTACTCAAACCTATTGTTGACATACTCACCACCGTTATTTGTCTGTAAAACCTTGATGAATTTCCTAGATTGTTTTTCCACAAGAGCCTTGAAGTCTCGAAAATTGTCGAAAACTTCAGACTTTTGTTGAAGGAAGTAGACCCATGTATACCTCGAGAAATCATCAATGAAGGTGAGAACATACTTAGCCCAAGTGAAAGATGGTTTGGGAATGCCCCCAGATACATCACTGTGTATTAACTCCAATGCCTATGTAGCCCTCCATGCTTTGCCCTTGTCATATTTCTCTTCAGATGCTTGCCAAGGGTGCAACCCTCACAAAGACCCTTAGAGAAATGAACACAAGGCAAACCTATGACCATATCATGTTTATTGAGTTGTTCCAAATAGTGATAGTTAAGGTGGCCAAATCACTCATGTCCATAGTTTGCTTACCCCATCTGAGTGAGTAAGCAATGCAATAGGAGAAATATCAGTGCAAAAGTGTGAGAAGTTGTAATAATCAAGCCCGGTGATCTACCCTTCCCATTGCCATATAGATTCACTGTGCAACTCTCTTGATGACTACAAAATTTAGAGAGAATTCAACCCTCATGCCCTTACTGATGTGAGTGATCTGGTACATCGATAGGAGATTGGTTGAAAGTGAGGGAACACTTAGAACATTTTTGAATGTTCTTCATTCACTTCAAACCCTCTCCCTACAACTGCTGCCAGAGTGTCATCACCCAATGTGATAGAAGACATGCTACATGGTTATAAGGAAGTGAACTCAACCTATGAAGAACCCATGTGATGTGAAGCACCCAAGTCAATAACCCATGAAGAAGTCGGAGTTGCAACTGCTACAAGAGCCTTTCCTTTCCTTTCTCTTTACCATTTTCCTTTGCCTTAGAAGAATCTGGATTTGATGAATTTTGTTTGATGGACTCTAGAACACCTATGTTATTCTTTTCTAGAATATGAGTTAGGTGGTCAATTTGTTTCCTCATACACTTGTGTTCATCATGCCCATTTTTCTTGCAATAGGCACACTTAACTTTCTCTTTCTTAGGTTTAGCTTCGAAGGAGGAAGACTCAGTGGTTGTTTTGGAGGGGGTAGGTTTTTGATCTTCTTCTTCTCTTGATCCTTTTTATCTTGTTTCTTCTCCTTGTTATTTGAAGCCTTTTGTTTCCCATTCCCAACAATTAGAGCATGTGATTTTGATGACTTCAATGTACCCATCTGTATCAACTTGTCTTGTTCTCGAAGTCAAGTTAGAAACAAAATCATCTAAAGATGACATTTTCCATGTGGCTCCAAGAGCACTCTTAGTAGCATGGAAGGTAGAGACAAACACAAAATAATCTGGACCCAATTTGGATAGTATAGAAAGAACTAGTTGATCATCCTTCTTCTCTATTCCACATTCTTTTAACTGCAATCTTAAAGATTTGAACTTAGTGAAGAAATCCTGTAGGGTGTCAAAACTGCTAGGACTCAAATTGATGAGCTCGTTCTCCAGTTCATGACCTCTCATCACATCTTTCTTCCCAAAGAGCTTTTCCAAAGAGGTCCAGACTTCATTAGGTGAATCGGCAGACTCAACATGAAAGAGGAGATCAAGAGAAATAGACAGACATAACCCAAATGCTTCATCACAACGGTTGTACCACTTTACTTTTTCTGCATCATTTGTTGGCTCAGTTTCAATACCCATAGTTATTTGATGTAGTCCTTTGCTTCTCAAAACAAGTTGTATTTTAGACTTCCATTCGTGATAGTTAAAGGGCGTGAGATGAGATTTGATTCACATCTATTTTAATGCAGAAAGAAGATTGTTGCAGAAATAGAAAGAGAGTGTCGAAAGAAAGAGATGACACACAACACCCCTGAAATTATTTCCAATCAACCCCCAGATTTGGCACTTTATAATTTTAGTGCAATTACAATATAAATGGTACCAATGGAACAAGCATAGGAAAAAATACACTTTTGAAAAAAATGGCACTCAAAACAGAGTAGCCAATCAAAAGTTATTACAAAATCTGTTTTCATTTTCATTAATGGCTCATTAAATTAAATCTGCACTAAATTTAAATGCACTATTGACCAAAAAAATTTTCAGTCAACTATTGAGGTGGGATTTGAACCAGAGACCCTCCAACAATGTTACTAAGCCTAAACCAATCCCCCTATGCACTCACATGTGCATTCAAATAAGGGAAAATCTATTTGACCTTTAAAAACCAGCTATTTAAAAATAATTAAAACATGCATGATTTTTAAATCATATAGGACAAAAATAACATTTGACTTAGCTTTTGTTGGAGATTTTGCTGAAGTTGCAGTCTCTATGTTGCCGAATGTATTCCCTTGAAGTAGCGATTTGAATGCACCAAGCGTGGGCGAAGGCCAAAATATTGGGGGTTGCAAGGGGTTGGCATAGCCCCCTTACCACAATTGAAGGTTGTTTCAGCAAGGCCGTTAGGCCGAGCCAAAGAAAAAATTTTGCGTTCATACACGTGTCCTGGCCAAGTTGGAGAGATATGCAATAAGGAAAGAAGCCTAAGTGTCACACGCCAAGGAAGAAGCCCACTCTTTCCCAAATGCCAATGCAAAGACTTAAAAATAGCCCACGCCTTTCCACAACAGAACCCACGTGAAAGAAGCTCCGTGAGGAATAGAAACACACTCCCAAGAGGTGAATCAAGTCTCATGCACTGTCAGTGAGAGAGCCCACACTGCAAGCAAAGGAAGAAAAGTATTCCACCACACCAAACAGTTGCAAAACTACACTAGAGGAAACAGCAAGCATGCAAGACAACATTTCTACTGCAGAATAGAAGCTCCCATATGTGATACAAAATATGAAGAAAGTGGAGAAAGAACAAGCTTTTTGCACATAAAACACCAAGATTTCAAAATATTAACACAACACAAATGACGTTTTCACTACTAGACCGTCACTCTAATACCATATCGGGATATCTCCAAGATCAAGCAACCAGATGTGAAGAATGCACAAAAGTTGAACAAAGCAAAAGAGCAAATGAACAAGAGGTTGTGCAAGAGAAATCTGGAAAATAATGCAATATGCTTGTATTCAAAATCAACAAAGAAGCTCACAAAGTGAGGTGTACAAATAGGAGAGAGCAAATGTAACTCCCACCTAGAATAGTGGTCAAGATTCCTAGAATAGGAATGTAACTCCCATACCCTAAATAGCAGGTCAAAGAAGTAACTCCCACTAGTCTACTCATGACAATCAAATGGTCAAGTGTAACTCCCATTTGACTATGACACCTAAGCAAGATAACTCCACAAGTGTAGGAATAATCCATGTGTAGGAAAATACCCCAAGTAAATAAAAGGAGATAAATAATATCCTACACTAACATAAGGGTCGCCACCATTCTACTATTTGCTTTGTTTTTAATCCTCAAAGTCTGACATTGGGTGATTCCCAAAATGGCAGCAATGGAGACAGTGTTTATTGTTGATCTCGGCCTTCTACATCGACCCCCTCTTGAACACTATCAACTACTTCAAGTTCTTCATCCACAATCTCAAGCATGTGGATCTTTCCAACCCTTACATGTGCATCCTTTGAACCAGATTTCTTTGCAAGTGTATTGAATGCCCTTTGAAAACAAATCAAGAAGGGCAGTAGGGTCCGGGACTAAATATTTTGACGGGCCAACATTTAGAGCTAAAGGGGATGTGATATTTCCATTATGCTTAGGGTCAACCTTGCTCATCATGGAAATTTGGAGACTGAACTCGTTATAACTCAACTCTTAATCAATTCTAAACAGGCCTCTACTTGTTGAATGGCTTCCTCCAAAGTGCTAGGCTTCAAAGCCTTGACATGGCCTACGATGGATTCCGTCGATATGCATAGCAACAACCTCCCAAGGGGAGATTCTTTCAACTAACAAGCTTGCTTGATAAGATTCCTGAGATTAATAAGCCATCATGTGTTGTCGCTTCATATTTTTCAGGGCCGAGAAATTATCTACTTAAGTATAGGCCTCAAATTTTTGAAAGAATGTAGTTACAAACTCTTCCCATGTGGTTATTTTCTAGAGATCGCCATCATCATCATCTTCCTCCATTTCGTACTCAATCGTTTTCCACCAATCAAATGCTGGTCCCTCAAGAAGTAGTATGGCAAACTGAACTTTCCATAAAAGTTCCATAGGATTTAACCTAAAGAAACGATCTAGCTTCCCGATCCAAGTCATGGACCTAATACTATCATTCTCCCATTGAACAGGTGATGGATTCCTCCATAGAGAATGTCACTTTTGATATCCAATTTTCCCCACCTTGTAATCATGAAACTGAAGCTGTTTTGGTACTCCACAAGGCCGGGAAAATGGCTCTAATACCATTGTCATGAACCAGATTTGAACTAACAAGAACAAGAACATGTCGACAATAAAATTTGGCTATGAAAATATGAAATTTGTTTATTTCCTTTGAACTGAAATCTGAAATATCCAGAAAATCCAATGGGATGAGCTCAAATGGTAAATCATTGGTGTTTTCATAGTGAAGACCCATATTCAAATCCCCAGGAGACATGTTACACGCTATAAATGTACAAAGGTTGAGTATTGAATTGAATAAACTACCACATCCAATTTCAGGTGTAGCAGACCCCAATGGATGAGGCCAGGTGCAAGTCCTAGGGAAATTTGATGGAAGAGATACCCCTCAGTTGCGGTATCTAAGACGCAAGTACACCCCACAAGGGGAATTTTTACCAATCAAATAAAAAAACAGGAAATATCCAGAAAGGAACTACAACATTTGGACAGCAAAGAGAACACCGAAATGAAAGAAAACCTTGCATTACTATATTGTATCTTGTGATACATTTATAGATCATAGATAGAATCAGGAAAGCTTTGCTAAGAAGGTACTGATGCAAATCAGATCATGAAGTTGAATTAAGTACAACTAAACAACTATTATCAATTCACTAATCAAGACTAAATAGGCAACTTGAAACACTCTCATATCTCCTATTACAATATGTTTCAGAAATTGTCATGTCCAAAATTTTAACCCAAGTTTCCAGCTAAAACCAGTACAATTTTTTTTTAAAGCACTATTCCTGGTTTGATTTCACATAAACATTACACATACATTTTGCAACATAGCACCGGCCATACAATTAACAAGTTTCGCTTATATCCTTAACAAAGTTTAATCAACTCTCTTATCTTTCATTTTGCAGAACGTTGGGAAGCACGAAAAGGGTGAATTGCATACAAGGTCAATTCCAAGATACTGCAGCAGAGTATTCCCTTCACCTAACACCAGGTATCCAAGAGAGAGCTGAGTAACGTAGATCTTGAGCTTCTGTAGCATAAGTTCAGCAATGAACGTCCCAGAGAGGAAATCCTTTGTTGACAAAATAGCCACTAAGGCTTCTCATGATTTGGGATAGTGCTAAGGACAATATTAAGGGGAAGGGTTTAAGAAACAATCGAGTCAAATAGTCAACCAGGTTGACCTTCGTCTAATAAGATCATTGGATAACAAATATTACAATTCCAGGGTACCCGTTCCCTGAATATCCTATATGCTTCCCTCTGGAAGACACTACGTTTTATCCTACAACAATCATCCTACAGGTTAGAAAACGAACCAACAAGGAAGTTTTGCTTTATTCAACAAGGAAGCTACATTTCACTTATAAGAACTCACAATTTATGACAGAAACTTTTAAAACTAACAAATAAATCCCAGAATAACCTTCCATACACTTTGTATTAGAGTAGAGTTATATTTCTAGGTCAAGCAAGAGGTTCAAAATTCGAGGCAAAATCAATCATCCTTGACAAGAACATTTAAAGCAACAATGGCATAGGCGAAGTGCCTTATCATCCTAAGCACTGGTGAAGAATGGTGTAGGTATACCCAACTCCCGCAGGTTAACAGAAGAATAGGAACGCAGTTTTCACTTAAGCTACGTAAGCCAAAATATGACAGTATGCTTTAGTGTGAGACTGGATTACAGGTTAAATTTCTTATTACAATGCAACAAGTTAAGAATTTACATGGTTATAAACAAGATACTACTCACATTAATTGAACAGGGTAAAAGAAGGTTTGAAAGAACTAACAAGGTACGTTTTTGATGCTTCAATACAGCCAAATATGTCGATTCAAGATATAAACACTCTGATTATTAATCATGTTTCGAACTAGACTATTCGTTTAGATATTGTACGACTAAACAAGTTCATATAATCAAGAATTTCATCCTTCCTTTCACAAAGGGAAAAACATAGGAGCTACAAGTTCAATCACAAATACTGATCTTAGTGAGAATAGTTTATTTGCAATCTTCACCCTCAACAACCTGCAATATCGTGGGTTAGCATACAAGCTAGCATGGACTACACTCTATCAAATAAGCAATTGAATCTAGCATTCAATTTTCAAGAGCGAAGAGATAGGAGAGGAGAGAGCGAGAATGACAGAGTAACATTTCTTCACTTGAGTATGTAATCATTCAATATATCTAGGATTAAAGACAGAAACGTTTATATTTTAACACAAGCATCATTTCCACTCAAGCAAGGAGGTTTTGAGAGAGAAAACAATATCCAACACTCACACTCAAGCATTTAATATTGCTTTATCATGGCTACTAATTAGTTTTCGTAGAAAGTCATGTTTGATTGCATTTGCAAAATTTATTTTATAACAAGTGATTGTGACCATACATAGCTTTCACACAACCTGTTTTGCCAACAAAATTTACCTAGTGGCCATGAAGGGTAATTTTGGCCGTGTTTAGTTATCTGCTGAAAGGGCAGGGTTTTTTGATACCCTTTGTTGGATCTGTTGGATTTGTAAGCTTTTGTGGATTGTGGATGCTCCAAGTATTCTGAATGAAGCGAGCTAAGCCATGAGCATGTTTGATTGATGGATTTGATGATTTAAGCAACGTAACGGTATGAGGAATGCTTTGATTCACCAAATGAATATACAAAACAGCAGCATGAATTCTCTTAAGCTTTGGTGGATGATTTTCAAAGGGAGGCTCATTGATTTATAGCTGAAGAAAGTGAATCTTCAAGCTAAGTTCTGATTGAGTTTGATTGGAGATAACTAAACATGACTTGGCTTGTTTAGTTGAGTTTCCGATTTGATTGGAGAGTTAGACTGTTGTTCTTGATTTACAAGTGTGACTCAAGGCTGAGTTGGCAAGGGGTTGCACATGTTTTTGATTTGATAGATTTTGATGATTTAAGCAGCATAACGGTACGAGGAATGCTTTGATTCACCAAATGAATATACAAAACAGCAGCATGAATTCTCTTAACCTTTAGTGGATGATTTTCAAAGAAAGGCTGATTGATTTATAGCTGAAGAAAGTGATTCTTCAAACTAAGTTTTGATTGAGTTTGATTGGAGATAACTAAACATGACTTGGCTTGTTTAGTTGAGTTTCCCGATTTGATTGGAGAGTTAGACTGCTGTTCTTGATTTACAAGTGTGACTCAAGGCTGAGTTGGCAAGGGATTGCACATGTTTTTGATTTGATAGATTTTGATGATTTAAGCAGCGTAACGGTATGAGGAATGCTTTGATTTACCAAATGAATATACAAAACAGCAGCATGAATTCTCTTAAGCTTTAGTGGATGATTTTCAAAGAGAGGCTCATTGATTTATAGCTAAAGAAAGTGAATCTTCAAGCTAAGTTGTGATTGAGTTTGATTGGAGATAACTAAACATGACTTGGCTTGTTTAGTTGAGTTTCCAGATTTGATTGGAGAGTTAGATTGTTGTTCTTGATTTACAAGTGTGAGTCAAGGCTGAGTTGGCAAGGGGTTGCACATGTTTTTGATTAATAATTCCATTTCTGCTTTTTATTCACCCAAAATGTGTCGTGAATAGTTGGAAGATGGAAGAAGTTGGATTGAATTTGAATTGTCATGACTTGGAAGATAGCTCTAGTTAACTCAAATGCTAATTTGAGTCAATTTAGACACCTTTGTTTGATTAAAATAATCATTTTTAGTGCTAGTCAAGACTTCAGTTAACTTGGATTTGAAAGGTGGATATGATTTGATGATTATTTAAATTATTTAAATAATGAAGTGGCCAAATTAGCTAATAAAAATTAGCTAAGTGGTGATAGGAGTGCAAATAGAATTAATTAAATTAATTCTATAGGAACAAGGGGTGTAATGGTATTTTGGACAATTACAATGCATAGAGGTCATTTGGGGGAATGTACAGATTGCATTTGCAAAATTTATTTTATAACAAGTGATTGTGACCATACATTGCTTTCACACAACCAGTTTTGCCAACAAAATTTAACTGGTGGCCATGAAGGGTAACCGAGCATGTCAAGCTTAAAGGTGATTTTAACACTAACAAAGCACCGAATACCACCCCCTCTAGACAATCGTAAGTCCCGTCAAAGGTTGGGTCAAGGAGTCAAATGCTAGTTCTAAACAGCTTAAAAGAAACTCTAGTTCCAGGCTAATCAGATGCCTACGGAATAGCCCCCAAAATAAATCACAGAATAGTCAAAACCAATTCCATCATTTCCGTTGTATTCTCTCAACTAGTGAAATAGTAGGGTAGTCAATAGAAAAGAGTTTCACCAAGTATGCTCATTCTAGCCCTACCATTCTGGACAGCATTCACAAGGTGAGAGGAACACTTTTTGCAAGCAGCACACCAAGTGGCTCCAAAACTGGGCCCAAATAAAACATCTGCTCATGAAATAAAATTAATCTAACCATTGATTTGTCAATTTTAAGCTACAAAGAAGGCACATGTGTCATTAGGTTGTGAAGAAACACACCACAACTGTCTGTGGTACACCCATTTCAAACAGTTTTTGCAAGGTTGGGAGGGTACTTTTTGCAACTTAGCTTACAAAATTGAACTGAAAACCGGAAAAATATCTGCCCTTGCAATAAAAGTTCATCTAATGGTTGATCTGTTAATTTAAAACTCGAAAGATGATAGTCGAGTCGCTTGGTAGCAAAGAAACTCACCACGGGTATTTGTTGCACATCAATTTCGTACAGGTTTTCGCCAAGGTCAAGGAGCTGTTTTAATACTATATTCCTACCTGTTACAATTTCCAAGCAACAATGCACACAACCCAGCATATTTTAAATGAAGTTTAATAAAGTAATGCTTCCCAAGCCAATCTTAATGGTTACAAGATCAACCAATGCAAAACTTTCTCTTGGTAATATATTCTTACATGAAGCGCATTCCCAGCAAAGATACCCACACAATTTCATCACAATTCATAAAACTATCCTGAAAACAAAATGCTGACTACAAGAGCTTGACTGGGAGAGGAAATAATGCCTAGTTTGGACGAGGAGGTCTCCAAGGGGCCAGTCCAAGGTGCCCACTATGAGCAATTCGGGAAACGACATTTGTAGAGGTATTTCGTCACACAATTTACCGATCCTTGAAAAAAATTCACCTCTTGAGATACACAATTGAGAGGGTATTTGTAACCATAAAAATCGGACAATAATTCACATCAAGTATTCTTTGTTGGATCTCCATACCCACTCCCAAGGCTCCCATTCAAGCTCTCATTGGTGCAGGCTGGAGGGATGCCAAGTAATGGTGTGGGGCCGGGCTTTGCAACAGCCATTGCATTTGTTTCAAAGTTTCCAAGGCCTTTTTAGCCAACCCGCTTCTTATAGATCCTACAATCAAGTGTAATTCCCAAGTCACCAGTATTGCCTAGCCTCCAACAGTCAGCACCTCCTTGACAATGAACTTCACCACAATCGAGCTTGAACTTGGGCAATGTAAAGAGTTCGGTTAGCCTGTAAGTGATGAGTTCCACTAGCTCAAACTCAAAACAAATTACACACGATTAGAGGCTCACTACTGTTGCCATCTCATGTGAAAAGCTCCAAACCAGCAAAAGCTTCATATTACCCATTTTGTGCAATCCTACCGTTCCATTAAACCACTTTTTTGGGATGCTCTGTCAAACAGTGCATGTGCCCTGTGCATGCTTCCACATTTTGTATACATGTCTATTACAGCATTGCAACTACAACATCTGACAAAATAGACTTTCAACTACTTTATGATGGGTCTCCATAACCTGTTTTGAAGCTCCAAATTTGGCACAAGCTGGGAGGATGCTGGAAAGGTTGTGATTCTGCTTTATTGTTGTCACAGAAGTAGATTGAATAACATGCACATTTCCAACACTTCAACCGTAATCATACAATGTCAAGCCATCCTCTGCCAGTTTCAAGCTGTCTCACAGCATTAGGTGGCGGGGTTTGGTTGAGGGAGGTGCTTCACATTTTGCATACATATCAAACGAGAACCTGCAACTACAACATTAGACAAAAATCCGCTTTGGATTATGCTTGATGGATGATCATACCCTATTCTACATCTCTTATTCTGGCACGAAGAAGGGAGAATTGTGGTAAGTGTGAATCGATTTGCCCATTCTAACTCCATTCATTGGCTGCATTTCTTTCCCCATACTCACATCCTACTCACGTGTGTTATTGAAGTGGGGAGACTAAATAATAATGCACATTCTCAACACTCTGATTTAATCATCAAAAGAAAACCGCTCTTATCCACTGCAAATCTCAATCTCACTCTCACAAAATCATGTAGATCAATCAGCTGGGCAAAGTGCTGCGCATTCCACTTCTACACAATGCCCCCTTACCTCTTTATGAACTCTTCTACAAATATTTGCCCATTGCAGACTCCCCATTCTGTGCAAATCCTCCAATCATTGACTTCCCGTTTGCTTGATTGTCTCCCACAAAACCATTGCACAGCCTTCCCACTCAGCAACTGCATCCTCCCTCTGCGACCCACATCCCTTCTTTAATGCCCCATCAATTTGACACCTTTGTGTGCTCCCTCCTCTCTGATGCTCCCACCTTCCCAATTAAATATGTTTCTTGCAAGGTATGGGCTGTTTACTCCAGCCACCTGCAAACATCATCTCTGCCAAGTGTTCGGCCATGCCCAACCGTCCCCATGCCAACCACTCCATTAACTCTATTTTCTCCCCTTTTAACTTTTAAGTTAATTTGGCTATGTTTAATTTTATAAGTTATTTTATTATTATTATTGCTTAGAAAAATCCCCCTTTTTATATAAATATATCTATATTTATTTGTATAAAATTAAGCTAAGCCATTAAGTCTGAGTTTGAACTCAAGTTCAAGGATAAAGTTATTTTCCAGTTCAACAGTTGATAAAGTTCAAGAAAAAAAGACCTTTCAGATCGAACAACAGAATTCATTTAATATTATTTTTTAATATATAATATATATATATATATATATATATATATATTTTAAATTAGAGTATAGATATCTTAAATACATCTATCGAAATTATGCCAGGAGATATGAATCACAGGGTTCTTATCCTGATTTCTCACATATCACATTTTTAAAACTTCACTACTTTCTTCAATAATTTCTTATGAAAAGGAGGCCAGCACCAATGGGTCTAAGCTCCACCGTCTGGCCAACCTATTACAATTTTTCAATTGACTTTTCTAAGAAGAGGGAGGAGGTTAATTGGTGACGGTCAATGGGCCACCAATCTGACACCACCCCAAATAACACCGCAAAACGCCTCTCAGTGTGATTCCAAATCCCAAGGTCAACACCAGACAAAAAGCAGACACTACATCTCCTCCTTGTAAGAGAATTGTACTTGATGCAACGACTGAAGCCCAACGACTAACTAGAGGTGAACACTAGAGGGGCAAGTATATGTCACTATTGCAGCAACGCAAGTAGACCTCAATGCTAAAGTGCAAGCCACTTCAAAATGAGAAGGATTAAAAATATCAAAATGTTCATTTTTGTGAAGATTGGCAATTCTCTCTTTCATAGAGAACTTTCTTTCAGGCAATCAACCACTTCAAGACAGGTTTGAGAAAAGCATTTCCTAAGAATGAAACCAATGTTATAGGCTTTCTAATCAGCAAGAACTATTTACGCAATTTTTCTCCTAAATTTCCACAATTGAGTAATTTGGTTACGAATTTCCAATAGGTTTTCTTTCACACAACACTTGACTTTTCAAACATTAAACCAAGTTCAACTATTTTCTAAGGAATGAGCGGGTTTAGGAGGGTTAGAGCTTTCACAAATCATGTTTTCGCTTAGGGAATACCATTCATTTCCTAACAAGAATATCACATGTCAACTAGGGTTCAACAAAATAACGACAACTACTAACATTAAACTGGAAAATTATAGGCAATTTGGTGGTACATACACCCACATGAATTTTCAATTTACAAGCACAACTCGTTTACCAACTAGACAACCTCAAGTAGTGTCACAAGGAATAGAAATGCGTGTCCACAAAGCAGGAAGTTCACTTTATTTAAATCAGTTTTTGGTGTTATTTCAATCAAAAAGTACTAGGAAAAGCACACTCAACGATGATTGTCAAATGACCACAAAAGTTGAGCATACTTGATACTTTGGTTATATTTTATCACATGCATCACGGGCACCACAACAACACATGAATCATCACCAACGAACAACAATAAAACTCAACAATGGATAGCAACATTACATGACATAAGCACATTCACACAACAAGGGCCATTTGACACACCACCGTGCAATCCTCCAAATTGCCAAAGGGAAGGGGTAGAAATACCGAATGAATAACTAACCCACACCTGTCCAACTTCGTGAGGTCCTTACATCCATACCTATGTTTTAAGGGTTAGGAATATCCCACAAAAACTACAAGAGTATCGTAAGCATGTTTTCATGGTGGTTTGAGCGCCATTTATCACAATTTCAAAATCATATTCATCATTGGTCCCTACATCCTAATCCTCCATACACCAAACAAGCTTAATCATATTTTGGCAGCATTTTGATTACATAGATTCACAAAACACAACATTGTGCACTCCTATTCACTCCAACAAGGAGAAACATCATAAGCATCTTATGCCAACCACACAATCCAACAAGCCATCACAAGGTTTAGAATGTTGCCAAATTTATTGAGAAAGTGACCACAATATAACCAAGAGCAAGGGGTATCAATATGATATCTTATATAGTCTCAAGAATAACCATCATGGGTCTCTACATCCATTCCTTTTGCAAGACTTTTGCATGGCAATGGAATACCCATGATCATCTAATAGAATTATTTGCCAAACTCCTCCGAGTCCCGACATCCATCCCGATCCACGGAACACCTAAGGGAAAAATCTAATATAATCAACATGATATCACCACAGGATCTCCAGTACAACATCATGGGTACCTACAACCATTCCTTTTGCAAGGCAATGGAATACCCATGATCAGGTAAATAGAATACAGGATAGAACACACAAAGAACCAGAATTTTTAAACCAAAGAAAAGACGGGTAGTTAGGTACGGCCCTACAAGGTTTGGGTATGGGTACAGACATTCCCGACGTCAAGGAAACATCCTAAGTGCGTGGTATAGTACTCGCCATAAAAATAAAAATAAAAATAAATCTAAGTACTTATTCTAAGTTCGACCAATGAATATCAAGACATTTGGCATTGAATTATCATTATGTTTTGTGGTTATTTAGCTTACTTTGTTTCATCTATGCATATTATATGGTTAATTTACTTCTTTCTTTTTTTAATATTTTATATATGTATTGTACATTCGTACCCAAAGCTATACCCAAGCTCTCCAAAACAATTGTCGTACCAGCATACCACAGGTTCCCATCCCCATATCTCGTACTCCATACCGACTACCTAGAAGAAAAGAAAAGGAAGGTATTCGAAGTTAATTGACTCGGTCCCGAATAGATCTGATCTGAAAACACCTTCAAGTATACACACAACAAACTGAAAATAACTGAAAACCAATCCAAAATCAGCAGTCTCCTAGGGCAGTAAACTGCCTATGAGATTCGAGTCCACTTTTCACTATGCAAATCAATGTAAAATGCCACGAAACAATTAATCTAGCCACGGAAATATTTATACATCACAAATACATCAAAAGATTGAAGGAATATCTAATTAGCACAGCTGGAATTAAATATTTATAACAGTTTAGCCAAAACAAGGGCTAGGAAAAATAGTAAATCTTTACCAAAATTCACCAAAGTCCAGATTACGGCCTTATAAATTATGGAGATTCAGATTATAAAATCAGATATGAAATTTGTGCCCTAGAAGGCACCAAACCAGCTTCAAACCCTAGTCGCTCCCCTAGGGAAGAGCTCCAAAAATGATGTAAAGCCTTTGCAATCCTTCTTCTTGATGTCTCCAACTCAAAATGGAGGGTTTCGTCCTCCACCAAGCCACAAGGAAGGTTTCCGTCTTCCTTGGATGCCACACAAGAGGGTTTTCGTCCTCAAGTGGAATGATATTGAGCAATCAACCCAAAAATCAATTGTAGATGTAAAATGCCCAAAGATGATTGCAAATGAAGTCCTTAAGTCCCTTTTATATCCTTCCCTTGGCCAAAGGCCAAATAGAAGAGGACCGACCTCTTAAGCCTCACTTTATCTTTTAATTGCTTCTTTATTCTCTCCAAACCCAGCCGACTGTCTCCTAAAGGAAAACACTTAAAAGAAAACATTAAATCTAATAAAGGAAAACTGAAATGAAATGCAATTCCTTTCCTTGTTCAATAATTCTTCTTTGCCACAAAAGGGAATGGCAAGAAGTCCATATTTAGGCCTCAATTTGAAAAAGGGGACATTACAGTCCTCCCTTCCCGAAATTGCTTGTCCCCAAGCAATTGCAAACTCATATGCCCAAGTATCATCATATCAAGGTAAAGGAACATGTTGTAGTGCTCCCATAATCTAGATCTTGTGCCTGTTAAATGAAGGAGCTTCAACCCAAACAAACTCATACCTCTACTGCCCCTTTCTCCATGGAAATCTTCATCATCTTCTACTTCAAAAATCAAACTGATGACATCTTCTTTAAGAAATTCAACTTGCATGCAAATCAGTTGTACTAAAATCCCTACAAAAGTCATAATTCACATGGAATCTTATCCAAATTGAGGCTATCAAATCTGATTTGTTCCTTCCTTTCAGCTGAAACCTTCTTCCCACATCAACCCATGATGGAATTCCCTTCGAAAATGAAAGTTCACCGCTGTTCATGGCTGCTAATGGCAGTCCCAATTCTGATTTTTGCACATTCAGCCCTATAACCATGGCATAACAACTACCAAACTGAAATCTTATGAAGAAAGACAATTTCATGAGTAATGTAGGGACTGAAAATTGTCTTACATAGGCTGAAAAACTAAGAACAACAGGTCTACAATTGAAATCAGCAGACATCTTGGCCCTTAACTCAAGAGGGTCAAACATTACAAATCTTCCCATCCTCATGATGTTGCTTGCCAAATTCCTCCTTGCATTCTTAACTATCAAGTCCTTTCCTTACTGATTGGTAAGGAGATAAAATCAGCCTTCCCTTGCTTAACATTCCTACCTTTTCCCTTCTTGATTTCATGAATTCTGACTTCTTCATTTTGCAAGTGGAACCCCAACTCCTTGTGAATTTTGAGGGTAAATTCCTCTAAAGTTTGGAGCTCTTGACCCCAAAAACAATGTGTGCCTCAGCTGAACTTAAAACAAAGAAGTCAAAACAAAATTCATACCTTTTCATGGGGCCATGGGTTAACCACATATGAAACTGAAAATTAGAATCATCATCATTTCCCTCTATGACTGACATATGTACAACTGCAAATTCATCATAATTGCTCCCCCTTTCCCATATTCCTTTCAGTTCTTTCATGGAACCATGGGTTAGCAATACATAGAAAAGAAAATCAGAATTCTTATCAAGCTTATGATGCCTCAAACATGCCACGCTAGAATTCTTCCCCACTTCATACAAACTCATCAAATTCCTTCCCTTCCATAAGCAAAGAGAGGAAAAATCAAAACTGAAATCTTTACCTTCACCTTCTTTGAGCTTCAAGGGTTTACCCGGATTCCAAGGATGTAAGCAATCTATGTAACTCTTCATCATACCTCTTCTTCTCTCAATCATCATGTGCAAAGCAACCCCTATCTTGAAGTCCAAACTCGTGACAAAGAGTTTGTGATGATCAGCCCAACATGATGATGAAAAAGGAAACAAAGGATCTGAAATATGTGTGTACCTTGGGCTGTCATAAAAACCACCTCATAGGCTTTGCTTGGGAGATGTATAATGAGTCCTTGGCAAAGAGTCTTCTCCCAACCTTGCTCCTTTACCTCATTAGCATAGTTATGATCACCAAAGCATGGCAATGATAAATAATGATGCAATAGACTCTTGTCATGATCAAACAAAATATCAGATGGCTTACCATTAGTTGCTGGTCTGAAAATTACAGCGGACTGAAAGTGGTCATGGACACCCGGAAATGCCCTTGTCTCATGGGTGTACCTCATAACAACTTCACTCGGAAGCTCTGCTTTACCTTTCCTCCAGTATTCAGATTTTTCTTCAATTATAACCCCATTTTCAGCTTGTTGATCATGATGTGCAGCCACTTGCCATGGTTTACAATGGAGCCTCAACCATGACATTTTGTCATTCTTTTCGTCAAATGGCTCAAGACAACAAAACTGAATTAGTGTAGAAGAAGGCAATGATTTTGGAACACCTCCATACCTTTGGACATCCCCAATATGCTCAACTCCTATTATAGCATGAGACTTGCTTGGGCTATCTCCAACATTCACTTCATCATCTTGCTCCTCATGCTTCCCTTCATCCTTTTGCTCATGCTTCCAAGTTCCCTTAGTATTTTGCCACATGCAACCATTAGAAATCAAGGAATATCATTAACAATCAAAAGTTCTTTACCTTCCACTTCGCTTGGTTCTTGCTTAGCAACTTCTCCATTCTCTTGAGTTTTCATAGGGCTGTCCGGAAAATCAGTCAAGGGATCACCTTTGACAATGGTGGTGGGTGCTTCTAGGGCTCCCAAGGGCTGATCCATCATTATAAGTTGTTGCTGCGATGGTTCTTCCTTCTTAGCATGGTGGATATCTTCCTCTTCCAATGCATCCTCTTTACCCTTAAGCAAATCTGGTTTCTTTTCAACATTTTGCCACACACACCCATTAGAAACCAATGAAATATCATTAAATATTAAGGAACCTTTACCTTGGGACTCATGCTCCATGATTTCCCTTTCCTTTCTAGGCTCATGCATCAAACTTTCATCAAACCCATGTGTCTCTATGGTGTTGTTTGGAAAATCAGCCAAGATCTCCACTTTGGCAAGAGTGTTGGGGGTTTCTAAGACTCCCAAGGGTTGCTTGATAACCAACTGCTGCGATAGATCTTTCTCCTTCTTAACCTTGGCGGAATAGGCATGTCCATCCTTGCATAGAAACTGGGGGGTTGGCTCCCTCTTCCTCAAGTTTCGTAGCCTCTTCTTGCCTTGCCAACAAGATGGGGCTCTTCTCCTCTAGGGTTGGGATATTTTTCCATGACCCTTGTGCATGGCTCGGGGCTTGGACCAAGTTCCAATGCCCACTCTATCCTTTCTCCATCCTACAAACTTGAAAATGATAGGGCATCACAAATAGCTTCTAGAAGGGCTTGATACTCCTCAAAGCTAGTTACAACCTTTGAAACCCTAGGCTCTTCCTTGAATGTCCTTCCTCTTTGTAGGTTTTGCATGGTGGAGGCAAGAGAGTCCAAGGTGTCTACTAGTCTTTCTTGCACCTTCATCAATTTGTCCATCTTTTCTTCCCCACAAGAAACCCTCAAGTGGGAAGACCAAAGCTCTGATACCACTGTAATGTCCCTTTTAGGGTTGAAAATGGAGAAAAGGGGTTTACCGGCTGTCCTAATAGATATGATCTGAAAACACCTTCAAGTATACACACAACAAACTGAAAATAACTAAAACCAATCCAAAATCAGCAGTCTCCTAGGGCAGTGAATTGCCTATGAGATTCGAGTCCACTTTTCACTATGCAAATCAATGTAGAATGCCACGAAACAATTAATCTAGCCACGACAATATTTATACATCACAAATACATCAAAGATTGAAGGAATATCTGATTAGCACAACTGGAAATTAAATATTTATAACAATAATTTAGCCAAAACCAAGGGCTAGAAAAATAGTAAATCTTTACCAAAATTCACCAAAGTCCAAATTACGGCCTTATAAATTATGGAGATTCAGATTATAAAATCAGATATGAAATTTGTGCCCTAGAAGGCACCAAACCAACTTCAAACCCTAGTCGCTCCCTAGGGAAGAGCTTGCAAAAATGATGTAAAGCCTTTGCAATCCTTCTTCTTGATGTCTCCAACTCAAAATGGAGGGTTTCCGTCCTCCACCAAGCCACAAGGAAGGTTTTCATCCTCCTTGGATGCCACACAAGAGGGTTTGCGTCCTCAAGTGGAATGATATTGAGCAATCAGCCCAAAAATCAATTGTAGATGTAAAATCCGCCAAAGATCATTGCAAGTGAAGTCTTTAAGTCCTTTTTATATCCTTTCATTGGCGCCAAAGGCCAAATAGAAAAGGACCGGCCTCTTAAGCCTCACTTTATCTTTGAATTGCTTCTTTATTCTCTCCAAACCCAACAGACCTGTCTCCTAAAGGAAAACACTTAAAAGAAAACATTAAATCTAATAAAGGAAAACTGAAATGAAATGCAACTTCTTTCCTTGTTCAATAATTCTTCTGCCGATGGGGTTTGGGTGGAGCGGTTAAGTCGGATGGTTGTTTCCAGCTCCACCTAGGTTCAAATCCCACTAAGGCACGATCCCCATTCGGGGTGGTAATGTCCGAGGTGGCGTGGCTGGCAGGCTAGTTTTCACTAAGGTAGTTTCTGGATCGAGAAGACTTGCACTAGATGTGTGTTCAAGCATGGCGGCTCGTGGTTCGCTTGTGGTGTGTGCGTGGCGGCTCGTGATTCGCTAGACGTGTGTTTAAGTGTGGCGGCTCATGATTCGCTAGACGTGTGTTCAAGTGTGGCGGCTCGTGGTTCGCTAATTGTTGAGCTTAATTGATATATCTTGGTTGATTGTACTCCGGTTCATAGCTCCGGTCAAAAGTGTTTATCTATCAAAAAATAATAATAATTCTTCTTTGCCACGAAAAGGGAATGGCAAAAAGTCCATCTTTAGGGCTCAATTCAAAAAGGGGGACATTACAGGTGGCTTGGTGTGGACATATTGTATATGTATATATATAGAGAGAGAGAGAGAACTAAAATTTTACATACAAGTGTTTACTGTTTTTATAAACGTAAATGAATAATAAGTTAATCATTAATAAAAGGGGGAGGGAAAAGTAAGGAAAGGGAAGTTAATGTAAAGCAGGCTAGCGGATCAAATGGTGAGCAGGCAGGCTAGTGGGGCAGGGCGGCCTCACCTTGAATGGTATGCGCAGGCGTGTAGGAAAAGAAAGACTTGGTGTTTGCAGGCGAGTGGGTGAGAAGGCACATGGGTGTCATACCCCTTCCTTCGCCAAATCTGTTAGAAGGCTTATGCCTTAATGCTTTAAAATTAGAAGTAATGAAGCAATTTGTAATGTGCCCTGATCAAGTAAGCTTTGTCTGTGGTTTATTTCACAAAGCCATGTTGGGTTGGTGGATGGTGGCTGTAAATGCCTATAGTGCAGGAGTGTAGTGAATGCTAGCATAAGAGTTATCAAAACACCTTCACTAGACACGGTTCTTCAAATTCCTGGATTACAGGATCTGCACAAAACGTGGAAGCATGCAAAGCACATAGCTTGTCTAACAACCAGCTCAAGAATAAAGGCACAAAGACTGCTATAACAGCAAGTTGTTGCTCGAGACAGGTTCTTTAAAAAGATATAGGAAATTTTCACACAAATGCATATAGGCAAGTGTAATGCCAGACTTCTCAACTTCTAACCGCATCATGTCAGTTGTGCTAAAATGAGAGCTTGCAACAGGGTATAAACATTATCAAAGCAGAATGGAAAGTGGATTTATTTTGCTCTTAAATGTGTAGTTGCAAATGCCCGAGAGACATGTACACAAAAGTGGAAGCCTCCTGAAGGTTGTGAACTGTCTGGAAAAATGCCTCAAAGAGATAAAGTCTTAAGGAATGTTGGGACTGCAGGATACACACAAAACAGCGTTTGCAAGGATGCTTTAAAACTCTTCGAATTATTAAGCATTCTCGAATGCACCCTATCCATGTAAGCTTCTTTTTGTCTTTTAGCATGCAGCCATGCTTGGTTGTGAATGGAGGTTGTAAATACTTTATCATCAACTGCCAATTGTGGAGGCTGTGTGGATGCGTTTGTTGGGTGCCTGTAGAGCACATAAGAATGTGAAGTAAGACCCTCCCTATGTGTGTTGACTGCCATGCTACAACCAAGTTTATCTCCAAGATTGATGCAAGACAAATTGTTGTGAGAGATGCAAATCGGTTCCATCTTTTCGAAGAGGACAATTTTCTTGTGGAAGTTATTGAGAGTGCTACGTGAAGCAAGATGTAAACATGGGATGAATGATTACAAGGTATGCACAAATTGGTGTTCTAGATGAGGTTTTTAAGAATTGCAAACAATCCCAGCACAAGATTCAACCTCGTTAGGGATACTACTTCCAGAATACTCAGGGCCTTCTCTTTGTGGTAGTTAGCAATGATAGAAACCATGTATCTGAGGCAAGAGATGAACTTCACAAGACGTTGAATGAGGGAGTTTGTTGAAAAGGTCTTAAGGATTTTAAATACTGCAATCGGATGGAGTTGACCCTACCTCAGCAATCTCTACCGACACTCCCAGTATGAGCAAATAGGATTTTTGGATCTGTCTTATGCATCCTTCCTTGACTGCCTCCACATATTTCAGGCATGCATTCTCTTCTCCATAGTTACCATGTTCTTACGAACTTAGTGAAAATTTGGTTCAAACCATACTTTTTGGTCTGACCAAACTTACCAAACAAGTTCAGTCGAACATTATTTTTCTCTTTTAATTAAAAAATTAAAGCATTTAAATTAAAAGAACTTCAACACAACAAAAACGAAACAAGAAACACTAATACCTAAGCACATAAAGGAAAAACTTTGTAGATAATATATTTATTTATTATTATGTGTAATTGGTTTTTCTTTTCAAATATCATCATATATGTATAGTATTTATTATTTATATATATTTTATATTTGTAAATTTTCTAAACCGAACCGAACTGAACCTTTTGAAAAATTCCAAACTTCCGAACTTTTTTCCCCTTTCGAACCTAGTAACTATGCTCTCCTCAAGCTCCTCAAGCATTTAATTTCCATTATTTTGTGTAGTGCCCTGCCCGATCGCACATGGTCAGCAAGCCTATTCAAAGTTCGTCAGCTTTGTCATTGGTTATATTGTAGATCTTTGCGCGAATTAGCCAATCAATCTTGTCGGGCCATGTCGTAAGCCCCGGTTCGATGTGTTATGGTGGAGTTACTCTTACCGTTAATTGACCGGAGATCAAACTTCGTTTAGAAATGGCATGTTACGCTAAGCAAGTCTTAACCTTTGTCTCGAGGAGGGATATCCAAGTCAAACTTTGTTTGCGCCTAGACGAGCTTTTTCGTTTTAGGAATTTGTGTAAAAGCACTACCATAATTGACTCACAAGTGTGAAATCATAAATTGCAACTAATAGAATTTAATGATTAAAATAATAATAATAAATTTTTAATTAAACTAATAATAAGCAAATTAAAAATATGAAAAGAAAAGAAAGCAAAATCAAATCAGGCATAAGGGAGATGCTTGATCGTGAATTGTTTCATGGGAGACACCCCATCCTACCTCCATGTGCCGCCTCTTGAAGAGTGTGCTTTAGAAGTGAGGAGAGGTTCCTTGAGTGGAGTCTTGAACCCACGCGGCCATGTGGATGGCACTCAATGAATTGTTTGATTCATAGTAGGAAAACTCGCCAAATCCAAAAACTCGCCAGACCCCAAAAAAAAAAACTCGGCAAAAACTCGCCAATATTCGGCCAATACTCGGCAACTTAAAAATACTCAAATTTCTTTAAAAAACATAAATTTTAAGCAACACATTGCTACAAAATGTATCAAATGAGCCCATAAAATGTTGGAGAAGTATTTTCTATTAGATTTGAATACAAATACAATACAAAATCGCATCATCATGCGAATACGACAACCGGCTGATACTAGTCCCCACACTCGGCTGCATCTCCACGCTCCTCCTAAGAAAGGCCGCAACTGCTCGATCATGGAACTAGATGGTGGTGCTTTAGTGGCTCCTCTGCTACATGTTGGAGATCACCTCCGAAGATGTCATCCAGACCCAATATCTCCTCCGAGCCCTCGTTAGTGTTTCTCCCTCCATAGCCTCCCTCTCAAAAGAAGCAATCTCATCTCCGCTATGAGCGCAAGGTTCTTCTTGCCCGATCCACTCACCGTGTGGATCTATCTCATCCAAAAAAATGAGCTCCTCTGATGTGGCCTCAACTTTTTTTGTGTGAAGCCGGAGATTGTATTGCACAAAAACCAAGTCGTTGAGCCTTTTTTGAGTCAACTTGTTGCGCTTCTTCGTGTGATTAGTCCGAGCACGGGAGAATACTCGTCGAGTTTTGGCGAGTACTCGTCGAGTTTTGGCGAGTACTCGCCGAGTTTTGGAAAGCTATCCAATATTTTTAATTACTAATTTGTCTACAGGCGATCAAAGCTCATGATTCTTTCAGAAGATTGCAAGAAGTTGCTTGGTCCAAAAAGGTGCAAAAATGGATTTTATGAAAATAAGAAAAATATTGCCATCACTACGTAGAGCTCGAGAAAATATGCACTTTTAGAGAAAACGACACCTGAAACGGAGCCACAGAATGAAAGTTATGGCACATGCAAGTTTTTGTTGCTACATCTTCCTGGACCCTTTCCAAAAATGGCAAAAAAAATTCTGTGCTTGTGTTTTCTTCACCAAAAATCCAAAAAAGGAAAGAAATGTTGTCTTTGGCGAGTTTTTGGCGATTTTTGTGCGAGTATTCCAAGTATACTCGTGAGTTTTTTTGCATTTTTGGCGAGTTTTTGTAGTATTCTATCTATGGTTTGATTATTAAAAGCAAAAATAAAAATAATATTACAAATAACAAAATGGAATGATCAACTATTGATGTAAGTTTTGTTAGCGTTATTAGATGGGAAGGGTGGGGTCCATGCCAACTCTTTTGCTGACCCATGATTACATGATTTTACAGTTGCATGGGTAACATGGTGGAATAGAAATGAATGTTGAAATTTGAATTTGAAAGTTGTATATACCATGGAATATGTTTATTTCTGCCAGATAAGGAAATGTATTGTTTACTTAATAATAGTGCCTTCAAGACAAATTTGTGAAGAAAAACTTTGAATATTGTGTATGTATTGTATTTGATATGAAGTTGCAATTATATATTGTACTTATATGGTTTAGATGCATGAAAGCAATTGTTTACCATGGTATTTATTGTAGTTCTCTTGCAACATTCATAATGTATGGTATTAAAGTAAAACACCTGAAATATTGAAATTGAACGAGTTCTCTAAACCTTCCCCGATGTTTTCTCCTCTCATTCAAGCCATGACTAGATTGTAAACCTCTAATGTCATAAGAGAAGACTTTGAACGTTCACAAGTCATTATCCAATCATACACCTATGAGGAGTTTGCAAATGAGTCCATTTCCTTAACATTGAGTGACTCTCGCACGAGGCAAGATTATTTTATGTATACTCTATCATGCCTTGGGTTAGTAAACCCACGCTTCTAGGTGTCATATTTCTAAAATATATTGTTGAATAAGTTTGAATTCAGTATGTTTCATAATGGTACCTTGAACCCCTGGTAGGTAGCCAAGTTCTTGTGAAACTAGTTTAGGGTGATAACACCAATGATTAATCCCATTGTGAACTCTAACCGACGCAATTGGATTTAATGCGTCTTATACCTTCTAAGCTCACAACTCATGCGAGTAATCTTATTAAACTCTATAAGCAAGAGTGTTATTTTGACAAGTAGCAAGGGAATATCGTAGTTCGAGCAAAGAGCTTGCAAGATAAGAATGTCTTCATTATTCTATTGTGGACATCGTAGTACGTTGTACACCTCTTAAGAGCAAATGGAAATAAACTAAGCCTAAGACCTCTTAAGAGGTTGTTTGTGGACGAAACCTATAATCGATGTCAACCACTAAAATTGTGTCTATTAAGATGTATTGAAAATGTAAGGTGAAACTTGAGCTCTCCACTTTTAACTAAATGGTAAGCCCTTGTTATGTTAATACAAGTAAAATGAATTGTTCCATGTGGGAACATAACTTTTGAAAACATGAATCCCTAACCTAGAAACGAGTGCAATGTGACTCGTCTGTATTTTAATAATGATGCTAACAACTAATTAAACAGGGAATTATTTGTATTAAGGATAATAAGCAAATGGGGTGCATTCCTTGTGAGTAAACGATATATAAAATGGGAAACTTGTAATTTAGAAACGAGAGCACATGCTTCTTATGTACATTAAATGTCATGCAAATCAATGATTCAAAACAAACAAATTCAATTGTAATTAAGATGTAAACCATGAAAACTATGTACATTGTGGATAATGTCCTTTTTATATCTCTCTTTTGTGGTTGTACTATTGTATCGTGTATCGCTCTTTAGAGCAAATGTGGTATTAATGTGAATCTTTTGTCATCATGATTGTGTGTAAGTTTCATTATGTTGGGGTGAGATTGCATCATTGTTATTGGAGGAATAAGGTGTTGTTAGTGAAGGGAGGAATAAGGAGTATTGTGTGTGATACTTTGGAGGAACCAAAGAAATTTGTGACTAGTCTTAGTGGAGGTATAAGCGCATATTTTAAATGGAGGGATAAGGGGCCTGTCGAAGTTGATGTGATCTATTTCATCTTGGAGGAACCAAAGGCTAGCCAAGATTCCTTAGCAGAGTTATAAGTGGCAGTTGTAATGATGATCTCTCCCCCATTGCAAGCCTTGTAGGTAGGCTTGGTAGTGTGAGTCATCTTTGCCTTTGGTGTCAACTACTTTTGCATTCTGTTGTATAAGTGGATCCATGTTTGTGTAAGTGTATCATATGATGTTGGAAGGTTCTAAGTGAGCCCTTGCAATATTGCAAAACAAAAAAAAATCACCCTAGTTTATTTTGTCTTGTGTTTTGGTCTTCCACGTGTGGGCTTTACATTTTGTATCTTAGGAAGTCTTACTTTTCCTTGCTAAAGCCTGTTTTTTATACTGATGCGAATTGAGATGATAGGTTGTTTGAGTTTTGTATTACGTGAGCATATACCATTAAGTGGATTTGCACATAGGTTGACTTAGTGACCATTCGAAATACCTTAGGGAGCCTTAACCTTCTCTTAAAAGTGCATATAAAGCATGACATGGTTGTGAACGTTGCTTGCTTGGAAAAGGGTATCGCATAGGGGTACAATGCAAAGACAGCTCCTTTTTAACCTTACAAAATAAGTTTGAAACCAATGCATAATAACTACCTGTGGTCCATGTACATGTACCTGCAACATAGTAACTTGAATGTGTTCCTCTTTGTTTTAAATTGATAGTTCTTTCTCTAATTGAATTGTATCTCAAGGCCAGATATTTATTTGGGCCCAATTTCTAGCTCAATTTACATGTTGTATGCAAAAACAACCTTTTAGCCTCTGAACATTTGTATGAAATCATCACGCAATAAATACTTTAGGTTGCTTTTTTGCAACCTAATGACTTCAATACGCTTTCCCTAGCTTTAGATTGTCGAACACCAATTAGATAAATTTTACCCCTTGACGAATATTTATTCAAACTGGTTTCTAATCCACTTCGGTGTGTTGTTCACGAAAGTTGCCCTTCTAGCCTTGCAAATGTCCTCTAGAATGGTAAGGCTAAAACAAGCACCCTTTGGCGAAAAATCCTTCTATCAATTTCCCTACTTTCTCCTTAAATAAGAGAACACTACGAGGCGACGGAATCAATGTTTGGTTACCCGGTGATTTTATTCAGGGGGTCATTCCATAGCCGTTTTAGATACATGGATTCTTCCCAAAATTGTCGAAACTAACTTTTGACACCTTGACTCAACCCTTGTTTGGACATTTACTAATATTCATTATAAATTTATGTATAATGATGCTTTAGACTTGACCGAAATCTTAAATCAAAAACTATATACCTTACTTTGGTGGAGAGTGACCTGTTTGTTCTCGTAGAGATATCCCGTAACAATTGCAATTGGAAACTTACTTGCACAAAACCCTAGGTCAAGCACATTGTTTGACTCTTGCTTAGGAAACTTATATGTGACCAAAGTATGTCTTATTGAGCCTCGTTGATCATGTTGTTGCTAGCCCTTTGTGTGGCCTCTAACGTAGGGCCTCTCACCCTTGAATTAGTTGAGATAGATTCAATTGCCTACTTTGGTTAACCTTTACCTAAACAATAGCCACCGTTAGGAAATTAGGGTGATCATAGTATTGTTAGATACTCTAGTAATGTGTGTTAGTTAGTATGTGGGTTATTTATGTGGGTTAGTAATAAATTAGTGAGTTACAACAACTCACATAAATAGCTTGAGTATAAAATGAGTTTTAGAACACCTCGTGTATTGTTTGTTAATAGTTAATGAAGCTATGTTAGGCTTCCTAGTTTATAGGAGCAACATTAGCCTATAAATATGTAATCTCCCATTTGAATGGTATAAAGAAAAATTAATATTACTTTTGCGTGTTCATCTGAACCAAATCTGTCATTATGGTTGGCCATGTATACAAAGCCATCAAGATGGCAAGTCCTCTTGAGCCAGCAACATGTACTCTAAAGGATGGGCATAGGAACCAATTATGGAACCTTACTCTTATTGCCCTATGGACGAGCTACGCATTGAGGTGATATTGGTAATTGTTAAGATAAGGGTTTTATGTGAAGGCTCCCTAGTACGCAATGCACCACCTTGTCATAGAAGCATTTGGTAATGCCTTCCCTCTTTAGCCTCGCTAATCAGGATCAACTCTTGTAGCATGTCTTTTTCAAATGTCCTAATTTTAAACATAAATGAACAGAGGCAACCTGAAACTAAGCTTATCCTTGCACCATAAAGATGAATTGGTAGAAGGTACTAATTAGGTAGATCCTTGCACCCTTGTGCGCTATACCTACACCTTTCCCTCTACCAATGTTTGACTGAATTTTGAAATGCGCTTGTTGTTCCCTGAAATTAATATTAAACTAGAATGCTCTTACCCCTAGGAGGAAGATATAGGTTTGGAGTTCATAATCATGGGAATCTTTTGGCATGTAAATTATTGCTCCCACTCTGCCCTTCTTCTCTTGTTTCCTCTCTCTTTACACAAATGGAATCGTTGAAGTCATGTAACCTGCTCGGGTGTTGAGAGTTCTTTACGAACCGTGTTAGGGCAGTGAGTTTTAGCTGCCCTCTTTTGTTATGGTATGGATGAGTAAAGCATGTCAATTATTTTCTACTTCACTCCCCTCTAGTGTAAACTATTTGGCTAAATGAATATTGCATGTGACTATTGAACGCAATTGTCCTCTCTGTTTCCTCTACCTCTTCTCCAGTTAGTGAGCGAACGTTATAGGTTGTGTGAAACCTTGTACATGTATTTCCCCACTACAAATCAGTAAGTGAAGTGTCAAAAAAATTGTACTGGTTTTTGCTTGGGTTATGGGTTGAAAATTAAGGGCGTGACAGAAAGAACAAAGTATGCAGGTCGCAGCATGGATCTACAAAGGTTGCAAGAAGGTTCTAAGGTGATCAAGATACCTTGGGGCCATAAACAGCTGAGGAACGTCCACACTTGATAGTATTGGGTGCATACAAAACCATTTATCAGAAAAAAAGCATGTATATGGTTCGTACCAATGCAGAACCTCTACAGAAAAGACAAAATAGCAGATCCAACCAGATCCAAAGAAGCTCAAATACTTGAAATTTTGTCCTTTGGTAGGCTAATGTTGTCTGTATTCTCAGTTCAGTCTATTTGTTGAGTTTTTGTATTAATACACCCCTTGGGGATTATGTAAACACATCTTAGTGCATCCTGGTGGAGTTGTCACGTGCAAGTGCAACATAGGAGAGTATGTAGAAGCATGTTGTTGAGCATGGCAACCTATAAGGACACTGTTGATATGTTGTTGATCTTCTTGGAGGCCTTGAGAATGCAAATTGGTTTGTAAAGTTGCAAGAGATAGTGGCAAGAGAAGGCATAGTCCTTGCTCTTCTGGAGTTTTAACTTTTACCACATCCAGTTTCTCCAGGGTAGATCCCTTGTGTTTGAGCTATGCTTTTCTGTCTGTTTCAGTTTCTTACTTGTTTCTTTCCATTCATCCAACTACTTACCATAATTTGCAGAACTTAAGCATCACAATTCTAAAGCACTTTATTGCTTTCTTAAGCAAAGCAGTTAGAAAACATAAAGCATAATTCACTGAGACATGTGTACTTAAGATTTGTGTTGATGAGTTTGCTATGGAATATCCATGCTAGTTACGAATCAGGTATGGGCGTCAACTCAAGTCCAATGCAAGAGCGGTATTGATGCTGCACTTGGTGACAAATTCCTCCAAGATCGTATCAGTATCTTTTCTAGGCAATGAACCTTTTTCCTTAAGGCTTAAATCCTTTTCATAAGTTAAGTAGGCCTCAGGTGTTAGTGGAATTGACTTCAGATTCCATTAGCCACTTGTGGAATCAGTTTATTATAACTGGCAATTTACTAATGTTAACTGCATAATTGATTAGCAACTGACACCATAACTGAGAAGCAACTACTAATTGCAGCAGGACATAACTAACGTATTCCGGCATTATTGATTTATTCTACATAAACTGGCATATTTTGGCATAACTGTTCCTCTAAAACTAATAATTTCTTCATAACTAATTAGTCCTCCACGGTTAATTATTTCTACATAGCTGATTATACCTGGACGACTAGATAAATATATATATATATATATATATATATATATATGCTGAACACAAGGGCGCCTTCTTCAGGGTTAGTGGCATATTGAGGGTCTTATGTCTATATAATGGAATCATAGGTATCATCCGTGGAGGGAAATTAATGTATTTAAGCACTTAAAATGAATGTATTTTTCCAGTGGTTCCATTCGAAAGCACAGTAAAAATCGATTAAATTTCTATGTTACACGGGGCGGACGTCGAATTCCAGGCTTTTAGTGAGTGGAGATTTGAGTGATGGTTTTATGAGTATTATGTAACCATGATTGAAGCCCTCTTTCCTCCCAATAGACTGTATGTTTAGAGGGATAAGATGGACGCTCAAATTGAAATGAAAAAATGGTATGGAGATTAGAAATACCTTTTTCTCTGGCTTCGTCAGCTTCCCTTTGAAGTTTTACCAACTGGACTTTGAGCTGCTCTGCATTCAACTCAATGCCAGTGTTACCACCTGAAAATTTGGTGACCACACTCCTGCCCCTGCCGCTCCATCTGCGTCCAATTTGAAGGGGTGGCATAGAATTGCAGGTTATGCTTGTATTACGTTTGCATATTGGGGAGATGGGGAAAACCGGCCACACCCACTGTCACACCCATTATTTTCTTCCGCCGCTCATCTCGTTTCGACCGTATATATTTTTGATGAAAATGATCTTATATTATAATAATAGTTATTATGATATAAGATTATTCACACTACGAGCTAAATCAAGGTACAAAAGACAAAACAATTTATTACATTAAAAAAAAGAAAACAGAAAACTTTGCATGGTGGGGAGATGGGAAAAAAACCCACCACACCCACTCTCACACCCATTATTTTTGAAGTTGTCTATCCTGGCGACACGATCGCATGACCCCCATAAAAATCACCATAAGATGTCATACAAAATGGCATACATGCATCGCCCATCTGTGGGACCCGCATCCTCCTCTCGTGGCATCTAGTCGTAACCACCTAGTCACTATCATGTCCACGACTCATGCCAATTCCCGAGGCCGATCCCAAGGCAGATATGATCCATATGAAGGTAGAGAAATTGGAGGAGGAAAGGACGTGAGAAGGTGGCAACATTTAATGCATCACTTTGGAAAACTTGCCCCATTCCATCGATTAAATAAGGAACAAAAACTTTAAGCACCAAAACTCATAACTCGTAATTGTATTCGCAGAAGGTCGACGGGAGAGTGTGAAGAATTGGCAAGAAGGTCCATTGCGTAGAATTGGCGAGAAGCCTTAGATCTTTAAAAATATTCAAGTGAATGAAACTTCCTGAGGCTATGCAATTTTCAGATTTTAAAATTGTTCACAGATAGACATTTTTTTTTTTTTGTTTTATAGAGCAATCATGTGTGAAGTATATATAATTATGTTACGAAATTTCCTTTAAAAAACATGGCTGCCATGAATGAAAAAGAAAAAATATACCTTTAAAAAAAGGGGTAGCTAATAAGTAGATGAAGCAACTGTTACTGATGTTAAACTCCTAGGCAACACCGAGCATTAAAAGGTTGCCTTCTTCACTATTCATTGTCAAATGTGGCCCAAGAATGTGGCTGGAAACGACCCTGCAATAATCCTCTGTTACATTGATGCTAAACTCCCAAGCAACACCAAGCATTAAAAGGTTGCCTTCTTCAATATTCAATGCCAAAAGTGGCCCAAGAATGTGGCTAGAAATGACCCTGCAATAATCCTCCCATCATTTTCACTGTATATAAAAAAAAAGTGAAACATATATGGATTTTGTGAAGAGACCAAATGCTCCGGGACCAAATGCAACCTCGTTTGTCACATACGCATACAAACGTGACTGACTGTATACCACAGATTTTTGACTACCGATTTCATATTACATTATTTGTGTCATTTGTCATATATGTGCAAATGTGAGTCTCTATATACCACAAATTTAGACTACGAGTATCATATAACGTTATTTGCATCGTTTTTCGCATACGCACAAATGTGACAACTTGTGTATACCACAAATTTTGACTACCAGTTTCCTATTATGTTGTTTGCATCATTTGTCACATACACACAAACGTGACAACATGTGTATACCACATATTTTGACTACCAATATCCTATAACATTGTTTGCGTCGTTTTTTTCACATACACGCAAACGTGACGACTGTGTATACCACATATTTTGACTACAAGTTTCCTATTACGTTGTTTGCATCGTTTGTCACATATGCACAAATGTGACAACCTGTGTATACCATAGATTTTGACTACTAGTATCCTATAACGTTGTTTACGTCGTTTGTCACATACGTGCAAATGTGATAACCTGTGTATACCACAAATTTTGACTAACAGTATCCTATAATGTTGTTTGCGTCATTTGTCGCATACTTGTAAACATGACACTTTGTGTATACCACATATTTTGACTACCAATTTCCTATTACGATGTTTGCATTGTTTGTCACATACGCGTAAATGTGACAACTTGTGTATACCACATATTTTGACTACCAGTTTCCTATAACATTGTTTACATCATTTGTCACATACGCGCAAACATGACACCCTGTATGTATACCACAAATTTTGACTATTAGTTTCCTATAATGTTGTTTGTGTCATTTTTCACATACACGCAAATGTGACACCTGTGTATACCACATATTTTGACTAATAGTTTCATATTACGTTGTTTGCATCATTTGTTGCATACGCGCAAACGTGACACCCTGTGTATACCACATATTTTGACTACCGGTTTCCTATTACGTTGTTTGCATCATTTTCACATACGTGTAAATGTGACAACCTATGTATACCACATATTTTGACTACTAGTATCTTATTACGTTGTTTGTCACATACGCGCAAATGTGGCATCATGTGTATACCATGAATTTTGACTACCAGTATCTTATTATGTTGTTTCTGTCGTTTTTCACATACATGCAAACATGACACCCTATGTATACCACATATTTTGACTACCAATATCCTATTACGTTGTTTGCATCATTTGTCACATACGCAAACGTGACACCTTTGTATACCACATATTTTGACTACCAATATCCTATAACATTGTTTGTGTCATTTGTCACATATGCGCAAACGTGACACCTGTGTATACCACATATTTTGACTACTAGTTTCCTATTACATTATTTGTGTCATTTGTCACATACACATAAACGTGACACCTGTGTATACCACATATTTTGACTACCAGTTTCTCTATTACGTTGTTTATGTCCTTTGTTGCATACGTGTAAACGTGATGACACTGTGTATACCACAAATTTTGACTACCAGAATTTCTATAACGTTGTTTACGCATCGTTTGTCACATACGCACAAATGTGACAACCTGTGTATACCACATATTTTGACTACCAATTTCCTATTACGTTGTTTTCATCATTTGTCACATACGCACAAATGTGACACTCTGTGTAAACCACATATTTTGACTACCAGTTTCTTATTACGTTGTTTGTGTGTCATTTGTCACATATGCGCAAACGTGACACCCTATATATACCATAGATTTTAAGTACTAGTTTCCTATTACAATGTTTGTGTCGTTTGTCGCATAAGCGCAAATGTGACAACTGTGTATACCAAAAATTTTGACTACTAGTTTCATATTGCGTTGTTTGTGTCATTTGTTACATACGCACAAACATGACAACCTATATATACACAATTTGACTACCAATATCCTATAATGTTGTTTGCATCGTTTGTCACATACGCACAAACGTGACACCCTATGTATACCACAAATTTCGACTACCAATTTCCTATTACATTGTTTACTTAGTTTTCACATACACACAAACGTGACATTTTGTATACCACAAATTTTGACTACCAGTATCCTACAACATTGTTTGCATCATTTTTCGCATACGTGCAAATGTGACACCCTATGTATGCCACAGATTTTGACTACCAGCTTCCTATAACATTGTTTGCGTCATTTTTGCATACGCGCAAAACGTGACACCTTGTACACATGTTTGACTACCATTTCCTATTAACATTGTTTCATTGTTTTGCGTCATTTTTTTTTCACATACACAAACGTGATTGTGTATATACCACTAATTTTGACTACTTTATATCCTCTAACGTTGTTTGCATCATTTTCATATATCATGCGCAAACGTGACAACCTCCGTGTATACCACATATTTTGACTACCATTTCTTATTACGTTGTTTGTGTCATTTTGTACATACGCACAAATGTGACACATTTTATGCATACCATAGATTTTTACTACCGATATTCTATTATGATGTTTTGCGTCAATTTGTCACATACGCGCAAACGTGATACCCTATGTATACCACAAATTTTGACTACCAATTTCCTATTAAGTTGTTTGAATTGTTTGTCACATACACACAAATGTAACACCCTGTGTATACCATGATTTTGACTACAAGAGTTTCTTATCACGTTATTTGCGATGTTTTTCACATACATACACGCAAACGTGATACTTACATTGTATACCACAAATTTTGACTACCAGTATCCTATAATGTTGTCTTTGCATCGTTGTCACATACACGCAAACGTGACACCCTGTGTATACCATAGATTTTGACTACCAATTTCCTATAATGTTGTTTGTGTCATTTTTCACATACGTGTAAACATGACACCCTATGTATACCATAGAATTTGACTACCAGTTTCCTATAACATTGTTTGTGTCAAAATCGCAGACACAGACGACACCCCACACACACATGTATACCACAAATTTTGACTACCAATTTCCTATTATGTTGTTTGTGTCATTTGTCTCATACGTGCATAAAATGATAGACAACTATGTATACCACAAATTTTGACTTCCAATATCCTATAATGTTATTTGTGTTGTTTTTCGATACGCGTAAATGTGACAAATGTGTATATCATGATTTTGATTATCAATTTCCTATTATGTTGTTTTGCAAAATATTTGTCACATAGAAAATATCAAAACGTGACAACCCGTGTATACCCCATATTTTGACTACAAGTATCCTATAACACTATTTGCATCATTTTTTGCATACACGCAAACGTGATAGCGTGTGTATACCACATATTTTGACTACCGAACTCTCTATTACAATGTTTGCGTCGTTTTCCTACATAATTGCCTAAGAACTGGCAGCATGTATACCATTATGCTTTTGACTACCCAAATTTTGACTATAGTATTCTATAACGTTGTTTGTCACACATATAATGCTAAAACTCAAAGTGACACTCTATGTACACCACACAATTTTTTACTACCAGGTTCCTATTACGATGTTTGTGTCATTTGTCACATACACACAAACGTGACACCCTATAGATACCACAAATTTTGATGACTAGTTTCTGATTACGTTATTTGCATCATTTGTCGCATACACGCAAACGTGACACCTCCTGGAGGAATACCACAAATTTTGACTACCAAATTTTAGGACTCTATTATGTCCTTTGCTCATTTTTCTCATACGCGCAAATGTGACACCTTTTATACCACAAAATTTCATTTCTTCTCAAATATGCACATATGCAAAAAATGACATCCTATGTATTCCACAATTTTTCACTCCTAGTATCCTAAGCAATGAAAACATTAATTTAGCAGTTTATAGGATACTTTATTCATGGTTTTAATTTTTCTAAATATTGTCATTTTAACTACACATTGAGTTATATTATTCTCACTCCAAACTACTAACAATTTGTGTGCAACTTCCTACACTTACCAAAGATAAAAACAATCTAAAACTACTAACCCTTTGTTTTGTAGGATGATCGGTCCAAGACATTTGGGTTTATAAATCAAATTACTAAGCTTTGTTTTGTAGGGCCTCCTCTTGAAGACCCAATCACAAAATCTTTATCATTTAATTTTATTATCTTGCATCATCTTTCTTGTGTGTTTTGCATCATTGTTTGTTTATCCCAAAGGTGAAACCATGTATGCTCTCCTCTCACGTCTTAGGACGATCTTGAGGATCAAAAGTGACTAGCCTTCCCCTTTTTGTTTTATAGGGACAACGTGATGTGGAAGTGACAACCACGCACTTGTCATAGTCCTAGGAGTCTCATGACCATGGAATTCACCTCCACGCACATGTAGACACACCCGTGTTCCAACGGGGTATATAAATTCTTGGAGAGCTTGTCGTTATTGGCTAAGCACTTGCTTGTTTTAAGAGCGGCGTGAAGTGAGGGGCTTCCATGTCCTAAAACCCAGGCCTCAGACAACATCCTTGCAACACGAACTTGGGCCCCATGTACCGCAAGGTATATCGGTACTACCTAGTGAGCTTGTATATCCTAGTTTAGGCAACCTTTTGGCCGCATATCAAGCTATTGTGCAAGGAGTCTACACTTCCCAAGATCACTTGCACTAGCTGACCCCACATTGGCACATAGGTGGTGAGCCAAGAGTGGCACCACCTCAGTGTGTGGTATTGAAAGTGGGCAATAGCTTGATTACAATCCCACTTGACTAGTTAGGTTGTGTATTGCATGTTGGTTGCTTGCTTGTGAACACCCTTAACCATCATATCACCTTAAATTTTTAATCAATCAAACATCATCATAATCAACCATCCTTAATCAAACAATCCCAACCCAAATCCCATCACCATCCTTAATCAACCAACCTAATGCAAACATGACAACTGTGTATACCACATATTTTGACTACCATAATCTTATTACGATGTTTGTATCATTTGTCACATACGCACAAACATGATATCATGTGTATACCACATATTTTGAATATCAATATCCTATATGTTGTTTATCTTTGTTTATCACATACGCACAAAAATGACAGCCTGTGTATACCACAAATTTTGACTACCAATATCCTATTACGGTGTTTGTGTCATTTTCACATACGCACGAATGTGATAGTCTGTATACCCATATTTTGACTACCAGTATCCTATTGTTGTTTGCGTCATTTGTCACATATGCACCAAAATTGACAACAATGTGTAATACCATGCATTCATCATCAAAGCATTCATCCTAATGAATCAAGTCAAAGAAGCAATCACTCTTACCCTTTTGACCAAACTCGCCCCTTCAATTCCCTTCACTAGCTTTCTAGCTTCAACAAGAAACTTCTTTCTTCTTACCTTCAATATCTCCTTTCAATGCCTAGAACCCCATCACATAACCTCAACCAACCTTAAACTTGACTCAAAGTACTCAAAAACTCCAAACTTCACTTCTTGTCAAAACTACCTACTAGATGCCCTTAAGACAATCATTCTTGCATGCTCCATAGTTGGAGACATCTATAGCTACCCACAAAAATATATTAACTCCTTCCAAGACCCTTTATCATCCCCATGGTTTGTCCAAAACTTCAAAACCCTACTCCTCTTCTTGTTCTCCCTATCACACTTTCCTCTTCCTAGGCCCACTCTAGGCCTACTAGCCTTGGGACAATCCTTTTCCCTTCCTAACTTCATTTGTATGAAGTTGTCAAGGATAATATATGCATATTTGGGAAACCATTAAGGAGTTCTAGTTGTCCCTAAAGTTTCATGATCTAACTCCACTCCTAGGCCCCACATCCTTTGTCAACATGCCTTTCTCAACTAGGCTTCTAAACTATGTCATTGTCCTTGATGAAGACTATCAACATTATTTAGAAATTTGACCAATGAAATCTCAAATTTCTTTTTGATTCTGTTGAAGGACCATTTCATGGCTATTACTTCCAAATTTCAAGGCAATATTCCTTGTTTAGGATTTTTAGTACACAATTTCTCTTAAAACCCCAACTTGGGTCCAAGTCTAGCATGAGAAGACAACTTTTGGTATATCTTTCACTAATTTTCAATTCAAGTTTCTAAGTTTGGTCCACAAGTCTATGACATTTCACACTTGACTCGAGGAATGTCTTTTAAGTCCCTATTTTTCCATACATTCGAATTTTCCTCTTCTTATGTAACTTCCTCTTTGTAACACCTACTTTTCAATTCTTCATAATTATGGGGATTTTTTTTACTTTCCCAAAACTAACATATGCCTTCGATGATTTAAATGTAAAATCTAACATTTAAATCTAGCAAAATTTAATTACAATTCTTCATATAACAAATCAGTAAAGCATGTGCATATTTATGGGTTAACTGGATCCACTGATCCCCCATAGGTCACCCTTTCAAGTTTGTATACAAAGTATACCTTAAATTCCCTTCTGGGATTGATTTACAAGTGTTGCTCTAAGTGTCTACCTAAAATTCATTCAATCGAATCCCATCCGACATCTCACACTTTAGTTAGAACTAGTTTAACTTGACAAAGTGTAATTGTTATCCATATTTCACCCCCGAGAAAAGTATTTGATCAGCCATGACCCCGCACAGAAAGAACCAAAGAAAACACGTTTGAATCTTGCAAACATGTCGCGAAGGACTCTACGATGGAGTGGCGGAGCCTGCAAAAGATTGAACGACCTGATGCAAGAAGAAAGAGAAGAAACGACTCTGTCGAGTGAATATGTGCCTTAAATTCATCAAATAGATTATAGGCAGGCTCGAAAATGAAGTAGCAGAGTCGAGAAGAAGGAGACAGTGTCAAAGAAGCCAAAAGCTCAAAAGAGAAGAAACGAGCGAAGGTTCAAAGTCTTCAGGCTTTGAAACGGCTTAGAATGAGTCCAAAATCGACTAAGTATGGAGGAGACAGCGGATGCTACCAAATGTCCAAACGATGCACCTCCAAATATTAAATCCAAAGGGGCAGACCCAAATGAGCGCCAAGCTTCCATGCATCTAGAGCCTCAAAAGTTGCACCGCCCGTTGAAAAGTCTTTGACTTAGCGAGACGCCAAGTGTCCAAGCGGCGCTTCTCCAAAGATGAACCCAAAAAGGGAGGCTCAAACAAGCACCCTGTCCCCACATGTTCCAAGCTCGAAACGGAGGCAGAGTCAAAGCTAAAAGTCAAAGGCAGACATGGCGGGCCTAAAAAGGCTGAGTATAAAAGTGGTTGCGGAAGAAGCCACATGTCACTCTATGCGTCTCCAAAGGTAAATCCAAAAGCGGAGACTCAAACAAGCACCAACTTGCCATGTAGGCCGTGAGTCCGAAAAGGTAAGATGGGTCGTTTAAAAGCCCAAGAGTCTGTGGAGGTTTCCATGTGTCGATCCGATGCTTCTTCAAAGGCAAAATCCTAAGCGGTTTCTAAGTGAGCGCAGAGCCTCCACATGTCCAGTTTAAAAAGGGGACAGGGTCGGGTTGAATAGTCAAACACTAAGGTAAACCGGTGGAGGAGGGTGCCAAGTGTCAACACCGCGCCACTCCAAAAGCAAAATGCAGAGGCCACCCTCGGACATGCGCCAGCCCTCCACGTGTCCAGTTTAAAAAGGGGACCCATTTTCAAACTATTTTCCCGCTATTTTGTACGGACCCGACCCAAATTTCAAATGGCCATATCTTTTGACTCGGGGCTCGAGACCTAAGAAATTTGACACTGTTGGAAAGATATCGGCCTTGTCAACACCACGGAGATCTGAGGCTTTAAGTTCGGAAAGGTTAGGTGGGAGAAAAATGGAGAAACATCTTCAAGCCATTAATGCAGGATCTATTTTTCCCAACAACCAGATCGGATTTGATCTGATCGATGTTTCCTCCTCCTTCGAGGCACCAAATGAGAAATTGATTCAGTCAAGACAAATTTGGGGAAGATTTTGTAAGAGACATTGATGGTAGTGGTTGAGCTCCAAACTAGTTTTCCCACTTCTCTCTCTTTCTTCCCTCTATGTTGAATCTATAAAAGAAGGGTCGGGGCTCATTGTAAAGTGGTTGTTCATTTTTCTCTCTGCCTCCCCCTCTTTTTCTTCCTTGGGGTCAAAAATGGAGTTCAACCTCCTCCCCGCTCTGTAAATGGCATTTTGCCTCTTTCTCGTGAATGATGTTCTGTGAAAACTTTTGAAGCAATAAAAACATGTTTTGTGATGCATTTGTCCATCCTTTGCTCTTTTTGGTTGTTTCTTCTTGCCTCTCTTCATTGCAAGGTACCTGTGCATGTTTTGGATGTTCATTTGCAGATATGGGAGCTGTGTTTGTTGGGTTTGAAATGTTTTCTATGTGAATCTGATCTTTGGCTTGTGATGCAGTTGTTCATCCTCTCCATTGCTCACCTCCCTTCGTTTCATGGCAATTTGGTTAGATGATCAGTAGTTTTCCTTCTCTGGTGTATCACCATTTTAGTGTAGGCTCTGTTTTTCTTGTTTTCTTTCTCTCCTGTCTCCTTGGATAGTTAGAGTAGGATTAGATTATCTTTCCTACACTAGAATAGCTTGTGGTAGGTAGTTTAGGAAGAGGAACCAACCTTCTCTGGAGAGTTTTCCCATTTGCAAGGTCCCACACCTTGGGAAAGCTCAATGTTATGCAATTCACACCAAATGACTCTGCCTTAGAAAAGCAGATCTGACAACTCATTTGGGGGTGTTGTGATTTTTCACTAACATTTTTGGCACACCGTGGGACATTGAGGTTAGATCTTCCATCTTTCCAAGGTGTCTCATTACAACAACAAATCATAAGCCACCATGCGACCACACTAACAGTTTTGGCACATTCGATGGGACAAGTCTGAAGCACCTTACCACTTCATCTTAGCAGGTTGATGTGTTCCTGTTAAGGTTCAACCTTTTGAGGCACATGCAAGCACATTTGGTGACTCCATCTAGTCAACAACCCCATTTCTGAAGTTACAGACCTTTTCCCATCCATTTCCACCCATCTTCATTCACTTTTCTTTCCATATCTCCCATTTTCTTCCATTTCATGAAGTTGTGCAATCATGACTTCATTCCCTTCATGGAATTCACACCTACAACAGTGCAATCCACCTCCAATGCATTTTCCAACTCCTCCAGATCAGCACTATGATCAGATCCAAAGTAATTGTGCCTACCCCTATGAGCAGGGTCAAAGTCAGTTTGGCCATGGAGCTTATCATGAGCAAGGGTATGCATACAATGACAACAATCAAATGGAGGATGCTATTTTTTTGGAGAAGATTCAAAGAATGGAGGCTAGCATGGTGTAATCCAGGGGCGTAGCACAAATGAAGGCATTTAAGATTGGTTACAGGGCACCTTGTCCATGGGAAGGCCCTTTTCCAAGACATTACAACCCTTAGGAGAAGCTTGACTTCATGGTTGAAGTGCTACCTCAGCTTACACAGTGGATTGAGGACATTGAAGCTTATGAGCAAAGTGCGAGACAACCTTGTCAATGGGTAAGTCAATCACCAGCTCCCTATCTTTCATTTTCTCTTCCTCAATCTTTATCATTTCAGTAGAGGCAAGAGTCAAGCCCCTCACTTGCTACCCCAAGTGTTGATTTCATTTCTCCATCTCCTAGTCTTCCACCCCATTTCAATTCTTCTCCCCTTTTCTCTCCCAAGCAGTCATCCCCTCCAAAAAAATAAGAAGTTCCACTTCCCTCCCCACCACAAAAATTACAAAACTGATTGAACCCCAACCTATCACTCCTCTTGCTTTCCCAAGTCCATGTTGGGAAGAAACCCAAGAAACCAGTCAAGGAGAACAACAAGAGGAGGAGCCCAATAGAGAAATAAATGACAGACAATCTGAAGAGTTGGGCTACCAAATTTGGGTTTACAAAGATCCCCTTGATAGTCAAGCCAATAGAGGAGGTCGGATTGAAGAACCAGTGGTGGTTGAGGCTGAGTTTGTAGTAGAGGAGGAGGACCATATAGTTTCAGAGGCTCCAAGTGTGGAGCAGGCTAGAGAAGAACCTTCAGTTCTTCCTTTCACTTCATCCCCTTCAAGCTCTGATGTTGAAGAAGAGTTTGAGCTTTCAAACTTCATGTTTGAGGATGAAGGGAACCATGGTGAGTCAATTGTAGATTAGGAGGACACCATGAAGGAGGTAGAGCACCTGCAGTAGGACAACAAGGAGGTAAACTATCTATCTGACTCGGAGGATTGTTTTGATGGAGAAAAGCCTGAAGAGATAACACCTTTTTCCTCCATTAACCAACTTCCAAGCATATGAGCCTATTTCCATGAAGGAGGACATTCAAGAACAACAACCTACACTCCACTACACCTCTCTGAAACCAAGATTGGGAGGTATGAGTCCTCCATGTTCTCCACAAGAAAAAGAAGAGGAACAACCAGCTCCAAGTCCAGTTAAAAAGGAGCATATGGAGGTGACCAAGACAGATTCAGAGGCACTGAATCATGAGCCGGTTGCACAAGAAAATGCAGACCCCTCTCTCATTCAACCTCTCCAAAAATCTAACTTTTTGGAGGATCCTGAACTCACTAGCTTCATATTTGAAGATGAGGCTTCATATGGTGAAAATAATGAAGATTTTAAGATCACCATGCAAAAGGGAGAGACTTTGCTACATAAGACAATAAAGAGTTTGATATCCTATCAGACTCAAAAGAATGTCTTCAACCACAAGAACCTGCTACCATGGAAGAGAACGTGCAAGCACAATCTACAGTTTGCAACATGCCTCCTGAACCCAAGTTGGAAGATTTTGATCTTCCAAAAGTCACACCTTGCAGAGGAAGAGAAAAGGCAGGCAGAGGATGTCATCATCTCTCTCACACCATCCATCCAAGAAGGTCCACAAGAAGACTCCATTTTTGGAGTTGAATTTCAAAAAAATGGGCACATCCAAAGGATCAGACCATGCCCAATCAGGTACTTGGCTTCATTGGAGCCAAGGAGAAACCAAAACCAATCATGCCTACTTCAAGGCATGAGGATGAGCATCAAAGTACCAAGGGTCACCATCAATACCTTCAGAGTCCAATGTAGGTCAGCTTGAGGAGGTATTTTCTATTAATGTTGATACCTTGATGATTTGGGTGGAGGACAGGCTTATAGCTAGTTTTTTCACTCATACAGGCAAATATATTTAGTGTCAAACCATTTGCATGGCTACCTCTCTTGAGAAAGGGAAGTTACTTCTCCCTGCTAGTTGCAAGCTTTGTTTAGCATTCTTTCTCTCTAGTTAGTTTAGGAGTAGGAGTAGATTTGCTTTCAGTAGAAGAAGTGCTTGTGCACACTCTGCATGTCTCATTTGAGGCATGTATGATTTTGTCTTTGTACATAAGTTTTGTTCATTTTGCTCTAAAGGTGCACAAGGCCAGGCTCTTCACTATTTATGGCAGAAGAATCATAGTTTCCTGTAACAGTTGCAAATTCCAAAAATAATCCAAATGCAGAGAAACTAAAGTCATTTTAAAATAGTCCATTTCAGGGACAAATGAAAGCCCCAAAGTCAAAACATTTTTCTACTCTCAGAAACTCCATTTCCAAGATTTTCTTATGAAAACTGAGAGTCTGAGACATCGAAAAAGGCTCAGGGTCAGACAAAACATAGAAAAGGCATGCAGTCAGGCTCGTAGTGGCTCAGGGATCATATCTTCAAAGTTCAGATCAGTTTCGTGTTTACTAGGTAGACTTCATGCCCAATGGATGCTTCAAGGCCACTAGTCTCTTCATCTAGCAGGCAAATGTCCCCATGAGTTGCCAAATTTTTATCCATATTTCACCCCCTGGGAAAAGTATTGGATCAGCCATGACCCCGCATAGAAATAACTAGAGAAAACACGTTTGAATCTTGCAAACAGGTTGCAGAAGGACTCTACGATGGAGTGGCGGAGCCTGCGAAAGATTGAACAACCCGATGTAAGAAGAAAGAGAAGAAATGACTCTGTCGAGTGAATCCATGCCTTAAATTCATCAAAAAAATTATAGGCGGGCTTGGAAATGAAGTAGCAGAGTTAGAGAAGAAGGAGACAGTGTCAAAGAAGCTAGAAGCTCAAAAGAGAAGAAACGGTGAAGGTTCAAAGTTTTTAAGCTCAAACAGATTCAAAATGAGTCCAAAAATTGATTAAGTATGGAGGAGACAGTGGACGCTACCAAGTGTCTAAATGACATACCTCCAAAGATTAAATCCAAAGGGTAGACCCAAATGAGTGCCAAGCTTCCATGCATCCAGAGCCTCAAAAGTTGCACCAGCCGTTGAAAATTCTTCGACTTAGTGGACGCTGCCAAAGTGTCTAAGTAGTGCTTCTCCAAAGATGAACCCAAAAAGGAAGGCTCGAACAAGCGCCGAGTCCCCTGTGTCTCAGGCCCAAAATGAAGGTATAGTCAAAGCTAAAAGTCAAAGGTAGACAGGCAGGCCTCAAAAAGGCTAAGTATAAAAGTGGTCGTAGAAGAAGCCATTTGTTGGCTCTACGCATCTCCAAAGGTAAATCCAAAAGCAGAGACTCAAACAAGTACCAGCTCGCCACGTAGGCCAAGGGTTTGAAAATGTAAGAGGGGCCATTGAAAAGTCCAAGAGTCTGTGGAGGTTTCCACGTGTCGATCTGATGCTTCTTCAGAGGTAAAATCCTAAGCAGTTTCTAAGTGAGCGCAGAGCCTCCACGCGTCCAGTTTAAAAAGGGGACAAGGTTGGGTTGAATAGTCAAACACTGAGATAGACTAGTGGAGGGTGCCAAGTGTCAACATGACGCCACTCCAAAAGAAAAATGCAGAGGCCACCCTTGGACATGTGCCAGCCCTCCACGTGTCCAATTTAAAAAGGGGACCCATTTTCAAACTGTTTTCCCGCTATTTTGTATGGACCCGACCCAAATTTCAAATGGCCATATCTTTCGACTCGGGGCTTGAGACCTAACAAATCTAACACCGTTGGAAATATCTCAGCCTCATCTACGCCATGGAGATCTGAGACTTTAAGTTCAAAAAGGTTAGGTGGGAGAAAAATGGAGAAACGTCTTCAGGCCATTAATGCAGGATCTATTTTTCCCAACTAGATCGATTCAATCTGATCCATTGTTTCCTCCTCCTTCGAGGTGCCAAATGAGAAATTGATTCAGTCAAGACAGATTTGGGGGTAGATTTTGTAAGAGACATTGATGGTAGTGGTTGAGCTCCAAACTAGTTTTCCCACTTCTCTCTCTTTCTTCCTCTGTCTTTGAATCTATAAAAGAAGGGTCGGGGCTCATTGTAAAGTGGTTGTTCATTTTTCCTCTCTGCCTCCCCCTCTTTTTCTTCCTTGGGGTCGAAAATGGAGTTTGAACCTCCTCCCCTACTCTGTAAATGGCATTTTGCCTCTTTCTTGTGAATGATGTTTTGAAAACTTTTGAAGCAATAAAAATGTGTTTTGTGATGCATTTGTCCATCCTTTGCTCTTTTTGGTTGTTTCTTCTTGCCTCTCTTCATTGCAGGGTACTTGTGCATGTTTTGGATGTTTGTTTGCAGATCTGGGAGTTGTGTTTGTTGGGTTTGAAATGTTTTCTATGTGAATATGATCTTTGGCTTGTGATGCAGTTGTTCATCCTCTCCATTGCTCACCTCCCTTCGTTTCATGGTAGTTTGGTTAGATGATCAACAATTTTCCTTCTCTGTGTATCACCATTTTAGTGTAGGCTCTATTTTTTCTTGTTTTCTTTCTCTCCCTATCTCCTTGGATAGTTAGAGTAGGATTAGATTAGCTTTCCTACACTAGAATAGCTTGTGGCAGGTAGTTTAGGAAGAGGAACCAGCCTTCTCTGGAGAGTTTTCCCATTTGCAAGGTCCCACACCTCAGGGAAAGCTCAATGTTATGTAATTCACACCAAATGACTTTGCCTTAGAAAAGTAGATCTGACAACTCATTTGGGGTGCTATGATTTTACACTAACAATAATGACTTATACTACTTCGGCCAAAGTTTATGAGTCATGCATTTTATGCTCGGTTTAGACGACGACACATTCGTCAACAAAAACATACCCCATCACCATGTCACTTGGTCCAGTTATCAGAATTGATTCCTTTAGTTAAATTAAATTAATTTCAAGTTACGCACAAGTTACAAAACTTGTTCAACCTATGAGAAGAAGCACGATGGTGCCAACTTAGGTTGCCTATGAGAAAGGAAGTGCTCTTGTAAGGAATTGCATTGTCATGCCACCAATTCTTTTCCCATAGCTAACATAAGTTGGTATCGAGGTGACTTAATCGAGCAGGACAAACAAATTCTGCATCTTGGTGTAACACACATTCTGACTGATTATGATTGTCATAATAAATGGACCTTGGCAAGACAACTTAGGATATCAGTTATACCACAATATTCACTTAATGACTTACGTCATTAAATGGACATTGTGTTATAACAACCATCCAAAGTTGGTTGGTTGAGTTCCCTTTATTAGGAACATCATAATTCCCTTTTTTAATTTGCGAAGAATAAGTTTTACAACAGGTTTAACTTCATAATGCATCGATACATTATCACTTATGAATTTGATCCTAAGGTCCATAACTTAGTTTCGATAATTATTCGCAATCATTTTCATAAGTTTATTAATGCACATAAATTAAGCATCATTAATATAATTAAGGCAACATACTATATTAATAGAGCAGTCCATAATTTATTGGATTACGACAATGTCGTATCATTGCTTAAGTACATATTTACTTGAACTTAATCAAAAAATAGATTACAATCATCCATAATAGTATCAACTACATGCAAATGACTATATAATAAATTGTCCCGATTCATTTACCATATTAGAATGGATTTCATGCATGTAACTATAAAATAATAATCCTCAACCATTTATTTTAATAGTTCATAACTCATTAACCCTCATGTAGCTTAAATTTAACATAATTGTTTTAAAGCTAATTCACATAAGTATACTATTTCATAAATGTTCCACAATCTATGTCATATCTCATCAAAATAGATTGTTTAAGTCACACATAATTTATAGTATGTTGATTCCCAAAAATACATTAGTAATTATATGATCAAGCATGACCTATATTACAACAAATATCCAATATTGAATACAAGATTCATATTTCCTTTCAAAAACTACACGAACATAATTGTTCGATCAACTTGAAATCTCTTTATTGATTTACAGTCAATATTTAAAACCAATTTAACATTCCTTTTTCCAAAGTAATACAAAGGCATTTAAGGCTAAGATGCCTTTCATCAAATTAGAACAACGAAGCATAAGTCCACTCTTACAACATGCCATGCAATATTTTCAATAATATATCATAATCAATCAAATAAAATCATCATAGTCTTTTAAATCATCTCGCCCGTAAAGACTTACTTTCCGTCATCTAGAAAAATGTTAGAAAATGATCAGTTCAAAGAATTGGCATGAAAATATCATTCACCTTATCTTTAATATTTATAACACTAAAACATCAATATGATCTTTCTTCGTTCGGGATATAATCAACGATATAATCATCAAGACATTAACAAAAAATGAGATAAAATTTCATATCTATTTAAAGTTTCTTTCACAATAAGACAATAAAGTATTTTACCTCAAAAATGCATGACCAAATGAATACCAACACAAAATTCAAACTGAACCTCTACATAATTTTATTGGTTCACAAAAGATCACGAGTTGGGTCCCTTTACATTTCTACCCGAAAGGTAATTCCATAGCACAACCAGTGAAGATACTAATGATTAATCTTTACTAACTAATTCCCAATCATTTAAATATAAATATTCTATTCAAACAATCAAAGGAACATTCTACAAGCACAATTTCCACACAGTCATCATGAAAAGAATCTATATTGTTCATTATCCATCCTTTATATATTATTAGAAACTATTATTAACAGACCAAAGAGAGGAATAGTCAAAGACCTCATGGAATAACAATATCCCTTGTCAATTCAAAATCAAATCAAATTACCTTAATGTTTACAAATGTCCCTTAAATGAAACGAACCACAAACCATCTCTCTCTCTCTCTCTCTCTGTCTTAATCATACATAATGATTCTGATGATTGTACTATAATAATGAGCAATTCACAATAAAAATTGAGTCAACTAGAGTCCCCACCATTCCTACAAACAATGTTCAAACGGAAGCAACATCACGTAGTCTCTCAGGCTATGCATCACCTCTCTTGTCAAGCTTAGGCTTGAGTACATGTTAAATAAAGGCAAAAATTGGGTAAATCCCAAGTACCTAAATAGAATATTGTAAACAAAATAATCATATACCCGAATGGGTATTTTATTTATCAAAGAATAACATATTATTATTCAACATAATAAAGGTCATTCGCCCCAAAGAAATCACAACGACCTAAGCGAGAATACCCTCGATCATCAAAATATGGAGACCGTATTTCACCCTAAGGAACTATAAACTATCATGTGTATACCCAAAATCCAATTGGGTTTTGTATAAAATACAATTAAATTAGATGACTACGCCTCCTAACCATTCGATACTCGTTCTTGACAAGAAGGTGGTGAAATATGAATATAACTCATAAAATCATCTGAACCCGAAATGGGTATTCACCAAAAACCATGATATCTCTTATTTCAAACACACATAAGTATAATGAACAATTGAACCATCTAAGATTTAACAAAATGTTAACAAGGTATTCCTTGGATTTACACCCATAAGTACCATAATATTCTAGCATATAAATCACCCAAATAATTATTTGCAGGGTGAAAATAACATAAAAATGTCTTGATGCTATAAATAATAAAGATGGGGAGAATAACATTTTCATGCCTGTGAGAATTTGCAGTATGTCCTATGATTTCCTTCATAGTCACCTGAGCCCAAATCCTTCTCCCAACAGACTTCCAGAAGATCTTTAAGAAAACCAAACAAGAAAATCTCTCCTAGTCGATCACCCAACTCCATTAAAAACTCAACAAGAGTCTTAAATAATCCCATAAAAAGCTTTAAACAGTTAAAGATAACATGCAGAGCTAAAATTGGCTCGAATGCAAATAAAAATGCCAAAATTTCATGTAGAGTTTACAAAGGAGAAAAACATGGATAATAAAAAACAATGAACACCAAATAACTCTTAGTTCTGGCAGTGGCTTCCTCGAGAAGCTTCTCGCTTCTCCCAATGCCCGTAGGGTTCAAGTTTAATCACAATTAATGAAACGATACACAACTTCTAGTTTTCCCTCTCATTTCCAACTACCTTCCACTTCCCTCTCGCCAGCTAAATCTAGCAATAATCCTCCATCGTCAGATCTCAAGGGATAGCCTATCAAACGGTTGTTGAAAAATTCAAACCCCTACTTATCAAAGTGTCCTTTAGCCCTTTTATATTTTCAAAGTCATTAATTTGACATGACAAGGTGGCAAATTTCATGACCGATTCACCCAAATGGCTAGCTCATGAGCTTGGGTGGTAGCTCGATCGGGATGCCATCCTTAAACATTGATTTAATAAAATAAACATTGCTCCTTAATAAGGTCGAAGGCCATTCAACACACACACACACATACACACACACATATCACTACAAGAATCTCCTATTTTTATTCAAATTTCCCGATCGATATACATGGTTCGAATGGCCATTTCATGGTTTAAAAAACTTAATTAAACAAATTGCATGGGCCGGTGATTGACCAAATAATTCCTTCTTGGGAGATAATATTAATCACATCCATGGTCGATGACCATTTAATGTATGCACTAGGATATGGTCTCAAACCACTTAATCTTATAAATCGAAGAAATCATACCATATTGTCTAGTAATAAAGGTTTTGTTTGTCATAGTTCAATGAATCACTGCGAGCTCCTTCCCATTTGCTCCCTTTCTTTGCCTCTGTCTGTCATTGCCTCTCGGTCCTCTTTTCTAATGCCGGACCCCTCTGGTCCGGATCGGGGGCCCCCCTGTCAGGGTCCCTCTCTCCAACGCAGCCTCTCGCTTGGTCAAAAGTCGTGGAGGGTTCCACATCGGCTCACAGCTCGGAAAAGCTCTCCCCTTCACTGTCAGAAGGGTCCTTTTCCCTGCGCATCCCCTCTCATATCACGGAGGCTGCTGCCGCTTCTCGTGACCTGTCCTTGGTGGGTACGCTGATGGGCCCTAGGCCCCCACTGGAGGATATAAAAAAATGGGCTCGTTTAAAATGGCAACCATGTGGAGCGCTAGAAATAGCGGCTATGCCTAATGGATTCATCTTATTCTCCTTCAGCTTGAAAGAAGACTTCGCTAGAGCGTTGCTTGGTGGTCCGTGGTTTTTTGGCAGGCGGGGTTTTTATCTCAGGAAATGGTCACCTGGTTTCAACCCACACACGGAATCCATGACCCAAGCCCCAATCTGGGTTCGCCTCCCGGGGCTCCCTCTGGAGTTTTGGCACCGGCGGTTATTGAAGGTATTGCTCTTTCAATAGGTTCTTTGATAGCTATAGATCAAGCCACAAAAGCAAAAACTAGATTCATTCATGCTCGTTTCTGTGTTAATGCTGATATTAGTTGCCCCTTGCCAAAGGACATCGAGCTTATCTCGGACTTAGGGAACTGAAACAACCCATTGACTATGAATACATTCCTCAAGCTTGTTCCTTCTGCAAAAAACTTGGCCATAGGGCCTCTGGCTGCCCCTCTAAACCTCAACCTAAACCAATGTCCCAAACCCTCTCCCCAAAATTCAAGAAAAAATTCGTTCCTAAATCGTCCTCCATTGAGATCCCGATCGTCCCCACGTCTAATTCCTTCGCTCTCCTTGAAGATGGAGAATTTAACCCCTCTTCTGATCCTGCTTCTGAGATCCTTCCCTCCTCCTTAGCCCTCCATCCCCTCTCCCCCCTGGCTCCTTCGGCTCTTCCCGGCTCTTCGTCTCTTGGTGCGGACCTTCTTTTGGCTGCCTCCTCCCCTCCCCCTTCGCCGCTGCCTGCTCCTTTTCCCCTCCCCCTTCCTTCGATCCCCTCTTCCCTCGATCCCCCACCCTGCCTCCCCTCTGCCCGCCTGTTTCGGGCTCTGTCCCCTCTCCTCGGATCTCTCCACCGATGATTGTTTTAATCACCGTTTCACTAGAAGCAGCAACAAGAAACCCGATATTGGCTTGGAAAAGGTTAGAGGCAGAATTCCAAGCAGTGTTAAGCTTCAGAAGAAGCAGCTACAAATGTGGCGCAAGGAACCCAAAGCACTATCCCCATGGTGGTGGGGAGTAAACCCAAACAAAAGAAATGAAGATCATTTCTTGGAATATAAGAGGGCTCAACTCTCTTCAAAAACAAAGAATCATCAAAGACATCAAGTTCCAGAACTCACCTGATATCATCATGTTACAGGAAACCAAACTAAAAACGGAGGTTCGGCTCCATAAACTCTGGCCAGCGGCTGCCTTTGAATCTCAACCTTCAACAGAAACTCTGGGGGGCTTTGTACCTTGTGGGATCCCAGAAGTCTTAAAGGGGATTGCCTGTTCAAGCACCCCAACTTTATATGTATCCTCTTCCAAGAGATTGGTGCTGACTCCTCTTGGATTGCTATCAATGTGTATGCCCCAAACTTGGAGACTCATCGAGGAAAACTTTGGAAAGATATCACTAACTTCATCGTCACTTGTGGTAAAATTCCCATTCTCATAATGGGTGATCTTAATTGTCCTCTTTATCCCTCAGATAAACAGGGGGTATGCCTGCTATGCCGGCTAGCATGGAAGCTTTGGCTGACTTCATTAGGGAGAATTCACTTCTGGATATGGATCTCCACGGCTCTTCTTACACATGGTCAAACCGTAGATTGGGCAGGAATCACATTCAATGCAGATTAGATAGAGCTCTTGGCTCGCTGGATTGGATTTCTCTCTTTCCGGACTTTTATCTCAGCTCCCTCCCAAGGGTTGGCTCAGATCACAGCCCCCTTCTGTTGAGCGCCAATCACAAGGTAAATGCCAAGAATCCTCCCTTCAGATTTGAGCTGGCTTGGCTTGAAAATAACCATCTGACTCCCCTGGTAGCAAGCTGGTGGAATATCGAGATTGAGGGAACTAATATGTTCAGATTTTCCAGCAAACTTAAAGAAATCAAAAAACAACTCAAAATATGGAAGTCGAAGGTCTTCGGTAACATCAAGGTCCGCAAACAGGAGCTATCTCAGAGCTTGGTAAAAATTTCTGAACAAATTGAGGCTGTTGGAAGATTGGATCATCTTCACCAACAAGAAATCTCTCTCCTCAGTGATTATCACAACACTCTTAAAGAAGAAGAATCCTATTGGAGGCAGCGTTCTCGGGCCCTCTGGCTTGAGCAAGGTGATCGTAATACCAAATTCTTCCACATCACTGCTTGTAAACATAAAGCTAGAGATAAGATTCGTGAGTTGGTGTCGTCAGCAGGGATCTTACTAACAGCTGAAACTGATATTTCCAATGAGCTTATATCCTTCTACTCAAATCTTCTCCATGCTGATCTGCCCCTTCGGAACAATCCATGAATGAAATGCTCCAGCACATTCCACATCTGGTTTCTCCTGAGATGAACAACAATCTGACCAAGCCTTTTTCTATGGAGGAAATTCATAAAGCTGTCTTTGCTATGAAGAGAGACAAAGCCCCGGGTCCGGATGGCTTTCCTGCCGCTTTCTTCCAAGTTTTTTGGGAAATCATCAAGCAGGACCTATTCCTAGCAGTTAATGAATTTCAGATGAATGACAAGCTGCTTAAGGAATGGAACACCACTTTCGTGGCCCTTGCCCCAAAAGTGCATAATTCCAAGGAGGTGTCCAATTTTCGGCCTATAAGTTTATGCAACACGTCTTACAAGATCATCACTAAGATGCTGGCTTCCAGGCTAAAACCTCTTATGCCGAACCTCATCTCTCACAATCAGAACGGCTTCATAAAAGGTCGTCTTATTCAAGGCGGTATAATTACTGTCCATGAGGCCATCCACTCGGCTCTTCTTGCGAAGTCTCCTGGTATGATCTTAAAATTGGATATGCAAAAAGCCTTTGACAGAGTCAGCTGGCCTTTCTTAATCAAGACCTTGGAAAAATTTGGTTTCGACAAAAAGTGGTGTAGCTGGATTTTCTCATGTATTTCGACCCCTTGCTTCTCTATTCTTATCAATGGCATTCCTGCGGGCTTCTTCAAAAGCAGCAGGGGTATCAGGCAAGGTGATCCTCTGTCACCCTTTCTCTTTGTTCTAATGGCGGACTCCCTCAGCAGAGCTCTGGATGCGGCAAAAATCAATCCATCATTTCTGGCATGAAAATCACCTCAAACTGTCCCTCGGCCACTCATAGCCAGTTCGCTGACGACACCTTACTGCTGAGTTTGGCTTCTGTTATTGAAGCCAGGGCTATTATGGATATCCTCTCTCTTTACCAATCAGCCTCTCAGCAAACGGTCAACTTCATCAAGAGCAGCATCTCCTTCATCAACACGCCCCCCAGAGTTCAGAGAAAGATTGCTGATATCTTTGGTTGCTCGATTGTGGACCTTCCCGCCTCTTATCTGGGCATCCCCCTCTTCCATGGAAGGCAATCAAAAAATCTGTGGAATCCGGTCATTGAAAGATATCAAAAAAAGCTCGCTGCATGGAAAGGAGCTCTGCTCAGCCAGGCTGGCAAGCTCCAGCTGGTGAAAGCCACTCTTCAAAACCTTCCTACTTACTTCTGTCTATGCTCAAGATTCCCAGTTCTGTGAGGGAGGTTGTGGAAAAAATTCAAAGGAACTTTCTGTGGTCTGGAACTGAAGAAAAGAAAAGGATCCATCTTGTGGCCTGGAAAGAGGTTTGTAAACCAACTGTTCATGGTGGTCTCGGTCTTCGGAAAATGAATGAGATGAACGGGGCCCTCCTGCCAAACTTGCTTGGGAAGTGGCTAAAGGTGATTCTGTTGGGCCCACTTGCTCCGAGCTAAGTATTTAGCAAATAATGAAGACCTTCTCACTTCCATCCCCACTAGAGGCTCTACCATATGGAACTCCATTTGTAGCTCGCTCCCCATCATTCGTGCTGGCACTAAATGGAGATTCGGGAATGGGCGTCTCATTGATTTCTGGAGGGATACTTGGATTGGAGATGAACCCCTTGACCTCAATCCCTCTTGGGACCCTATCAAGAGAAGTATCATCAATATACATGGAAGATTAGCTTCGGGCTATTGGCAGAGGGTGAATTCCATCCCCTCATGGGATATCAAGGATTGGGAGGATATCAGCGACCTGCAAAGAAACCTGCTGTCTTCACTTAGAGAGTTGCTCTCCACCATATACATCCCGTATTCCCATAATGAGGACGAGATTATCTGGACTCTCTCCACATCGGGCTCCTTTTCAGTTAAGGCTGCTTATCTCTCGATGCATTGTGCTGACGTGGGCCCCCCTCTTACAAAATTCTGGCCTAAGGAGATCACCCCAAAATTGGTTTTTTCTCTTGGCTCTCCTCTAAGAATGCTTTCCTCTCTGGGGAGAACCTGAAGAGAAGGGGTTTCTCCCTTCCCACCAAATGTGTTCTATGTGCCAATGAAGCGGAGTCCTCATCACATCTCTTGATCCATTGTTCTTTCTCGCAAGTTATTTGGCAGTGGCTCTTATCGAGATTCGGTGTCTTTTGGATCTTTCCGGATTCCATTCAGGACACCCTCTCTCAATGGAGTTCTCCCTTCACTCATCCGATTCTAAACTTGGCTTGGAAACTCCTCCTCCCGCATGGTTTATGGGGCATATGGAAAGAAAGAAACAGAAGAATCTTCAAAGAAAAAAGTCTCAATCCTGGACAGGTGGCTATTCAGATTGCCCTGGCTCTCCAAGAAAATATCAACCTGACCACTTGGTCCAAATATCAGCAAAAACTACAGTTCTGTCACACCCTGGAGTGGCAGCAGTATTTATCCATTCCTTGTAAAAAAGCCCATACTGATCGGAATTTGGTTTGCTGGCTTCCCCCTCCAAGGGCATGGAGAAAACTCAACACGGATGGAGCTTCGAAAGGAAATCCAGGTATGTCCGGAGGAGGGGCCATTCTCCGTTGCTCTTCGGGTTTAATTGTTGCTGCCTCTGCTCATAATTTCAATTTTGGCTCCAACCATCGTGCGGAGGCCTTAGCTATCCTCAAAGGCCTTGAGATGGCTATCAATTTGGGCAATGATCCCCTTCAAGTTGAAAGTGACTCCCTCAACATCATAAACCTCCTCCGATCTAATGACCCTGCCATTGGTCGATTAGGAACATCATTGCTGATATTAGAAGTATACAAAGATCTTTCCTTCAAGTCCAATTCCAGCATGTCCTCCGGGAAGGAAATAAAGCGGCGGATCTTCTTGCTAATATGGGTGTCCTCATCGAAAATCAGCAAAATTGGACTGATAACTTCCCGAATGACCTCTGTCAGATTGTTCAAAACGACACCTCTCACTGCTGACTGGTGGATTAAAGGGCTGGCTCGGGTTTCGGCTTGCTCACCATGGCCTTCTCAAAAGGCGGCGGTGAATATGGCGAAATTATTTGATTTGACACTTAACACGGGATACTCGATTAAGGTGCCTTGTAATGATGCGGCAAATCCCCGCACGAATGAGCTTTATTTACACATTAATCATCCGAGGAGGTGGCGGAAGGGCTTTAATAACTTAGCCGGACTCCTGTTCAAGCTGGTTTTCGTCCTCTCCTATTTCCACTTCTGTGACTATTCAAATTCTCATCTCATGGGGGGTCAATTGAAGCGCCTTGAGCCCGACAACTGCGAGTCGTTTAAGAATGATGGCGAGGTGTGGAGCATTTTAGTGGAAAATGGGATTGCCACTTTTCTGGAAAAAATGACTGGTTACTCTGCTCTGGTTTCTTATGCTGTCACGGCTTCGTGGTCGAGGGGTCGGGTCCAAATTGGCAGCACTCGTTTCACCATCTCAACGAACGCCATCGCTGATGCCACCGGGCTCCCTGCTGCGGGCGATATTTACTACAGGCGTTCCCTTCACGCCGAAATTCAAGATTTCAACGCCCCTGGTGACAGACCAAAGAAATATCTTTCTGGCTATACCCGCGACTCTCTGCCCTCTCCCTGGGACAGAGTGGCGGAAGTCATTATGCGGTACTTCACTATCGACGGAAGATACCGTCTGGTCTTCGGCCCCCATCTGTTCATCCTCTCCCATCTCCGATGGGGGAGAAAAATCAATTTGGCTGCCTTCCTTTTTCAGTCTCTGGAACATTCTGTTATGTTGGCTCGGGAGGGCGAGGGTGTCATCCTCCACCAAGGTTTACTCTATCTGCTTTTTTCCGTCGCCGCTTCCCACTCTGACCTGCTCCGTTTCCCTCCCAAAATGGGTCGCCGCCGCCGCTCCCCCTCCCCTTCTTCTCGCCCCTCCTCCTCCTCCCTCCGCTCCTCTCGGCGTCGTCGCCGCTTGCTCCTCTCCTCTGGTTCGGATTCCGATGTGGCCATTGTGAGCCCCCGCGACGCCTCCATTCCCACTGCCACCCCCTCTTTTCCTACGCCCATCTCGTGTCTTTTCTTGGAGGACACAAATGCCTGTGGCCATGCTCCTTCTCTCCTGCTCTCCACTTCTGCTACTTAAAGCGCTGGTGATCTTTTGGCCGGCTCATCTGCACTCCCGACTCCCCGAAGCGGAGCAGTGTGACATCAATCAACATGTGGCGGAACCCTCCTCTCAGTCTGCTGAAATTAAGGACCCCTCTATTGTAAAAGATTTTGCTGCTGACACTCCTCTCTCCCCTATTATGGACTCAAATCCTGCTGATACTGAGTCTGCTGATGCTAAAAAAGACCATAACAGAGCCGAAATCATTTCCTCCATTCTTAGTAAACTGCAGCGTGCCTTCAAGGCTCTGAAAGCATGGGAGGACTTCACGGATTCCACCAGGGCGGCTATAGCTGACGACTGTTCGGAGCTTCTCAAGCTGGCTGATCTTCTGGCAAACGACTCTGGCTCTCCTAGAGCAAAAATGTTGTCTCTGAGCTGAAGAAGCTCATCTAATGTATCTTTTCTTTTTCTCGGCTTGGCTTTTTCTTCGTTCTCCTTTTTGGAATCTTCTCGGGTATTTTTGCTTTGCAAATTCAAATGCTAGATCTGGCCTGATGGGCTTTTTGTATTAAGGTTGTGGGACCTTCTAAAACCCTCCTTTTACCCAATACATCATAGGACCATGAGAAGAGCTTAGTGATGTAGAGAAAAATAGATTCATTCATACATTCATCGAATAATGAAGGGTTCATACAATAACTTCACCTTTAGTTACAATTGAGGATCATTCCAAGCCCATAATGGCTTATATTTTGTCCAAACTCCTCTTAAATCATTGAACTTCACATTCAGGAACTGATCCTTCCTTAACTTATTTAACTGCAATTTCATACAAAATGCCATTATTTATACAAAACTCACACTCTTATTAGTTTCCTCCTCAGTCTCGAGGATCCTTTCTTCCTCACTCTCTCTACCTTCCTCACAAGGTCCTCCTTTCACTCTTTTCCCACAACTAACTCCTATATAACTCGAATTCCTTCTTTTATATATCTCCTTCTTGGATCAATAACTAAATTTTATTGGACTAGCCTCCTTTACAATATCTTGAGCCCACCTAACACTATGGGTTGAGCCCAAACATTCTTTCATGATCTCCTAAGATGACAACGGTGGAAATTTTACATTTTTAATATCCTTCAAGTGATGCCCATTGATGTAGAGAAAATAAAACAATCATATAATTAACTATCAAGATGGTTCACAAACAAAAACATCAACCTATATCTACAACTTGAGGATCTTTCTAGTAGCACAAAATGGAAAAGAACTTACAAATACTAACAATATCACTTAGAATGACATCATCTTCATCATACCATGTCTCATCATTCTTATATGTTGTCCTTTCAACTCCCTAAGTCATCACTCTTCATGAAGAACTCATAAACACTCACCACTCTTCAACTTGCTCTTGGTCTCTGATGCAGAACAATTTACAAATAATCATATAGTCAATTATCAGGATGGTTCATTCACAATTTTCAACCTTACTCTGCAAAAGAGGATCACCAACTAGTCTAAAATGGTTAAGAAACTTGCAAATATGAGTTAATATCAACCAAAGGACCCTTGCCACCTCAAGGTTATGGTTTACTCTATCTCATATGCTCTCTACACCATCACTTCACCCCTGCAATAGCTCACTCATCAACAAAAATGACTTTGCACTTACCTTGTTTGGCTCTTCATCACCTCTTCACTAGTTCTTGGTTTCACTAACATATTTTGGTATTTTTCTTCCTGAGACCTTCCCACTACTTAGTACATTGTCTTACACTCTAAAAACTATGAGAAACATCCAAAAATGCATCAAAAGTGACTCCAAACTATAGCTCTTACCATATTGTCTGAACTTGCCCTTCCTTGCTCAAACGAATACACCTCTTGCTCACACCTAGGTTATACACTTATGAAGCTACCCACAAAGTCTAACCAACTCCATTGGTTCACTCTTCCCATCCCTGATATGCTTGCAAAATATCATAGATTGACTACTTACACAACTCCTTGTAGCTCTCTTTTTGCAATTGAGCTCTTAAACCCTCAATTATGTCTTGTAAAACCTTCTACTAGCTATAACTTTCTATATTGGAGGTTTCATGACACATTATCCACTTTTCTAGACACCCATTAGGAGTTTTAGATACCTATTAAATTTCTCCTCCAGACTATAACCCCAACACCCACTTCCTTTATAAATCTTCTTCCACAAATTATGTTTGCACTGTGTGAAAAGACCTCCTACAAGACTGGTAAGGAGTTCTCCCAATACAACCAATGAAATTAAAAATTTCTCTTACAATTCCTCAAGGACTCCCCTAGATGGTTACTTACCATTTTTAGAGCTAACTTCGTGGTTTATGGATTTTTATCACACCTTCCTCTTCAAAACCCTAACTGGGTCTATTTCTAGCCCGAGGGGGTAGTTTTAGATATAAATTTCACTGTGGCTCGAGTCAAGACTTAATTTTTTTCCACATGATTGTTTCATCCTCCCTTTATTCATATCTTACCAGAAAGTGATGAAAATGAGAAATATGCACGAGTCATAAGGGTTTTACCTTCTCACATGTTCAAATCAGAGTTTAGTTCTTCAACACAATCAAGAGTTTTCCTTCAGGGATTAGTTTGCACCTTCTCCTCCTTCCAATAAGACTTTCCTTTAATTTTTATGAGATGAATCATGCACCTAATCACCCAACAAGGAATCATCCACTAGACAATGCATCAACTTAGAAAAATGCAATTACAGTACATAATTGATAATTTGACAACTTTTCATAGAACAACACAAATCATAACACTCATATTGCATGTAATGGATCTTACCTTACCTCTAACACAAACTTGATGTCTCCAACCCACCTTATTAAGTTCCACAACAACACATTGGTGATGGTTTCACAATCTTGTCACAACCTCAGCAAGTGCCTTCTCATGCCAACATCAAAATAGGGGATTGGTGCTATCATATACACTTAGAGTAACTACAAACAAGGATTCATGAACATACACACAAGATGGGACACTCATGCATTAAGAAAAGGAGTCATCCTTCACAATTACAACTCGAAAATACCTCTCAAGGGCAGAGTAGCCTGCCACTGAACTTAGATACATATATTAATATATATTTTTCTTACAAATTCACTGAGCTCCTCTCTCTATTACTTCCTCCATCACAAGGAGTGAGCTTCCTAACTTATTCCTACCCTCCTATACTCAAACTCACACACCTACATGTACCTAACCTAGAAATGTAACTGACTTTTGAGCTTCCCTTTCCTTCTAGATGTATAACTACCATTTTGACATTATTTCAAGCATCCTAATGATGCATAAACATACAAAGACTCCACACACAACCTATACGCACCTAACAACACACTCTCTCACCTTAATAAACACCTAACATTCTTGAAATTCCCTTATAATGGGATTACATATTTTGGAGGGAATGTGCCAATTCAAAATTCAAACATCTCACTCTCAAATCCCTCTCTCTCGGACCACATATGCTCAAATTGACCTTATCAACCTTGGAATTGCATTTGTTTAGTCTCATTGGAAGATGCCATTGCATCAGTCTCTTGTATTAGTTCTTGCTCAATATGTACTTTTTCCTTTCAATGCTTCTCATCTCAATTCCCCTACTCACACACCTCAAAACATAGTTAGACTGACCAAAAAATGAATTTAAAACAACCAAAAACATAGAAATCCTTTTTTTTGTCAAAATTGTCCTCTCATCCCCTTATAATAAGATTTCTTGGTACAATCATGCATGGAGACTTTTGTAGCTACCCAAAACTCTTATAAGCTTCATTAGACTCAATTTGTCTTCCCTAAAGTGCATGCAAAATCTAAGACCCCACTGCTTGATTTGTCTTTCTTGCTTGTAATGCCCTTCTAGCCTATCTAAGCCTACTATCAAGCTTATCTCCTTCATCATAAGGGTTCAAGGTACAAGGGAAATATTTTTAAACACCCATTTTTGTTTTTTTATTTCCATGTTCAAAGTTGTAAGTGTTTGTTCTACCTTTAAACCCTAGTCACAGTCCCTAACTCTTGGCTCATTTTAACATGCATGACACTAACATGAAGAGTTTACCTTAATGATCCTAAAAATACCTCCAAACCACCATGGAATCCAATTGTTGATTGAGTCATTTTTCACATATGCGTAAACCTAATAACCTTTGTATACCACATATTTTGACTACCAATATCCTATTACGTTGTTTGCGTTATTTGTCACATGTGCGCAAACATGACAACCTGTGTATACCACAAAATTTCAATACTAGTATCCTATTATGGTGTTTTGCGTCTCTTGTCACGTACGCTAAAAATGAAAGCCTATATATACCACAAAATTTCATTACTAGTATCCTATTACGGTGTTTGCATCATTTGTCACATACACACAAAAATGACAACATGTGTATACCACATAATATGTGTTTAGATCATTTTATGACTTGTCTCATATTACGGTGCTTTATGTTTACAAAAATAACATTTTCTTTATATCATTTCATATACTGATATGTTAAATACCATGCTTACTAATTATATGTAGTTGTCTACATTATTTTGTTTAGGATGCCGTGAACGAAAAGTACGAATAATTTCTTTCCCTAGATGTTCAGGACGTGGGAAATGGAAAACAATTTTTTTATAAGACGATCTTGAATGGACACCGATTGGGAAGATAATGGTCATAAGGATCTTTGTGCAAAATCCCTCTAGCATTGCTCGATGCCTTTATTAAAGGGGAAGGCCTTCTCGATAGCTCGAGATGACATTCATATGCAAGAAGAAAAATATATACATTCTTACGGAGGAAGGCACAACACCACAAGCTACCATTATGTATTGTAGGTTTGTTTATATTAACTTTACATTTGGTCTTCCTTAGGAATAATGTTCACATATGTTAGTGCCACATTTTTCACATTCCATACCTAATATCAATATGTATTTCCTTTTTTTAGCTATTGGTGTGCTTATGGCCCTAAGGACAATAGGAAAAAACCACATACTAGTGAAATAATTAGAAGATTTCAAAAAAACGTGGATGTTAGTACCATTTCAATGTGAGGGTTATGTTTGGTACACTAGACATGACACATATAATTTACAATGATATGTGTTTCACCAATAATTTTTACGCTTTCTAGGATGAAACAAATAGAAGGTAAATGGTTAAGGAGGAATACCTATGAGGCGAAGGTGGAAGGTAGAATGCGCACGTTGTTGATGTTATCCAAGCTGATCGTAGAGAACTCCTTTTTGTTGGGAAGGACTACCTGTAGATGCAAAGCAAGACCACAAAAGAGTATTAAATAACATATGAAAGTGGACTTCCTAGCATATGCTAGATCTAGGAAGCGTGGTGCTTCCTAGAGAGGCTATCAATCCATTGTTTAATAACAATTCAATGTGAATAAGCAATCTGAAATAAATAAGTCCTATTGTAATGTAATGATTTAGGTTTCTCATACACATAATACACTATATTTTATGCTAGATATCAAAATAACACTAAATCTAATTAGAACCGGGGTTTGTTCGGTCGAAAAGGTCTGGTAAGGGTTTGGGGCTAATTGGTTGAGGTCTAGGTTGGTTTTGGGTGAGTGGGAAGCTTACTGTCTTGAGAATATAAAATGACACAGAGGCCGATATCGGTCCAAGTTACTGATGTCGGTATGGGGATGAAACCAAAGATGGTTAGGAACCGATGTTGGTAGGGGCAATAGGTAATGAACTATTAAAAATGGGTTTTAGGCTCTCTGTGATTGCACAGAGAGTGAGGGTAGTGTGGTTTAGGTTGTAATATGGCTGAGAAGACTCAAGAATACTAAGAAGGAGGTTTAGAAGGGTGAAAAGGCTTGGGGTGGTTAAATAGTGGGTTGGTGGGAAGAAGATGATGTATGGGTAACAAAAGAAATAAAATACTGAAAGAAGCAAGAGATCTACAATGGGATAAGCATGAATGATTAAAATCACAATACTTACTTGGTATTTTGTAGATCCTATGAGTTGAGATGGTTGATGGTTGATCGAGAAGAGGTGCTTGAGTCTAGTGCCATGAAAATACAACCTGTGTTCTCCCGTGAGTATTCCAATGCTCTGAAGGAGAACCAACTACTTTTCTTGCACTGTGGTTGTGTGTGTTTGTCGTCTAGATGTAAGAGGGCTTGAAGATTCATGCTTGAATGCAATAAGGCTCCAATAACTAAATGACCAACCCGGTAAAGGGTTGTAAAATTCTATATAAAGGAACCAATGGCGGTTTAGGTGACTCGACGTCACCAAGGATAAACCAATGTTGGTTAGGGTGAAATAGTCCAAGTTACCAAAAATATCTTGATCTTTACTATTTTTGGCGTGATTTTGATTTTTGGGTCCGCTTAGTGTAACATTCCCATTTTAAGACTTAGAAACAAGGGATTTTTTTACATTGTATTCTCTGTCTAAATAATCACAATTTAAAACACACATTCCATGCCAATCAATCTCATAACAGATAACCATATGCAGTCTGTAAATGACTCGGTGAGCTACCGATCTCTCATTTCATGACTCGGTTACCAACCGATCTCTCATGTTAACTTAAGTATTGAATACTATGGGTATACTATGTATACTTGGTTCTCTTACCCTGTTCTAGGTAGTAAGTGTTCTGTTTAAGAAATATATCTGAATATTTGTTACCATATCCATCTAAAATCACATTTCTCAAACTAGGTGACACAAGACAACACAACATACAACTTGCGATACTTTGGCCAAAGATTTCCAACATACTGTTCATGTTACTATTCCTAGACGAAATACTCATCTAATCGGAATACATCCTTCACCCCACTCATCTATTATCTAAAATGGTCTTTACTAACTTCTGTCATTCCACTTGTCCAAGGTTTTACCCTAACCGAAGGTATTGATATAATTTGGTATAGGGAACCACTCACGATGACCTAGGGTATATGGGCATAGTCATTCGACCTAAGTCAATTGAATGTGCCAAGTTACCCGAAGTCATTGAGAGTAACTTCCTATGCTAAATCATATCCTTAGCCTGATCTAGAGAGAAACTAAGTTCAAGTCTAGATTTGAGTAGATCTAGATGGACTAATGCTGAAGGGTGTTGCAACATGTCAATTGCACCACTGTATCCTCGTGAAGACCCAAGTATTCACGAATGTACAGGTTACGTCAGAGTTAGCATGTGCCAACACCGAAAAAACTACTTCATCATGATTTACACACCTTAACAGTCATTTCCACTTAATTACCATTGGATTAAGATTCAAATCACAACAACCTTGCATAATCCTAATCCCAACAATCCTTAAGTTTTCCATCCTTATTAGAGTTGATTAACTTATATGAAACCTCATGACCTATGATTGATTTTATGTTCATTAACTTTTTCTTAACGTGCAATTAATCGAAAACAAAAACATCATATATCATAAGGTTTATTTAATGTGTCACAACCATTCAAGGAAAGTATAAGAACCAAAACTAGTTATGTTATGAGAGACTTCATAACTATGAAGTCTAAATGGTTATCGAACTCATATACCATTCGTTTATTTTGCATCCTTTTGAGAGGAGGATAACCTTCCTAATTATGGTTAAGTATTAGGAATTTATTAAACCCTTATCTAATACACACATCCTCGATATATTTTAACCGTATGTTCATAACATCATAATATACCATACAAGATTAGATAAAGAATAACAATACATGCAACTTAGTAAGTTGCATTCAAGTAAGGGAAATTGTACTAATTCCCATTTATCCAACCTATTTAATGACAACATACATAAGGATTCAAACAGTATGAATGTCAATGTAAAATATAGGATTAAAAATTTCCTTCATATTATGAACAAGAGAATTGACATAATCAATTAAGTAACTTCACCTTTACAATTCATCATGATAAGTACACATTTTACAAGACTATGCATTATTGACATATTTCACGTCAACAACATCAAGATCATTAAAGAATACAAGTTTCCTTCAATACATCTCAATAATAAATTAGAATTCTCTATAAATGGTCTAGACTTTTAAGAAACCAATACATCATAAAATCTATTGCCTTCCTTTATCACTTACAAAGTCCATCGGCCAAAATTGATAAAGCACATGTCAGTTCATTAAACTGAGCATGATAAGCACTAAGAATTAAAACGATGTGCTTTCAACTAACTGTTTCATTAAATCAACTCTGCTTTAATGAAACAGTGAGGTCAAGCAAACAAATAAATCATAAGTTGTATCAACCATAAAAGAAGAACAGTTAAACAATTTGAATAATATTTAAGGTAAGATCATGATGAAATCAACATTCTCCAGCATGATGTTAGATAAATAATGTTCCATCCAAAACACTTATCCATATCAAATAAAAATACCTTCTAATTATTTCCTTCACAATTCATCTGAATTTGAAATACAAAAATTAACTTCACTATTTAACCAAAATAGAGTTACCTTCAGAAGTAGGAACCTTCTAACTCAGTTTACAGAATTTCATAAAAAGACAACTACACAAGGGCATTAAAGAGAGTAATGCAACTGATCCAATTAAATCCTATGACAAGATTTACCAAAAGAAGAAGAACGACTGTGATAAAACAGTTAAGAACTTCCTTTATAATTTGGTTAACCCGAATCCCCATTCACAACTTCAGAAAAGAGAACTCAACACATACCTCCTATAATTTCCAAAGGCAGTGATTAGACTTTATCATAGAGACTGAAAGAGAAGGAGTCAAATGACATGATCAGAAGGGAATTCTTACACTCTATCAAATGTGAAGAAGGTCGTAAAGAAAATATGTAGACCCAATCCCAACATTCTCAAATCTTTTATAAAAGAAAACACTTATAAGTAGAGATTAAACAAAAAGTGTGATGTGCATTTGAAACAGATTTCAAGCAAGGTTCCCATCATGGACAACCCTTGACAGTAATATTATACCCATACCAAAAGGGATATGCATTAACAAAAGTTGCTAATCGCTATACAGGGTAACTACAGTCTTCAACAATCATTCAAAATCGACAAAGTTACAGTCATGCAAACTAAGCTTATTCTTTTCTTCTAGGTGAAGATAAAATGGTATAATGATTGACTCATAATCATAACCATTCGAGATGGAAGAAAACATCAATAGAATGTACAGAGAAGAATCCATCAAGATTCAATTTCAAGAAGATGCAAAACAAAAGGTCAACAAGACTTAGCACCAGGTGCTCAAGTCAGCTAAAGAGATGATTAAATTCCTTTCATTTCAATTCCATGGACAGCTTAACTGTACACATATAATAAATCGACAAGCCATTCTATTTATTACAACTCACACAGAGATCAAGAAAACCTATCAAACTAAGCCAGATTTGGTTAGTTCCAGATTAAGTAATCATCAACTCCAAAATTCAAATACCCATTCAACAAATTTCCAAGAAATTACAACAGTCAGATTTTAACAAGTTTACTCAAGCAAGAAACTCAAGAGATTAACCCAGTTCAGGGACATATATACAAAACCAACAACATCTACTTCAACAGGGAAGTAGACAACAAGAACTACAAATAGAAAGCTCAAACAAAGCTACAAGAATAACCCAAGCATCGACTCAAAAAATCGACTCTCACAATGTCCCCAACCAACAAGACCTCATCTTTTTATCCCTTAGTTCAGTACTCAAGAACTTAGAGAAAGACTCAATAAATAAGATCAGAAGTATAGACTTCACACAAGTATTCCCAACAAGGTAACATTAAAATCCAAGGGTCCAAGAAACAACTATCACATAGTTCCATAAAAGAACTTAATTGAAAGCAACTCAGTTTAAACTAAAAAGTTTAAAGGAGTAATAAAACATTCACTCTTGTTTCCATACAAGAAGAACCCACAAAATAGAGATTCAAAACACCCAATAACTTCCCAGCTCCCATTGAATACCGAATTCGAAGAACTGATAGATTATACAGTAAGTTCAAGAAGAAAACACTTATTTACTATTTTCCATACGAACTCAACTTACCCAACATGAAGAAAAGCATCCATTTACTGGTAATTATGTAGAAGCTACATTACTTGAAAATTAGAGAAGTAACAAATATAAATAATATTCATGTCTTCTACCAACCAAAATGAAAACTCGGTTTAAAACTTGAAGCCACATATCATTTCCATAAACCCATTCTAGGCGATGTCCGAATCCATGCAATTTCAACATTACTCAAATCATACATAGTTTCACAACATGATTCAACATAAACCAAATAGGAAAACAACTCAATGACTACCTTTCCAAGCAGAGGTTCCTCAATCAGAGAATACATAAAATATTCAAGCAAGGAAACCAAATAACCATCACAAAAATAAAAACCCATTTATCTCATGAGAACAAAGTTGTTTTAATGAAGACATTTAGAGAAAAGCAGAGAAACTTAATGGATAGAGCCTATCATGCCTGATAGGATTTCCAATCGAGCCTTCACAACTCCTTCTCCAAATGAAATCAACAACCAAAAACTTCCTTCTCAAATGCCTCATATACTTCCATTGGATCAAAAATAGTCCAAGGGAGTTAAAAATAGCAACAAACTGAAAATAGAATTGCTGGTTCGAAGAACCAAATAGCTCCATGCAGAAAAAATTGGAATGCATGAAAGACCAAACAACTCCCAACAAATCCACTCGCATGGTTTCCAAGGTGGTTTGCTCACCAAAAACGATGACCATAAATGTCATTAATTTCCAGTCTCCCGCCTATATCTCCACGCCACCGCCATCTAAAATTGGTGAGTCTAAATTCAAAGAGAACATGCATTATTTAACTTTAGAGATGGTGCCAACTAGGATCCCCTCTAGTTTCCATGCCTCTGTCAAACTGACAGTACGTAATGTTTTAAATTCAAAAATCAAATCAAATAAATGACTTAGAAACCGTCGCCACCATCTCATATTTTCCATGTGACTCCCCTTAGGTCCCTTTCTATCTTTGCATTAGTTTAGGATAGATATCATTAGCTTAGGATCCGACCTTAGGTTAGTTTAGAAAGTATTTACCTTAGGTTTATAAACATTGCCTTAGGTAAATTTTCCATCTTAGGATAGACCATGCCCCATACCAATTTAGCATTAGGTAATAGGTTAGAAATAAACCTATAGTTATCTTAGGTTATTTCCAAATCCCCAACTTTGTAAAACATCCAACTTAGGTTAGGATGCAACAAGATTAGTGTAAACATAGACATAAGGTAGGTCTAGTTTACCTTAGGTTAGAATCCCGTTAGGATAGATCTTAAAGATCTAGGACTTAGGTTATTACCCTCAATAGTCCTGAAGTAGACCTCCATCCTCTTTATGCCATTCAGTGTCCTGGAGAAATTAGCAAGAAGATTCGAGCACACTACTTATAGCAAAATGCAAAGCAAAAACTTCCAATAAGATCAAAGAACTTGTATAAATACAAGAGTTCAATCCTTTATTTCCTTCAACCTCTGAATGTCAGTTTACCATATAGATCAGGTAAGAAGAATTAAAACATACCTTAGATCAATGGAATTGATCAAGGTTTGGTTATTATAAAGAGATAATTTTGCAAACAACATTACCAGTTTACAACCTTTCTTATCTCAAATAGAATGGATTCCTTGCAAGCAACAACATTTCAACAAAATGAATCCAAGAACAGAAATAAATTATCCATGGCAAGCATGATTTCTAACAGTCAAAAGAATACACCTTCTTAGGAAAAATCACATGTCAATGCTTGCAATGCAAAAGAGGAAAAGTTAACAGTTTTCCACAGAAAGTTACACTTAGGGAAGTAGAGTTCACGTGAGAGAAGGCATGGAGACCTTAGAAGAGTTCTAGTTAGGTTTAGGAATAATTCTTAGTTAGTTAGGTCAAGTAGTGACTCAACACTAGGAGTGATGACTCAATCACGAGAGTGATGATTTGGTCACTATGAGTTAAATGCCCCTGGAATGGGTCCAGGATGAGGTGTCATGATGAGGTGGAGGTGTGAGGATGAAATTAACTTAATTAAAATATTTAATAATGTGAGGATGAATATTAATATGGGGTAAAGGGGTCATGATTAGTTAAATATGTTACGTTACTTAAGTGAAGGCGAACAAGGGGAGTGTGAACCAAATTTGGTGTCTACATTTGCCCCTTTTTGTTGTGTAGCTTTTATTGCTAAATGATGCTGACAAAAATAGGAAGTTGGTGCTCCAGGTATGAGTGAAGGTTAGGTTTCCCTAAGTGTGGGTGGAGGTGATCCCCTCAAACCAAGAACTGACGAGGTGTTAAATCGAGTCGATGAGAGTGGTTTGATAAATGGGTAAGTGATGAAAATAAGGGTAGGTTGGTTGTAGGTAAGGGTGATTTTGGTCGGGTAATAGGTAGTGGCAGTCTAACACACACACATGTATAGAATGTGATAAGGTACCAGGTTGAAGAACTTTCAAACTCTACATCGTCAAAGGTCGATAATTTTATCCAAACAAGGTTAAAGTGGTTTAGTTATCCAAGGTATAGGATATGGTCCTGAAACACAACTAGGAAAGGTGCTAGAATAGGCAATAGGTTTGTTCCAGGGCACCAAAGGTTAGGTCGGGATAAACAACACGACATTAGGCAAGGTAAGGTCAGTGGTGAATAACATGAGTAGCAAGCATCGCAAGGTATAACGAGTAAACGAATTCAAGTGTCACAATGAGCGAGGTTGGGTTGGGTGATTTTAGGTAAGGCCATAGGTAAGGCCACGACAGGGGCAAAAACATGCCCCAACTGATGCTGAGGTTGGGTGATAGGTAATATAGTCATGAGAGCAAGGTGTAAGGTCGTGGTCAACTTTGGGTTTGGCGGAAAAAAGATCTGAGTAAAGCGAGAGGTGGTATCATATGGTGCAATAGGGGAAAAAGGATAACCGATACGGTTATGGCCAACCGATGCGCCTGAGAGAAACCGACCTCGGTAGACTAGGGCACATGACCGATGCCGGTCAAGTTAAACCAACATCGGTCGGTCGAGGGTAGGGTAAAAAGTAAAAATCCGTATGTTACAGATTCATTTTAACCATTTCCACCTATAGAAAATGATAGAGCGAAGAGATTTTTGCATTTTTGTAGAAAAGGATGAGGCACTCGTATCTAGGCTAAGGTAGAGGTATCTCGAGTGGTTGGAGGAACTAGGAAGATGGGTCCATGAGATCATTTAAAGTGATTGGATTGGTTTGAGGACCAAGATTTTGATTGGAGGTATGGTGTAGTAGGTGAAGGTCTTTGTAGGTCCAAAAGTTCGAGACCGGAGGTGTCGGTGAGGAGGAGGAAATGTGTTGAGGTAAGAATCAATCCATATCCTATTGTTTTCAATTGAAATTTGAGCTAAAATGAAAATATGGGGGTGGGAAATTAAAATTTTGAAATGTGGGTAAAAATGAATGAAACTGGTATTGGGAGGGTGCAATATAGATTAACTAGGTGGGAAAATGAATTGGGGTTAGGTTTAGGTGGGATTGGGGTAGAATGTAGGTTGTTTTTTCAATTTTTTCAAAATGTGGGGCATGAGGGTTCAACCCTAGGCCGAACCGAGACCAACACCGGTTTGGCGTCGATTGACATCGATTGGGCATAGTGGCGGTGGTGGTTAGATAAGTGATTGGTACCGGTTAGAGTGACCGGTGTTGGTTTAAGGTAATCGATGTTGGTAATTGTGAAAAGTGACCTAGGGTAGAAAAGGGTAAATTACGAGGAAAACTAGATTCAAGAAACAAATAGGTAGTTAAATTTAGAGATATGAGAGGTAGATTAGAATATAAATAGGTGGGTTGTAGGTAAATGTAGCTAGGAATAGGGGGGTATGGGTTAGGTCAAATGTCAAAGGAGAGAAAATGATGAAATGGAACATGGGGACTTGTTTAGGTGAGATAAAATGGATGGTAGGTTAGTGAAGTAGTTAGGAAATAAATAGGTAGGTAGAGAAATGTGGGTGTGGGGTGGGGGTAGGTAGAGGTGAATAAATGAGTAAAGTAGGTAAGTACTTGACATTGTTGAGTTTCCTAGATGCAGGCACACCACCAATTGATGATGTGGGATAGGGTCTCACCATTGTTAGTGGAGATGTGACTCAATGTCACTAAGGATGAGTGGACACACATGTGAGAGGTTGGATTGGTTGGGATTAGGCAATACAAGAGGATTCGATGGGATCAAAGTCTCATGGTTTCTCTCATTGATAGATGGGATGCAATGACCAATGCCTTTCACATACCCACCAATGATATGATGATCACGGTGGAGGATGTTTATAAGATTTTGTGGCTACCGATTGTTGGTGAGCCTGTTTACTTAGTGTTAGTAGATGGGGCTTTCAAGGCAATGATTACAATATTTGGGGATATGACAAGTGACTTGATTGAGTACAACACTGGTCTTGTTTATGGGGCTTTGTATTTTACACACCCGTAGGAGATGTGATTAGTAGTCTGATGATGGTAGTGGTGGGGTGTTATGCACTTCCATGATTTAGAGGGTGGCCGATTTCCTAGAGGATTGATGGGAGTATTGCAAGATATGATTGAGGATCGGGTTTGATTTGCATGGGCACCTACATATTTAGTGTAGCTATACATGGATTTATGGGCTTACCAAAGGATGTGATGCTACAACATATATTATACGTTCCTATTGCACTATTAGGCGTATGAGCATATTGTGGTAGTGTGGCCATGAGGACTACCAGTACTAGATTGGCACCATGGGGGACAAAGGGCATGTTACTGGTGGTGGGTGGCCATAGGTGGTCATCTTTGAGTAGAGGAGGCAACTCATGACATAGTATACTACATGTAGGAACTAGAGGGCTTGTATGTGATGGACATAGTTTGACGACCCTTTGTCGGTTTCCCAACTTTTAGAGGGATGGCTCATGAGCTACATGAGTTACAATTATTGCAATGGATACAGGGTAGACGTTCCGGTGAGCACGAGATGATCCCGTTTGATGATCGATGACAATTTGGATTACAATAAGATGTGCTACCACCCTTCCTATAATACTGTAGGGATGATGTGGAGAGACCTTTGTCTCCACCCCGCCCATAGAGCCCACAAGACAGGAGGACGTACCAGTGGATATGAGATTGGATGATGCAGGGACCATTATGGCATACAAACAGTGGTGGGCAATGGATTTACAAGCAACACCACTATGACCAGGTCATCCAGACTTAGCCATAATGATGGTTCAGAGGGATGCCCTACAGGGATAGGGGACCGCGTTGGGGTTCATTGACAACGAAACATGTATAGGTAGGTACTTTGACAGGAAAGTGACTACATTATAGAGTCAATCGATCACTTTGCCGAACACGAACACATGTACATGTATAAGTACATGCTCTTATAGGGATGGTGTACATGTAACAATGCTATAGGTGTAGTCGATGGTTTATAAGGATAATTGGCGATCGTTCGAGCACATGTTACTACCTTACCGGCCCGTAGCCGCACGTGTACTAACACATACACCGACACCAAGACAAGGTCCTCTATTGGTAGGGTAAAGTTCACGAGGTGGCGATTAGGCCAATGCCACCGCCCTGAGACCATATCTATGGCGAGGTTCGAGGGATGCCTTGAATGAGGCCTGCTATTACTAGGACCATCTAGCCACTGTAGGTATTGATGTTCCCTCTTATGCGAGCATAGGGCCCAACAGGAAGCCAGTGAGCGGACCAAATCCAAGACTCATAGCTCGAGCAATACAGGGGTCATCGGCCCCGAGATAGGGTTAGGGTGAGGTTACCAACTCTCGTGAGACCCAGGCCCAACAGAGGGCCAGGAGGAGGAGATGGAGGTTAGGTAGGGACCAACAGAGGGTGGAGAGATGTTGGTAGGGTGATTAAAAGGAGAGAGGAGGAGACAAGTGAGAGTGGAGAGGAGGGCCTCAAGTGGGGCTGAGATATTTATGAGATTGTATTATGATTTTGATTTTGATATATATATCAGCCTATGTGCCAAAGATTTTGCGAGATTGTATATGAGATTTTTGAGACACTTGTATCCCTGTGTACATATGTATTGATACATAGACATTCCTCTTTATATAGTTGATGATTATTATTGGATGGATGATGTAATCTCTTTAATTTCCATTGTTATTATGTATTATGGAAACTAGGTGAGTCAGGCATGGTTGAGTCTAGGTCATGTAGGCATGATTGAGTCAGGTATAGGCATGATTTGGTCCGGTATAGGCATGGTGGAGTTAGGTATCGGAACACTTGAGTCGGTATAGGCATGATTTGGTTCGGTATAGGCATGGTGGAATTAGGTATAGGCATGGTGGAGTCAAGTATATGCATGGTTTGGTCGGATATAGGTGTGGTGGAGTCGGGTATGGGTATGGTTTGGAGTCAGGGTAATTTCCAAGTTATTGATTTTATGGAAATAATGTGTTGTATGTATGTTTTTTTAAATTTTCGTGTAATTAATATCATGGAAATATGAAATGATTTAAGTAAAATATGGTTGTGGTGATAAAATGGTAGGTATGTATGTTTCTATGATATATTAATTTCCAAGTTTTTGTGTAAATAGAAACTAACTTGGGTAGAATGTGAACGTAAAGGGGAAAATTGGTTAGGGGTAAAAGTGTAACTGAGCTAACCTCCAGGGCTCCATGCCCTCGGAGTGTTACTTATATAGCGTTGACGAAAAGGGGCCTCAGGCCGATGTAGTTCTCCCATAAGCTAGGGAAGAATATGATAAGGGAGATGAATGGGTTAGTAGGTTTTAGGCATGATTGAGTCGAGGTCATTTAGGCATGGTTGAGTTTATGTCATTTAGGCATGGTTGAGTTTAGGTTGAAATAGGCATGGGTGATTTTGGTGGGAGAGGAATTCTCAGAAGGTAGGTGTCAAAGGTCTTGTCTTATGTAGTAGAATCAATAAGTAAGAATAGGGGTGAACGATAAGAGGAGACAAAAAAACAACCTAATTGGTAAGAACCATTATGAGTCTATCATACCAAATATTGGCTTATAAACATAAGACCCTTAAGGCATTGCATGATTGACTGTTCTAAGGGTGACGAGAGTCACATGATCACAAAATTTTGCATTTGTGACATGTCCCTTTAAGTAGGTAGAAGATTAAAAAGGAAAGACAATGAGGTGAAGTGGGTTGTTTTAGCGTAACCTTAGTGGGAGACAACATGCCTCTTCTCCAAGATACCCAAGACCAAAATAGGCAAGTCCATGACGAAAAAGTTATCTTTTTATTTTTGCTTTTGTTTTATAGAATGATCAATGCGGGAAGTGTATGTGGGATGAATATAATATCTCCATAAGGTCTTCGTGAAGCTTATCGATGCGCGAAGCTTTAATTTTTTTTAAATTTTTTGCATAAATAATCTTCTTTTTGTGATGACTTATGTACAATAGGGATAGCTTTTTATAGTTGTCTTTCAAGGGAGCAATCTATTTATAACAGCAAGAGGGAAATATATATGTCCTTTTGGGGAGTCATTTGTTTATAAGAAGTGTGACTTAAGGAGTTTGGATTTTAAAAATCCCGTATATTACTTGTGATTTTTTTGTTTTTGTTTTTTTGGACTTTTAGGTCATGAACAAGACTATAAAGGAGTATAGGCTTCTTTTATGAAGACAAAACCATAACACACATAGGTTAGCTATGAAAGAGAGGTTTTAAGGGACGAACAACCATGGGATTCCATCCTGAAAAGGATAAAAAGTATCCATGAGAATCATGCCATGAGTAGAGCTGTGGTACTCATATTTAAGATAAGGCTAAAAGGTGATAGATAATCACACAATTTTGGTGTAGTCATTGGTCCTTAAAAGAGGTAGATGAAAGGTGAAAGGGTACTCGGGGACAAGCTTGTAATAGAAAAAGGTTATATAATACTTGATTTAACAATAAAATGGTCAAAGATGCAAGGCATTTAGGGGCTTAGGTTTAGGTTTACCCTCAGTGAAGATAAATGATAATCACCTAATCCATAGGTATGAGTAATGATATATGGTCCAAGCCAATTAGGAAGGGATAAGCATTCACCAATGGAGGACCACATCAAGAAGGAGAGTAACGAAGTGCTGCAAGTAATGCTAGGGTTTAGAGAACTTAGTGCTAAGGGTTGTAAGGGATGCCATAAGCATATGTATGGGTACTTGGGATCTATAACAAGGGTTAAATGGGAAAAATATAGTTAGGGTCTCATATCAGGAAGATTTATGGGAGACAAGTCTCTGTCATTTAATATATATGGTCTGAGATGACCCTTTTGACTATAATGTGGCTACTAGAACTATTTTAAATCAATATATATGGGTTCATTCTATATAACTTGTTTATGGGTGTAAACCCTCATGTTATATGACTTATCATGGCCCAGATCTAGTTTATTATGCTTCTTACAATGTTATTTAGCTTTTGTAATGCATTAATGTGTGGATCTATTAGTTGCACCTTCTACCTTTTTAAATAAGTGAATGTACTTATACTTTTACAAATCATCCTCCATTAATGGTGGAACCTTCTCACAAAGCTCACATAAAGGAGGGGCTCGGGCCCACGCATGCCTCGGTGAGCACCCAACACCCGCTGGGTGATAGGTCGACGTGCACTTGGGGGTTAGAAAATAGTATTAAGGGTAAATAAATGACTACATCTTGGTTCCATTGTGGGACCTCTTTTTGAAGTTGTTGTGAGAATGGTGCATGATGACAAGAGCACTTGACCTTGGACAATGTCAAAGCATGGCTTAAAAGCATGGAGGATGAGTTTTCTCAGAGATTTAGTACTGGACCTTGAGTTTGATGCACGTAAATGGGTAGAAGAACATCTATATCATGAGTTATATGAGACCTTCTTTTGTTGTTTTCTAGTGGAGTTGTATGAATGGCTTTCGACATATGCATCTAGATCAAGCTGGTACTATAGACCTCACGTATGGACCCAAGATGAGTATCAAAGGTTACATGATGTTGATCTTGACTTGGACACATGTTTTGATCATTGGTGGAGTAGAGTGTTGATGAGTTACACCTTGGAGTACATGATTTCTATGTATTCCTGTCCAGAGATTGTTGAGTTTGAGTTCTTGAGGGAGCCAAGAGGATCATTCTTGCATGTGTATCCCTTTAGCTATAAAGATCTTGATCATTACACTGAGTTTGGAAGCATTTCCTATGGCCGGATAAGCTTCTTTCTAAGCACTGGGTGAGGAAGCTAGGGGTGGAGGAAGATGGCGGACCTTGTGGGCTGAAAAGGAGAGGGAAGAGAGATGACTCAAGTATAATGAAGCTCATGAGAGGGAGTTAGATAGACAATGTGAAGTTACAGGAGTGATGGATTTATGGAGGCAGATGTTGTGGGAAGGAATTGAGGTTCACGTGGGGACGTGGAGCTCTGAGAATTGGTGTACCCATCTTGGAAAGCATGCAGAGAGAGACCCCTTCAACTTCTGATGAGAGCTCATCACTTGGAGAAAGGAGAGCCATCGGTGCATGCATCTGAATCCACCTGGTGACCAACCCCGCACTTTAGTTTTCCAAATCTAGAGATAAGTATTACTAACCCAATTGGTATTGGTGGAAGTAACCGATCAACACCTAGAGGTATAAATTTTCATTTGGCACATCTATGGCTGCACAATCATTTCTTGTGTTTGGAGGTATATTGTCTAGAGTGACATTTGGGAAAATTACAGGTACACAAAGCTTGGGTATCACATCTGAAGTGGCACAGAGACACACATCTGGTAGTGGTGTAATATCACAGATATTGGCACATAGTTTAGCATGACAGTGGGGACACAAGGCAAGGACCACTTCAGACCTTTACCACCACTACAGAGGAGGTGGATCTGGTGGGTCAGTGGAATAGAACTAGTGACCTAGTGGACCTGGGTGGATCTAGAGGATCTGGTGGGTCAGAGGGATAGGTGCTAGTGGATCTAGTGGATCTGGTGGTGGAGGAAACATCGAGGGAATCAAGGTTCTGATCAGGTGGACAAGGGCCTCAACCACCTCAACAAGTATTTTTTGAAATGTCTTTATCTACCAGATTACAAAGGTGTTGAGGATGTTGCAGAGCATGTACACAAATGTGAGCTGCTATGGCACGAAGGGGATCACTACCCCAAAATGGAAGGCAAGTCAATTTGTAACAATGTTACAAGGGCACATGCATATAGTTGGTACCAAAAGTATGACCCCCACTAGATAGTAGTAGATTATACCACATTGTGTAATGCCTTCTTAGCTGAATTCCATATTCTTGAGTTTGAACAAAAGAGCATTAGCATGCATTGAAGGAGATTCAACAAGGTATGGCAGAGAGTGTGTGGGAGTATGATGCATGTTTTAAAACTCTCTTATCAAAATTATCTTATGATATTCATCCTTCTCAACATGCTCAATGGTTTTTTGGAGGATTAATAACACCTTTTAGGAGAGTGCACTTTCACATAAGACTTTCACAGACCCACGCACGAGGCCTTGGAGGCTTCCCTGCACATGTGAGGCTATAGGAAGCATGGATACCGGTGTTAGTCCTTTTCTTGAAGCTCATATTGCTTGCAATGGAAAAAAAAGAGAGAAGCTATCTCGAACTCGGCATGAGACTCACAAAGTGGCCTATGGTGCATGGATGGATTGTGAGGTAGAGGGGCATACAAAGGACAATTTTCCTCGAGATCGGTACATGCACATGATGTAGACTGTGAGATTTTCCATGAGATCATGATGCAAGTAGGTGTCCACTACTACAAGCACGTGATCCATAAGAATGTGTCTTGTTATTGCAATATTTTCACCTCTACTACTCATGACACCAAGGATTGTAGATTGATTGACCAGATACATGATGCCATTGATATTGGTGTGTGCCAGACCAACATTTACAAAAAATTCCAAGGATGATGGTCATCACTATGAAGGATGCACGATGGATGGAGGAGCTCATGGAAGAGGCTTTCATGGAGGATTTAGAGGTCATGGGCAATCACGTGGAGGTGGAAGAAGTGAGTTCCCACATGGAACTTGTTATAACTATGGGTCTACAAAGAGCATTATAAGCATGAATGTCTGACCTACTACAATGCTCTTGGTGTGGAAAGAAGCACAAGTATGAGGAGTTCCCAGAGCTATTTGAACATATGAGCCAACAAACAATGAAAAGACAAGGGCACCAGGATGGTAAGCATTAAGAAAGTAGACTCACAATGGATGCCAAGGGTGGTGGTGAGTCAGAATTAGAACCTACTGTGATGATGCAAGTTGAGGCTACATGCACAGGGAGATACCAAAGTAGAGACCACTGATTACAAGAGAAGAGGTGGTGTATGGGAAGTATCCAGACCCTACCCATCAGAAGGAAGTCTATCAAGAGACCATGGACATAATCAAGAGTCTTCAAGGGGAAATTCAATGTCTAAAGGAGCAATCCAGAAGTTGGGGTAGAAGAAAAGCATTGAGGTCCCTCAGTCAGATATAGATGATGTCAAGAGGTATGTAAGATGTTGCACCAAGAGAATATCATTCCTCTATTAGGAGAATGGTTGAGGGATAAGATACCAAGTGCACTTGAGAGAGAGCACGAGAGGTAGGTTTTTCATGCTAACCTTCCTCCCCACAACCTTGACTATGATAAGGAGATTACCTTGAATGTAGTTGTTGATGGATGGATCCTAAGAAATATTCTGATTGACATGGGTGCGAAAGTCAATGTTCTCACCTTGGATGCCTGGAATCAAATGGGAAGGCCCCCATTACAACCATCTTCAAATGTGTTGTATATGGCCAGACAAAAAGGAATGCCCATTGGTGTTTTAAAGGATGTTGTTATCACTATCCAAGGGGTGAAATTCACTGGAGACTTTGAAGTCTTAGCACTTGTTGAGGTGGAAAACTTTCCAATGATTACTTGGGTGCCCCTGGTGCTATAAGAACAATGTTGACTTACGTTTCAATAAGGGGTATATAAGTTTTGAGAACAAAGAGGAACATGTTATCATTCCTTTGATGGATGGGAAGTCAACCCTATATTGAGCCTTTAGGAGAAGAAGACCTAGACAAAATTTATGTGCACACTATCTATCTAGGACCCTAAAGTTGTGCAACCAACAAAGGAGGGCATTATTCAGTGGGAAGACACTCAATCTATAAGTGATACAACTAGTGTGGCATGTGATAATTGGGCATAGGACATATGAGTTAGTTGGAAGGTAGTTAAGAGGCTCTATGATGAGAGTAAAAAAGGCATGCTCAGTCAAGTGCCTAGGAGGAAAGAAGTTTCCAAGTTATTCTAGGGAGCCAACCCTGATGTTTTCCTACAAGAAATGGAGACCCAATGGAGATGTGAGATCAAAGGAGAAGGATGCTTAGCTATACCTTTCTCAGACCACCAACACATTGGTGGGTGACCCATCACGATAACCTTCTAGAGTGGCATGAAGTGAGAATCACATTCTCTATTAGGTTTTCCTAGAGCAATGCACCTACTATCATACAAGATTATCATGGGAAGGAACCCACCTCATTTCACATCCAAGCATGTGAGAAGGCCTGGATGGAAGGCACAAAAGCCTTTCCACCTTCTTTATGGGTGCATAAGTTATACTCCACCTTACAAGGTTACACATGCATGGTACATTCACTCACTCATGTGCCATCGTAGATAGAAACTGGCAGAGTTGATGGATGACCTCCTTCAAGATTTCAATATCGAGTACCAAGCCATCGGGATGAGGCATTACAGTTGTTAAGCACCTAACTATGGGAGATAGTGCCATGGTGGAGGATAGAATACTAGAATTATTGGGTGAACCTGCTTAGAAGTGCACTTTTGATGAGGAAGAATCAAGGAGATACAACTTGAGCATGCATGCATGGAAAAAGAGAAAGGAAAATTGGTCTATGTGATCGATGGTGAAGAAGTGGAAAATTTGGATGTTAACCATACTATGGGTACATGTGAAGTTATGGATAGTGCTGATGAGAAAGCACACACCTACCATGAACCCCTAAAACCAAGAAGGTTAACATTGGTTTGAGGCCAAACCTAAGGAGGCTACTATTGGAGATTACTTGGACAAAAAAGGAGGTTTCAAAGATCATTGATCTATTGTGTGAATTTCAGGATTTATTTCCATGGGGTACCATGAGCTTAAAGGAGTTCACCACTCCTTGGGGGAAATGAAAATCAAGTTAAAGGAAGGTGCACACCCAATTTGAAGAGACCTTATCAAATGAATCTAAATCTTCATGTCAAATTCAAGGAGGAGATTGACAAATGATCACATCAGGCATCATTGAGGCCATTGAGGAATCAGAATGGATAAGTCCATGGTCATAAACATTAAAAAGGATGGGAGGATAAGGATTTATTTTGATTATAGGGATTTTAATGTGGTATGTGTCATTGATCCCTTTCCAACCCCTTTCACCGAGGAGATCCTAGAAGGAGTAGTTGGGCACAGTGAGATCTATTCTTTCACAGATGGATTCTCGGATATCATCAAGTTAGAATTGCAAAGGAGGACCAAGAAAAGACAACTTTCACCACTGAATGGGGAAGCTTTTCCTACACAGTCATGCCTTTTGGACTAAGAATGCCTCTACTGTTGTTTTTCATGCATTGTGGTGCAGTAGGCATTTCAAGACTTCATCCATAAGTTTCTTCAAGTCTACCTTGATGATTGGATGGTATATGGATTAGTAAGGGATCATTGTGACAATCTGAGGCTGATGTTTGAAAGATGTCGGTAGTTGAGGATATCCCTCAACATTAAGAAATGTGTTTTCACTACTCCATTTGGAACCCTTTTGGGGCATATCATATGTAAGGAAGGCTTGTTGGTGGATCCTACCAAAGTTTCATTATTATGGGATTGGGGAACCTACCTACCACCAGAGCAGTGCAAGTGTGGATTCCTTGGGCATATGGGGTATTACCAAAATTTATTAAGGGGTATGCCAAGATTGCCATGCCATTGAAGAGTTTTTTGAAACACAAAAGTGCATTTCACTGGGGAGAGGCACAACATGATGGCATTTGATACATTGAAGAATAAGCTTATCATTGCTACCCATATTATGCTTTCCTTCTTGGGATAAGCCATTCCATGTACATGTTGATGCTTCAGGATGGATGATTGGGGAAATCTTAGCACAACCTAGAGAGGGAGTTATTGACCACCCCTTGTGTTTTTCTAGTAGAAAGCTAACCCCAACAAAATATAACTATACTACTACTAAGCATGAAGCATTGTCAATGATCTACGTGCTACACAAAAAATTTAGGTAAAGTATCTATTGGCAACCCCTTATTTTCTACATGGACCACATGGCATTGAAGTACTTAGTAAACAAGCCCATTTTACAAGGGCACATATGCCGGTGGGTTTTGTTTCAAGAATTTGAGTTTACGGTTTGTTGTGAAACCGGTAAGAGTAATTTGGGACCTAACCATTTATCAAGGATTGACTCAGGGGAGGACACAGAGCATTGAGGATATAATGCCAAGATGCACAACTATTTAGATTATGGCACACCCTCTGACTTGGAAGATATTGTTGTGTTTCTCAAAATGGGTGTGGCACCAGAGGAATGAAGACTTTGAAAAGAAAAAAGTTAGCCATACATGTCACATGCCCTACATGTTAATTAGTGGAGACTTATACAAGCTAGGTCCATGATGAGGTTTTGTGTTGTGTGTGTTAGAGCATGAACACATGTGTTGCAATCATGGAGGAAGCACATGGTGGAATTGTAGGAGGACACTATGCAGGGAATGCAACCACACACAAGATCCTTCTAGTAGGGATTTGGTGGGAAATCGTCTACAAGGATTGTATTGAGTTTTACAAGGCCTGTGACCATTTCCAACACCTTGGAAAACTAGGAAGAAGAGATGAGATGCCCTTAAGACCATAGCTAGCAGCAAAACCATTTGAGAAGTGGGTGATTGATTTTGTAGGACCATTTCACCTACCATGAAGGAAGGACTGTTTCACATGCTATATCATTACTTATACTAATTATTTAACAAGGTGGGGGAAGAAGTGGCACCTACAAGGGATTGCACAATGATAACAACAACTAGGTTCTTGGGAAAACATAATCAATAGATATGGATGTCCACTGAGTTTAACAAGTGATAGGGGTACTCATTTCTTGAATGAGACAGTTAGGATTTTGTTGGCAGAATTCATGGTAGCCCACCACAAGACTACCCCTTATCACCCACAAGCTAATAATGGACTACTTGAGGCATTTAACAAAATATTGAGTCACACACTAACCAAAATTTGTGATGTGGAAGAAAGATTGGGATGATAAAGTTTTTGTTGTGTTATGGTCATACCAGACTACTTATAAAAGATTGAATAAGGCCACACCTTTTCAATTGGTGTTTGGCATGGAAGTGGTGTTACCTATTGAATTCATGTTACCATCACTACATATAGCACACACAGAGGATTAGCTATGAAAAAAAACTTTGAGGAGAGGATTGATAAGTTAATGCAGTTAGATGAGAGGTGGGCTATTGCTCACTTGAGAGTCAAAAAAAAAAAAAATCTAAAATAAGAAGGCATGATGATATGATGACACATCAAGAACAAAAAGTTTGAGGTTGGGCAGATGGTTCTATTGTATGATTCCAAGTTTCTTGCACCATCCTAGGGAAATTCAAAGTCCATTGATGGGCCCATACATTGTATCCTATATACTTGATTCAGGCACTTTCCAGTTATAAGCACTGATGGAACATGGTTACTGGGCCATTTCAATGGGAGTAGGCTAAATGCCCTACTATAAATAAGTCTTCCTTGTGTTTATAAATAAGGTAATATTTCCAATTAGCCTAGGATTTCCCTTAATGCATTTCCTTTCTTTTTGTTTCCCTTTCTCTTTTTTGTTCCTTTTTTTTTTTTGTGTTGTGTGTTGTGCACACTGTAGTAGCCACTTACTTAATTTTCAAAAATTTATGCGTAGAGACCACCACACATCTATTTTTGTGTGGGGTGAAGTGATGTGACAAGCACTAGAAGCTGGTATTGGAAGTTGTGTTTTGATGGCCCAGGTCAAAGGATCAAAAGCACATAGTTTGGAAGAGAGCACATGTGGAAAAGTGAACATGAGGAGTTTGGTGTCAGAAGGCTTTACAAAAACCATGTACAAGGGTGAGAAGTGCAGAACAACATGAGGTAGGTGATGTCAAAAATTAAGGATAAAGATAGAAGAAGTGCCTTCGGCACTTGAAAAAGTGCACACATGTAAGGATCTTCGGTCAATAAGGGTTTTTACACGAAAAGGTTGTAGAAGTTTTTTTCACATAGGATTGGGCATGGGGGTAAAAGTGTTGAAGGTTGGTAGTAGGAAAAATCCACCTTTATTGCAAGAGTACATTGTAGGTGGCATGGCATTTATTATGGGAAAAAAAAAAGCTATAAGTAGAAGGTCGGGGTGCATTATTTTTTACCTTGCATTTGTGTTATCAAAGAGCTCTCAAAACTAGGGCATCCTTGAAGAAAATTTGTGCAAAAAAGGGTTGTGAAGATTTGCATGTGCATAGCTAGTTTGATCAATGAACCAGAGTGGAAAAAGAAGTACATGGGTAAGTGGAGAAGGTTGTGTGTTTTGAATCCCATGGGTGATTACACCATCTTGTGGAAAAAGGGTTTTCCAGGTTAGGGTTTGTAAGCTAGGGCACATGATTTGAAGGGATTTTTGCAAAGGAGTGGAGCCACAGAGTTGAGAAGAGCTAGATCAAGGGAAAGGAAGAACTTTTAGTGACCCGATGAGAAATGGCACCAAGGAAAGTAGAAAATGTTTCACCAAAGAAGGGAAAGGGAAAGGGGAAACAAGTTGTTTCCACCAGTTTCAATGAAGAATGGTACATGGAGATGCAATATCCAGATGATGTATTTCTTGGAAAATAATGGGTGTCTCATGTTAGAAAGATGGTCGTGAGTGACTACAACCATCAAATGAGCACCACAGAGAATGAGATGGCATTAGAACTGGTTCACCCTACAGATAAGAGGACACTAGATGGAATGCCTATCTACGATGATGAGGTAAAGGTGAAGATGGAGAAGGTCGGGTTATTACAACTCTATGAGTTTCCCTATTTTGGAAAACCTGAGTGACTATACCAATGGTTAATGTCACACATACATGAAGACCACTTCTACTTCACAGATGGAGGATGCGAATAACTCCCCAACTGATTTCTAAGTTTACCGGTCTTATCTATGAAGGAGAATCTTTTTGATGATGACTTGATGATAAGGAGGCCATCAAGAAGACTATTGAAGCTTATGACTACAAGAAGGGGTCACGATACTTTGACATTTCTATGATTTCTGACCCGTAATGAGGATGGCCACACTTGGTCACAAAGTTGAATGGGTAGGAGAGATGGACACATAATCAACAAGGCTTGGTTGAATGTTTTCCATAAGATCTCTGGAGGGGACCATCTATAACCTCTCGAATTTCATAGCAGAAGAAATCATCAATGCCACATGTGATGGAGAAAAGATCATGTTTGGTAATGTCCTCCTTACCATTGTCTTTTTAGAGATTGGAGTGCCCGATGGGCCAGATAAATTTGTGTGGGAGTACCTAGATGAGAACCCTTCCCCCACCAAAATATTTGAGAAATACACTTGTGACACCATGATGACCACCCACAAGGGCACCTAGAAAAATGGTATAAGTGGATGCGTGATGCATTCGGCATTGAGTGGAGAATACCCAAAAGTTACCTATTTTATTGCAAGGTGAGGCTGAATTCATTCCATGTACCAACATTTTTGTATTGGTAGGTTTACTCTGGAGATGGTGCACCAAGGGTCCCTGGTGTAAATTTTTGTTCTCCTTCACAACACAATACTCTGTGCCAGGGTCAATCGATTCAAAGAGGAAAAGAAGCTAAGGTTTGACCTCAACATGGTAGACCAAGATTACCATGAGCTGTGCAAAACATTGATATATCCAAATAGAAGCACCTATGTGGAGAAGTATGTCTCCCATGACATACATATGTTGAAGCCAATGACATTTCCTATTGTTGGGAGGACCACAACAAGGGTATACCTGCATATAAGGCCTAAAGTATGAGAAAGGTGCTTACATTTGAAAATGATGTCTCTATCCCAGAAGACCCCACCATAAGGAAGAAGGCCACACAAGGAAAAGGGAGAGAGAGAGAGGCCCTGAGAAAAAGGCACCAAGTACACATACAACAGTAATCTATAGGTGTACGCAGAGTCGGGTGCAAAACAAACACCTATGCATGGAGGAAAAGTCCCCCCAAAGAAGAAAGAGAAGACACACTGAGGAAGAGGTGCACCAGAGAAGAGAAGTCCCCTATGAAAGAAGAATCACCGAAAAAAGGAGTCACCTAGGGAAGAAGAAAAAGAAGAGTCTCCTATATTGGAATCACCAGTTAGGAAGAAGCAAAGAGTAACAAAAAAGGTGGACTCAAAAGAAACAAAGAGCATGGAGGCCAACAAGGGTGATGAGGATGATGAAGAGAATGGTGAGGCTCAAACCATCCTGTGTATGATGTACATGAGTCAGAGGAGGAGGGAAATGAAGAGAAGGATGAGGATGAAGGAGGAGCTCATGGAAAGGGAAGTGAAGAAGTCAACATGAAGGATCAAAAGACTCCAAGCCTGACTAAGGAGCAGATAGAGGATGCCATGAAGAGAGGGAGGTAGTAGGAATTATAAAGGACTTGGTGGATCAAGAGGTGGAGTGCAACACCAAAGAAGTACTAAAGGAGATGGAGGAAAGTGAAAGTGTGGGAAAGGAGTATGGAAGCATGGGCGAGATCCCAACCTAGCAAGTAAGCTTCCCAAAGGCAGCACACATAGGTGGAAAGGGTATGGTAGTGGCACAGAAAAGAAATGACTTACATTAATGATCCAAATAAGGTATTACATGCACATTTTCCAAAGTACCATGCCTTCAAACCAACTCCTTACATGGTCTTCTTTTGATGAAGAGGGTGCATACCCACACACAGAGGAAGATGTTGTCTTGGGATTTTGAGTCCCATGTTGATGAGCCCAAATTTGAGGTCAACCATGAGGCATTGATGAAGATACCAGATGCCAAGGGAGTAAACCCTCTAGTGAATTCCCAACAACTATCAGATGAGCAAGTTTTGTAATGCACTCAACAAAGTATCGATAGAAGTTGAGGTGAGGCTCTTTGGGAGAAATGATAGAATAAGGGTCTTGGAGGAAGAGCTTGAAAAGAAAAATGAAGAGATCATTGAAAAAGATAAGGAGTTAAAGTAGGAGGAGCTGATCAACACACAATTAAGGCACAATTAAGGGAGGAAAAGGAAAAGGTGTGTGAGATCCATAAGAAAATAGAGATTATTTTAAATGCCATAATCTTGAAGCACCTGACTGGCCCCACCTGAAAAAAAAATATGAGTCAACCATGCAATGCTTGGAAGACTTGACCCACATCCTCACCATGGAAAGGTGGCCACTCACATTGAATCAATGAAAAGAAGAGAAGATGGCATGCTGAAGGAGGAGGAAGAAAAATTAAATATTGGGGAGACATATTACTCTGGTGGTATTCCAAGCTCCTTTCCACCACTATAAAGACCACCACAAAAATGGCCAGGTTGTTTATGATAATTACATGACATAGAGATAGGGTAACAAGCATATTGGTTGCTACGCATGAGGTGGATCTGAAGGAATTTCAAGAAAATAACAAAGGAAATAGGGTGGAGCATGATAAGATCCTAGCCGAGGTTGAGAAAAATTTGGAAGCAATCAAAACCTTGTGGGGTTTGATTAAGAATCATCTTAAGGAGCTATATCCCCAGGTCACTCACAGAATGGATGCATGTTGGATGATCTTAGCAGCAACTAGAAGGCATTGTAGATACACTAAATGCTAAGAGTGATGAATTGAGTTTTGATGAGGTGAGCACTCTAGTAGGTGACCTACTTCAGCAGGTGCAGGGTGAGGTAGATGCCTGGGAAAATATTGAGGCAAATAATGAAGAAGGAATTCCCACTCCTCCTACAAATAGTAGATTCTTCTATTCTTTCATTCTTTATTCAGATTGTCCCTTGTTCCACTATTATTTATTCTTTGAAGAAGAAGATGTTTCCAAGGATGGAGAACACACATTAGTGTGGGGTGATGTTGGGCCCTAAAATATTGGCTAAGTACCAAAGGGCACACGCATGCACAGACCAATGAGAAGAAGGGCGCTCAGGGGAAAGCACACAGACAGACAAAAAGGGGTTTAAGAAGGGTTTAAGTGAAACCAGGGGCACGCGGGGAGGAAGAACATGGGTTTAAAGGACTTAGCCATATTTGGCATTCTAGAGGCACTTGAGGAAAAACATGAGGACCCGACTAGGCATGATGAGTGGATAGGTGCCATCCTGGAACCTTGAGGTCAAGAAAAGGATATTCCCATAGGGAATATTCCTAAAGACATCATTACAGAGAGTGGAGGGTTTGCAAAGGGATAAGCATTCACCAATGGAGGACCACATCGACACTTGGCATGGATGATCTATCTTTTAGAGAAAGGCATGGTGGTGGGTGTTGATCTTATATAAAGGAATGCTTGGGATAAGAGACAAGATATATGAGATAGAGAGAGATAGAGAAGATAGAGAGAGAGAGAGAGAGAGAAGAAAGAGAATGCAAGAAAGAGAAGGAGAGAAGAGAGTAACAAAGTTGTAGTAATGCTAGGGTTTAGAGCACTTAGTGCTAAGGGTTGTAAGGGATGCCATAAGCATATGTATGGGTACTAGGGATCTATAACAAGGGTTAAAATGGGAAAAGTATAGTTAGGGTCTCATATCGAGAAGATTTATAGGAGTTAAGTCTCTGTCATTTAATATATATGGTCTGAGATGACCCTTTTTACTAATGTGGCTACCATAACTATTTTAAATCAATATATATATATATTTTTTTTTATATAAATTTTTTATGGGTGTAAACCCTCATGTTATATGACTTATCATGGCTCAGATCTAGTTTATTATGCTTCTTACAAATGTTATTTAGCTTTTGTAATGCATTAATGTGTGGATCTATTAGTTACATCTTCTACCTTTTTAAATAAGTGAATGTACTTCTACTTCTAAATCATCCTCCATTAATGGCAACCTCCATTAATCTTCTCACAAAAAACTTCACACAATGCTTGACATAGTCACAACAATCGTAGTTTAGGGTTGGCCGGTAATAGTCAAGGTGAAGGATTTGCTTAGCTTTCTGAACTAAGCCATTTGAAGTGACCCCCACAAATCCCATCGTGAACTTCCTTGATGGTGTATGGAACTTCAAAATTGTAAGGAATCATAAGAGGATATTGTATGATGGAAAAGTGACAAGCGAGCTTGGGAATCTACAAGTAACTCTTCCTCGCACCCGACCTCCCGAGGTCGTGTTGAGATAGCCAGTGGGGATGGAATATGCGTGGGATGCAGACAAGCTAATTGGGAAATCTGATGTCTTCGACACACACTAGTGGAAATTGTGAATCTAAGGCAAAGAAGGCCCTTCTAACCTAAACTAGTGTGATAGATCGATCAACAAGGATGACTACTCGAAGGCTCCAATCAATATCGAGCTCTGGCATGATTCGGTCTATAGGTTGTGGAATACGTGGAAAATGTCGAGGATAGTTTTTGTGTATGTCCCCGATAAGGTCATAGGATGGATGATAAATATAAATAACTCTATGGGTGATTCTCTGGCCTAGTCTAGAACTCCTTAGCTTTGTTAGCTGCTATGTCTAATAAGGATAATGTTTGGTGATGATAGGTGGAAGTGGAGTAGATCTAAATACTAGTATACGTAGGCCAACATCTATGTCTCGATTTACCTATGGGCTCATTGGGTGTGAGATTTGTGGGTCACACTCGTAGATTCATATTTTTGTGGTCCTGCTATGGTCATGTGCGAATCAATCCCTAATCCCTAGTATCCAATAGTCATATGCCTTTTCAACTTCTATATTCAGAATCAATAATTGTATGATCTTCTCAGAATATCTTACAAGCATTTGTGCAACCTGAATTCTCAAGTTGGTATCTATATCCGTGAGAGTATCTCCTGTGTCTGGCTATGTGACCAAAGTATCACAACCGAATGTTCGCTCTCTTTCAAACCCTTCTACAGTCATGTAGATATGAATCTAGGGTAATCTGTAGTTTGGTTGATTTGACCAAAATGTGTGTGCTTGGTCATCTTCTATGTTTAACATGTGTAGTTGAAACCCGATTGTTGTAAGTTTACCATTGTTTGGAAGACTTGGATCCTGAGATTCTAATCTATATCAATTATGGCTATGACGAGATTGGGTTGGGGCATGATTGGCTCGAATATGTATTCCCTGGGCTCTCTAGGTCCCGTGATTGTCATACAAAAGCAACAATGAAAATTAACTGCAGCAAAGTGAAATTTAACTACGTTAAGTATATCTATAACATCTATGATTTCTCTATTTTTGTATTTTCTGATGAACTATTCGAACGAATTTAAAAGAGTAACTGTTTAATATATCTAGAATTGACAACTAAAATAACAATTTAAAAACAAACAAAATAATCGAGTATAGTTATTTGTCTGTGCAACTGTGAACCTATTCTAAATAATGAAATACTTAATCTATTCTATTTGCAAGACTCTCGATCCTACCTTAGAAGTGAGGAATGAATCATAGTTTCTCAGAAAATATCAATCCCCACAGCTTCCCTGGCAATATCAAAAGTAAAATTGACTGAAATAAAGTGATTGGCTACTCTATTTGATATATTCTAATTCAAACTTTGAAAGCTAGAACCTGGATTCTGCAGAACAATGGTGAATCTGATGGTGTGTGTGATCTTGTCCCCTCAGTGTGATCTCCTCATTCCTTCGTGTTCACGTAGATCCAGAAAAGCGTGTAATGCTAGCATCAACAGAAGTAGATATTGGGACAAAGGCAGCTTAGGATACAGACTGAATACAATGCGAGTAGGAGAGGGATAGCGCAAGAGTACAGAGCTTGGCTTATGCAATTCCTAGCGGGATTTATTGCGAGTCATGCAACATAAAATGTCCAGAACCTAAAACTATTCTATTTGAAGAGAAAAACCTGCAACTTTAATGGCTTCCTATTGAAAACAAAATATTTTACTCCAATGGATTGGATAAAATATCAACAACATTGCAGCACAAGATGGATATGTGGCTTCTAACAAAAAAACAACACTAACTAAGCATACAATGATAAGAAACTAAGAATTCTAAGCAAAATAAAAGACTAATCTATTACGAATGAGAAATTTAGAGGCAAATTTGAGGGCCATTTGCTTGAGCACAAGCCAACTATTTATAGCATTTGCATTTACCCAAGGTAAAACCAAATAGAACTCTTAAACTATAAACAAAGGCAAAACACCATTCCAGGAACCGAATCATTAATGCAAGCTTATGGCGGTGAAAAAAAGATGGTGAATCGTTGATTTTACGTGAGTCGTGTTAAAAGAGCATTCTAGAAATTACATAAAGGACCACCTCCTGAGCGGTGGCGGTTATAGGACCGCCGCCTTGCTTAGGGCGGCGGCGATCACGAGACTGCGCGCCAGGCGGGCGGCGGTTTCAGTAACTAAAGAGCGAAAAGGCCAAGAAAAGAGGGAAAAGAGAAAAACAAAGCACGTGGGGGCTAAGCGGGGCATGCGGGATGTTAACACACACTTGGGGAGATTTTCTGGATCCTAAACACCTTGCGAGGAGACCTTTATCATCATTAGGGCACGTGTTACGTTGTTTCAGCGGTGCAGTAGCCTTCAATTTTGGGTACGTACATATTGCCCCCTTGGAGAAGCATCTTAGCCATGAAGAGACGTAAAACGGTGGGTCCTAGTATGGTGGTCCCGAAATGGGAAGTTGAAAGTTGTACTCGATACGTCATGTGTGTCGAAATGACGCCATCAAAATTCCCGCTCCTGCAAAATGAAAAGAGAACTCAAGTGCGAGATAGAAAAGATAGACCGGAAAATAAACACTAAAATAATGGGAAATGAGGACATACCATTTGTGCGGGGTAAGAACTTACCTTCGTCGGTGCTCCAAACACAAAAAAAAAAAAAATTTTTAAAACAAGTCAGCCGCTATATATATGAAAGTGGGCCCATTTTCCTATTCATTTACACGCGTTGATTTGATTAATTTTGAGCTCTAATCTCGACCCACTAACCCACGGTGACGGTTTCTTGCATGAGTAGAGCCAAAACGTTCATGATAGGATAGTGATCATGCCTCTGCAAGTGGAACATCGACCCGCGAGATCACAAGTTAGTTTTCTTCAATTTATCCTTTTCACCCCCTCAATTTTAAAATGCTAAAATCTTTGTCATGGGGGGGTAATTTTTGAAAATGTTAGGTTCAAAAGGTCCATCTAGGGGGCACATATTGGGTAGGCCTTGTTTTAGTAAAAATGGTCTTCTTTTGGCATTTTTAGGATTTTTTAGGTTTAAAAACCCACGTGGGTTTTTGGGCCACGACCGCATACCCCGCCTGGGTGGTGGCGGTTACACGACCGCCGTCCTGTTCAGGGCGGCGGTTACACGACCGCCGCCCTTAAGGTGGCGGTTACAAAACTCGCCTCCCTACTCAGGGTGGCGGTTTTGCACAGAATGCCAAAAGAACATCTGTTTGAGATTGTTTTTGCATTTTTAGCATTTCTATGTGTTTTCATGATTTTTCTAGTATCACTCGGATGCTAACTTGCTCTGTTTTGTGTGTTTTTGGGTGTATGTAGGTGAGAGAGGAGTATATTCGGTGGAGTGAGAGAGGGAGTGTGACTGGCTCCCAGCAGTACTAGATGCACTTTCTCAGGATGAGGAGGACACTCTTCAGAGGGCCGGGATACTACGTATCTCACGCGTTCCACATGTTGCACCATCCAGTCACATTCTTTGTGACTTATTTTCCTATTGGGATGCTGATCGGAACACCTTCCGATTACCAGGGGTCCGCGGTGAGTGGACCATCACTTTGGAGGATGTTTATCGCATTCTGGGGGTCCCGATTATTGGGAGATGTCTGACCCTTGAGACAGTAGGCTCACGGGCCCAGATAGCACAGTGGGCCACTTATATGGGAGATGCAGTTATCTCTACGGGTTCGAAGAAGGGGGTCAGAGTTCGATCCATTCCTAGTTTGCCCATCCCCTTGCTTTGTCAGGCTATTATGGGGATCCTTGCCTTGAGATTGATCGGGAACAAGGGAGGAGACACACTTTATTATCTTCTGGTCCCCCATCATTGCACAGATAGAGGGACATGGCCGAGATATATGCAGGGAGCAGATATACTTGGGACTACCGACCATGATTTATATAGGGTATTCCGTTTACAGGGGTAGTCCTTGAGCCACCCGACCCTGGTCATGAGTTGGGTCTATGAGCACTTCATCCCCTATGGCGAGGTGTAGAGGTAAAATCCATCCCTGAGCTATGAGGGCAACTAGATGGACAGATATGTCGGTGCTCGGAGCACCTCATCGGCCCAGATTGCTTCCTTGACCACCGATGACATGGAGGCCACACCATATCGACCATGGCAGGCATATGGGGCGGAGGCTCTTACTTTGATCTCTTGCTCCACCACAATGGAAACTTATTGACAGAGTGGGGCGAGTGGAGATACACCCCTTTGGCCGTGTTCCTCCGCTTGGCCTACCTTACATGGGTATGCTTCCCCATAGTAGCAGATATCTGGTCGATTCGAGAGGCGAGAGGGTCCTGAGGCGGGGTTGGATAGTTGTTACTCTGGCATCCCTATTGCGGCCGGGAGGGTAAAGACGTGCTCGAGGGAGAGCCACATGTGCCTTAGGTACCTTTGCTTTGGATTATTTCGAGTCTTGGCCATAGCAAAGTGATGACCCCATTGACATAGACTCCGAGTCCGAGGAGTTTATAGGGGGAGAGACAGAGGAGGAGATTGATCCATAGTGTCATGATACTCAAGATATCATGCGGTTAGAGAGGGCCGAGAAGAGTGCAGAGAGGGTGACTCGGTTTGAGAGGAGCCACTCCCCCGAGGGCCATGGTGGGGAGGATGAGTTCGTTGCGGGCGCTACGTTGCTCCGATCACGGAGAAGAACCTCGATTTAGCGGCGGCATCTGTGGTAGGTGCTTGACCCTAGCTATCCATCCCTGAGGCACAGTGGTGATCCGAGTAAGTTACCATCCTTCCTTTTAATGTTTGCTTTTAGTTAGGATTTCCTTAGTTGCTATCACTCCTTTTTGTTTGCTCTTGTATTTTATCTCTTGTTTTGTTTCTAATTTATTTTCTCCTTTGTTTGTAGAGACCGCCGATGAGTGGCGAGACTTGATTCGTAGGGTATGTGATCGATACCCATGATCCCCATGGAGAGAACCCATGTAGAGTTGTCTGTGGATGTTGGGAGCCCTCAAAAGCTAGTAGACACACTGCGATATATTTGCCCTAGTTTGACATGTGGCCGGTTGGTATCGACTCTCCGCACGGAGCTAGCGGGGGTATAGGACAGCCAAGCGCCCGATGAGGAGTCATTCTCATGGCGAGGCCGTGGCTACCCTCGGGATCTGAGCGCTCTATGCACTTAGAGCACCATCAGCGTAGCTAGAGTCCTAGGCATGGGCATGTACCTTTGGAGGGGTCTTATAGGGGTTGAGAAGCCACTTGGCTCTCCTATATTTTGCATGATATATTATTTTGTATATACGAGACTCTTTGAGTGTTTTGACCATGCTCAACACATGATGGCATTGTAGAGGGAATTTTGATATATATATATATTTCTTTGGATCAGACTTTTGGCATTTATGGCTTTGTTTCCTTTCCAGTTTCCTCATGTAGATTATGATGTTTATGCTTGTATGCTCTTTAAAATGTATGCAATGGAGAACAAATGATGCAAGTGTTTTACTTTCTTTTTCTATTTCATGATGCTGATATATGATAATGTAGATGTAATGTGATTTTGAATCTTAGTTTCTGTAAGAAATTTTGGATGCCTCATATTTGTTTTGGCAAAGTGGTGAAGACAAACCGGTACGATGAGCAGATAGACTTGCCCCTCTCCTAACTCCACACAACTAGTAAGATGTGAGGGCTCATCACCGAGAGCTAGAAAGGGCACAAGTTGTAAAATGTGTTGAAATGGTAGTGATGAGAGATAGAAAAAGCCTTGGTGGACCCAAATTAGGATGCTACAAGCTTACTCCACTCGAGTGACTTCATATTTTTGGGATGCAACTTGCTTTGCGTTTTATCTAGACTTAGATCAGTAGATGGCCAAATGGTAGACAAAATCTGGTTTTTAGGATTTTTAACTCTTTTCGAATTTTGAACATCTGATTCATTTGTTTTTGACTCAAGACTTCAAGATTTGAATTGTTTGTCTATGGCCTTTTACATTTTTTTGTCAAGAGGACTGTATACGTACCCAAAATTGTAAGAAGTCTTGTACTACCGGAACAACGTGACAGGTGCCCCAATGATGATACAAGTCTCCTCGCAAGGTGTTTAGGATCCGAAAATCTCTCTAAGTGTGTGTTAACATCCCACATGCCCCGCTTAGCCCCACGTGCTTTGTTTTTCCCTTTTCCCCTCTTTTCTTGGCCTTTTTCTCTTCAGTGATGAAACCGCCGCCCTGCCTAGGCGGCGGTCTCGTGATCGCCACCACCGAACAGGCGCGCGAGCTTGTAACCGCCACCTACTACTCGGAGCGGCGGTCCTTTATGCATTTTCTAGAAAGCTCTTTTAACACAACTCACGTAATTTCAATGTTTTACCAGCTTTCTTTCACCACCATAAGCTTGCATTTATGATTATGGTTCCCTGGAATAGTGTTTTGCCATTGTTTATAGTTTAAGAGTTCTATTTGGCTTTTACCTTGGGTAAATGCAAATGCTATAAATAGTTGGCTTGTGCTCAAGCAAATGGCCCCTCAAATTTGCCTCTGATTTCTCTTTGCAATAGATTTAGTTTTCATTTTGCTTAGAATTCTTAGTTTCTTTCATTACATGCTTAGTTAGCATTGTTTTACTGTTAGTAAGCCACATATCCATCTTGTGCAAGTGCTGTTGTTATTTCATCCAATCCATTGGAATAGGATAGTATGTTTATCAATAGGAAGCCATTAAAGTTGCAGGTTTTTCTCAAACAAGATAGTTTCAGGTTCTGGACGTTTCATGTTGCATGACTCACAATAAATCCCGCTAGGAATTGCATAAGCCAAGCTCTGTACTCTTGCGCTATCCCTCTCCTACTCGCATTGTATTCAGTCTGTATCTTGAGCTACCTTTGTCCCAATATCTACTTTTGTTGATGCTAGCATTACACACTTTTCTGGATCCACGTGAACATGAAGGAACGAGGAGATCACACTGAGGGGACAAGATCACACACACCATCGGATTCGCCACTGTTCTGCAGAATCCAGGTTCTAGCTTTCAAAGTTCTAGTTAGAAACATATCAAATAAAGTAGCCAATCACTTTATTTCAGTTAATTCTACTCTCGATATTGCCAGGGAAGTTGTGGGGATTGATAGTTTCTGAGAAACTATGATTCACTCCTCACTTCTGAGGTAGGATCGAGAGTCTTGCAAATAGATTAGATAAGTTATTTCATTGTTTAGAATAGATCTACAAATTGCACAGAAAAATAGCTATACTCGGTTATTTTGTTTGTTTTAAGTTGTTATTTTAGTTGTCAATTCTAGATATTTTAAATAGCTACTTTCTTAATTTCATACAGTTCATCAGAAAATACAAAAAAATAGAGAAATCATATATGCTATAGATATAATCAAACTAGTTAAATTTCACTTTGTCGTAGTTAATTTATATTATTACTTTTGTATGACAATTACGGGACCTAGAGAGCCCAGGGAATACGTATTTGAGCCAATCGTGCCTCAGCCCAATCTCATCACAACGCAATAATAACTGATATAGATCAAAATCTTAGGATCCAAGTCTTCCGAACAACGGTAAGCTTGCAACAAATCAATTCCCAGTTGAGCGGGCTAAACATAGAAGACGACCAAGCACACACATTTTGGTCAAATCAACCAAACTACAGATTACCCTAGGTGACATCCATATGACTGTAGAAGGGCTCGAAAGAGAGCAAACGTTTGGTTGCGATCCTTTAGTCCCATAGCCAGACGCAGGAGACATTCTCACAGACATAGATACTAGCCTAAGAATTCAGGTTGCAAGAACGCCTGTGAGGCACTCTGAGAAGATCACACAGCTACTAGTTTTGAATATAGAGGCTGAGAAGGCATACGATTACTGGGTGTTAGGGATTAGGAACTAATTCTACGCATGACCATAGCAGGACCGCAACAAACAAGAGTCTACGGTTGCGATCCACAAATCCCGCAACCCAACGAATCCGTAAGTCAATCGGACATAGACATTGGCCTATGCACACTAGTATTCAGATCCACTCCACTTCCACCTATCATCATCGAACAGTTATCCTTACTAGATACACAGCTAACAAAGCTAGAGAGTTCTGGACTAGGCCAGAGAATCGTCCATAGAATCGACTATATTTACCATCCACCATATGACCTTATCTGGAGACATACATGAAACTATCCCAGGTCATTTTCCACGTATCCCACAACCTATAGATTGAATCACGCCAGAGCTCGATATTGATTGGAGCCTTCGAGCATTCATCCTTGCCGATCGATCTATCACACCAGTTTAGGTTAGAAGGGCCTTCTTTGCCTTAGATTCACAAATTCCACTAGTGCGTATTGAAGACATTAGATTGCCTAACTAGTTTATCTGCATCCCATACATATTCCATCCCCACCGGTTGTCTCGGCACAACCTCGGGAGGTCGGGTGCGAGGAAGAGTTACTTGTAGATTCCCACGCTCGCTTGTCACTTTTCCATCGTACAAAATTGGTGAACCCGACGTGAACTTCCTACTTTCTAGTTCAGAGTCATATTATTACGTGTTCTTCCAAGTTAGTATACTTTTCATCTTTTCTACCTCATTAATCCATCACCTTCGCTCCTTCCCATTATTCTGCGGTATTCATATACCCCCCCGAATATGTCGGAATCGATGTATATGGCAGGCCCCTCTTGGGCCTTGAGGCTTACTACGCCCAACAAAAAAGACAATCATCACTCTCACTCTCAGTATGGGGTGACAACTACTCAACTAACCAGTTGTCAACACAAACTCCAAGAATTGGATATAACTCATCGTTTCAAACTGAGGAGTTAGATCAGCTCGCTCAAACGCAACAAACAGAGCCTTCGGGCTCAAATAACATGACGTTCACCGAGAGAATCTGGTTCATCTCCTCAGATGTTGCTTAGACCACAAATTAGTAGACAATCAGACTCATACCGAGGTTTAGATGATGAATATTTGGTACGTTATGCCAGGAATGACCAACGTTCTCGAAGTATGTATCCACCTATAGGAGGTTTACAAACACAACCCGAGGTCTCTTTTCAAGAAAATACTTCCATCCCACTACATATAGGAAATGCCCTTGGGGAAACTTGGCAGGGCAGCGATCAGTTCATAGTGGGATATCACATGCCTATACAACACCATGGTATACAAAAATGCCACTATGGAAAAACACCGTGACTTCACCAAATGAAATCATTTCAACGTTAGTAGAAAAGGTTAGAGGGTTAGAACTTGCCCAAGTAAGCCAAAATTCACAATTTATGCAGGCAGGAAGTTCCAATCCTCCACATCATCCTAGCCAAGTAGACCTTCTCACAGGAATAGGCACGTTAGGCATGACTCCTCAGTATTCACAACAAACACCAACTAGACCCACCATCTCTAACACTGTTCCTCCCGGTCTAGTACAAAACAATCCATTCCTGGACAGTACCCCATCATACTTAAACATATACTCCAAATCACCACAAGGGGATATGTTCTCCTCTCTCGGCATGTTTTCTCAAACATAGGTGTTTCCTTATGCCCCTACCAATGCATATGCAACGCCATATCAACAACCCATTCCACCACCGCTCCCTCAGTAGGCACCATCAATGGTCGAAACCTATGTGATAGGGACATATTCAGAATACTTGAAAGAGCCCTTAGATTTCACCATATGAAGCGTCATGCTTCCAAGACCTCTTCCCGATTTACCCAAATACAAAGGTGAGGGAGATCTAAACGCACATATCAAAGCTTATGCTACAGCCATTCGAGAACTACTCCCATGGGATGGGGTTGTTGCTAAGATATTCCCAAAAACCTTAGAAGGCATTGCTCTCGATTGGTATTATAGAATACCTGAGGCTTCCATCCACTCGTTCAAACAACTCGTTTCAGAGTTCATTAAGGCCTTTGACATGAATAAACTATTAAGGACAGGAATCAGGGAGTTCTTACACATCAAACAAGAACACAACGAATCTGTCGCCCATTTCATCCAAAGGTGGCGTACAGTTCTTTATTCTTCGGCAAGTGCTCCAAACATGGATCAAATGGAACTATGCGATTTATTCCTTCATTCTCTTAGCAGAGAAGTGAAGGAAGAAGTCCAGAAGTTCCCATTAAGAACTTACGATGAAGTACTTGAGAGTGCTCTTCGAATAGATCAAGCGGCAATTGATAGTGGTCACAAAACATATGGAGCAAATGGGAGGTTAGTCACCTCCAACTAGAACACTACAACTTATCCTACTACCACAAACGTCAATCAAGGACCTAAAATCCTTAACAAAAATTGAGGTGTAACAACAGATGGAGTAACCGACCAGCCTAAGAAGGTAAATGTTGTCAATACTCCATCACAAATAAACAACCAACGAAACAACAACTTTACCCCGACAATCAATACAGTGGATTTTAACCATCCACAACAACAACAACAACAACAAAAAAATCCCACACAGGGTCCGAGCCAAAATTCAACTAGATACCAAAACCAGAATTCAAACCAAAGACAACAAATGTAAAATTTTAATCCTAGTAGACAACGGTTTGATCAAAATTTTGGACCACAATACGCACCAAACCAACAAACTAGGAATTACAATCCTAATTCGTATTGTGGTTTCCACAAAATCGGGGCCATGACACTTAGACGCGTGCCGTGACTACAACAAATTCATGCAACGCTTGCGAGATGAACAAAGACAACTTTTCATGGATATGTTCTTGGCAGACCCTACGTCATCAACATCAAATACCTTTTCAGAGGCGGTTTCCCCTCAAAATGCACCCCTCAAGATCTTTAATGATCCGCTCCCAAATCATGATAACAATAGGCTAAATCTAACTGGGAAAAACAAGGGTGTAATGATAGGAAACAATGATCATGAAGCCTCGACCTCGCTAAATCCATTAGTTGCGCCACAACTAGGAAGTCAGCCATGACCTAAGGTAGTCGGTTTAGTAGAGTTAGATGCCGAACCACCCATCGAGGCTGTAACAAGGACACGAGAGTATTTCTCTCAGCCAATTCCAAGCCACCTACCGGAGGCGGATAACATCCAACAAATAGTAGCAAAGCCTGTGGGTGCCTATGATTTAATTAATGACTTAACAAAAACCTTCTCACACATTTCATTTATAGACTTACTAAAGAACTCTCCTACCCACAGGGCTGCTCTTTTAGAAGCATTAGGTTTAGGCCATTTAATTAACATCACTCCACCTCCTGAAACACAGGTAAATCATATAGAATTCGATGTTCATCCTCCAGGGCAGGCAGATAGGGATGTCAAATTCATATTCGAGATAAACAAAATGCCGACAGATGCTGAGATCGCACGCCGAGGTGATCCAGCCTTACACTTACAAGTATGGGTTTATAATAACTACGTGAAATGAGCAATGGTTGACGATGGGGCGGTAGTTAACATAGTTCCCTTCTCTTTCCTTCAAAAGCTAGGGTATGGAGAAACCAATTGTTCCACAACTTGAAACACACTAAGGGGCTATGATAGCCTTAAAGCCACCTCGGTTGGAACTATAATATTACCGGTCACCTTAGGACCCAAAACCATCTTGACTGAGTTTTATATTATAGATCGGAAACTAACTATAATATGATCCTCGGCCGACCATGGATACACTGCATGAAGGCAATCCCTTCTACACTATTTCAAGAAGTAAGGTTTTTACACTTAGGAAAGATATTTGTGGCCAAAGGTGATCCAAAACCATTCGATGTACACCTAGCTGACTTAAAGAAAAGACCAGGCATGCACTCGGAGTTTGAACTCCCAACAAACCAACTTAATAAACCTACCGACCCAAAACCAAAAGAAAAGTTGGTACCTACGACAGATCTTGAAACTATGAGCCTAGCCAAGGCAATCCCAACCCCCAAAGATGAGGCTAACACCGTAGAAACAATATCATTAGGAACTACTGCAAAAATCGTTGAATTAATAGAACAAGATCTACCAATGTTCTTACCATTTGACTCTGCGGGCATGGGATGTTCCCTAGGCATTGGCTCTCTTCCAGCAGAGGATCTCTGTATGGTGGAAGTAGAATGCACAAACACAACAGATATCCCAGCGTCCATATTCCCAGCTAAATATTGGACACTCCATTTTGATGGAGCTAGATGCCATTACGGAGCGGGGGCAGGTGTAATCTTTACTTCCCCTGAAGGAAAAGTCTTACCTTTCACCTTCAAACTAAATTTCAAATGTACAAACAACGACACTGAGTACAAAGCCCTCCTCCTTGGCCTCATTTTAGCCAAAAGGATCGGTGTTAATAACATCAGGGTGTTAGGAGACTCACAATTGGTAGAAAACCAAGTCTCTGAGATATATGAAACCAAAGCCGAGCACTTACAACTTTACAAAACAGCTGTATTAGATTTAAGCAAGGAGTTTGACTTCATATCAATTGAAGCAATCCCGAGAACACAATCTTCTCACTGATTCTATAGCAACCTCGGCATCATGCTTTACTCCAAACAATAAGTTAGAGGATACCCATTTCATGGTATCCCTTCATGATGAACCATTGATAAAAACAATGACAAATTCTCTTTTAAACAAAAATGAATCTACTATCCTAGACCACATTGATAGTGATATGGCCACTCTGAATTACTTAAACGCCTATGCGGCACTACATCTCTCCTATCATATGATAGATTTGTCCTTAATCCCACATTCGTCTTCCTACTTCGGAAATCCCATGATGGATCTTCCCTCGGAAATGGAACCTAGCGTATACACAGTAGAAAATAGGGATGATTTGGACTTACCTCCAGCCCCACCTGAGTTTGAAGAAGGTAATGCCTCTTTAATCGAAGAAACAATTGATGTTAACATCGGAACGGAAGATGAACCAAGGATATTGAAGTTAGGATCCTCGTTAACTCCAGAAGAAGTAGAAATACACACTCGAATCCTCAAGGAACATCAGAAGGATTTTACATTTAATTATAAGGAAATGACAGAGTTACACCCATTGTGGTACACAACCTCGTCACTAAATCGATGCAAAACCAATTAAACAAAAATCAAGACCCATGAAGCCCAAGGTAGCTCTCATGGTAAAAGAGGAGGTAATAAAACTCCTCCAAGTAGGATTTATCAAACCAGTCGATTAATCTCAATGGGTATCTAATATCATTCCCATTCTCAAAAGAATGGGAAGATACACATCTGCATAGATTTTCGAGACATTAACAAAGCATGTCCTAAAGATGACTTCTCGTTGCCATCCATTGACGTCATAGTTGATGCAATAGCTGGATTTGAACTTTTGTCTCTCATGGAAGGATTCTTGGGATACAATCAAATCGAATATCTAAACAAGATCGAGCTAAAACCACGTTTATAACTCCTTGGGGAACCTACTGCTACGCTATTATGCCATTCGGTCTCAAGAATGCTGGCGCTACATACCAACGAGCTATGACATATATATTTCATGATCTAATTCATAAGATCATGGAATCCTACGTAGATGACTTATTGGCTAAGGCCAAGAAGCGTTGTGACCATCCAAAAGTACTTCGCATCATTCTTTCACGTCTGATAGAATACGGAGTCACACTAAATCCAGAAAAATGCATCTTTGGTGTAACAGGAGGGAAGCTCCTAGGTTACATCATATCATCATGAGGAATAGATGTTGACCCAACCAAAATTCGGGCTGTCCTCAAAATGGTCCCACCTTTGGATGAATATGGAATCAGGTCATTTCTCAGAAAGCTTGGTGCAATCCAGAGATTCATCCTGGACTTAAGTTTCACCATTCATCCAATCAACAATTTGCTTAAGAAAGATTATAGTATTGATTAGGTGAAGATTGCGATGAAGCTTTTGATGCGATTAAGCGTTTCTTGTTGTCACCACCTACGCTAATGCCACCTAAGCTAGATTGCTGTTAATTTTATATTCGTGAGCTACCGATGTCTCATTGCTTTGCCTATCTTTGCTCAAGAAGACGATGACAAGAGAGAATGTGTGATTTATTTCATTAGCCAAACACTACTCGACTATGAAATGCGTTATACACAAGCAGAATGAGAATGCCTTGCCATAGTCTTTGCAACCAAACACCTAAGACATTATATGCTAAATCAAGAAACAAGGGTCATGGTAAAAACGGACCATTTATGAACTTTTCTCATGCAAGGTTCCTTATCTAAGAAGGCTGGATGTTTTATAACCTTAATGGGAGAATTCAAATTAACATTTGTAAATCAGAAGTCCATTAAGGGACAAATCATCGTAGATTGGTTAGCTGATAACCCATTAGATGGAGGTGATTTAGTAGATCTGGACTTCCCAGACGAGTGCGTATACTACATTGAAGCCAAACCTCCTATCTCTGAGTGTCCCTGGTACATTGATATCATTAATTATATCATGGACCACACGTATCCAGAAGGAGCTACACCACAACAAAGAAGGTGGTTACGTATTATCGTAGCTAAATACGTCATTATAGAGCAAGTGCTCTATCGGAAAGCGTTCGACGAAAATGCTTCTAAGATGTGTCGACACGAAGAATCCAAGAAGATTCTCCATGAATCTTATAGTGGAATGTGTGGAGGCCACTCTAGTGGCCATGCCACCACTCGCAAAATACATCGAATGGGCTATTTCCGGCCCACTCTAGAACACGATGCGGTAGAGTTTGTACACGGTGTCATAAGTGCCAAGAATTCTCCCATGAGATCCACATGCCAAAGCCAAGCTCTACAACCAATTGCTACTCCATGGCCCTTTTCTACGCGGGGCCTAGATTTGATAGGGAAATTCTCCCCTTGTCTACAGACGGCCATAATTTTATAATCACGGCCACAAAATATTTTACCAAGTGGGTATAGGCTATGCCTCTTACTACTGTACCGGGTTTTGTGATCGCCAAGTTCATTTTGAACCAAATCATTTGTAGGTACGGTGTCCCACAAGTCATTATCTCAGATAATGGGACTTCTTTAAGAATGATGAAGTTCACAAATTATGCAATAAATTTAAAATAAGCCATCATACGGCTTCCTTGTATTATCCACAAGCCAACAGACAGGCTGAAGCAACAAATAAAACACTAAAAGCCATTCTCCTTAAAATGGTAAAAGAAAACAAACGAGATTGGCACTTGAAGTTGTATCCGGCCTTATGGGCCCACCGAACCTCAATAAGAACACCAACGGGAGCAACTCCTTTCTCACTAGTATTCGGGCAGAGGCAGTTCTCCCACTTGAGGTTGAAATACCCATCTCTGTATTTCATGACAAGGGATTACGGATGAAGATGCTTACGAGGAAGCACGTCTCTCCCAATTAGAAAGCCTAGATGAAGCTAGGTTAGATGCTAAACAATGACACAGAGCCTATGCTGACCGGATGTGCCGGTAGTACAACAAGAAAGTCTATGAACACGACATATATGAAGGTGATCTAGTTCTAAGGCTAGACAACCGGATCGACAAGAAGACCAACAAAGGAAGGAAATTCCGGCCTAAATGGTTGGGCCCATACCGAGTCATGAAGGACTATGGAAATGGTGCATACCTCTTATGTACACTGGAAGGTGAGGAATTTGGCGAAACGGTCAATTCCCTACACCTCAAGCGGTTCTACGCATAAGCAACTAGCACTATTTATAATCATATTTACATTGCATCTTCATATAGATTAAGATCATTTTGTCCGCTTGTTTCATACACAAATTGTGATCAAGGAATTTTGTTCTCAAAGCAATTCATTACAAACTCATGATGTTGTTGGCATAAAATTTCTAATCATACCTCTCCATTTTCATGATATCATCAAATTATCTCGGAATCATGTCATCAAATAAAGCTAGATATGACAAAGTCTTAAACGGTAACCATACCAAGATCTGCAGGCTTGTTCTCACTTTTGGTTTCTTCTTAGGATAGGTGTCTTGCCTATGGTCTGTTCTAGAAGCTTCATGGTGTCACATCTATCCCATATGTATATCTCTTTGGAAATAAACACATACTGACATTTTACTCAAGTAAACAAGTCAAACATTGATCAAACAGAAAATTTTAATTTTACACATTTCCTTGCCCCACCAACCTTCGGTGATGAGCTTACATCTCTTACTAGTGGCGTAGGGTTGGGAAAGGATGGAAATGCCCTTACTCGCCTATGCTTTGCCCACGGTGATAAACCCATGCTTCTTACTAGTAGCATGGGGCAAAGTGTAGGGGGTCCTCTTGACAAACAAATGCAAAAGGTCATACACAAACAATTCAAACCTTGAATCTTTGAGTCAAAAACAAATGAATCAGATGTTCAAAATTCCAAGAGAGTTAAAATCCTAAAAACCCAGATTTTGTCTACCATGTGGCCATCTAAGGATCTAAGTCTAGATAAACCGCAAAGTAAGTTGCATCCAAAACTATGAAGTCACTCGAGTGGAGTGGGCTTGTGGTATCCTAATTTGGTTCCACCAAAGCTTTGTCTGTCTTTCATCAGTATCATTTCAACACATCTCATAACTTGTGCCCTTTCCAACTCTCGGTGATGAGCCCTCGCGTCTTACTAGTTGCGTGGAGTTGGGGGTAGGGGCAGGTTTATCTGCTCATCATGTTAGTTTATTTTCATCACTTTGCCAAAACAAGTATGAAGTATCCAAAATTGCTTACAGAAGCTAAAATTCAAAATCACATTATATCTACATTATCATATATCAGCATCATGAAATATAAAAAGAAAGTCAAACACTTGCATCATTTGTTCTCCATTACATACATTCTAAAAGAACATGCATACATACATCGTAATCTACATAAGGAAACTGGAAAGGGAAAGTAAGCCATGAATGCCAAGGGTTTGATCCAGAACATATATATATATATATATATATATATATATATATATATATATATATATAATGATCAAAATAATCTGTACAATGCCATCATGCTCTAAGCATGGTCAAAATGCTCAAAGAGCCCGGGATATAGGATAGTCATGTAAGTGCTGTTTGTTACTTCATCTAATCCATTGGAATAGGATAGTACATTTATCAATAGGAAGCCATTAAAGTTGCAAGTTTTCTCCTCAAACAGGATAGTTTCGGGTTACGGACATTTCATGTTGCATGACTCATGATAAATCCCACCGGGAATTGCATAAGCCAAGCTCTGTACTCTTGCGCTATCCCTCTCTCTACTCGCATTGTATTCGATGCAGTACCTTGAGCTACCTTTGTCCCAATATCTACTTATTGATGCTAGCATTACATGCTTTTCTGGATCCACGTGAACACGAAGGAACGAGGAGATCACACTGAGGGGACAAGATCACACACACCATCGGATTCGCCACTATTATGTAGAATCCAGGTTCTAGCTTTCAAAGTTCTAGTTAGAAACATATCAAATAAAGTAGCCAATCACTTTATTTCAGTTAATTCTACTCTCGATATTGCCAGGGAAGCTGTGGGGATTGATAGTTTCTGAGAAACTATGATTCACTCCTCACTTCTGAGGTAGGATCGAGAGTCTTGCAAATAGATTAGATAAGTTATTTCATTGTTTAGAATAGATCTACAAATTACACAGACAAATAGCTATACTCGGTTATTTTGTTTGTTTTAAGTTGTTATTTTAGCTGTCAATTCTAGATATTTTAAATAGCTGCTTTCTTAAATTCATACAGTTCATCAGAAAATACAAAAAAATAGAGAAATCATATATGCTATAGATATAATCAAAATAGTTAAATTTCACTTTGCCGTAGTTAATTTATATTATTACTTTTGTATGACAATTACGAGACCTAGAGAGCCCAGGGAATACATATTCGAGCCAATCGTGCCTCAGCCCAATCTCATCATAGCAATAACTGATATAGATCAAAATCTTAGGATCCAAGTCTTCCGAACAACGGTAAGCTTGCAACAAATCAATTCCTAGTTGAGCGGGCTAAACATAGAAGACGACCAAGCACACACGTTTTGGTCAAATCAACCAAACTACAGATTACCCTAGGTGACATCCATATGACTGTATAAGGGCTCGAAAGAGAGCAAACGTTTGGTTGCGATCCTTTAGTCCCGAGCCGACGCACATTCTCATAGACATAGATACTAGCCTAAGAATTCAGGTTGTAAGAACACATGAGGCACTCTGAGAAGATCGCATAGCTACTAGTTTTGATTATAGAGGCTAAGAAGGCATACAATTACTGGGTGTTAGGGATTAGGAACTAATTCTACGCATGACCATAGCAGGACCACAACAAACAAGAGTCTACGGTTGCGATCCACAAATCCCACAACCCAACGAATCCGTAAGTCAATCAGACATAGACATTGGCCTATGCACATTAGTATTCAGATCCACTCCACTTCCACCTATCATCATCAAACAGTTATCCTTTCTAAATACAACTAACAAAGTTAGAGAGTTCTGGACTAGGCCAGAGAATCGTCCATAGAATCGACTATATTTACCATCCACCATATGACCTTATCGGAGACATACATGAAACTATCTCGGGTCATTTTCCACGTATCCCACAACCCATAGATCGAATCATGCGAGAGGTTGATATTGATTGGAGCCTTGAGTAGTCATTCTTGCCGATCGATCTATCACACCGATTCGGAGTTAGAAGGGCCTTCTTTGCCTTAGATTCACATATTCCACTAGTGCGTATTGAAGACATTTGATTGCCTAACTAGTTTGTCTGCATCATATTCCATCCCCACCGGCTATCTCGGCACGACCTCGGGAGGTCGGGTGCGAGGAAGAGTTACTTGTAGATTCCCATGCTCGCTTATCACTTTTCCATCATAGAGGACCCCTACACCTTGCCCCATGCTACTAGTGAGAAGCGTGGGTTTATCACCGTGGGCAAGGCATAGGCGAGTAAGGGCATTTCCATCCTTTCCCAACCCTATGTCACTAGTAAGAGACACAAGCTCATCACCGAAGGTTGGTGGGGCAAGGAAATGTGTAAATTTAAAATTTTCTGTTTGATTCTATATTTGACTTGTTTATTTGAGAAAAATGTCAGTGTGTTATTATTTCCAAAGAGATATATATATGGGATAGATGTGACACCATGAAGCTTCTAGAATAGACCATAGGCAAGACACCTATCCTAAGAAGAAACCAAAAGTGAGAATAAACCCGCAGATCTTGGCATGGTTACTATTAAGACCTTGTCATATCTAGCTTTATTTGATGAAATGATTCGAAATAATTTTGATGATATCATGGAAATGGAGAAGTATAATTAGAGTGTTTATGCCAACAACATCATGAGTTTGTAATGAATTACTCGAGAAAAATTCCTTGATCACAATTTTTGTACGAAACAAGCGAGACAAAATGATCCTAATCAGTATGAAGATGCAATGTAGATATAATTATAAGTAGTGCTAGTTGCTTACGCATAGAATCGTTTGAGGTGTAGGGAATTGACTGTTTAGCCAAATTCCTCACCTTCCAACGTACATAGATGATATGCACCATTTCCATAGTCCTTCATGACTTGGTATGAGCCCAACCATTTGGGCGGAACTTCCTTCCTTCACCGGTTTTTGTCGATTCGGCATGTCTAGCCTTAGAACTAGATCACTTTCATATATGTCGTATTCATAGACCTTCTTGTTATACTGCCAAGCACATCTGGTCGGCATAGACTTTGTGCCACTGTTCAACATCTAACCTAGCTTCATCTAGACTTTCTAGTTGGGAAAGACGTGCTTCTCTATAAGCGTCTTCATCCAGGATCCCTTGTAATGAAATGCGGAGACTAGGTATTTTAACCTCAAGCGGGAGAACTGCTTCTGCCCCGAATACTAGCGAGAAAGGAGTCGCTCTTGTTGGTGTTCTTATTGAGGTTCGGTGGGCCCATAAGGCCGGATATAACTTCAAATGCCAATCTCGTTTGTTTTCTTTCACCGTTTTAAGGAGAATGGCTTTTAATGTTTTGTTAAATCGCCTCGGCTGTCCATTGGCTTGAGGGTAATATATTGAAGTTGTATGATGGCTTATTTTAAATTTATTGCATAATTCACGAACTTTGTCATTCTTAAAAGAAGTTCCATTATCTGAGATAATGATTTGCGCGGACACCATACCTACAAATGATTTGGTTCAAAATGAACTTGGCGATTCTGAACTCGGTATAGTAGTAAGAGGCATAGTCTCTACCCACTTGGTAAAATATTTGGTGGCCGTGATTATAAAATTATGGCCGTCTGTGGACAAGGGAGAGAGTTTCCTATTAAATCTAGGCCCCACGTAGAAAAGGGCCATGGAGTAGCGATTGATTGTAGAGCTTGTGCGGCATGTGAATCTCTGAGAGAATTCTTGGCATTTATGACACCTTCTTACAAACTCTACTGCATCATGTTCTAGAGTAGGCCAGAAATAGCCCATTCGATGTATTTTACGAGTGGTGGCATGGCCACCGAAGTGGCCTCCACACATCCCACTGTGAGATTCGTGGATAATCTTCTTGGATTCTTCTGTGTTGACGCATCTTAGAAGCATTCCATCGAATGCTTTCCGATAGAGGACTTGCTCTAGAATGACGTATTTTGCTATGATAATGCATAACTGCGTTCTTTGTTGCAGCGTAGCACCTTTTGGATATGTACGGTCCATGATATAATTAATAATATCGGTATACCAAGGACACTCAGAGATAGAAGGTTGGGTTTCGACGTAGTATACACACTCATCTGGAAAGTCCAGATCTACTAGATCACCTCCGTCTAATGGATTATCAGCTAACCAATCCACGATGATTTTCCTTTAACTGACTTCTGATTTACGAATGTTAATTCAAATTCACCCATTAAGGTTATAAAGCACCCAACCTTTTTAGACAAGGACCCTTGCGTGAGGAAAGTTCGTAAATGGTCTGTTTTTACAATGACCTTTGTTTCTTGATTTAACATGTAATGTCTTAAGCATTTTGTTGCAAAGACTATGGCGAGGCATTCTCATTCTGCTTGTGTGTAGCATGTTTCATAATCAAGCAATGTCCTGGATGAAATAGATCACACGTTCCCTATTGTCATCATCCTCTTGAGCCAGCATACAGGCTAGTGAGACATTGGTGGCTCACGAATATAAAATTAATGGGTGATCTGGCGTAGGTGGCATTAGCGTAGGTGGTGATAATAAGAAACGCTTAACTATGTTGAAAGCTTCATTGCAGTCTTCAGTCCAATCAATGCTATAATATTTCTTGAGTAGATTATTGATTGGATGAATGGCGAAACTTAAATCCGGGATGAATCTCGGATCGCACCAAGTTTTCCGAGAAATGATCTGATTCCAGATTCATCCGAAGGTGGGACCATTTCGAGAACAACCTTAATTTTGGTTGGGTCAACATCGATCCCGCGTGATGATATAATATAACCTAGGAGCTTCCCTCCTGTCACACCAAAGACACATTTTTCTAGATTTAGCGTGACTCCATATTCTATCAGACGTGAAAGAATGACACGAAGCACTTCCAGATGGTCACAACGTTTCTTGGCTTTAGCCAGTAAGTCATCTACGTAGGATTCCACAATTTTGTGAATAAGATCATGAAATATATACGTCATAGCTCCCGGTATATGTAAGCACCGACATTCTTGAGACCAAATGGCATAACAACGTAGCAATAGGTTCCCCAAGGAGTTATAAATGTGGTTTTAGCTTGGTCTTGTTTAGATATTCTGATTTGATTATATCCCAAGAATCCATCCATGAGAGATAAAAGCTCAAATCCAGTTGTTGCGTCAATGATGACATCTATAGATGGTAATGGGAAGTCATCTTTAGGACATGCCTTGTTAATGTCTCGGAAGTCTATACAGATGCGTATCTTTCCATTCTTTTTGAGAACCAGAACGATATTAGATACCCATTGAGAGTAATCGACTGGTTTGATGAATCCTACTTAGAGGAGCTTTATTACCTCCTCTTTTACCATGAGAGCTACCTTGGGTTTCATTGGTCTCAATTTTTGTTTAATCGGCTTTGCATCTGATTTAGTGACGAGGTTATGTACCGCAATGTGCGGTGTAACTCCTGTCATTTCTTTATAACTAAATGCGAAAGCCTTCTGATGTTCTTTGAGGATTCGAGTGTGTATTTCTACTTCTTATGGGGTTAACGAGGATCCTAGTTTTAAGATATTTGGTCCATCTTTTTCCAATGTTAACATCAATGGTTTCTTCGATTAGAGAAGCGTTACCTTCTTCAAACTCAGGCGGGGCTGGGGGTAGCTCCAGCTCGTCTCCATTTTTGACTGCGTATATGCTAAGTTCCTTTTGTGGGGGAAGCTCTGTCATGGGATTCCCGTAATAGGAAGATGAATGTGGGATTAAGGACAAATCTATCACGTGATGGGAGAGATGTAATGCCGCATAGGCGTTTAAGTAATTCAGAGTTGCCATATCACTACCAACGTGGTCTAGGATAGTAGATTTGTTCTCATCCTTGCTTGTTAATAGAGAATTTGACAACAATTTTTTTACCAATGGTTCGGTACGAAGGGACACCATGAAACGAGTATCTTGGAATTCATTGTTTGGAGTGAAGTGTGATGCCAAGGTTGCTATAGAATCGGTGAGAAGATTTTGTTCTCGCGGATTGCTTCAATTGATATGAAGTCAAACTCTTTGCTTAAATCTAATACAACTGTTTTGTAAAGTCGTAAGTGCTCGGCTTTGGTTTCGTATATCTCAGAGACTTGGTTTTCTACCAATTGTGAGTCTCCTAACACCCTGATGTTACTAACACCGATTCTCTTAGCTAGGATGAGGCCAAGGAGAAGGGCTTCATACTTGGCGCCATTGTTAGTGCATTCAAATTTTAGCTTAAAGGAAAATGGTAGGAATTTTCCCTCGGGAGAAGTAAGGATTACACCTGCCCCAGCTCCGTAATGGCATCTAGCTCCATCAAATGGAGAGTCCAATACTTAGCTGGGAACATGGGCACTGGGACACTTGTTGTGTTAACGTTCTCTACTTCTATCATGTAGAGTTCCACTACTGGAAGAGAGCCAACACCTAGGGTGCACCCCATGCCTACAGAATCAAATGGTAGGAACATTGGTAGATCCTGTTCTAGTAATTCAACAATTTTTGCAGTAGTTCCTAATGATATTGTTTCTATAGTGTTAGCCTCATCTTTGGGGGCTGGGTTACCTTGGCTAGGCTCATAGTTTCGAGATCTGTCGTAGGTACCAAATTTTCTTCTAGTTTTGCGTTAGTAGGTTTATTAAGTTGGTTTGTTGGGAGTTCAAACTCCGAGTGCACGCCTGGTCTTTTCTTTAAGTCAGCTAGGTGTACATCGAATGGTTTTGGATCACCTTTGGCTACGAATATCTTTCCTAAGTGTAAAAACCTTACTTCTTGAAATAGCGTAGAAGGGATTGCCTTCATGCGGTGTATCCATGGTCGGTGAGGATCATATTATAGTTAGTTTCCCAATCTATAATATAAAACTCAGTCAGGATGGTTTTGGGTCCTAAGGTGACCGGTAATATTATAGTTCCAATCGAGGTGGCTTTAAGGCTGTCATAGCCTCTTAGCGTATTTCGGGTTGTGGAACAATTTGTTTCTCCATACCCTAGCTTTTGAAGGAAAGAGAAGGGGACTATGTTGACCGCTGCCCCATCATCTACCATTACACGCTTTACATAGTTGTTATAAACCCATACTTGCAAATGTAAGGCTGGATCACCTCGGCGCGCAACCTCAGCGTCTGTGGGCATTTTGTTTATTTCGAATATGAATTCGGTGTCCCTATCCGGCTGCCCCGGAGGATGGATATCAAATTCTATATGATTTACCTGTGTTTCAGGAGGTGGAGTGATGTTAATTAAATGACCTAAACCCAATGCCTCTAAAAGAGCAGCCCTGTGAGTAGGGGAGTTCTTTAATAAATCCAAAAAGGAGATGTGCGAGAAGGTTTTTGTTAGGTCATTATCTAAATCATAGGCACCCATGGGTTTTGTTAATTCTTGTTGGATATTGTTTGTTTCTAGCGGGTAGCTTGGACTTAGGCGAGAGAATACTCTTGTGTCCTTATTCTGATTCTACGGGTAGTTCGGCATCTAACTCCACTAAACCAACTATCTTAGGTCATGGTTGACTTCCTAGTTGTGGCGCAACTAATGGATTTAGCGAAGTTGAAGCCTCATGATCATTTTTTCCCACAATTACACCCTTGTTTGTCCCATTTGGATTTAACTTGTTATTGTTGTGATTTGGGAGCGGATCATTAAAGATCTTGAGGGGTGTATTTTGAGGGGAAACTGCCCCTTTAAAAGTATTTGGTGCTGGTGACGTAGGATCTGCCAAGAACATATCTATGAAAAGTTATCTTTGTTCATCTAGCAAGCGTTGCATGAATTTATTATAGTCATGACATGTTCTAGTTTCATGGCCCTGAATTTTGTGGAAACCACAATAGGAGTTAGGATTGTAATTCCTAGTTTGTTGGCTTGGTGCGTATTGTGGCCCAAAAATTTGATCAAACCGTTGCCTATTAAAGTTTTGTGTCTGTTGTTTTTGATTTTGATTTTGATTTTGATAACCAGTTGAGCTTTGGCTTGAATCCCATGTAGGGCTTCACTTATCGTCATTGTTGTTGCTTTTGTGGATGATTAAAATCCACTTTGCATTGAATTATCGAGGTAAAGTTGTTGTTTCGTTGATTGTTTATCTATGGTGGAGTATTCACAATGTTTGTCTTTCTATCCTCGATCGATTACTCCATCCGTTGTCACTCCGTGATTTTTTAAAAAATTTTAGGTCCTTGATTGACATTCGTGATAGTAGGATAAGTTGTAGTGTTTTGGTTGGAGGTGATTAACCTCTCGTTTACTCCATATGTCTTGCGACCACTATCAATGCCGCTTGATCTATTCGGAGAGCACTCTCAAGTACTTCACCATAAGTTCTTAACGGGAAATTTTGGACTTCTTCCTTTACCTCTCTACTGAGAGAATGAAGGAATAGATCACATAGTTCCATCTGATCCATGTTTGGAGCACTTGCCGAAGAGTAGAGAAGCGTGCGCCACCTCACGGATGAAATGGGTGATGATTCATTGTGTTCTTGTTTAATGTGCAAGAATTCCCGATTCTGTTCTTAGTAGTTTATTCATGTCAAATGCCTTGATGAACTCAAATGAGTTGTTTGAATGAATGGATGGAAGCCTCGGGTATTCTATAATACCCAATCGAGAGCGATACCTTCCAGGTTTTGGGAATATTTTAGCAACAACCCCATCCCATGGGAGTAGTTCTCGGATGGTACTGTAGCGTAAGCTTTGATATGTGCGTTTGGATCTCCCTCTCCTTTGCATTTAGGCAAATCGGGAAGAGGTCTTGGAAGCATGACACTTCGTATGGTGAAATCTAAGGGCTCTTTCAAATATTCTGAGTAAGTCCTTATCGCATAGGTTTCGACCATTGATGGTGCTGCTGCGAGGAGTGGAGGTGGAATGGGTTATTGATATGGTGTTGCATATGCATTGGTAGGAGCATAAGGGAACCCTTGTGGTTGAGTAAAAATACCGGGAGAGGAGAACATATCCCCTTGTGGTGATTTGGAGTACATGTTTAAGTATGAAGGGGTATTGTCCAAGAATGGATTACTTTGTACCAGACCGGGAGGTATTGGAACGACGTTAGAAGTGGTGGTTCTAATCGGCATTTGTTGTGAATACTGAGGAGTCATACCCAACGTGCCTAATCCTGTGAGGAGGTCTACTTGGCTAGGATGGTGTGGAGGATTGGAACTTCCTGTCTGCATGAATTGGGAATTTTGATTTGCTTGAGCAAGTTCTAATCCTCTCACTTTTTCTACTAACGTTGAAATGAATTCATTTGGTGAAGTCATGGTGCTTTGCCTTAGTGGCATTTGTTGTATATCATGGTGTTGTATAGGCATGTGATATCCTGCTATGAATTGATTGCTGCCCTACCAAGTTTCCCAGGGCATTTCCTATGTGTAGTGGCATGGAGGTATTTTCTTGAAAAGAGACCTCGGGTTGTGTTTGTAAACCTCCTACAGGTGGGTACATATTTCGAGAACGTTGTTCATTCCTAACATAATGTACCAAATGTTCATCATCTAAACCTAGGTACGGGTCAGATTGTCTACTAATTTTTGGTCTAAGTAACACGAGAGAGATGAACTTGACTCTCTTATGAGCGTCATATTGTTCGAGCTTGAAGGCTCTTTTTCCGTGTTTGAGTGAATTGATCCAACTCTTCTGTTTGGAAAGATGAGTTATATCTGATCCTTGGAGATGGAGTTTGTGTTGATAATTGGTTATCTAAATAGTTGTCACCCCATACCGAGAGTGAGGGATGACTATCTATTCAGTTGAGCGTAGTATGCCTCAAGACCTAAGAGAGGCCTACCATATGCATCGAATCCCAACATATTCGGGGGGTATATGAATACCCGCAGAATAATGGGAAGAAGCGAAGGTGATGGTGAAAGCTAATGAGGTAGTAAAGGTGAAAGAGTCATTTTTAATTTGAAAGAACCCGTGTGAATCGACTCTAGACCGAGAAAGTAGAAAGGTTCATGTTGGGTTCACCAATTTTGTATGACGGAAAAGTGACAAGCGAGCTTGGGAATCTACAAGTAACTCTTCCTTGCACTTTGACCTCCCGAGGTCGTGTCGAGACATCCAGTGGGGATGGAATATGCGTGGGATGTAGACAAGCTAATTAGGTAATCGATGTCTTTGACACGCACTATTGGAAATTGCGAATCTAAGGCAAAGAAGGCCCTTCTAACTTGAAGCTGGTGTGATAGATTGATCAGCGGGATGACTCGAAGGCTCTAATTAATATCGAGCTCGGCGTGATTCGGTCTATAGGTTGTGGAATACGTGGAAAATCTCACAGGGATAGTTTCGTGTATGTCCCCGATAAGGTCATAGGACGGATGATAAATATAATTGACTCTATGGCAATTCTCTAGCCTAGTCCCGAACTCCTTAGCTTTATTAGCTCTATGTCTAATAAGGATAACTATTCGATGATGATAGGTAGAAGTGGAGTAGATCTGAATACTATTGTACGTAGGCCAACATCTATGTCTCGATTTACCTATAGGCTCGTTGGGCTATGAGATTTGTGGGTCACACCCGTAGATTCATATTTGTTGTGGTCCTGCTATGGTCATGTGCGGAATCAATCCCTAATCCCTAGTATCCAATAGTCATATGCCTTTTCAGCTTCTATAATTAGAATCAATAATTGTGATCTTCTCGAATATCTTACAGTGTTTGTGCAACTTTGAATTCTCAAGTGGTATCTATATCTGTGAGAGTATCTCCTGTATCTAGCTATGGGACCAAAGGATCACAAGCCCGAGAATGTCCGCTCTCTTTCAAACCCTTCTACAATCATGCGAGATATGAATCTAGGGTCACTGTAGTTTGGTTGATTTGACCAAAATGTGTGTGCTTGGTCATCTTCTATGTTTAACCCGTGCGGTTGGCCCGATTTGTTGTAAGTTCTTGTTGTTTGGAAGACTTGGATCCTAGATTCTGATCTATATCAGATTATGGCTATGAGGAGATTGGGTTGGGGCATGATTGGCTCGAATATGTATTCCCTAGGCTCTCTAGGTCCCATGATTGTCATACAAAAGCAACAATGAAAATTAACTGCAGCAAAGTGAAATTTAACTACGTTAAGTATATCTATAGCATATATGATTTCTCTATTTTTGTATTTTCTGATGAACTATTCGAACAAATTTAAAAGAGTAACTATTTAATATATCTAGAATTGTGACTAAAATAACAAATTAAAAACAAACAAAATAACCGAGTATAGTTATTTGTCATGCAATTGTGAACCTATTCTAAATAATGAAATACTTAATCTAGTCTATTTGCAAGACTCTCGATCCTACCTCAGAAGTGAGGAATGAATCATAGTTTCTCAGAAACTATCAATCCCCACAGCTTCCCTGGAAATATCGAAAGTAAAATTGACTGAAATAAAGTGATTGGCTACTCTATTTGATATGCTTCTAATTTAGAACTTTGAAAGATAGAACACAGGATTCTGCGAACGTGGGGAATCCGATGGTGTGTGTGATCTTGTCCCCTCAGTGTGATCTCCTTGTTCTTTCGTGTTCACGTAGATCCATAAAAGTGTGTAATGCTAGCATCAACATAAGTAGATATTGGGACAAAGGCAGCTTAGGATATAGACTGAATACAATGCGAGTAGGAGAGGGATAACGCAAGAGTACAGAGCTTGGCTTATGTAATTCCTAGTGGGATTTATTGTGAGTCATGCAATATAAAATGTCTAGAACACAAAACTATTACATTTGAAGAAAAAACCTGTAACTTTAATGGCTTCCTATTGAAAACAAAATATTTTACTCCAATGGATTGGATAAAATATCAACAACATTTGCACAAGATGGATATGTGGCTTACTAACAACAAAACAACACTAACTAAGTATACAATGAAAGAAACTAAGAATTCTAAGTAAAATGAAAGACTAATCTATTGCAATGAGAAATTCAGAGGCAAATTTGAGGGGCCATTTGCTTGAGCACAAGCCAACTATTTATAGCATTTGCATTTACCCAAGGTAAAAACCAAATAGAACTCTTAAACTATAAACAAAGGCAAAACACTATTCCAGGGAACTAGAATCATTAATGCAAGCTTATGGCGGTGAAAAAAAGCTGGTGAATCGTTGATTTTTACGTGAGTCGTGTTAAAAGAGCATTCTAGAAAATGTGTAAAGGACCGCCACCCGGTAGGGCGGTGGTTTCGTAACTGAAGAGAAAAAGGCCAAGAAAAGAGGGAAAAAGAGAAAAACAAAGCACGCGGGGCTAAGCGGGGCATGTGGGATGTTAACGCACACTTGGGGAGCTTTTCCGGATCCCGAACACCTTGCGAGGAGACTTGTATCATCATTGGGGCACGTGTTACATTTTTCCGGAGGTGCAATACCCTTCAATTTTGGCTACGTACGGATACCATCAAAGTTTGTATTTATAGAAGACCACTAATGATGACATAACGAGAGACACTTTTAAGGAAGGCTCGTTGTCCATTACAAGTAAGATCTGGAGGTAGAATTGAAAGGGAAAGGTAGTCAACAAACTACTTATACCAAAGGTCACGTGGGTTAGTTTCAATGTGTCCTACAAAGTTAATGTCTTAGATCACATAAGAGGGGGATTGCAACCTTTGTTCTGTGACAAAGATTTTTGAGTCAGAGGGCGAAGCGGGTATTCGAGAAGCAATACAAGAAATGGTGTTTGAAAATTTATTAATGGAAGGTGGGGTGGTTTGAAGTTCATCATGGCCAAAGGTAGTCAAAATCATGTCAACATGATGTTTATACTTTTGAAGTATCCGAATTCTGAACATTAGTATATATCATTAACTTGTTCCTGACAACCGATTAAGAGTCGCCAAATATATTAATTGATTTAACATCTAAGGCTATAGCGGTTTGAAGGCTTCACACGAGTGCTTCATATTGAGTGATATTGTTAGTAAAATAAAAATCTAGTTTGAAAGATAATGACATAGGATCATTGTTAAGAGGAATGAGGATAAATCTGCACCACCCCACACTGACATTTGGAACCATCAAAGAATAAGATCATCTGGTAAATGGTATCATCTAAGGAGAGGGTAGTGATGGATTCATCAGGGAAGTCAAAGTTAGAAGATTGGTTTCTAGAGAGAGGTGTGTCTATGAGTTGGTTAGAAATGGTTTGTCCTTTGACAAATTTTTGATGAATGAATTTGAGATCTAGGTCTGCAAGAAGCATGAGCCAATGTGCAACATGTTGATGTTGGTAGGGCTTAGCGTACATGTAATGTAAGGGGTCAGTATTGGTGACAAAAAAAAGGTTTTATGGTTGAGTAGGTAATGGTGAAGTTTAGTGGTGATAAAGAGTAAGGATAGGAATAGTTTTTCAGCGTGAGTATATCTAGTTTTCTCCCTGTGTTGCTCATCATGATGAGCAAGCATTCCACCCAGGAATGATCGGTAGTAGAAATGTAAAGGTAAAATGGTTGGTCATCCTTAGGTGGAATGAGCACATGTGGTTGGAGGAACTATTTTTGTAAGGCTTTGAAGGATTTGTGCATTCATAATCTTATTTGAAGGAGACATCCTTTTTGAGAAGATGATGAAATGGATGGCAACAATCGAAAAGTTGAGAAATAAAGTGACAAATAGATTGTAACTTTCCTTGCAAACTATAGAGTTGATGAAGGTTAGTAGGTGGAGGCATCTCAAGAATAGCCTTGATTTTAGCAAGATCAACTTCAATGCCACACAAAGAAATGATAAAACCAAGGAGCTTTCCTGAGAGAATAACAAAGACACACTTCTTAGGTTGAAGGCAAACACAATATTTGATGAGATGGTCAAAGAAAACCTTAAGGACAACAAGGTGTTTGGCCCAATGTTTAGATTTGGTAAGAATATCATCAACATAATCTTCCAATATGCTATGCATGATGTCATGAAATATATAAGTCATAGCCCACTGATATGTAGCACCAGTGTTTTTAAGGAAAAAGGGCATGACACGATAGCAGAAGGTCCCCCAAGGAGTGATGAAGGTAGTTTTGTGTTGATCTTCTGAGGTGAGTAATATTTGGTTATAACCCGAGAAACCGTCCATGAGTGATAACATCTCATGGCCGGTGGTGAGATCAACTAGTTGGTCAATACTAGGTAGAGGAAAGTCGTCTTTGGGGCAAGCTAAGATAAGGTTGTGGAAATATGTGCAAATGCGAGTCTCCCTATCGCTTTTGTGACAAGAATGATGTTAGAGATCCATTGGGGATAATCAATGGGTAGAATGAAGGAAACCAAAAGGAGGCACTGGAGTTATTCTTTGAAAAGAAGGGCAATGTGAGGATGCATTTTCACAAACTTCTGTTTCATGGGTTTGGCATCAGGAATGGTTATGATATTTTAGACCACAATGTTTGGGTATATACCGGCATATCAGCATAGGACCAACCAAAAGCATTGCTATGATCCTGGAGAAAAGAAGTGAAAGCTTCTTGTTCAACAACATCTAAAGATTGGCCTATTTTTAGAATGTGTGGGTCGTCTTGAGTGTGAATGTTGATTTCGATGGTCGATTCATTCAACATGCTTTACGTCTCAAAAAGTAATCTTAAGGATGGCGAGGTGTTCGGCCCAATGTTTAGATTTGGCAAGAAGATCATCAACATAATCTTCTAATATGTTATGCATGATGTCATGAAATATATAAGTCATAACCCGCTGATATGTAACACTAGCATTTTTAAGGCTAAAGGACATGAGATGATAGTAGAAGGTCCCCTAGGAGTGATGAAGGTAGTTTTGTGTTGATCTTTTGGGGTGAGTAAAATTTGGTTATAACACGAGAAAACGCCCCATGAGTGATGAGGCAGTTGATTCAACATGGTTTGATTTTGATGGTCGATTCATTGAAGGTGAATGCAATATTTGATGAGACGGTCAAAGACAACCTTAAGGATGAAAAGGTGTTTGGCCCAATGTTTAGATTTGGCAAGAAGATCGTCAACATAATCTTCGATATCTATGCATGATTTCATGAAATATATAAGTCATAGCGTGTTGATATGTGGCACCAATGTTTTTAAGGCCAAAAGGCATGAAACGATAGTAGAAGGTCCCCCAAGGAGTGATGAAGGTAGTTTTGTGTTGATCTTTTGGGGCGAGTAATATTTGGTTATAAACCGAGAAACCATCCATGAGTGATAACATCTCATCGCCGGTAGTGAGATCAACTAGTTGGTCAATACTAAGTAGAGGAAAGTCGTCTTTAGGGTAAGCTAAGCTAAGGTTGTGGAAATTTGTGCAAATGCGTAGTCCCCCTATCACTTTTGTGACAAGAACAATGTTAGAGATCCATTGGGGATAATCAATGGGTAGAATGAAGGAAATCAAAAAGAGGCACTAGAGTTATTCTTTGTGAAAGAAGGAAATGCGAGGATGCATTTTTCCATGCTTTTGTTTCACGGGTTTGGCATCAGGAATGGTTATGATATTTTAGACCACAATGTTTGGGTATTTACTAGGCATATCAGCGTAGGACCAAGAAAAAACATTTCTATGATCCCGAAGAAAATAAGTGAAAGCTTCCTGTTTAACAACATCTAAAGATTGGGCTATTTTTAGAATGTGTGGGTCGACACAGTGTGAATGTTGATTTTGATGGTCGATTCATTCAACATGGTTTGCATCGCAAAAGGTAACGGCCCGATGAATATAAAAATCTTTTACACTAAGGTAGGTGAGAATAGAATCATCATCGTAACATTGAATGACGTTAATAGAAGGCGCATCATCATCGATCATGTCAGGATACAGGAAGGGAAGAGAAGAGGGAGCCTCACCATCACGCTGATAGTCGGAGGTCCCAGGAAATGGTGTTCACAAAAAAAGAGTTAGGAGGAATGGATTCTAGATCCATAGACTCTGTAGGTGAAGGTGGTGAGGTAGGTGAATGGGATGGGGAATATTTATCGTCCTCAATGAGTTCAAAGCGGGCCTTATTGGAAGGTGGTTCAACAAATCGAATACCACTACGGTCTTTATGGTTACGAGTGGTACAAGGAATGAAAATTATATGACAACCTTATTCATAGAAACCAAAGCCAAAGCCCTTCCAAGAACAATGATGGAGGAAGGTGTGGGTGAAGTGGCGGTTGGTGAGAGATTGAAGGTCAAAGGAAAATGGTTGAGTTTGGGAAGGTGGCTTGGGAAAGTAGGTAGAAGTATCAATTCCCCCATATGTTAAGTTAGTGTGAAGGTGGGAAGGACCATAGGGGAAAACTTCACCTACGCGGTGATAATAATGGGGATGTTGGTGAATGTTACCATACTCTTGAGGAGTAAGGAATGTTCCCATGTTATAAAGGCGGTACTCCCCCAGAGTGAGGTGTTGAAAAATTATTTCTAAGGGATCAGTAGTTGGTATGTGGGTAGTAGGAATGGATGAATCACTAGATAGATGGGAAGAAGAAGCATTGGATGTTTGAGGAGTAGATGGGTTGGCTGATGGGTCGGTGCGGAAAGGCTGCAATTTGTAGTGGGAATACAAGAGTTAGTTTGTAGAAGATGTAGTGACAAAAGTGGTGGATGAGGCAGTGGCTGAAGAAGAAGTGGTAGTGGTGGTAGATGCCTTAACTGGTATAAGGACATCATTAGGTCAATACAACATGTTACAGGTCTTGAAAGGTGAAGGTTTGGCTGGAATGGTATAGTTGTGTCCTTCATGTTTGAATTTTAAACAACGAGTGTAAGGTTGAAGGAACACAACCCATGACATGAATCCAGGGTTGGTCAAGTAGTATGTTGTATTGGAATTCCCCTATAAGAGATAGAATAATTCAAGAATGGTATGGGGGCCCATAAAAATGTGGAGAATGATGATGGTGAGGGTGGAAAACATAGCATCGTTAAATTAATGTAACATAATTGGGTTATTATGCATACAATTGGTAGGTATGCACATTTGGTTGTATGCGTGAGGGGATATTATGTTGATATCGACACCTCCATTGATCATAATGTATCGACACATATATTATCAACATAGATGAAAATAAATAGGGTGGGGTGGGATCATCCGATTAGTGAGGTATAATCTCATCGTCGAGAGAAACTAAGATTGGCTAGTTAATGAGTGGTAGTGGGAGAATAAGAAGGGGGTGAAGTGGCGAGAGAGGCCACATGGTGAGGAGTGATAATTAATGTAATAGGTGTAGGGTCATTAGGTAGAACCTTAATAGATTTCAAGACCTCAATGAGGGCCTATCAATGAGACTCAAAGGTTTAAATGAGGTCGTACAAAGACATTTTGAGAGGAGATTGCTGTAATTTTTAAGCATTGTATAATGGATAAACCTATAAAAAATATGGTATGCGGGTCCAAAATGGTGATTTTAGGTGCAGGTGTAGATGGAATATTGGGTAAAAGAGTAGCGAATGAGTTGGTTATTTTTTCCTTTTATTTTTCCTTCTAGGATCGAGTGGTAACTTGAACCATATTGATCTACAATGAAGGAGAAGGTGAATTGTGATAGGTGTAGCGATAGGATGGGAAAAAATAGGGTGAGGGAATATACTAGTTTTGTGAAAGCAATGCAACACATTGGCATTTTGGTGGAGGTTTGGTTAGCTCTCTTATGCGGACCATATTGATCTCAAATATTGGAGGATAAAATGGTTGTGGAGGTGGAGATGAAGGTCATTGAATAGGTAAGGGATGAGGATGTGTGGTGATAGGTGTAGGTGGAATAGGGTCCTCATCTAAAATATCATCATCGTCAAAGTTTTCTTTGAGAGAACATAGTTGGAGAAGAATAGTCTTAAGAGCCTTGTAATTCTCCACATCATGCCCTGACACATGATGCTAAGCAAACATTTTGGTATCATCAAACCCTTCTAGTTTAGGTTTGAGTGGGTTACGAGGTCTATGTGGTGGCAATATGATGACAATGGTTTCCAAAAGCTTAGCTAAGATGTTGGCGTAAGACCCTACCAATGGATCAAAATGTGAAGTGTGGGTTTGGATGGAAGTGTGGGTGACTTTGGTGGGAGAGGCATCACTAGAGGTGGAATCGAAGGTTGAGTAAGTTTGACCACTTATTTGGTAGATAATATGGTTTTAGGTTTGGATTGCACCTTCTTAGGTAAAGGTGTAATAGGTGAACTAGTTGTTGAAGTTTGTGTATATTTAACTACCTCTTTGGAAGGTAGTGGGTTTTGGTCTTTGGTTGCACCTTCTTGGGTAAAGGTGAAGAAGAAGTGCATGATGTAGAAGGGAAGAGAAATAGTGGAAGGGGATGGGTTAGCCAAGGTGACAATGAAGAAGTGAAGTGAAGGTTTTGGTAAGAGGTAATGTGGAAGGGATTGATTTTGGAGAAGAGAATGGCATGGGATACGATGAGGATCTTTGGATGTGGTGTAGGTATAGGAGGTAGAAAGGATGTAGATGACGTCGAGGTGTAAGCTATGTAGTTATTTTTGGTGTAACAGAGAGGATCATGATGAGGTGGGTTGTTGTGTTTTTGGTTTACTCTGGGTAGGAGGCTGTTTGGCCAAGGTTGATGGGTGGGGACCTAGGATAGATGGAAGTGGTGAAGGTGATACGAGAGGTAGTAGGTGGTTGAGCTGTGTGTATGCGGCCTAAGGGGTTTGGTCTTCCTCTTAGGTGGGGAATAGTATTTGTGATGGCTTGTGAGGATGTGGCTAAATCTAGTTTGACAGGAGGATGGACTAGACTTGATGTCGACATGACTCCTAATGTGGTAATGGGTTCAGGACACGGAGGAAGGTATAGGTGTAGGTAAGGTTTTAGGCATAGGAAAAAAATATTTTATTGGTAAAGGTTTAGGTGTGGGCGAGGGTGATGAAGAAGGGGCCACTATAACTGGCATGGACATGGTGGGTTTGGTTATTTGAAACACCTTTGGATAGATCATGGAAGTGTCAATAGACAACATCTGCATTTGAGTTGAGACAAGAAGTCGAAGACATCCCCAAAGCATAGAATTGTCAACATAATCCAAGCGGTCAACCAAAGTTAAGAATGACACCGATTTAGGGGGATGATGTTAATTTGGTAGTAATCCCTATAAAGAATGTCTGTGAGATAAGGAAATGGTTGGATTCAGAATCCGTGGGTAAAACAGATGAGAAGAAATCAACATGATCCTTGAAAGACAACGAGCAATTGTCACCAATAAGAAGGGATGCTTTGCTAATAGATCCCCCATGGGTAGGGGAGATGGCAAGTTGGATGAGGTAAGCTCATCTTTTGGTGAAGAAGAAGGTAAACATGACTCTCCCATGGGTAGAAGAGTAAGTATTGCGGGTTGTTCATTAGGTTGAGAGGTGAGTGGGGAAACTACATCAACAAATATGGTGGACTCCTCCATGGGTGAAGGAGAAGATAAGGGAGACTCCTTTATGGGTAAAGGAGCAGATGAAATAGGTCCCTCTATGGATGAAGGAGCTCGTGCAAGAATATCCTCGATAGATGGAGTAGGAGGAAATTGAGCAGGAAGAAGAGCTGGTATGATGTCGAAAACAACATGAACCTCATGAATGTTACTATCATTGGTTGAGGTTTCACCGGTTTGGTTAGATGATGGGGTGTGATTTGGGAATGAATTCTTGAATATGTGAAGGTTTTGATTAGCCGATGCATTAGGATTATCCAAGATGAGATATCCATTATCTAACATTTCTTGGATGATGTTTTTGAAAGTTATACAATTATTGTTGATATGACCTCTAACGCGATGATAGTTACAGTAATCATTTTCTTTATACCACGCAAGAAAAGGATGAGAGGGGCCAAAACCAATATGTGGTTTGATAAGTGGAAGAATGACTGCTCGGCTTTTAGAATTTTTTTCTAAAACTAAAGAGTAGGGTTCTCTTATGGGAGTATATTTTCATTACTCCCACTTGAATTGAAAATCCTGAATAGGAGAAAGATTGGAAGAAGGCTTTGATTGGTTAGATGGATGAGATGGGATGACTTTAAAACATACGGTGTTGGTAGATCCTTTTGCTTTAGAAAAATTATTTTTAGTTTGAAAGAAGAAGGGGTATCATTTGATTTAAACGCAGCGTTCTTGTTACGTAATTGTATCTTCTTCTCTTCAATGACATGAATTCCAAGTTTTTGGGCCATGGGAGATGCCTCATCAAATGTGCAAAAGGTTTGAACTTGGAGAGTTGGCAAGATGTGTATAGCATAAGCTCTAATGAACAACTCTATTAACTCATTTTGATGCACGGTTGGAATGTGAGTTGGTTGACTAGGCTATGCCAATGAGTGACAAAATCAGTGATAGATTCGTCTTCATATTGAAAGAATTAGGAGATTTTAGAAAAACGTGGATGCCAGATACCATTTCAATGTGAGGGTTATGTTTTGTACGTTAGACGTGGCCAATATCATTTACAATGATATGTGTTTCACCAATAAGTTTTACACTTTCTAGGATAAAATAGATAGAAGGTAAATGGTTAAGGAGGAATACCGTGAGGTAAAGGTGGAAGGTAGAATGCACACGTTGTTGACGTTATCCAAGTTGATCGTAGAGAACTCCTTTTTATCTAGGAAGGACTACCTATAGATGCAAAGCAATACCACAAAAGAGTATTAAATAGCATATGACAATGGACTGCCTAGTGTATGCTAGATCCAAGAAGCGTGGTGCTTCCTAGAGAGGTTGTCAATCCATTGTTTAATAACAATTCAATGTGAATAAGCAACTAAAATAAATAAGTCTTATTGCAATGTAATGATTTAGGTTTCTCATACACACAATACACTAGATTTTATGCTAGATATCAAAATAACACTAAATCTAATTAGAACTGGGGTTTTTCAGGTCGACATGTCATTAAAGGTTTGGTAAAGGTATGGGGCTGATTGGTTGAGGTCTGGGTTAGTTTTGGGTGAGTGGGAAGCTTGCTGGTCTGAGAATATAAAATGACACAAAGACCGATATCATTCGGGTGACGATGCCGGTATGGGGATGAAACCAATGACGGTCAAGGAATTGACGTTGATAGGGGAAATAGGTAATGAACTATTAAAAATGGGTTTTTAGGCTCTCTTTGATTGCACAAAGAGTGAGGGTAGTGTGGTTTGGGTCGTAATATGGCTGAGAAGACTCAAGAATACTAAGAAGGAGGTTTAGAAGGGTGAAAAGGCTTGGGGTGGTTGAATAGTGGGTTGGTGGGAAGAAGATGATGTACAAGTAACAAAAGAAATAAAATATTGAAAGAAACAAGAGATCTACAATGGGATAAACATGAATGATTAAAATCACATTACTTACTTGGTATTTTGTAGATCCTATGAGTTGATATGGTTGATGGTTGATCGGAGAAGAGGTGTTTGAGTCTAGTGCCACAACAATACAACTTGTGTGCTCCTGTGAGTATTCCAATGCTCTGGAAGGAGAACCAATGCTTGTCTTGCACTGTGGTTGTGTGTGTTCATCATCTGGATGTAGGAGAGCTTGAAGATTCACGCTTGAATGTAATAAGGATCCAATAATTGAATGACCAACCCGGTAAAGGGTTGTAAAATTCTATATAAAGGAACTGATGGCGGTTTAGGTGACTGATGTCGGCCAAGGATAAACCATCGTCGATTAGGTTGAAATAGTCCAAGTTATCAAAATAGCCTGATCTTTACTATTTTTGGCGTGATTTTGATTGTTGGGTCCGCTTAAGGAAGTAGAGTTCACGTGAGAGAAGGAAGGAAGACCTTAGAAGAAGTCTAGTTAGGTTTAGGAAGAATTCTTAGTTAGTTAGGTCAAGTAGTAACTCAACACTAGGAGTGATGACTTAGTGTTGAGAGTGATGACTTGGTCATTGTGAGTTAAATGCCCCTGGAATGGGTCTAGGATGAGGTTTCATGATGAGGTGGAGGTGTGAGGATGAAATTAACTTAATTAAAATAATTAAATTAATTAATAATGTGAGGATGAATATTAATATGGGGTAAATGGGTCATGATTAGTTAAATGTGTTACGTTAATTAAGTGAAGGGGACCAAGGGGAGTGTGACCCAAATTTGGTGTCTACAATATTTACCATTGTGATAAGAATGGTGAGTTTTTCCATAGTGTAAAGGACATAAGCTTATATCCACAAAGTGGTTTTTCTCCAAATTTATTAGCTTAATGTAAGAAATACATTGAATCTCTTTTTATTGCTACTATATCTATTGACACCATTATTGAAAGGCACTACATGAATCCAGAGTTGGTGAGGATTTTCAACAAAAGGGATGAGTGCTTAACTAGGAAATATGTGTTGAATGCATGGAGGAGGGTGAAGAGCATTAGATCCCAAAAATACTAACACAACAACACTAATATCAACTTGTGGCATGTCGCAGAGAGGGATACTTTTTTTTATTATCAGAGGTCATGTGAGACTGACATGGCTTTCATTATAGGACTACAAACACCATGAATGCTTGAAATTATGGTTTGTCATTACCACAACTCCATCATTGCAATGGATTCCACGTTCTTAACTAATAAATATGGGGTAAGGACATTGTTATCTCATTTCCATGCATAATTGATATTTGGATATATTTGTTTAAGTCATTCTCATACTAACAATATTTTCGTGTACACATTTTCCTCAATACCAATTGTACACACTTCTTGTTTTTGACGAGCAAGAGGCTGGGGTTCCTATTGCATGGGTAGTTTCATCTCGTAATAAAGTGGATGACATATATGCATGGATTGTTGAAGTCTACGTGAGGGGAAAAGGAAAAGGATGGATTGGCATGTCAATGCATTCATTACAGATGATGCAACTTCTGAAATACAAGCTATAAGGTATAAATCTACTAATATTTTTTTCTATAAATTTAATACACACAATTTACATCCCTAACAACGTTATTTGTGTCTCAGGGATGTATTCGGTTGTCGTGTCTTGTTATGCATATGGCATGTTTGTAAGGCTTGGCTAAAGAATATTTACAAGTTTATTTTTCTTCATTTTTGTAATACAATGTTTACAGGCTTGGGTTGCTTTTTGTTGTTTTGCATTACTTATTGTCACGCAAAAATTTTATTTACAGATATATGAAGAAGGAGGTGGGGATGGTTATGTTTCAGAGACTAGGTGACATCATGTGCACCATCAATGACAATGAGCACATGACATTTTTCCTCATCGACGAATTCATGGAGGAGTTCAAGTATTTCGAGAAAGACATGGTTATAAGACAAAAGTATTGGTAAGTGTTAACTACATATGATTATATTTATAGCTATGTGTAGAGTTAACAATTTTTAAGTCATTTCTGTATTCAAGTAAAGATTAGAAAGCTTAAGAAATGAAACTAGAACACCTAAGAAGTTTCAAAGCTTAACTAAACTAACAAGAATCATCAAGATAAGATCTTAAAGAGAGCTACTTCTTTAACAATGCATATAACTTTGAAAAAGCATCAAACTAACATGTCTAAGTTATTCTCTACTCTTTGAATGCTAATAAAACATGAACCTATGAAGATCCTAGCAATCAAATGTGATTGTTTGATATGGTTCTCAATATTTCAAGAATGAAGTGTCACCATTAATGGCTACAAGGCCATATGGTTCTCCCCATATTACTCAAAGCTTGGTTTAATGGATCTAATGGTGAAGATAATATCTCAATAAAAATGAAGAAATACTCTAATCCTAATTGCTTATAGTTTATGCTAGAGGAGGATAAGTGTTGTTTTTAAATTACAAGGAGGAGGGTTCTATTTACAGTTTTCAAATTCAAAGAATGGAATGATTTTGGTGCATGTGGGACAAAAGGTAAGTCCAAAAGCACTTTTAGCAAGTCAAAGAAATATTTGACTAGGTTTAGATGCTAATTAATCTTTTAGGATTAATTAGGGGTCCTAAATAGGCTTAGGAAGCTTTGTGGGAGCATCTGGAGGAGGTTTCAATAGATTTTGGAAGCGTTGTAAACATGAGTTAACTAATAAGAATATTTATTAGTTAATTGCAAGATAAAAATCTTAATCAACGTGTAAAGGTCAATTAACAAGAATTGAAGGGAAAATGAGTCTAATTGACGAAGTGTTGTCAATTTTCAAGGAATAGAATAGTTAGTGAAATGTTAGTGATAATATTGCTTTGATCAAATTAGAGGTGTCTACATTTTCCCCTCTTTGGGGTGGTGGTGTAAGCTATGCCACTTCAAAGATAGCGAGAAAGTAAAATTTTTGATAGGGGTAGAAGAAAAAATTAATAGAATGAAGGATGCCCCCTCGAGTGTCGATGGGGTGATGAAAGAGGTTGATCGATGATTGAAAAGATGAAGGAGATAGATAAAAGTGAAGGGGGTAAAATGCCCCAAGTAAAATGGTAGAATAATGCAAAGAGAAGAAGGGAAGCCATATTAGTCTTGTTGACACTGAGTACTAAGTACCCATGAAATCTAATTCTCTAGCTTTCATTGGCGTTGCTCATCTTCCACGTCATACTGAATAACCGAGTTGATAGGGGAGCTGCCCGCTTGAATGGTGAGACACCAAATATTGTAGATTTATATTGACATCAATGTGCATAAATGTAGAGGAAGAATGGGGAATTTGAGTGAAATTGAGAGAGAATAAACATTATTCTAAGGAAGGGGATTGAGCTAAAATCCATCTAGTGTCATTTAAACAAATCTATTTTCATCATTTTTCTAATGATCTTCATCATCAATCCTTATTAAAAATGTAAGAAAATAACGTAGTGTAGAATGACATGAAAACCATAGTACAAACAATTTTCCATTGCTACAATACAACCTCCATGCAACATATAGAATGCAAAGAAATACGAGAAAGTAAACAAGCTAACCTAACAGGAAAACAAGTACAAACACACATACTTAAACCAACAACATCTAAGATAGTTACACAAATGTTTTGTTATCGAGTGTAGTTCCCGAATGTTCGTGTAAAAAGAAAAGGGTTAAAAGTGGTGACCCAAGAAAATATGTATGCAAGGGGAAATATGGTGGACACAAGTGTCCAATGAAAAATCATTTGTGCACTACGAAATATTACCAGGCAACTCGTTGTGCCCCAGAGTACAAACGAAGCCAATAGACCAACTTTTGGTAATGAGGTAGATCCAAATGATCTGCGAGTCATTGTTACAAAAATAAGTGAAAATGCAAGAAAGATATAATTTGAATATAATTCTTTTGACACATATTTCAGTTGCGTACCAACGTTTACCAATTTTTGCAAATTTTTGAATTTTTATGATTTTTTGGATTTTTAATAATTTTTTGAAAATATTGATTTTTTTATTGTTTAGTGATTTTTGATTTTTAGAAGAATTTTGGATGAGAGAAGATCTGTTGAAATCAAGAAAAATGCCCCAGGGAGAAGAAATGGGCGCCAGGTAGCAAAAAAATATGCCATGACGGAAGAAAATGATCAAAAAATGATTATTTAATAAAAATAAACATCGTGGTGGGTAAGAATGCATCACAAATGGTCAAAATGACCATATATACCCCTCCCGGGGGGTAAAATCATTGTGAGTAATTAATTTGTCACGAAGCTCTTGTTGTTTTACTATTCACTTTTGCTCTAACCATGAGGAGAGATGATAGGAATTTAGAGGCATATGAGGAGAGTAGACACAATCTGTGAGTATTTGCGGATGCATGGCGATGGACCATACGTGATTACCCTATCCCTTTTTAATTTTATCACATTTAATGTCATTTATTAGCATTTTTAGGGGGCGATAACACATGCATGCACCTTAGGGGCACATATATGTAGTCATGCATACGTATGCGGCTGGGGTGACGTGTGTGCATACACGCATATGTCGAAAATGCATATGCATGTAGGAATATATGTTGAAAGGGGCACACAAATGTATGACAAGGTTAGGCCAGATGCGCATGGGAACATGCGTTAAAGGGGCGCACATGTGTTATTGGGGGCACGTATGTGTCGGGAAGAGGGTAGAATGGTTGCACGCGCATACGCTAAGATGAATGAGAAGGTGTAAAAAGGTGGGCATATGTGTTGTTGAGTGTGCATACGCCAACAAGGGCACGTATGTGTTCATGCATGCATTAACGACATGTTTTTGAACACTTAGAAGAAAAAGGGAAAGTTTTTCAGAGGAATGTAGAAATTTTGGAAATGTTAGAAGAACATAGTAAATGTTAAAGGAACATAGGAAATGTTAAAAGAACATAGGAAATGTTAGAAGAACATAGGAAATATTAGAGGAACATAGGAAATGTTAAGAGAATATAGCGATGAATAGGATAAATGTTAGATGAGGTTAGATAGAATAAAGTCTAATATGCGGTCATTTGATTTTACAGAGACAACCGCATGTGTTACAGTGTGTAAGGGTGATATGGCCGACTAGCCAACTTTAAGGTGACCCTCTCATGACGTGAGAGGAAGTATTTGGACATCACTTTGTACATGACATGGCTTAGTTACATGGCATGCATTCCATAGATCACCGAGAGATCACAACCTCCCGACAACATTAGTCGAGAGATGACACTACGAGAGCTAGTTCTTCCAACTCCCAACTGGTGAGATGACGATTACCCTTGAGGATGTGTGGAGGATCTTGTGAGTGCGTATCATAGGGAGCTTGATTGAGTATAAGACCGATGCACCGAAACTCACAGAAATTTTGGTGGAGCTCTTTGGCGTGGATGAGATACCTCGACGAGGTATGGTAATACATATGCATAAGTGATTTTTAGATCTAAGGTTACATCGCATGCCAGTTTATCTCATAACACTTGTCAATAAAATACTACTTGTTGACAAGATAGAAACATTATTTCCTTTAGGATTGATTACTGTGATTTGAGGCTTGCTCAAAGGAGAGCGCTACTATTGTGGAAAGTGTATACTTGCGCATCTATACTAGTATTTACATTTGATTACCTACTACCATCAGAAGATGGTGGGTCAAGTGACACTTCTACAGATATGGGCCTAGGACCATATAACTATCAGTTGCCCCACATGAGTGTTACATGCTCAGGTCCTGAATGAGCCTTCAGTCTTTAGTTGGGCTCCCATGGGTGAGGATGTGCATGGGCACATGTGAGATACTTATTTTTATCACCATGCTTTGGATGACCTTCAACTGCATATGGTTGTTTTGAGGTCTTATAGACATTATCAGTGGATAGAGGATGCAGTTAAGCTTAGTCTTGCTATGGTTGATCATTTTATGATTGACAACCACCGATATATTAGGGAGTATTACAAGATTGAATGAGTACAACGATAGTTTGGGGCAATACAAGATGTTCTCGGGCTTGAGATGTGGTATGGACATCGTGCCATGGCAAATTTTGATATGGGCCCTTTGATATGTTGGACCTTTGTCATCCATCATATATGTTGTCATTGATGTCAAGTTACATTGATGGCAAAAGGAGTGAATTGGTGAAGTGAGCAAGCTGAAAAGATGAAGGTTGATTGGTAGTATCAATTCACATAGGCTTTAAGATGACTAAGGATAAAGTCTAAAGAACTTATTCTATGTTTTTGCAAGCCACGGACATGAGGAGATAAGCTGTTGAAGACTTGGTGTAGCCACTTTGAAGACTTGGTATAGCCACCAAAGTCTCCACAAAGCCACAAATTTTTGGAAGAAGACGTGAAAGGAAAGTGAGTCTGTAAGCATAGGAATGAAACTGCGAAGCATCATGGAGGCAAAGGAAAAGCCACGAGTGAAAAATTAAATCCACGAATGTGAAGGAAGAGTCACGAAGGTGAAGGCAAAACCATTGATAAAGAGAAAAGACACAAAGAACTAGAGAAGCCACCAAGGACAAAAGATAGTTGTGGAAGATTACAAATCTTTGTAAGTAAAAGAGATAGAATTACAAACTTGGAACAAAGACGTGGGAAATAAGCAGGACAAGGAGAATGGCCGCTAGACATTGGGAATGTCATGAAAGACTAGAGAATGTCGTGGAAAAAAATATGCCGTAAAGGATTGAAAAAGTCGCGAAGTAAATATTATAGTCGCGGAAAACAATTTAAGTCACTATTAGCAGAGGAAATTCGTAGGAGCCAACATTGTGCCATGAAAATTTCAAAAATCAGGTGATGAATTATTTAATTAAAGATTCCAGAAAAGGGAAGGAAAAATCATAATATAGATTCTATAAGATGTAAAAGGCTGACCTACTTGGGTCATATGTGACCGTTGCAGCTTGAATTAAATGAAAGGATTTGGGTTGAATCTAGATAAAATGCCGACCTCTTTCACATTGGAGAAATTAGATGCATATAAAAGTAAAACTTAGGCTCGGTTGTGTTATTATTTCTTGTGTGTGTAAGATTCTTTATGAATTTATGCGGAAAAGTAGAAAATCATTTGTAGTTATGAGAGCAAGAATATGAGAGTTGATCAAAGATATCATTAGCTATTGTCATGTAAGGAATCAATGCATGTGAGTTAGAAGAGATACAAAGGAGAAAGAGAGCTCGAGTGAAATTGAATTATTTGAGCTAAAGAAGAGGCAGAGAGCAACAATCAAAGATCTAGATCAGAGAGATAAAGAAAAGAGTGAGTGTAGAAAGATACAGAAAAGTGATCATAATTTGTTGAGTAAGCAATATTGACTCTGTATGATCAAATTGTAATACCTTATTCTAAGTGGGTGCTTAGATAATATGGGGTTAGGTGCTCCTTATGGGATTGGTGTCTCACTAAATCAGGGGTTGGTTCTCCTTGTGGGATTGGTGTCTCACTAAATCAGGGGTTGGTGCTCCTTGTGAAGTTGGTGCTTCACTAAAATTCTTTGCTTTGAATAATATAAGCAGAGTTTTAGTGGGTTTTCTTCCCCATGAGGGTTTCCCACTTATATAGGGTGTTTGCATGTTGTGTAATGTGTTCTTATGCTTGATGTTACAGATCTGATGCACACTATTTGTTTTGAATGGTGAATGGATTAATGAATCAGTGAATGTGTATATGTTAATAACTGAATTTGAGATATAATTTTGAATAATTGATTCACCCCCTTCTCAGTTAGCTTGTGATCTCTAACAATTGGTATCAGGCGGAGTCCTTCTAGCAGAATCTTAACATCTTCAAGGAGATCCTCTATTCACAAGCATGGCAGTGAATCAAGCACAAGGTGGATTATCTGTGTCAAGATCACCACTCTTCATGGAATAAATTATGCACTCTAGAAAATAAGAATGAAGACATATATTATGTCACTTGGATTTGATATTTGGGAATGTGTTGAGAAAGGCTATAATCTTCCTTCCATGCTCATCACCGCAATTTGTAGAAAGAATAGAATATGAATGCTATATTGTGTGGTTTGAATGAAACAAAGTTTGTAAAGGTAATGCACTACACCACCACCAAAGAAATCTGGACCAAGCTTCAAAATATTTATGAAGGAGATGACAAGGTAAAACTAGATAAACTGCAGACCTACAGGGCCCAGTTTGAAAGCTTAAAGATGAAATAAGATGAGACTATTGCAACTTATATGTAGAGGGTAGATGAAGTGATCAATATGATTAGAGGCTTAGGTGAAAAACTATAATAATCTGCTATTGTTCAATTCTGAGATCTCTGACCACCAAATATGATGCAAAGGTTTCAGATGGAAGAAGCCAAAGATATGAAAACTATGACAATGGATGAACTACAAAGTATCCTTTCAACATATGAAATGAGGACTATTGGATCAAAGATTACCAAGAAAGAGGTTGCATTCAAAGCCAAGAAAGAGACCCAAGTCTAAGAAAAAGAAGAAGAATTAGATTTAGAGAAAGAAATAGATGATGAAAATATTGAAGCCATGTTTGTTAGAAGACTAAAAAGAGGCTTAGGTAAGTACAAAGGAAAACTTCCTTTCAAATGTTTTGAATGTGGACAAGTAGGTCATTTTTCAAATAAATTCCCAAATAAGGATAGAGAAAACCATTCGAACATGAAGAAGAAAGTCACAGACACAACCTAGAAAAAATAAGAGTCACAAAATAAAGATGGTAAGAAGAAGTACTTCAAAGAAAAGAAGAATTTATACATAGAAGAAAAGTCAAGTGAATCAGATTCAGGAAACTCAGACATGTCTGAAGGAGAGAATGATGAAGACCAGTCGAATGTCTATTTATGGAAATGGATGCCCCTGAAGAAGGTAGTTCAAGAGGAAATAATGTAGTTGAATGTGAAGACTCTGATGAAGAAGAAGCAAGATGAATCTAGAAGCTTTGAATTGATAAGTGCTCTTGAAGAATTGAGACTATGTAGAAAGAAAAATCAAAAGCTGAGATGCACATTAAAATACTATGAAGAACAAATCCACATCTTTGAACAAAGACAAACTCTAAGAGAAGAAGAAGAGGCCAATGAGCTCAAAGAGCTTGAGACCCAACTAGATAAGATTTCTCAGACTTACAAATCAAAGGAGAACGAGTGCATAAGACTGAATTCTAAACTGGAGAAACTGAAGACTGAGATGGAACAAATGAGAAACAAGTTGATAATGTATGAGAAGTTAGAAAATAGCTCTAATGTCTTGACTGACATACTTTGCAGTCAGTGTGATTCACATGATAGATCTGGAATTGGTTTCAAGGAAGAAAGCAAAGGAGCTGAATCAAAGAAGAAGAAGGAAATCAAAACTACATCAACACCAAACACTTCTTCTGCTACAAACAACAAAGTCATCAAAACTACCAGACAAAGGACTATTTCTCCCAGAATTACATATGCCATGAGGTACACACACTCCTTTTATGGTTATTTTTATTCATGTAATCAGTTTGGACATAAGGTTGTTAAGTGTAGAAAGTTCTCTAAAGGATATAGAAGAAGTTATGGTCCATCTTACACCAAATTGAACTATAAGGATGTCCACTATAATTATTACAAGAAAAGGAATGAGGCATCAGTAAGTAAGCAAGAATATCCTAAACAAAAATGGATGTATGTTGCTAAGAAAGATATGAATGAGAGGAAAGAGTCTTGTTCAGTAGTACAAATTGCATTTCATGTGCAAAATGAAGATAAAATATGGTACCTGGATAGTGGATGTTCTAGTCACATGACAGGTGATAAAAGTAAATTCATCACTCTAACAAATAATGCATCAGGAGCTATTAGATTTGGTGACAACTCAACAAACATAGTTGGAAAGGGAACTTTGAGTTTAGACAATGGCAAGACAATCACAAAGAATGTTTTATATGTTGAAGGACTCAAACATAATCTATTAAGTGTGAGTCAAATGTGCAAGAGAGGATATAATGTAATATTCCATGATAAAGGTTATGACATTATAAACTGCAAAACAGGAAGAAAGTTGCAAAGGCCAAGAGGACCAAGAATAATATGTATGTTCTGAATGAAATAAATAAGGAGAAATGCTTCACAAGTAAGGTTGATGACAATTGGTTATGGCACAGAAGGCTTGGACACATGAGCTTTGAGAATCTGGTAAAACTAAGTGCTAAAGGTTGTGTGCGGCATATGCCAAATATTGTAAAAATTGTAGACACGCTCTACTAAACATTCTTGTATGGAAAACAAACAAGGAGACCATTCAAATCAAAGGAGTACTCAACAACTAGACCACTAGAGTTAATTCATATAGATCTCTGTGGTCCTACTAGAACCGAAAGCATACAAGGTGAGGTATATTTCATGCTACTGATAGATGATTACACCAAAATGACATGGGTGGCTTGTTTAAAACAAAATTCAGAAGCTCTAGATAGATTCAAGAAGTTCAAGGAACTTGTGGAGAATGAGAAGAACAAGAAGATCAAATGCTTAAGATCAGACAGAGGTGGAGAGTTTTGGTCCAATGAGTTCGATGAGTTTTGTGAAGAACATGGAATCAAAAGACAATTAGCATCTGTAAGCACACCTTAGTAGAATGGAGTAATTGTAAGAAAAAATAGGACTTTGTATAAGAAATGGAAATAACTATGCTAAATGAATCAAAGCTTTGAGACGGATATTGGAGTTAAGTGGTATACGAGTTGTCTACATCCTAAACATATCACAATTGAGGGTAAACTGTTACAAGAAACCTTATGAACTATGTCGTAACATTTTGGTCGGAAAAAGTATGGCACTTAGCAAAAAACATACAAAAGGTTTGCGTAGAAGAGCGAGAGCGCATTCAAACACGCGGGAGGATCGGTAAGGAATCACGCACTAAGGACAAAGGTTTGGGATTTAGCCATTTTCACGATGAGGAATTATTTTTGGAAGATGGCATGTGGAACACACAAACAAGCTAGAAACTTGCGGACACGCATTGGATATTTTGGAGGATCGGCTACAAAGTGCTTTGCATGAGTACGGAGTTGAGAATATATTTACTATTGACAACAAACTAGGAGAAGTCTGTTGTTAGTGCACTTGCATGTGTGGCTATTATTGTAATGACATGTGGATAATAATAACATGTGACCTATTTTGGGATTGGATAAGCGGTGAAGGGAAAGTCCCCACCCTTATAAATATGTAATGAACTACGTAGTATAGGTGTGTGTGAGAATAATATGTAAGGACTAGATTACTGTGAGATTATACTATCAAATCTGTATGCGCATAAGCATATGATGCCATTATTGTAAGAATATTTTGTGTATTACTACATTTAATATAATGGAGGTTATTAACTGAATCAAAGTGTTAATCATGGTTATATTTTATTACTGCATGAATGATCTCGCTATGTTTATCATGTGATTCATGAGTCTTTAATATCTAGATCTGAATATGTACTGTAGAATGATGTATTAGTCATAGATATGAATGCTTTAAGTCTTCATGATGCAAAAATACTACAACAAAAATCCTAAACAGGGGCTCAGTACCTTTGCATGCTTCATGTGAGCGCTCCTCTAGGATGAGTGATGTGCCAACGCCCGGGCTTTTACCGGTGAATTCTAGGCTACATTATTGGTTCCATTATCGGACCTCTTTTCATTGTTTTCAGGACGGTTCATAATGAAGACATACCAGTTGACCCTAGCAAGTGTTGAGGAGTGGATACATGATGCGGAAGAGGAACACACACAGAGTTTTAACACTAGATTTGAGTTCGATGCATATGCATGGGTGGAGCATAATATGTATGAATGTTTGTATAAGAGCTTCTTTGCTATCTTTTCGATAGAAGCTTGTAGGAGTGATCGATTGCTTATGTGTCTAAACAAAATTGGAGGTATCACACACTTGTTTGGACACAGGAAGAATTTTCGGCCCTTTATGATGCTGATCAAATTTGGACTCACGTAATGGATATGTGGTTCCATGGTGTTTTGAACAACTATATCTCGAAGTACTCAATTTCTACTTATTCATGCCTAGAGGTAGCTGAATTCCAATTTTTGTGATATCCCAGGGGGAATTTACCTACAAGGAATTCCACTGGCGATCAAAATTCAGAAGGTAACCCTAAACTTGGAGAGTAAACTGACGGCTAACTAAACCCCAACACGCGTAGGGGAAAGAGAAGGCTTGGTAAAACATGGAAGACCTAGCGACAAAGAGGTAGAGAGAGGAAATATGGCTTAAGTATAATGAGGCACGCAAGAGGGAGGTAGAGAAGCAACATGAGGTTGTAGAGAAAATGGCATCATGGAGAAAGATATTCTGGAAGGAGTTTAAGTTCATGCGAAGACATGGAACCCAAGCATTAGGAATTCCCCCATTTGGGAAAGCATGAAAGGAACCCTCCTTGGCCTCATGAAGAAGTGCGCCCGTAGAGATGACCTGGTCCATGGGCGTGCATCTGAATCCACCTAACAACCTTTCCCTTGTGTTTGGTTTTCTAGCATCTAGTACAACAAATAGTCAACAAGATAATTCAAGTAGTGGGAGAGTAGGAGTGAGTCTTATAAGAGGCATAATGATGGCAACACAAACAACTTCATTGTTATATGGGAGTACCTTTTTGGGTGTATCATCCACACAAAATTCAGGTGCACATATTTTTGGACTATCTTCTGGGAGTAGTAACACTTCGTAGATTGTTGGGTATAGATCGATTATGGTTGGGACATGTTGGTACCCAAATTTGTTCTCCTTTTCAATCTGAGCAGCATCAGAGATATGGCATGAAGCTTGAAGTTAGATAGATCATGATGTGTGTCATTTTGTAGCTAGGGAGGTGATCTAACTGGCACTTAGATTTGTGGAGAGATGGATAACACTTTGAAAGGATTTGATTTGACCCTCACTATTTTAGGTTGTGCCTTTTCAACCAAGGTAAGAGAATGATTATTGTAACCCCCAAATGGTGAAGGAGATGAATATATCCCCCAATTTATGTAAATAGTATGAAAAGGCCTTGGGAAAATATGATCAACACTCCAAATCTGACTTTCACAAGTTGTCACTCCCAGATCATGGAGATATTTTCAATGCAAGGTAAGGGTTACTGAAGACATTGTATAATCCTGATTTGCCTTGTGCATTTTTGTAGATGGGTTAGATCCTTTTGTTGACACACAATGTAATGCAGGGGTAGTATGGGTAGGATTAGTTTGTTTGAATGAATTTTTGGTTGGATCCATGTGTGCCCAAAATATATTAAATCATTACAAATATCAGGATCATTATCCATTCCGGAGGCATGTTTTTCATCATTGAGGCATTCTGCAAACACCTTTTACTCATCATTTTCACCTTTTTACCTTTTCAAATTACCTCTGTAACTTTTGATTTTGTCATTTCACATTTTTTGATGATTAGGGAAAAATTTATTTCAAAATCACCTCGATCAAAGAATTAAGCCATGAAAGTGATGTCAATGATCCTAGAATGTCAATACGACACAAAATCACTATAAATTTGATGAATTTTGATGCAAAAATCATGATTCCAAGCTTCTGGAGCTCCCATGGTGGTCAAAACAAATGGATGCACGAAAACTGTCGATCTTATCCATCTTTTAATCCTAGCCCTCCATGTGGAAGATGCGGACTTAGAAATAAGCTTGAGTTACCTTTTTAATTTTTGGATAAGGCACATGTGGCAAAAAATGATTGGATTGGGCCCAGTTTTAAAACATTTACTTTATGACCTTTTGAAAATTTTGAAAAAATGGAAAAATTTGACCTTTTCCCCCACTCCTCCTTTGAATTTTGGAGCTGACATGTGGCACATGGTGGGTCCCATTGGGATCGCGCTTCAATTCTACACATTTTGACCTTTTTGGAAAATTGGAAAATTTTCACTTTTTTCCCCATGGGCCGCACCTCCGATTTCTCCCTCACCACGTGTCTCCTTGTGATTTTTTGTGGGCTAGTGCTCCAAATTTTTATTTTAAGCCTTTTTTGCAAAAGGGAAAAAATTCTCTCCTACCTCCTGCCTGACCTGCTTGTCCTCTACCACATGTCACTTGATGATTCGCTAGGGGCCAGCGCTTCAAATTTTGATTTTAAGCCTTTTTTGCAAAAGGGAAAAAATTATCTCCTACCTCCGCCGACCCACCAACCCATCTTGTCCTCTGACCCTTCATGGACACGTGTCTCCCTCATATTGGGCGAAGCCATTTTTCATTTTTACCTTTTAGACAACAAAGGAAAAAAGTTCATAAAATTTTCCTTCAGCCCCTTCCTCCATTTTTGCCTTTTTGGACACGTGTCCTTTCCTGATTTGTTATGGAGTTTCGCCCAAGTTTTGACTTTAAACCATTTGAAGTTAAAAAAATTCAAAATCACCAAAACCTTTGCCCCACCATTTTGACCTTTCCTGGACACGTGTCCTCCTGATTGCCACGGGGCCGTGATCCAAAATTTTACTTTAACCCACTTTGCCAAAAAAAAAAAACCTTAATGACTCCGAAGTCTAAGTTCCCCACACAAACCAAAAACTTCTTCCTTTTTTTCCCTCTTGGACATGTGTCCTCTTCTGGTTGGCTACGGGGATTCGGGAAAAATTTTGACTTAGGAAATTTTGCAAAATAAAGCCAAAATTTTCAAAGGAGATCCGACTCCCTACCTCTCCTTGGCTAATAAGAACATGCCACATAGGCAACTTTGAAAAAGGTGGAGCCATGGAGCCAAATTTGCCACTTTGCCAAAAAATCAAAAAATGACAAGTTAGAAACATTTCCCACCACACCTCGGCCAATGAAAACCCACCACGTTGCCAATACCTTGAGGATGAATTTGATGGGAAAATGACGCCCGTCTGACCGTCAAAATGTAAAAATTCTAGGGATGCCCTAGAATTCAATTTTTTCACCAAGGATGGCAGATTTTTTGATTCTAAATCAATTGAAGCATGATTTTTAAACATTTTCGACCTTGGGATTGGATTTTCAATTGCACACAAGTATGATTTGATCAATTTCAATTTTTCCATGATTTGGTAAAGGGAAAAATGACATAGCCCGTAAAATTGGAAAAACTAGGGCACAGAAAGGGCAAACTTGGATTATTCTTTCAAATTAGGGCAAAACAACAAGTTTGTGAGCATTTTTAAAGCATTCAACTGGAGGGGAAGAATTATAGACCATCAAATCAAAGGATAAAACATTTTTTTGATTAGATATAGATTTGAAAATTTAGGGCAACATGGTGCAAGCTCAAAAATGGCACCAACATCGGTTCTTGCTTGGGGATGGGCACTCCCAGTGAGTGCCACAAGAACAAAACATAGAACAAGTGCTAAAATAATCCATTAGGAAAAGGAGTCACGAGCCAAAATCACCAAAAAACCAACTGAGAACTCGATAAAAATGGCTTCCACACAACAAGGCAAACAAAAAACTAACAAAATACCAAAAACAGAGCAAAAAACCAAACACTATACACTATACAAGTAGGTGCATACCTCAAATTTGGGGTTTAATCCAATAAATGCTTTAGATGCCTACCATTAACATTCCAACAATTCCCCATCTAAATATTTGAGAAAAAAGGTATGCTCACCAATTCTGATATCAATGGAGTAAGGGCCCATCCATAATGCATCAAATTTTCCATGCTTGCCCTTGTCTTCATGCCTACTATCCCACAACAAAACCAGATCTCCAACATTGAAGGCTCTAGGAGTGACCTTCTTGTCAAACAATCTCTTCAATTTTTCCCTAAATCTGACATGCCTTTGATGGGATGCTCTTCTCTCCTCATCAAGCTCAATAATCTGATTAATCCTTGATTCATATGGGCCAAGCTCTTGATCTTCCAACTGTTGGGAAAACTGAAATGAAGATAATTGCAGGTGCAAGGGCAGCAAAGCCTAAGTTCCATACACTAATTCAAATGGGATTTTACCAGTAGCTCTTTTAGGAGTTATCCTATCAGCCCAAACAAAAAATTTCAATTGTTCACCCCATTTCCTCTTGTTTTTCTCCAAGGTTCTTCTAATGATCTTCAACAAATTCTTATTACTGGAATCAACTTGTCCATTCCATTGGGGGTTATAGTTTGAAGAATAAGTCCGATTGATTCCATATTCATTGCACATTTCCATTAAAGGTTTGGCTCTAAAGCACATGGCATTATCAGCTACAATCTTGAATGGGACTCCAAATCTGCATATGATTTGATTCAACAAGAAGTCCATAACTATTTGGTGTGTTGCTTTCTTGGTGGGGATTGCTCTACCCACTTTGTAAAATAATCAGTGGCTACAAGGATCCACTTATGGCCAGCACTAGAAGGATATGAAATATCACCAATTAAGTCCATCCCCCATTACTTGAAAGGAGCTTCAATTGATACAAGCTACAAAGGAAGGGAGCCTAAAGCTTTTAGTCTTCCAGAGAAATGTTGGCAACTATCACATTTTCTAACTAGTTGGGTTACATCTTTGAAGAGAGTAGGCCACTAATAACCAAATCTCAAAATCTTATGTGCTATTACTCTTCCAGAAAAGTGTCCTCCACAAAATCCCCCATGGAAATCAACAACTATCTTGGGAGCTTCATCTTTAGTTATGCATTTCAAGAGGACACCTTCAGGGTTCTTCCAAGCTAGCCCAAGGTCTGTGATGATATATTTTTGAGAAGCCAGCTTGAGGGCTATTTTCTGATTTTTATTTAAGTGACTAGGGCAGCACAAGTGTCTGAGGTAGAAGATCACATCCTTGTACCACTCAGAACTTACCAACTTTGCAAGCACATCTACCCTTTCTTCCTCTAGCTGATTCACTTCCACATTCGCAAGTTGCTCTCAACCATGAGCTTAGCAAGGCCTAAACCATACCAAATTTTGGTTTGGATGTCCATATCATACTCTTATAGCTTGTTCACCCACCTACATATTTTTCTTGAGATCTCCATCTCTGATAAGATGTCTTTCACCATGGTGTGGGGAACATAAGCAACAACTTTTGAACTCAATATATAAGGCCTGAAAACCTTTGTTGCTTTCACCAAGGCAAATGCTTGTTTCTCCATGATTGTATACTTCAGCTTAGTTGCTTGTAAAGCCTTACTAAAGAAGGCAATAGGCCTCTCAGCCCCATTCTCATCCTTTTGTAGCAAAACAAAAGAAATGGTATACTCGAGGAAAGGAAAAGATTTGGAAAGGCCTCTTATAGTTTGGGGCTGCTAAAATAGGTGCATGTTTAAGTGCATCCTTAATTCCTTCAAAATATTGAATGACAACCTCCTCCCACCTGATAACTTGGTCCTTCTTTAGCATGCTTGTGATTGGAAGAGTCAACTCAGCAAATTTGGAAACAAACCTTCTAATAAAATTAATTTGACCAAAGAAAGATTGGATGCCTTTCTTGGTTCTTGGGATAGGTACTTTGCTGATTGCTTCCACTCTCTCAGGGTCTATCATAACACCATCTTTTGACACAATGTGACCAAGTAGATTGGCCTTTTGCATGCCAAAATGACACTTCTTTGGATTAAGAGAAATTCCATACTCCCTACATCTGATCAACATCTTCTCCAAGTGCTACAAATGATCACCTCTCTAGCCTTGAAAACACAGTCACATCATCTTGGTAAACTACAATGAACTCATTGATGTAACCAGCAAAAGCAACATCCATTGCTCTTTGAAAAGTGGCACCAACATTCATCAAACCAAAGGGCATCTAACAAAAACATATGTTCCCCAAGGAGTAGTGAATGCTGTCTTAAGTCTTTCTGATTCTTTGACAACCACTTGATTACATCTAGAGAAACCATCCAATGTAGAAAGCAACTCAGACCTGTCACTAGCTGCAACATATTTTCCATATTTGGCAAGGGATAGTTTTCCTTCATGGATGCTTTGTTTAGATTTCTAAAATCCACACAAAGTCTGATGTCTCCGTTCTTCTTTCTGACTGACACAAGGTTTGCAACCCAAGATGAATATCTAGTGGGCTGAATAATACCTCCATCTCTCAACTTATTTAACTCCTCTTGCATTTTCATGGAGAAAAGTGGATTAATTGGCCTTTTCCTCTATCTGAATGGATTAGTCTTGGCCTCAATAGGGATCTCATGTTGAAACAAGTCTTCTCTATATGCTTTTAGCTTGGAATAGGCAAGGCAGTTTTGATATTCTTTCAAGAGTTGGGCATATGAATATTTTTCCTCTTTACTTAAATTGCTGCCCAAGCAAATCTTCCTTGGTTTACCATTAGTACCCAAGTTATGCTCTTCCACATCCCTTGAGGCAGACATGTTTCTATTTATGATGCAATCAATATTGTTAAAATTTGACTCAAGTGTAACAAAACCTCTAAGAATGGTGTTTTTTTCAATTGGATGATGTCTTTCTCAAACAAATTTCTCTTCCTTCATCATGCATACCATTGGCTCCCAATCAATATTTTGATTTGAAAACTCACCTTGGTTTTGTAAGAACCTTAGCACTTGAGAATCATCATCAAACACTTGCCAATGTTTCACATTATCAAGGATAGCTGGCCTAGTTAGCACTTCAATGTTGTATTCAAAATAAGGTGAAATGGTGCAATTTCAAATCTAGAACCTAACACTACCAACTTGTCAGTAGCAACATTGAGACCTCTGTCATGATACATAATGTTAAAGGAATCAAACATTTCAATTAGATCCCAAACTTCATGCTTATACTATTTCATATGCTAATTTTTGTAGCATACAATTTTCTTATTTGTTTGACAACCAGCTCTAAGTCTCCTTTTACAACAATATCTTTCACTCCATACTTCCATGAAATTCTTAACCCCAACAACAATGCCTCATACTCAACAATGTTGTTAGTGCATTCAAAATTAAGTTTGAAGGAAAAAGAAAACTCTTCCAAACTAGGAGAAAGCATAACTATACCAACACCATTCCTAAATTTGGAGCAAGCTCCATCAAATAACAATGTCCATGGAGAACCTACCACATCAAGGCACTTTGATTTTTCCATCTTATTTTCTTTTACATCAGCAAAACCAATGAAATTCTTAGCATCTACATCAGCAAACAACACTTCATAGGAAGCATTGTTTGGGTCCTCAATTAGATTCAACATTTTATTTTCTCCATAGAGCTTGACTAGGCTACCCTCAATGGGAATGGTGGCAAAAGACATATCCATTTGGACACTCCCTCCAACACTTGCAGCCCACTTTCTTGACAAAATCATACCCCATTTCGGGGCAATCAAAATCAAACATCCAATTTTAAATTCCTCCCTGGATAAGATGCAAGCTGCACTACCAAACCTTTCACACAACCAACAACCGGCACTTCTCTTGAGTCCATGGTAGTACACTTTCCATATATTGCTTTCACTTTTATGTCCAACTCATTCATGAATTCTTGAGGCATGACATTACATGATGCACCAGAATCAAACATACAATTGTGAAGTAGCTTATCCTTTATGATCAAAGTTGTGAAGAATGGATCAACATTCATTTGGGAATCAACCAAATATGTCCCCAAATATACCTCAAGTGTCTCTCCAAGATCTTCTACTAATGGTGGTGTTTCAAGGTCAACAATGATCTGATGTGGAGTTGCAACAACATTTACATTTCTGCCTGGAGTAACCTTCTCTTCTTTCAATCCCAAGTACTCAAATTCAATCTTCTTATGCTCAGGAATTCTAAGCAACTCAATGATTAGAACACTCACTTTAATTTGGATCAATACTTGGGCTATGTCATAGGGGACACTCTTTGGCAAAACAACATTGGAAGGGAGACAAGAAGATTCATTAGATGGCAGTGGATTCTTGGCAGCTTGGGCATGAGGAGGACTGTAATTTTTTCATGGGACAATAGAATTCTTGGCCAGTGCTTCTCTTCTAAGAGTTTCTTTAGGAATGCTTGTGAGCAAGGGTTTCTTAGGCTTGGCTTGAGTACCAGTTCCTTTAACAACTTTGCTTCTAGTACTATACTCTTTCTTTTAACCAACAACATAATTCATTAACAACTGTCTATCTTCCTCCGAAGGGATACCACCATTATATTTCTTAATCATCAATGCTCTTAAGTATTCAAAGTCATTGTTAGGAATTTCAAAAGCTTGCACTACATCAACTTCAAGAGCATGAGGGGGAAGAAATATTTTACCCATTTGATGCAATCCCAAAAGGTTTGCGGCAATAGTCCTAACACTTATTACTTCGATAGATGTTGCTCCTCCTTGTGAGCTTGAAGAACAACCCACCATGCAAATATCCTCATTAGTACCATTATCATTATTATCTTCACCTTCTTGCTGGTCCACTTCACATGGAGGATGGGGTAGAAGACACCTATCACACCAATCAATATCAGCAACCTCTTGACAATAACAAACCTAGCCGTTAAAGGATCAGGCAACACTCTTCCTTCACGTGCTTGAGGATGTCTATTTACAGATCCAACAAGCCCTTTACCTTTGTCATCAAACCTATGCTCATTCCTATGGTGACTGCCAAATCCATCTTATGCTTACTACCTAGGCTGACCTTGTGAAGTCTACCCAATTCCTTCTCAACTCTTGCCAACTTGTATGAGATTTCTTTGACAGCCCCTACCAAAGTTTTCATAACCTCTTCTAAATCAGCACCTTTGCTAGCTTGAGGTTTTTCAGGGTTTATCAATTTTACACCATCTCTCTTGAGAGGTTTCCCAATTGCTTTGATATTGTTCTCAATTTGAAGTGCCATGGTGAAATATTGTCTTAGATTGGTTGGGTTCTTGTCTCTTAGGTAATAGGCTGCCTTCTTATCAAATGCATCTGCATATTTGATTAGACAAGATTCATCACAAGGCCTCAAATTAATAGGCAGCCTTCTCAAAGTTTTGTTAAACCTTGTGTTGAAGTCATGGACTTGATTCATTAGGGTTCTTCTTGATATTCTCAAACTCAGATAAAAGAAATATAAGATCAATCTTGTCACCATATTGCAACCTAAATGCATTTTTCATTTCAGTCCATGAATCAATAGAATTATCAGGTAGAGCCTTATACCAATCCCTAGCATCTTCTTCTAGTGTATGAATGAACAACTTAATATACACATCTTCAAACTCTATCTCAAAATATTCCATCATATTAACAAAGAGTTTGAGATGCTTGATCACCAATTATTGCATTGTTGCCTTGAAATTTTGGCAATCTATTTCTGACATCTTGTGGAACAACATTCGGGTAACCATCCATTCCTCTAAAATCTATGGGACCAAAGGTGTTAACAAAAAATGGAGGTCTAGGCTGAGCCATATTGTTTGGTGGAGGTGATCTTGAGGTGAAACAAGATGATGAGGAGTGCAAGATCTTTGGGGCTCAAGAATGTGATTCATAAGACTGGTATTCTCTAAGTGCTGATTTTCTTAGAAATTTTTACTCGAATTAAAACACAGAGGTGCAGATTGGAGAAGGAACTTACCAGGTACAGCAGAAGGACCTTCACTAGTTGAGGCAAACAAGTTTATGAGAGGATTTCTTGAATCAGAATCACTTGAAGAAGAATGATAATATTCTACCAAAGGCTGATCTCTCTCTCCAATGGATATATCTTTTCCTGATGTCTGACCTTTAAAAATTTCCAAACTTTTCTTCTCCTTCCAACTCTGAGTTCCTTGAATCTGAAAACAATTTCTTAGCAAAGTCTTTAAGGAAGAGAGATCTTCTTCCTTCCAGTTTTGCAGAGATTAGCATCACAAAAATAAATGACAGAAAGGAAAGACACTGGTATTTATTAATATCAAATCAACATGGAGTCACCACTAAGGAATTTCACCCTAGTTGTGTAAATGCACTAAAATACTTTTGTCAAATGTTTGTTAGCATGGAAAACTTTGCAAAGCCTTATAAATCAGACCTTCTTCTTCTTAAATTAATCAATCACAATGCACCCAAAGTGTATGAACTGCTAGGAAATGGAAAAAGGGCAGAAAAAAATTGAAACCTTTGTTTTAAACTTGTAGATCTGAAGCATAAAATGATATTTTAACAATGTAGCAGATCAAATACTTGAATACAAAAATGCTCAAACTCTTCAAACACTCCACAAACACCAAGAAAATTCCAAGACCTCCCCTGACAATGGTGCCGAGAAGTGTTGGTACCCAATTTTTTTCTCCTTTTCAGTCTAAGTAGCATTAGAGATATGGCATGAAGCTTGAAGTCAGATAGATCATGATGTGTGTCATTTTGTAGCTAGGGAGGTGATCTAACTGGCACTTAGATTTGTGGAGAGATGGATAGCACTTTGAAAGGATTTGATCTGACCCTCACTATTTTAGGTTGTGCCTTTTCAACCAAGGTAAGAGAACCTATATTGTAACCCCAAATGGTGAAGGAGATGAAGATATCCCTCAATTTATGCAAATAGTATGAAAAGGCCTTGGGAAAATATGATCAACACTCCAAATCTGACTTTCACAAGTTGTCACTCCCAGATCATGGAGATATTTTCAATGCAAGGCAAGGGTTACTGAAGACATTGTATAATCCTGATTTTCCTTGTGCATTTTTGTAGATGGGTTAGATCCTTTTGTTGACACACAATGCAATGCAGGGGTAGTATGGGTAGGATTAGTTTGTTTGAATGAATTTTTGGTGGGGTGTTGATAAGACAAACTGGGATATATCAGATCTTTGACAACCTCTACAATACTTGAATAACTATTAGATAAAATGCTTCAAATAATTAGGATATTATTTCAACCAGAAGAGGCATAAATGGAAGCCCAGGTTGTACTCTTCACACAATCTTTGAGAATTCACCAAAAATCTTGAAGTAAAGAACTCAATTAAACACAAAAATCCTTGATCAAACCACACCTAAGGTACCCCCAAAGGCTTACAAGCAATCTCTACAGTCAAGGAAGGTAAAGTGATTTTAAATTTGTTTATCTCTTTATCAGATGAAGGCTCTTCTTGAACATGAGATTGCAAATGCCACTAAACTATCAAAAAGAAATGGAGATTCTGTGTGATTTCTAAAGACTTTCAATGTAAGATTGCAACAAGAACAATGAAAACTATTTACAGGCATTTAAAAATGATAACAAACATCATATTGCCCAGAAAAACATAGATTAACTCAAGAGCTTGTTAGATTCATTAGCAGGGGAGAGTTTCATGAACAATCTCAAAGCTGTGTGATGGCTATACACTTGTAACCAACTCACATACATGAAGATCCAACACAGAAGAAATTATTCTGGTTCTTGGTGGGTTTTTTTAGAAAAATGAGCTTTCTCTCAGAATTTTCTCGTGATTTTCAACTTCCCCCCCCCTTTGCATGTCTCAAAACATGCATTATATATCTCATGCCATCTTGGAGCCTTCTTTCCCAAGAAAAGAATATGCCATGGGATCAATTTTATTACAACAATTCTTCATGATTCAATGAAAATGACATCAAACAGAAAAACATTCACAAGTTGCCATGTGTGCCCAAAAAGATTAAATCATTACAAATATTTGGATCATTATCCATCCTGAGGCATGTTTTTCATCATTGAGGCATGCAAACACCTTTTACTCATCATTTTCACCTTTTTACCTTTTTAAATTACCTCTGCAACTTTTGATTTTGTCATTTCACATTTTTGATGGATTAGGGAAAAATTTATTTCAAAATCACCTCAGATCAAATAATTAAGCCATGAAAGTGATGCCAATGATCCTGGAAGGCCAAGACGACACAAAATCACTATAAATTTGATGAATTTTGATGTAAAAATCGTGATTCCAAGCTTCCTGGAGCTCCCATGGTGGTCAAAACAAATGGATGCACAACAACCGTCGATCTTATCCATCTTTTAATCCTGGCCCTCCATGGAAGATGCGGACTTAGAAATAAGCTTGAGTTACCTTTTTAAATTTTTGGATAAGGCCGGACACGTGGCAAAAAATGATTGGATCGGGCCCAGTTTTAAAACATTTACTTTATGACCTTTTGAAAATTTTGAAAAAATTGAAAAATTTGACTTTTCCCCGCCCCTCCACCTTTGAATTTTGGAGCTAACACATGGCACATGGTGGGTCCCATTGGGATCGCGCTTCAATTCTACACATTTTGACCTTTTTGGAAAATTGGAAAATTTTCACTTTTTGCCCCACGGGCATGCACCTTCGATTTCTCCCTCGCCACATGTCTCCTTGTGATTCGTTGTGGGCCAGCGCTCCAAATTTTGATTTTAATCCTTTTTTGCAAAAGGGAAAAAATTCTCTTCGCATCCATCGACCCTTGAGCTACCTTGTCCTTTGCCATGTGTCACTCGATGATTCGCTAGTGAGCTAGCATTTCAAATTTTGATTTTAAGCCTTTTTGCAAAAGGGAAAAAATTCTTTCCTGCCTTCACCGACCTGCCTTTGTCCTCTGACCCTTCATGGACACGTGTCTCCCTTGGATTGGAGCGGAGCCATTTTCATTTTTTACCTTTTAGACAACAAAGGAAAAAGTCATAAAATTTTCCTTCAGCCCCTTCCTCCATTTTTGCCTTTTTGGACACGTGTCCTTTCTTGATTTGTTGCGGAGTTTTAGCCCAAGTTTTGACTTTAAACCATTCAAAGTTAAAAACTTCAAAATCACCAAAACCTCCACCCCACCATTTTGACTTTTCCTGGACACGTGTCCTCCTGTGATTCACCACGGGGCGCGGTCCAAAATTTTACTTTAACCCACTTTTCCAAAAAGGGAAAAACCTTAATGACCTCCGAAGGCCCGTGTTCCATTTTGAAAAACTTTTCCATGCTTTTGCCCTCTTGACACGTGTTCTCTTAAGTTGGCTGCGGGGATTTGGGTAAAAAAATTTTGACTTAGGAAATTTTACAAAATAAAGCCAAAATTTTCAAAGGAGATCCAACTCCCCACCTCTCCTTAGCCAATAAGAACATGCCACATAGGCAACTTTGAAAAAGGCGGAGCCGTGGAGCCAAATTTGCCACTTTGCCAAAAATAAAAAAATGACAAGTTAGAAACATTACCCACACACCTCGGCCAATGAAAACTTTCCACATTGCCAATACCTTCTGAGGATGAGTTTGATGGGAAAATGACACCCGTTTGATCATCAAATGTAAAAAATTCAAAGATGCCCTAGAATTCAATTTTTTCACCAAGGATGGCAATTTTTTTGATTTTGAATCAATTGAAGCATGATTTCCAAACATTTTCAACCTTGGGATTGGATTTTCAATTACACACAAGTATGATTTGATCAATTTCAATTTTTCCACGATCTGGCAAAGGGAAAAATGACATAGCCCACAAAATTGGAAAAACTAGGGCACATAAAAGGGCAAACTTGGATTATTCTTTCAAATTAGGGCAAAACAACAAGTTTGTGAGCATTTTTAAAGCATTTCAACTGGAGGGGAAGAATTACAAACCATCAAATCAAAGGATAAAACATTTTTTTGAGCGATCTGATTTGATAATTTAGGGCAACATGGTGTAAGCTCAAAAATGGCAACGACAGGACATATGGAAGTACTTCTTCCGGTCCGACCCACCATATAGTTTGGGATTAGGAGGTATAGGTGGCTCTAGCTCTAGTGGATCTGGTGGTTCGGAGGTAGAGGAAACACAGGAGGTTCTAGATCAAGTGGGAAAGGTCCACACCAACCCCAGAATATTTACATGGAGACATCTCTTCATCTTCCGTGAGTATAGGGGCATAGAAGATGCTTTGCTAAACATTTACTGTGAAAATACTGTGGCACACAAAAGGAATCATGGCTTTTGAGTAAAGGGAAAGTCAATTTGATACTACATTACAAGGGCATGCACATAGTTGGTACTAAATTTTTACCCTGATCAAACTTGCGTAGACTATGCAACTTTAAAATATGCTTTCCTTAAAGAGTTTCACATCCTTGAGTTCGAGTAGAAGAGTATAAGTGTGCTCAAGGATATTAAGCAAGGAACTACTGAGAGTGTTAAAGAGTATGATTCCCATTTCAAAACTATGTTATCTAAGTTGTCTTATGATATTCATGCAAGCCAACATGCAATGGTTTGTTGGAGGTTTGATTACACCTTTTAGAAGGGCACTATCACATAATACATACACTAATCCACGTGAAGCACTTGAAGCAGCCTTACGTGCTTGAGGAAGTTGGAAGTATAGACACTAGGGTGAGCCCATTTTTAGAAGTATAGATCACAACTATGGAAAAGTAATTGGAGAAACTATCGAAAAATTTAGCACATGAGACGTGCACAAGGATTTAGTACACATATTGCGAAGTGGAAGGTCACACAAAGGATAGTTGCCCCCACAGATCAGTGTGCTCATTATTGTTAGATTATGAGATATGCCATCTAAACCATGATGCTAACCACTACCCATTACTACAACACGTGATAAGGAAGAATGTTTCAAGCTACCATAAAATTTGTAGGTCCATGACTCATGACACGGAAGACTACTGACTGATTAGTAAGATCCAAGTTTCTATAGATATTGGTGTATGACAGACATGAGTTTTAGATAACTCTAAAGGAAAGAATGAGCATTAGGATCGGGATCACAATCAGGCATGCTATGACTAGAATGAAGGGCATTTTGAATGCAGCCTTTGTAGAGGTTGAGGATACCGTGGTGGATTCGAGAGGACGAGGCCATGGTGGTGGAAGAAGAAAGTTTCCTCATAGAAACGTGTTACACATGTGGATCTTTTGACCACTACAGGTGTGAATGTCCTCGAATATTAAATGTTCTTTCATGGAAATAATCATACTTATGAGGAGTGTCCAAAATTATATGAGCATCTTAGCAAGAAAACATAAACAGGAAAATAAAGGTGTAGGGATGGTTAGGATACAACACGTTGTGGAAAATTAGTGGATAACCAATTTGAAAGTGGAATTCGAGGCATTTCGGGTAAAGATCATGACCCATGCTAAATCGACACATGCCAAAGAAGCATTACAATAGAGGCCTACCATCACTAAAGAGGAGGTTTTACATGCATGGTACCCAGATCCTGCCCATCGAAGAAGGTTTACCGAGAAGACCATGGAGGTGCTCGGGAATATTCAGGTTAAATATAATATTTAAAGAAGAAATCATGGAAGATGGAGCAAAAGAAAGCATCAGAGATGGTCTAAAATAATATGGATGAATTAAGAGAAGTGTGTAAATTGTTGCATCAGGAGAATATCATTCCATTGTTGGGGAATTGGTTAAAAGGAAATACTCCGCATGCAAGTACTTGAGACTGGATGGTAGATCTTGCATGAAAATCTTCCCCCTCATAGCCTATATTATGACAAGGAAATAAATTTGAATGCTGTTGTGGATGGGTGGCTATTGAGTAATATACTAATTGATACTAGCGTAGAAGTCAATGTTCTTACCTTAGATGCATGGGTACAAATGGGGAGACCCCATTTCAGCCATCCTCTAATTTATTGTTCATGGCTAATTGGACTAAGGCCACTCCCATCGAAGTTTTCAAAGATGAAACCATTACCATACAAGGATCCAAGTTCACTGGAGATTTTGAGGTCTTAACACCGGTAGAGTTAGATAGATTCCTAGCTCTATTGGGGCATCCTTGGTGCTTATGCAAATAGTGTTGATCTTCGGTTTAACAAGGGTTATATCAACTTTGAAAGTAATGAGGAAAGAGTTATTATCCCTATAATAGATGGAAAATCATGCCCTATGTTGAACCCATGAGTGAAGAAGACCTGAATAATACCCGTAGAATGTCGAGATGATGTGCGCGCATCAGAGAAAGATCAGCCGATCGCGAAGAACTCCTTTTTGTCTTGGAAGGACTACTCCTGCAAATAAGAACACAAGACCACAAGATTTTGATTAGATAATAAATGAGGGAACTGCTTGGGCCTGTGAAGTATGAAACTTCCTTTCGAAGGTGGTCAGTTCCCCTGCTAATATGAATTAACACAAAATACTGTAGAGTACTAATTAAATTGTTTCGTGGAACTGGGTAGGGAAAAGGCTGTTTTTCTTGGTTTTGATCAAAGGAACCGATGCCGGTTATCTATAACCGATGGCGGTCACTGATAACCGATACCGGTTGGTTCTAGGATCTTCTCGGGCTGGTCAGGTGTTTGTAATGGCTGGTTTTTGGATAGTATTGAGAAATGGGATGGTTAGAAGCTAAGGAATGATGGTTAGAGGCAATGGTACGTTAGATAATGGGTTCAGGAACGGATTTGGGAAGATTACAATTCCAAAAGCACAAGAAATGTTATAATGGAGGACATGCAAGATATAACTTACTGGTTTTTTTGATGAAGGTGCAAGTTGATCTCCTTTGCTGCCAACTCTTCTGGTTTCTTTACTCGTCTCTGCTTGGTCAAGTGAAGTTCTGGACTCTGCTGATCGCTTTGGACTCTCCTTTGATTAAAAATCCTTCGACTGATCTCCAAAAATGAAATTCCGATCCGTTGTTTTAGTTTGGGGAGCCCATTTACAGGGAACCGATGGCGGTTGCGTAACCGACGGCGGCCGAGCAGAACCGCATCGGTTAGGAAAAAGTAGGCTATTTTTAGTAAAATAGCCCACCTTCCCCGCTTTTCTCCCGAGAGATCACCATGGGCTTGGTCAAGTGGCTAGAAGGTCGGCTTTGGGTGCGAGTAAGGAGGCATTAGTTATGGATGTGAGTCTAGACCAAGTCATGGGTCCTAATTAGGTTAGTTTTAGGTTAGGGCTAGGTCATGATGAAGTGGCAAAGTGAGGTGGTAGGTAAGGTGGTGTAGATTTATCAATTACAAGGCAATTAATAAATACTTGTGTAAGGTTTAGGTAATGAGGTTAGGTCACGAAATGAGATGCGGTCACAAGGGGTCGTAAGACACAATTTTGGTGTCTACATTAGCCCCTTATCATCGTGTAGCTTGTTCGTAAAGTCACATGACAATAATATGAAGTGGTTTCTCATGTTAAGGATATAGGTAATCCCCTCAAATCTATCACAGATTGAGTGAACGGAAATCAGTGGATAGGGTTGATAAAGGGTAAATGTCAGAGAGAGGATGGTAAGGTGGTGGGTAGGTCCAAGGAAGCAGACGCATGTCAAATGCAATAAGATTTACTAGGGTACATGATTTGACTAAAGCAAACCAAAATGTATAGGCAAAGGTCGATAGTTTATCCAAACAAGGGTGATATAATCCCGTATCCAAGGCATAGGAAGTAGCTCCAGTGGTATATAACAGTAAGGTACAGAACGCTTAGGCATGTTCGGCAAAGCACTCAAATGGTTGGTTTGGTTGAGATAAACGCACGGTCTAGGTCAGGCAAAGTTGGTCGACGATCAAGTCAAGGACCCTAATCATGCTAAAACACGAACAAGTGAGCTCGATGAAACACAAGGTACAGGATGGATGGATAAAATAAAACGGTGATCAGGGTATAGTATGGAAGTGATGCGGCCTGGGGGCCGGGCCAAGTTGTTGGGTGGTGGCCATGGGTCGAGCCCAAATAAGTGGGCCGAGGCCTCGGGTCGGGCCAATTGGGTAGGGCGAGGCCTCGGGTCGGGCCAACAGTAGGTAGGCGAGGCCTCGGCCGGGCCAATCAGGGTAGAGGCGAGGCCTTGGGTCGGCCAAATAAGGGGCGAGGCCTTGGTCGGGCCAAATAGGTAGGCCTGGTCGAGGCCTCGGGTCGGGCCAATTGGTAGGCGAGGCCTCGGGTCGGGCCAAATAGGTAGGCGAGGCCTTGGGTCGGGCCAATTGGTAGGGCGAGGCCTGGTCGGGCCAAATAGGTAGGTCGAGGCCTCGGCCCGGGCCAATGGTAGGGCGAGGCCTTGGGTCCAACAGGCCAAATAAGTGGGGCGAGGCCTGGGTCGGGCCAAATAGGTAGGTTGAGGCCTCGGGTCGGGCCAAATAAGTGGGGCGAGGCCTCGGTCGGGCCAAATAAGGTGGGGCGAGGCCTCGGTCGGGCCAAATGGTAGGCGAGGCCTTGGGTCGGGCCAATCGTAGGGCGAGGCCTCGGGCCAAGGGGCGAGGCCTCGGGTCCAATTGGTAGGGAGGCCTTAGGCCGGGCTTGGGCCCTTGGGTCACCGGACAGAGGCGATATTGGTGAAAAAGAGGCAAGGAATAAGGAACGGCAAAGAATGGGGTAAAAGGGTATCGACCGACGCCGATTCATCATGACCGATATCGGCAGTGGACCGATACCGGCTTCCCGAGTAGGCGTAAAGGAAACCGACACTCAGTAGGTCGAAATACCTATAAAAAGAAACATACGGCCCGTCATTGTCACTTTTGTTATTTGTAATCCAAAATTGACTTGTCTCGACGTGGAGAGTTGATTCGAGGGGTATTGAGTGAGGTGGAGCTTTGATCAAGCGAGAGAGTCGATAGGGGCCCGAATAGTCGAGGAGGCAGCAGTGATCGACCGGGACCCAAAGCAGATCGTGATCGGAGCCATGGCACAGCAGAGGAGCGGAGGGGCTGACCAGCCGACCGCCACCACCCATCCCACCACGATGACGTGTCGCCGCACTTCCAGTAGGTTCTAAACTCTTTAATTTGGTGATTTGGTTGATTTATGGTGTTTTTGGGATTTGGGTAGAATTTGTATTTTGAGGAAATAATGGGTAAATGGAGGTAATTTGAGAAAGGGAGAGGGTAGATAGGTTAGATAGGCTAAGGCGGCTAGGTGTGTAAAATTTTAGGGTTTTGGGTGGGTGAATGGGTAGAAATAGGTAAAAATGAGTTTGGGGGCCGCATGGGGTTCGGCTCGGAGAGAACAAAGGACTGATGTGTCGGTTACTAAGCGACCGATCGGCCGCTAAAGTTTAGGAAAGGGTATGAAGTTAGCAGACCGGCGCCGGTGATGTATCGACCGGCGCCGGTTGTGGGTGTGGGGTTGGGTTGGGGATGGTTTGTTTGTTTTGGGTTGTGGGTGGGTTTTGGGTTGGGTTTTGGGGTGTATGGTGTTGGGGTGTTGGGTTGGGTTGGGAGTGGTTTGTTTGTTTTGGGTTGTGGGTGGGTTTTGGGTTGGGTTTTGGGGTGTATGGTGTTGGGGTGTTGGGTTGGGTTGGGAGTGGTTTTTAGGGTGTATGGTGTTGGTTTGAAGGTGGATAGGGTGACGTGGTGGGGTGGGTTGTGTTGGGTTGGGTAGGTAGAGAGTCGGGGTATGGGTGGGGTTTAGGGTGTTGGGTTGATAGGGTTTGAAAGTGGGTAGGGTGACTTGGTGGGGTGGGTTGGTAGAGAGTCGGGGTATGGGTGGGGTTTAGGGTGTTGGGTTGATAGGGTTTGAAAGTGGGTAGGGTGACTTGGTGGGGTGGGTTGGTTGGGTTGGGAGTTGAGTTTTAGGTGGGTAGGTAGAGTCGGGGGTATGGGTTGGGTTTAGGATGGGGTTTAGGGTGTTGGGTTGTTGGGTTGGGTTGGGGAGTGGTTTTTAGGGTGTATGGTGTTGGTTTGAAGGTGGATAGGGTGACGGGTGGGGTGGGTCAGTGTTGGGTTGGGTAGGTAGAGAGTCGGGGTATGGGTGGGGTGTTGGGTTGATAGGGTTTGAAAGTGGGTAGGGTGACTGGTGGGGTGGGTTGTGTTGGGTCAGTGGGTTGAGTTGGGTTGGGTAGGTAGAGAGTCGGGGTATGGGTTGGGTTTAGGATGGGGTTTAGGTGTTTTAGGTTGGGTTTCGGGTGGGTAAGGTAGCGTGTTGGGGTGGGGTTAGATTTTGGGTGTTACAAAAAAAGGGGGTAGATGGTAAAGTAGATGTTATTAGAACGAGTGGGTCTAAGAATGTGGGTTGATTTTGCAGCACGCGCAAGCTGACGATGCGTGATAGATGCCTCCACTATTGAGCCTGGATGAGGCCACACATATCTCGCGCGCATTGGGCCATCATGCGCGAGGTGGGGCTTGGGGTCCAGAGGTACAGAGCGAGATCGACAGAGATCACAAATGATGGTCGCCTCTCATCGAGAGATGGGATCCGGTGGCCAATGTGTTCCATCTCGCCGACCGGGAGATGACCGTCACATTAGAGGATGTGTATCGCATCCCGCGGCTACCGATCGAGGGAGAGGCCGCTTTCCGTGGATTCGTGAGATCGCCATGGATAGATACCGCAGTTTTTGGGGATGCAGCCGCGCTTTACATATCATAAACACGCGAGCATCGATATGGGGACATGTACCGCACACAGATATGAGACACGGCTCACGTGTTGATGATGATAGGGGTCACCCGCTCGCCTCCCGATTCGCAGGGAGGCCGCTCCCACGGCATCGATGGGGGTGCTACCGAGATGGTGGAGGAGCACACTGTTTTGCATGGGCACCAAAGATATCCGGTGCAATTATACAGGAGTTATGGGGCTATCGCCGAGGAGGCGATTTGGTATTTGTTCGACCTTTTGTCAGACTCATTGGGCATACGAGCACATCGTATGCATCAGCCGTAGGGCTACCCCAAAGCAGCCAGGGCCACAGATCGTATACCGATATGGCTTTCGAGGTGGTCAGGGTCAGGGGCCACCACGAGCAAATTGCAGCAGGTCGGATGTGGCCTACTATAGACATATGCTAGAGGGCCTTACCGCAAGAGAGACATTATATGGAGACCCTACAGAGGTCACCACCGGCAGAGGAGCCCGCATACACAAATGCGCGCCGATCCAAAGATACATTCTGGATAAAGCAGACGGAGGCCGGGAGAGAGAGAGCGATACCCTTAGAGAGGGCACGCAGCAGATGGGGCCGCCACAGATGAGCCACCTCCCTTCCCCGCAAGAGAGGAGGGATGATGTAGAGGCCCCACCGCCAAACCACACCTGGGATCCGACTCGGGTAGCGGAGAGACCAAAGCAGTGGGGGTGTGGATGATGCCGGGTGCACGGCAAAGACACAGGTCCGGTGGGCCGGACAGAGAGCTGCGAGGGGAGCACATGTACCGCAACACCTGACTTGGCAATGTGACCGCAGAGAGAGATCAGCCCGGGGCAAAGTGCAATGCCACACAGGATAAATGGGCACGCACGCATGCATGATAGGGGTTTTACAGGGCAAATTAGCCCAGTGCTCAGTGTACAGTAATACAGCAAAGACCACCACCAAAAGACAAGACACCACAAAGTGTGCATTGTGCAGCAATGTGCAAAAAAAAGAAGAAAGACAAATGACAAACCACAGTGCCCGTATACCACCACGGCCACAAAAAGTGTGTGCAGTGCACAGTAAAGACTCCACCAAAGACCACACCCACAAAGCAGCAGTACAGCCTGGGGGATATTGGTGTTAGGTGCCAGGACCAGCCCCAGCCTTTCAAAGGGCGAGAGATCGCATATGGAGGTTAGAGCAGAGGCCCGTTATTATCGTGGATATTCTTGATAGACCGAGTCGATTATCGTGCATATGCAGCTCATAGAGCAGAGACCTCGCGCAGCCGCAGATCTCAGGAGGGGCAGCCACACCGGCGTGTCTCAGGACAGCAGGAGGCGAGAGGCGCCACAGTGACCAATGGGGAGAGGTGCCGAGGGCGGTGGGGAGAGCCGATAGATCCCGACGTGGTTTTCAGATAGGACACGGCACCGGTCTCGCGAACCGGTCAGATTGATAGAGGCCTCGCGTGCCTACATTTATTCATTGTTTTGATTGATTTATTTATTATATACCGCCTGCGAGCCGAGTACGGGTCAGTACATTTGATACCGCCTCGCGAGCCGAGTATATTTTTGATATGAGAGACCGGCCCATGAGCCGAGCCGAGATTTGTGGTAGGTATTGCGCCTCGCGTGCCGGCTTTGGTATATTATGTGATCACAGAGGCCCCGATGTAGGGCACATCAGTATTGTTGAAAATTTGTATATATATATATATAGATGATGTTTTGATCCACATGTCGTTTTTTAAAATGTGTTGAAATATTTTGTTAATGGTTTGGTAATATATAGAATGTGTGATGAGTTTAATCGACATGTTGATAGATAGATGATGCCGATGTTTTTGTGCGTATATATGAATGACAAAAGTTATGTGATAAATTGGTGGTTTTGTGACAAAGGTGATATATGTAATCGATGAGTCGATCCAAATGATGTATAGATTGATAGTTTTTTGATATTTGTAGTTGAGGGTCAGGTATCGGTATAAATGATGTTTAATGAAAATGTAATGTTATATGTGGTGGATGAACAAAATGTGGTAAATTGTGTTGTTTATGCAGGCAAAGAGGCGGGCGCGACAAAAATTTAGATGAGAAATGAAGAAAAGAACCCTGTTTCAAAAAGGAGGGTGTGTAACCGGTATCGGTTAGGTAACCGATGTCGGTAGCTAACAGACCGATATCGGTTAAGCAACCGATACCGGTTATTTAGGTATGGGCTTTTCTAAAAATAAAAAAGCTAGGGTGGCAACTGAAGTTTTAATTTTAGAGCCATGCAAGAGGTTAAAAGCGCGAACGCGACGCGTTTTGACGACTGCGACAGGTTTTTGCATGAGAAATCTGAGTGATAAGGAGAGAAGAGACAAGAAAAGGGAATTGTGATCTGAGATTCAGAAGATAGCAAGGCAGGTTTGAAAAAAGGTGGTGATAATGGCAGGACGAGGAGAAACATCCAGCAGGCAGGGACAAGAGAGAAGACAAGGGCCACCGCAAGCTACTGCAACCCAAGAGGTAAACGTTTTGGTTGTGATTTGATTTCGTGATGGTTTTGTGAAGAAGATGGGGTAGAATAGGTGGGTAAATATGAGAAAGAAAACATGATAACAAGGGTCAGCAGAGGTAAGTGTTACCGGGTAGGCAATCGGGGTTTCGTATGTTTATATGTATAAAACGAAGAAACGAGCAAATTATTGTCGTAGGTGGTTGTTTTTAAGGAAAGTGTATAAAATCGACAAAGGACCTAGTGGCGTTAGGTAGAACCGGTATCGAAGTTACGTAAACCGATATCGGTTACGTATAACCGATACCTAAGCATCGGAGAAATTTCCGCATCGTTTGAAAAAGACCCTAACGGGTTGAATGGTTGTTTGTTGTTTTGGTGTATGCAGGCAGAGACAGAGTTGAGGATGAATGATAGTGTGCCAAATACCATTGCTGTCACTAATCCGAGCGGATGTAACACCAAATGAATGGACATTGATAAATCGTTTGGGGTTAAGTGGAATCTGCTATTATTCACGAATCGCACGTAACCATGGTATGTTACAAAGCGCTGATCGAGAGATGGAATCCCGAGACAAATACCTTCTATCCGCCAACAGTGAGATGACAAAGAATATCGAAGATGTGTTTCGATTTCGAGACTCCCTATTACAGAGAGCCAAGATATCGTGCACTACCTAAATACGTACACTGGGAGCGATAATGCAGATTTTGGTCCATACGCACGAGATTTGACACAATGAGGTTTATCGCTTACATATGGGGTAATGTATGCAAAGACACCCCGAGGAGACAAGGTTAGCAAAGATATTAATGATAAAGCAGAGGGTATTATGCATTACCGAGGGCTAAGGGGGAAAATTTCCAAAGGCATTGATGTGTGTTATCCGGGAGATGATAGAAAGGAACGCACGTTTGCATGGGCACCTCGCATATTTGGCGAGCTATACAGGGGTTTATGGGCTCAGAGGCGAAGTCACAGACAACGTTGGATTGCTCATACTTATTACACATCGTTGGGCCTATGAGCACATTGTTTGTGTGCGACCAATAGGCCGATCTATACAGGCAGGAGAGACCGGAGTACAGAGGTTGGGATTCCGACGATGGGTCCAGACAGAACAAGAGGCAAGATCTCAGGCCGTGCCGGGTGACATTGAGTATTATAGGCAGGTATGGGAGAGAGTGACAATATGGATATCTCATTGAGGTCTCTACGGAACTATATGGTAACCGAGAACATAGCTGAGGAGTTGAGAGGTGTAGAGCGATTGAGGTGGATCGCGGGGCACAGGCCAGGTGAATATGAGAGGATTCCTATAGATCGCGTGCGGCGACAATTTGGATATGTGCAGGACATACCACAGGCTTATAGACCATATATGAGGATCGATGCCGAGGCAGCATTCTCACCACCCCGGCCAACACCTCCAGAAGGGCCTGAGGAGATAGCAGCCGATCGCAGGGTAATGGATGTAGGAATGACAGAGGCCTATAGATTATGGTGGGTAGCAGAACTGCGAGGTGTACGCGAGCGCCCTGACACAGTGGTGATCACAGCAGAGAGGGATCGTCTGCAGCGTTTGGTTCAGCAGCTCCAAACGCAGGTGAATGAGACAAGAGGATTGTTAGTGGTCATGAGTCACGGGCGCGCGACTAGAGGGCTGGAGTTCTCCATGCGAGAGGGCGTATTCATATGCTTACAGAGAGATTGGCAGATCGCTGGCGGTACCAATAGCCGCGGTACCTTTGAGGACAGAGAGGCCCGGCGAGAGGGGTCGACGATCACGATCATCACCTAGTTCGGGATGAGTCATGATGGTCCGAGTATATGTTAGCGAGGTATAAGAATAAGGATGCCGACTGCGCGTGTCGATGATAGAGAAGATGTATTTGTTTAACATCTAAATAAAACTAAATATGTATGTTGATTTGAGTTATGATAATAATAAGATTGTCGGTTTTGATTTTCGGTGTTTCAAAAAAAAAAAGGATAAAGAGAAATGTGAAAAAATAAAAATACACAAAAATATTTATATTCACCACACAAGATAGGTTATGGTAGGGGATGGTCGAGCTAACCTTGGGAGACCCCATGTCTCCGAAGTGCTACCTACATAGCCCATCGCACAAAGCAAGGAAGGGCCTCGATCGATGTAGTTCTCCTTAGGATCGTGGAGGGGTGAATTTAGGCAATTTGGTATGGTTTAGGCAATTTGTCGCTTGGTAAAAATTTAATGTTGGTAGGGTAATGTTGCTGGTGCTTTGGTAGGATAATGTTGTTGGTGTAGGTATAGGTAAAGCAAAGGTTAGCATACCCAAGTAGTAGGGAATAGTGTCCTGATTAAGATCAACACACAATTCTAGACGCGAGGCAAAGTGGAAAGAGTGCTCCGTAGGTGAGAAGAGCTAAACAAACCACACAACGTAGAACGAGCCTGAAGCCCTAAATGCCGTGCATAGACGAGAAGTCCATAGTTGAAAAGAGTTGTATGATCACAATATATCAGGTGTACGTTACGTCCCTTGAATTGAAACAAATGGTGAGATGAGGTGGATGATATAGCTGAGGTACAAAGAACTTGTTACAACGAAAGAGAACCTACCCTAAATAGACAAGTCCATGACCCAAAAAGTCTTTTTTTAATGAGGCTTTATTTTATTAATGTAGACCGATCGATGCGGGAAGTCTACAAGGGATATTGATTGTTTTATTCTTGAGGTCTTCACGGTCGATCAATGCGAGAAGCTTCGATAAAGGTCGACTGTATATAGCTGTCCTTCGGGGAGCAATATTTATAGTAGCAGAGATGATTTTAGTGCATAGCTGTCCTTCTGTGGAGCAAATATTTATAAGTAGAAAAGAATAGTTTGGCATATAGCCGTCCTTCGAGGGAGCAAATATATTTAATTTAGATAACTAGATGTTCTTTTTCGCGTGAAGCATCTAGTTTAGTAGGAAGTTTGACTCAAGAAAATCCCATAAGAATACGGCTTATTTTAATACTTTAAAGTCATGGACTAGACTAAAAAAGGGGAAGGCATTATCAAGGGGAGGTGCGAAGTGATTTTGAGTTTATTCGGAGATATAGAAAACAAAGTGTATGTAGCGGTAAATGAGCTCAAGGGACGAAAGCAAGAGGTAGATAAGGAGTGATATAACACTAGATTCAACAAAGAGAATGGTCGAAGATGCAAGGCATTAAGGGGTTCAGCTCAGCCTACCATTGCGAAGCTAAACGATAAGTGCCTCGATCCATAGGTGTGAGTGATTATATAAGGCCCAATCCAATCGGGAGCAAATTTTCCACGTTTGCTCTTTTCTAGTTTGGTTACATGTTGATTCTCTTTGAGGACAAGATCACCAACCTTAAAGGTACGCTCATGAAGTCGCTTATCATAAGCACGCTTAATGCGTTTTTGATAGATTTGAGGTGATCAAGAGCCGTAAGACGCGTCGTCAAGAAGCTCCACTGGGGCTAACCGCCTCTTGGCGGAAATCATCGCTGGTGAGAATATCCCAAGAGATATTCTAAGGGAGGGTATTTGTATTTCGAGAGGCAAACAGCCTTCTGCACCATATACCAATGAAAAGGTGTGGCATTAGTGGAGGTACGAATGCTGTTAGTACGATAAGCCCAAAGGGCAAAGGGAATGTGATCGTGCCAATTTCTTCCGCATTCATCGACGACTTTCATGAGGATTTTGGTTAGAGTTTTATTAGAAGATTCAAACTTCACCATTGGCTCATGGATAAGTAAGGCGATGAGAAGCTAAGTTTGATACCAAAGTTGTCACAAAGGTCTTGTAACAACTTATTTTTGAAAGATTTACCATTATCTCGTTATTAGGCGATGAGGAATACCAAAACGACAGATAATGTGATGGTTAATGAATTCGACAATTTTTCTTTTTTTTGATTGAAATGAGTGGACGGCCTCCACCCATTTTGTGTAATATTCGGTCATTGTGATTATCCAACGGTGACGCTTGTGAAGAGGTCGGGTGAATCTCACCAATAAGGTCTAAACCCCATCAGTGAGAAAGGCCAAAGATCTCGTGCGACACTGTGTAGCGGTGGCTAGGAGTATGTTGAAGATTGGCATGTTGTTGACACATGACACAACGCTTAACATATTCGTAGCAGTCGTTATTGAGAGTAGGCCAATAATAACCTAGGCGAAGGATTCGTTTAGCCACGGCAAGGCCACTAAAGTGTCCACCACAAATCCCATCGTGTACTTGTTGGATGGTATGAGTGGCCTCCATGCTAGTTAGACAGCGAAGGAGGATACCATCAAAGCCACGTTTATAGAGGAGTCCCCCCATGACAACATAACGCGAAACACTTTTAAGAAAAGCACGTTTTGCTTACTAGTAAGATCAAAGTGGGAGGACAGATTGTAAGGTAGTCATGAAATTGGTGGTACTGTATCCCGTGAATTAGTAGACACGTATTTATCATGCAAACTACCGGGTTAAATAGATGGTGCAAAAAGTTGTTGACCACGACGAATAATTCGTAGTCAATTAAGCAAGGAATTTGCGAGGCTAAGCAAGCCATAGTATCCGCAAATTTGTTAGTGGAGCGGGGAATGGTTTGTATAGAATAGTGGGTAAATAAGGCTAGAAGTGACTCCACGTGGTGTTTGTACTTCTGAAGTTCCTCGTTTTTTGGTATCGAGATGCCCATAACTCGATTGACTACCAATCGAGAGTCGCCAAAATGTTGATAGATTTGATACCTAAGTGTAACGCAACTTGGAGACCTAGAACAAGGGCCTCGTATTCCGCTGTATTATTAGTGCAAGGGAAATCAAGTCGGAATGAAAGAGGCATAGGTTCAGCGTCAAGAGGGATGAGAACAATGCCGGCTCCTCCGCCGCGCTGGCACTTAGATCCATCGAAGAAGAGGGTCATTTGATACGACACTTCTCCGAGCGAAAGAGTGGCGATGAGTTCGTCGGGGAAGGTAAAATTGGTAAATTGTTCCCCAGGTAGAGGGGCCTCCGCAAGTTGATCTGCAAGAGTTTGTCCTTTGATTGATTTCTGTTGTATAAATTCAAGGTCGAGGTCGGCGAGGAGCATGAGCCATCGAGCGATGCGTTGGTTTAGGTGTGGTTTGGCGTACATATAATGAATGGGGTCTGTGTTGGTGATGACGAAAGTTTTGTGATTCAGGAGGTAATGTCGGAGTTTGGTGGCGACGAATGATAGGGCCAGGCACAATTTTTCTACATGTGTATACCTAGTCTCGTAATCCACGAGGGTACGACTTATATAGTAAACGGCCCGCTTCTCGCGTGTCGGTCTCGATGGGCGAGCATAGCTCCTATAGCATGGTCACAAGGCGGAAAGATAAAGGTAGAAAGGACGGTCGTCCCGGGGTGGGATAAGCACAGTGGCTGCAAGAGATATGTTTTGAGAGCTTCAAGGCTTGGTGACACTCCTCACCCATCAAAGGCAACGCCCTTTTTTAGAAGGTGATGAAAAGGGTGACATCGATCCGAGAGTCGGGAAATGAAACGCCGGATGGATTGAAGTTTACCCCGCAAACTACGCAATTGTTTAAGGTTTTGGGTGGGGGCATTTCTAGGATAGCTTTTACTTTAGATGGATCGACCTCAATGCCACGTAAAGAGACGATAAAGCCCAGAAGTTTCCCGAAGGACACCAAAGACACATTTCTTTGGTCAAGACGGACGTAATATTGTAACAAAGCATCAAAATAATGGTTAAAACATCGAGATGTTCACCGCGATGTTTAGACTTGCCCGAAGATCATCAACGAATCTTCGAGGATAGTGTGCATAATGTCATGGAAAATGTAGGTCATAGCCCGCCGATAGGTCGCACCAAAGATTCTTAAGGCCAAACGGCATTACACTGGTAATGTAAAGTTCCCAAGGAGTTATGAAGGCGCTTTGTGTTGATCGGCAGGGGCAACCAAAATTTGGTCAGAACCCAAAAGCCATCCATGAGAGAAAGCATTTCATGACTCACAGCGAGATCAACAAGTTGATCAATACTGGGAGGGGGAAGTCATCCTTAGGGCAAGCGAGGTTAAGATCCCGAAATCCTGCGCATATCCGAAGTCCCCCGCCGCTTTCGTGATGTACGATGTTAGAAATCCATTGAGGATAGTCAATAGCGTAATGAAGGAAACAGAAAGGAGTCGTTGGAGCTCCTCTTTGACCAAGAGAGCAATGCGTGGATGCATTTTTCTCAATTTCTGCTTGACTGGTTTGGAATCGGGGTTTAGAGTGATGTTATGGACGGCAATGGTAGGATCAATTCCTGGCATGTCAGCGTAAGACCATGCGAAAGCTTGGTCATGCAGCACGGAGAAAGGTGGTAAAGGCGGCTGCTCGATGTGTCAAGTGATTGTCCGATCTTCACTATGTGAGGATCTTCCTCCGTGTGGATGTTGATTTCTATAGTAGATTCGTTCAGCATGGTTTGAGTTTCAGATGGTAAGGCACGTTGAATATAAGAATCATCCGCGCCTAGGTAAGTGAGGATGGAGTCGTCATCCTGGCATTCAACAACATTAATCAAAGGTGAATCCTCTTCGATCATGTCTGGATACAGAAGGGGAAGAGAAGATGGGTCCTCATTATCGCGCTGATAAGTGAGAGGACCTATGAAGATAGCATTTATGAAAAAAAAAAAAAAAAAGTTAGGAGGGATAGATTCAGTGGTCCATCGATTCTCAGGGAGATGATGGCAAAGTGGGTGATGATGGTTCGGTAGGGGCGACGTCCTCTTCTTCCAGGATACAGCTGACAGGAGGTGTCTCTTGCGTAGGTGTTTCGGAAAACCAAGACCACCGCGATCATTATGTTTGCATGTGGTGATGGGGATGAGAGTATGTCGGCCTTGTTCGTAGAAGGCCAAAACCAAAGCCTTCCACGCACAAAGAGTCAAGAAGGTGAGGGAAAACGACGATTTGTCAAGTATTGAAAATCGGATCGAAGGGAACCACACCAAGAGGAGGTTCAGGGGGTAATGGAGGATGCGCCAACACCCCCATATGTTAGGTTAGTGCGACAATGGGGTGGTCCGTAAGAGATTATCTCCCCACGCGACGGCCGTAGGTGGGGTGTGCATGTAATTGTCCGTACTCCCGCGGGTAGGGAAAGAACTAACGCATATAGGCGATACTCCCCAAACAGTAAGGCGATGAAAAATGTCTACTAAGGGCCGGAGGTCGGGATGTTAGCTGCGGGAAGAGAAGTGGTTTGTGCAACTATGTGGTTTCATCACCAGAGCAATGAGGTGGACGGTTGAGGAGGTATATTGAAGAGGATGGTCAGGTTGAATGTATGGGTGTCTTAATTGGTATAAGCACATCGTTTGGGCGGTATAACATATCGCAAGTTTTGAAGGGGGAGGATCAGCTTTTACAAAGCAGTAGGACTTCCCTCGTACTCAAATTTTATACATCGATGTAATGTTGAGGGACGCATCCCATGGCCCGGATCCAAGGACGACCTAGCAATATATTATATCGAACTCTCCTTCAAGGACATAGAAGAGTTCGGGCAAAGTACGTGGCCTACGCGAATGTTGAGGATCACGGTGCCTAAGGTAGAAGTAATAGATCATCAATGACCGCAACATGATGGGGTCGGCACACATGCAACTAGAAGGGATGTTCATTTGTTGGAAGGCTTTTGAAGAGATGATGTTTAGGCTAGCGCCCCCGTCAATCATAACCCGACGTACTCAATGTCTCGACGTAAGCGAAAATGAAAAGGGCAGGTCGTGGTCTTCTCGTACTAAAGTCGATAATTTCATCTTCCGAGAAACTAACCGCAGCGGCTTGTTGTTTTGAGACGTATGGTGGGGGGAGATGGATTGTTTGGTGAGAGAGGAAACGTGATCGGGTGTTAGAATGGAGGCCACGGCGGGGTTTCATTGGGAAAACCTCTATCCTCAAGGATCTCAACGAGAGCTTGTCGATGAGATTCGAAGTCCGAATGAGATCATATAGTGTCATTTTTACTGCGATCGATGAAGCCGTTTGATCATGGTTCTGGGCAACTCCATTAGAGACGGGATAGGCGGGTCCGCGAATAACCACTTTAGGTGGTGGTGTAATCGGGATGGTCAAGGAGAAAGAGATGCCGCAGTGTGTTTTTCTTTCGCCTTCCCATTGTTTTTCTCGTCTCTAGTAATGACACTAATCATATTAATCTCGTAGACCCGAGATGAAGAAGATGGTTGGGATAATTCATGGTCTTCAAGAGGTGGGGTCAGTAATAATGATCGATCTTGGTGAGGCGGGACAGATGGTATAGTAGAGGGAATCGACGCTAGAGGTCTCTCCTCGCGTAAGTTGTTTTTCTTAATCTTTCGATCCGGAAGAGGTGACTCGCGAAGGATGGTTTTTAGAGCTTTGCATCCTTCTACATCATGTCCAAAAAGGTGATAGGCGCAGATTTTAGACTCATCATAATCCACAGGTCGGGGCTTAGACGGGTCATAAGGTCGAAGTGGGGGTAGAGAGATGGTCGCATTCTCCACCAACATAGCAAGGATTTTGGCGTAGGATCCTTTGAGTGGGTCAAAATCAGAAGAAGATGAGGGTATTGATTGTGTGGGTTGTGGTAATGTTTGGGCGTGTTTAGTTCGTATGGGTGGTGGTTTAGTCGAGGGGTGCTGACACATGTTTTTCACTAAACGTGGTTTCTTGGACACAGAAGTTACGTTCAGCTGGTTAGATGATGAGGCTACAGATGGCATGGTAGCGGGAAACAACCACGGAGAAAGGGGAGTGACAGAAAATAAATCCTTTGATGATGGGATTGGTTTAGGGTTGATAGGTGGACCGGATACGCGGGGTAACGATGTTGTGATACCCTTTGATCTCTCGATAGGTGTAAAGGCGTAGGTTGTTTTGCAGAAAACAAAGGAGGTATGATATATTGATGTAAGGTGGAGGGATGAGGTCCCAATATGGAAGGTGGGTGTGAAGATGAGGGTTTTGATAGAGGCCCGGATTGCGTTTGTCTCCTAGGTGGCGGGGCGGGTTTATTTTGGGATAAATCGAGTCGCTTAGTGGTGTGTTAGACCGGCATCGTGAGGTCCCAAGCGTAGGGGAAGATCTGGTTAAGTTGATAGAAGTGGACGGGGAATTTGGTAGAGGTGAGGGGGGTGAAGGCGAGAACAGGGGCATTTTAAGCTTCTGTAAGCACTTCGGGTAGATGGTGGAGACATCGGGATCAGTCATTTGCATTTGAGTAGAAACAGGAGTACTCAAACGTTCCCATAGGGCCTCCGTCTCATCTTCCTCGTGGAATGACAGCCTGTGTAATTTGTAATTTTGGTACAGAGGAAAAGTGAGTTGTAATTCCAATCCATTGCGGGTGTGACACAGGAGGCGGATGAGGCACTGTATCAGTAGATGCTAAGAGGTCGACGGGTTGTTGAAAAGATTTAGGTGATGAGGGACTAATAGGCAGAAGGGCATGTTGGAGGGGGTCTGTCATGACTAAAGAATTTAATGATGTCGGTGCGAGAGAGATTTCTCATCTAAGGATGTCAAAAGGAGTGGCGTACCCTCCTCTCAGGCGGCAAGAGTGGTAGAAGGAGACGTCCCGGGAAATGGATAGATTAGACAACATCCGCCGCAGCCTTGAGGGATGTGGTGTAAGAAGACTCATTAATGGGAAGGGAAGCCCGGCGCTAACTCTTCTATGGGTAAAGGAATGATTTCGCTTTGGCTTGATGGTGGTAAAGGAGGTTCGGGCTCCTGTGTTAGTGAAGAGGCTTGATTCAAAATTTTCTCGATAGAGGCTTTTGGCTGGGTATCGAATACCGCATGGATCTCATGAACACTCTCCTCAGCTAAGATATCTTGGTTTACGTTGCTGCTGGACGAGTGATTCGGGAATGGCTTGTTGAAAATTTTCAGATTTCGGTTAGCAGGGGCGTTAGGATTATCGAGTGTTATATCCCCTGCATCAACCATTTCCTGCACTATGTTTTTCAACATCTTGCAGTTTTCATGACTATGTCCTTTTACGCGGTGAAAGTTACAAAAGTCATTTTCTTTGTACCAGGAAGGTATTGCGTGGGTGGAGTCAAACCCAGAGTGAGGTTTTACAGGGGGCAAGGTGATAGCCCCAGCTTTGAGCAATTTCTCTAGGATGACGCCATAAGTTTCTCCCAAGGGAGTGTAATTGGTGGGCTCAGCTTTGTATTTATAGGTGGTTTTTGGTGGAGTATCGACGGTGGTCGGGATTTGACCATCACCGCGTGGACAGCTCCTTTTGATTTAGAAGAGGTCGACGCGTGAGGAGTGGTGGTATTTGGTTATCGGTAGAATCAGAGTTCGGAAAGTGGAGTTCTTGTTGCGCAACCGCAATTTCTCTTCCTCTAAGGCTCGAATTTCTAATTTTCGAGCCATAGTAAAGGCCTCGCCGAATGTACTAAAGTTTGAATTTGGAGGGTAGGGGAGATGTGCTTAGCGCATGCCCGCGTAAAGAGTTCGATAAGTCTCGGTTTGAGGCAAGGCATACGTAAGTTGGTCGATAAGGCCCGCCATCGTCCAACGAAATCTGCGATAGATTCGCCTTCGAATCGTTTGGATGGCATAGAGGTCAAGATAGATACTTTCGGCAATGTTAATGGAGAAATGATCCAAGAAAGATTGGGCTAGTTGGTTAAAAGAGAAGATTGAGTGCTCAAGGGTTAAAGCACCGTACCACTCCAAGGCAGCCCCGATAAGGACATGGGAAAGGTGCGAGTAACAAGGCATCATCATGGGCAATCAAATAACAAGCATGTCTAAATGATCGCAAGTGTTGTTGGGATCCTCTTTATCAAGTAAAACGAGTAAACTTTGGCAACTCCCATTGAGGAGGATATGAATGAAGGGGGACAAGATGGGTGAATGGGCTCCCGACAAACTTGCTCGTATGTCAAAGCGCGCTACGACTTCCCGAAACTAAGCCTCCAGTTTTGCATTTTGTCCATCATTTGCTTGATGAAATCAGGGTCGGATGAGGTGATGGTGCCACGTAATAGGGATGTCCCATATAAGGTGTTGAGGTTACTGGATACGTGTATGGGAATGAAAAGGTAGGCGGAGCTTGAGAAGGAAAGCTCTGTTTGAATAGGTGGCAGAGAGTAAGTCATGAATGGAGTGGTCTCAAAGAGAGACGAGATAGGGCAATGGTGGTGGTGGCGATACGTGGGGTCCAAGATTAACAAAAGGAAAGCTAATCGGGTCGTATGAACCTCTCGCCACCGCCGGATCGGGAGACGGGGCTAGTGATGCGGGAAGTAAGGTATTGTTATCGGGAGGAGTAGGAGCTAAATGAGCAGCTATACTAATAGGCATGCCCATAAGGAGCCGACCATCAAAGCACGGTCGGGGTATGAGACAAATAGTATTGACAAATACTGGGATTAGCATCCAGTAAATTTGGCAAAGTCCTTGTCTCCTACAGAATTTGGGGATCTCACCGGTGTCCGTAGGGTTTCCTATAGAATGTGAAGGGGGTGATTCAGGCAAAGAAACAGAGCAAGCGTGTGAAACCATGGCGGCGGCTTGCTTCCGAGTGATGACAACCATAGACCAGAACACACAGGAAAGTTTCAATCTATCAAGGACAAAAACAACCTCAGAATGGTGAATTTAGCAAGTTGCTGGTTTGTCAGGGGCTGAGAGAGACAGTAACCGATATCGGTTTGGTAACCGGTGTCGGTCACAGGGAAAACGACGTCGGTCCCTTAACCGATGCCGGTGTCAAAAATCTAGAATAAGAAGATACAAAGGGGTCGCTAATTTGATTTTTAGCAACGCTGAGTAGTTTAAGCAACTTATTGATCACAGAAGACAAAGTATGACAGAGAAAACAGGATTTGAAAACAAGCAAGAGGCACACGCAAATGCAGAGATTAACCTTAGGGTTAATTTTAATTATTGTGGGCTTATGCCTTTAGACGTAGAATGATGTCAGAATCCTAAACAACAAGACTTAGGGGAAATGTCAAGTTTGTTTTGGCTTATAAGGTTACTCAATCGGGCGGAGGAATACCGCGAAAAGGGGGATGTTTGAGATGTTGTGTTAATTGTGAAGTGATTCAAGATGTGTTGTGCAAGAAACTAAGGTTAATTTCCACAATACCGTGGATATCACCCCACGTGTACGACTCATTACTTAATCTATGTTCACTAGAATTGAAAAACAACAGCAGAAATGTAATGCATGTGTTTTAAAACCCAAATCGAAAGTGATATTCGATGAAGCAAAAGAGATGACTTTTACTAATGCAAGATGCAAAAACAAAGCAAGTTCTTTTACCAATAATAAAATACCCCGTGAATATCTCTAGAAGAAGAAAACAGCAAGTATGCTCCCTATAATAAAAGCAAGCAAGAAATAAAGAAAAACCCAAAATGGGTCCCACCAAGCAAAAATGTTTCACTTAAATGCTTCGCTCTTATAGAAACAGATAAGGTTAGGGTTAGGAGGAATACCCGTAGAATGTCGAGATGATGTGCGCGTACCGTAGAGAAAGATCAGCCGACATGCGAAGAACTCCTTTTGTCTCGGAAGGACTACCTCGCAAATAAGAACACAAGACCACAAGATTTTGATTAGATAATAAATGAGGGAATCGCTTGGGCCTGTGAAGTATGAAACTTCCTTTCGAAGGTGGTCACCTCTCGCTAATATGAATTAACACAAAATACCGTAGAGTACTAATTAAATTGTTTCGTGGAACCGGGTAGGGAAAAGGTCGCTTTTCTTGGTTTTGATCAAAGGAACCGATGCCGGTTATCTATAACCGATGGCGGTCACTGATAACCGATACCGGTTGGTTCTAGGATCTTCTGGGCTGGTTGTGGTGTTTGTAATGGCTGGTTTTTGGATAGTATTGAGAAATGGGATGGTTAGAAGCTAAGGAATGATGGTTAGAGGCAATGGTACGTTAGATAATGGGTTCAGGAACGGATTTGGGAAGATTACAATTCCAAAAGCACAAGAAATGTTATAATGGAGGACATGCAAGATATAACTTACTGGTTTTTTTGATGAAGGTGCAAGTTGATCTCCTCACGCCAACTCTTCTGGTTTCTTTACTCGTCTCTGCTTGGTCAAGTGAAGTTCTGGACTCTGCTGATCGCTTTGGACTCTCCTTTGATTAAAAATCCTTCGACTGATCTCCAAAAATGAAATTCCGATCCGTTGTTTTAGTTTGGGAGCCCATTTACAGGAACCGGCGGTTGCGTAACCGACGGCGGCCGAGTAGAACCGCATCGGTTAGGAAAAAGTAGGCTATTTTTAGTAAAATAGCCCACCTTCCCCGCTTTCTCCCGAGAGATCAGGCCAAGGGCTTGGTCAAGTGGCTAGAAGGTCGGCTTTGGGTGCGAGTAAAGGAGGCATTAGTTATGGATGTGAGTCTAGACCAAGTCATGGGTCCTAATTAGGTTAGTTTTAGGGTTAGGGCTAGGTCATGATGAAGTGGCAAAGTGAGGTGGTAGGTAAGGTGGTGTAGATTTATCAATTACAAGGCAATTAATAAATACTTGTGTAAGGTTTAGGTAATGAGGTTAGGTTGCAAATGAGATGCGGGTCACAAGGGGTCGTAAGACACAATTTTGGTGTCTAAGGGGCAGGAAGATTTACCACCTTTTTTATGGGTGCACAAGTTTTATTCCACTTTACATGGCTACGCGCATGCTTGGTATGTATATCCAAAACTTCATAGAGACTAGAAATTGGCAGGATTTAACTACAGAATGACCCGAAATTTGACTTCTTCTCTACTAAGCCTCCGATGGAAGAAGCATTAAAAGGCATCAAGTGCTTAACTATGGTAGATAGTGCCAAGGATGAAGAAATCCTTTAGGAGTTATTAGATGAAGGAAACTCAGGAGCGCATCTTGTTGAAGAAACAAAGGATGATGCCACACTACTTCAACGTGCTTGCCTTTGAGAAAGAAAAAGTAAAAATATTCTACTTAGTGGATGATGAAGAAGTAGAAAATATGGATATAAACCATTCAATAGGTAGGCATGAGGTGTTGGATAATACATATAAGACCACACATGCCTATCATGAACCTATGAAGACAAAAAAGTGAATATTGGATCGATGCTGAGCCTAAGGAGGCCATATGGAGACTATTGGTCAGACTTTGAAGTGGCAAAAATTATAGAGTTACTACGGGATTATTAGGACTTATTCCCTCAAGGGTACCATGAGCTTAAAGGCATGCATGAATCATTAGGGGAGATGAGGATAAATATTAAAGAGGGTGCGTGCCCAGTTAGAAAGACATCTTAAAGGATGAACCCCAACTTGCGTGAAAAGGTCAAAGAAGAAATTGACAAAATGTTGAAATATGGAATCATCAAGCCCTTGGGCGAGTCGAATGGGTTAGTCCAATGGTGATTAGTATCAAGAAGGATGGTCAGATTAGGATCTGTGTGGAATACAAGGAGATGAATGCTACATGTGTGACTGATCCCTTTCCTACGCCATTCACTGAGGAAATACTAGAAGGCGTTGTAGGGCACAAAATCTATTCATTTACATATGGGTTCTCTGGGTATCATCAGGTTAGGATTTCCCAGGAGGATCAGGAAAATAATACTTTTACTACTGAATGGGGTAGCTTCACCTATACTGTGATGCCTTTTGGTCTGAAAAATGTGCTTGCTATATTTTTCACACATAGTTGTTCAGGCATTTAAAGAGTTTATTCACAACTTCTTACAGGTTTATTTAGATGATTAGATGGTGTATGGACTGGTCAAAGATCATTGTGACAATCTATGCTTAATGTTTGAAAGATGTAGATAGTTGAGTATCTCTTTGAACATTAAGAAGTGCATATTTTCTACACCATTTGGAATACTGTTAGGACACATAATCTACAAGGAAGGTTTGTTGGTTGATCCAACTAAGGTTGTAGTCATTATAGGCCTAAAATATCCTACTAGTCAGAGTGAGGTGCATGGATTTTGGGTCATACAGATATTACAGGAAGTTTATTAAAGGATATGCCAAGGTTTCCACACCTTTGGAGGAGTTACTGAAAGGAAAAGGTACATTCTACTGGGGAGAACTGCAGCAACGCACATTCGAGATATTGAAGGAGAAACTTACTACCGCACCTATTCTACATTTTCCTTCATGGGACCAACCATTTCATGTACATGTGGATGCCTCTGGCATGACCATTGGCATGGTGTTGGCTCAGCCTAGGAGAAGGTATTATAGATCATCCTATCTGTTTTTGCTAGTAGAAAGTTGACTCCTGCCAAACAAAATTACACAACTACAGAGCACGAAGCTTTGTCAATGATCTATGCGCTACATAAATTTAGGAAGTACCTACTAGCTACACCATTTTTCATTTTATACAGATCATATGGCATTGAAGTATTTGGTAAACAAGCCCATTTTATAGGGGCACATATGTAGATGGGTACTCTATTTCAATAATTTTATTTCACGCTTGTGGTAAAACTAGGGAAAAGTAATTACGACCGCACCATTTATCCGTAATATGGTCGAGAAGAAGCACAAGCCATTGAAGATACCATGCCTCGATGCATAGTTATACAGGTTACAATGTGCACCATCAGAATTAGAGGACATTGTTGTCTTTCTACAAACATGCATGATGCCAGAAGGAATGAAATCCTTAGAGAAGAAATAATTTTTTATACGTGTGACACCCTATATGTTAATTAGCGGTGACCTCTACAAGTTAGGTTGAGATGAATTATTGCATTGTTGTGTACTAGAACATGAGTGAACATATATCATGGAGAAAACTCATGGTGGTATTGAAAGTGGCCACTATACAGGTGATGCCACTTCACGCAAGATTCTACTCACTGGATTATGGTGGTAGACCCTGTATAAAGATTGTAAGGATTATTGCAAGGCTTGTGATCATTGTCAACATCTTGACAAACCAGGTCAATGAAATGAAATTCCTCTGAGACCTATTAATAGTGTAAAACCATTTGAGAAATGGGCTATAGATTTTGTGTGTCCTATCTCACCAACCACGCGCAGGAATGGATCACGCTATATCATAACTTACACATATTATCTGAAAAGGTGGGTAGAAGCAATGCCTACAAAGGATTTTAAAATGACTACAATAGCTAGGTTTCTTTGGGAAAATATTATTACAAGGTATGGACGTCCTTTGAGTTTGACCAGTGATAGGGGCACACATTTTTTGAATGAGACAATCAAAATTTTATTGGATGAATTCATGATTTTACACCATAAGACTACACCATATCATCCTCAGGAAAATGGGAGTGCTATGGATTTTAACAAAATTTTGAATCAGACATTGACAAAAATATGTGATGTTAGAAGAAAGGATTGGGATGATAAAGTATCTATAGTACTTTGGGCATATCGAACAACATATAAAAGGTTTAACAAAGCCACACCATTTCAGTTAGTATTTGGCACATAAGCAATTCTTCCTATGGAATTCATGTTACCATCTTTGCATACTACATGCGCTGGAGATCTAGTCGATGAGAAAGAATTAGAAGAACAAATTGAAAATTTAATTAAAAAATTTGGATGAGCGATGAGAAATAACATGTTGAGGCCAGGCGAAAGCATGGCATGAGAGGCACATCAAGGATAAAAATTTCACAATTGGATAGATGGTGCTCCTTTATGATTCTAAATTTTTGTGCCATCTAGACAAACTCAAGTTACATTGGTTGGGGCCATATGTTATCACTCACATACTTGAAACCGATGCTTGTTAATTAGAGGCACTTGATGGAATACAGTTACCTAGATACTTCAACGGGAGTAGGCTAAAGCCCTACTATAAATAAGTCTTCTTGGTGTTTGTAATAAGGTAGTGTTGTCATTTAGATTAGGTTTTCAATTTTGCATTTCCTTAATGTGTTTCCTTCTTTTTCGCTATTCTTTGTCAATTTAGTTGGTGTTTTTGTGTAATAAGCACGTTTACATGCCAGAAGCTAATTACTATTTGGATAATTTTTATGTGCAGAGGACTGCACATACCCTTAGTGTGGGGTGGTTATTGATATCCAAGTACATGACTGATGAAAATAAGTACACATGAAAGGAACTAACTACTACGGGTGTTATTCAAGTTGGAAAATTGAAAGAAAAAGGTTTCTTCTAGAAATGAGGACCATAGGTGGAGGTAAATGAAGAAACAAGTATAACATGAGGTAAGCAGAGGCCATGGGAACTACCAAAAGAAGGCACAGTGGTGAGGTACTCGAGCACATGGAGGCGCGTTGAAGAGAAGTTTGCATCTAGAAGATAGGATGGCACACTAGAAGGTTATAGCTTGGCGCAAAGATGTACCACATGGAAAGAACAAAAATGGTCGATTAATGAGAGGATTTTTGGTAGGTGAAGGAGAAATAAATTCACTAAATTTTTAAAATTATATATAAGGACATGATGCGAGTTTATTTTTACCATTGCAATTGAGAGAATTTGAAAATAGCTAAGTGCAAACGAGCCAAGAAATCATGTTGAGGTGCGAAGAGTGTGAAACTAGATGTGGAGAGAAGGTTTTACATAGGAGAAGCTTGCGTTCCCATAGGTGAAGGGTTTGATCGAAGTAGACGCGTTACAAAATGAGCTAGGGCATGTGATTTCCACTAAGGCATGAAGATTTGAACTAGGGTTTCAACTTTCTTGATTACAGAGGGTAGAAAAGATAGATTTTTCAAATGGCATTGAAGAAATCACCCACAATAGGAGTAAAAGGGAAGAAGAAGGTCTAAGTGGAAGAAGAAATTTCTCCCGAGAGTAATTTCTTAGAAATACAGTATCCAGAGGGCATGATCATGGGACAAGAATGGGATTCCCTTATCCGTCAATTTTAAATTAATGATTACAACCATCATACATCAGATAATAAGAAGGATCTTGATGCATTGTTGAGCACAAAAATGAACAAGTGCACAGAAGAAGATATGCCAGTGTACGATGATGCTTTGGTGAGAAGTTACTAAAATAGATTAGAGTATACTAGTTGTACGAGCTGCCATACTTTGGAAATTATGAACCATTATATCAATGGTTGATGAGCAGAGTCTATGAGGACTTCTTCTACTTCACTGGATGAAGGTTTAGAATCACATCCGCATTGATCTCAATAGTAATAGGGTTGAAAGGCACAAGGGTAGATCTAAATGGTGATTTAACTGTTAAGGCCACATCCTGGAGTCAAGGAAGGATTTGGGGTATACCAAGGGTCTGTGCAACATGGACATCAACAAATTAAAGAAGTACCCAAGTAGTGCGGGCATATGAACATCTTGCAAGCAAAGTTGAATGACCAAGAAATGTGGTCGCAGGTAAACACAATTTGGCTACACATTGCAAAGAAGAGGTCACAGGAGTGATTTACAACATCTCTAGTTACATTATGAAAACTATCATTGAAGAAGCATGTACATGAGAAAAATCAGTTTTGGGGCTATTTTATTGTCTCTCTTGTTTATGGAAATCGGGGCCCAATAGGCCAAAAGAGAAAATTTGGGAATACCATATGGATAACAAGTCACTTACGAAAGAATTGGTAAGTACTTGTGTGAGGGATCAATGAGTAGACCATTCAAGCAGAGGGTGGAGAAATGGTATGATAGGCTCTATGCAACATTCAAACAAGAATGATGCATACCATAGAGTTACCTTCAAGAGTAGGGAAGGAAATGTAGTTCACGCAGTATACTAGCACTTTTACATCGTACGATTCACCATGAAAGATGGGGCTTGGAGCCCATGGTGCAAATTACCATATGCCTTCACAACATGATATTTCCAGCATCAGTTCACTGGTTTTTGGATGCACGCCACCTAAGCTTCAATGCAGATAAGGTATATTATGACTACCATACATTGAGAAAGACATATGTATATCTAGGATGGACTACCTACATTTAGAGGCTAGTCTCAAATATTATAAGCATGAATCTTATAAGATTGTCCATTAGAGTAGTGCTTGTGTACCTACAACTCAAGCCCAAATTGGAGAACAAAAAATATGTGGAGAGTGAGTTCACACTCTCGGGGCCTCTAAAAGGTAAGCATACAATGTAAAATGTTCTAAGTACCTAAGCCCACATAGAAAATAAAAGTAGATGATGAAGAGGGGGATCATGAAGATAGTGGTGGTTTGGAGCACAAAGGTAGGAGGAAGTCTATAGATAAGGTAGAAATGGAGCACATAACTATGCCACCTTAGGGGCAGGAAGGAGAAGATGAGGATCTGAATGCAATAGAAGGAGAGTGCCACTTCAAAAGGGTATTCAGGAGAACAAGGACCCAAGGTGCTACTCCACAATCAGTGCACAAATCACCTCGAATCTCTCCACAGAAGGAGACAAATGAGAAGAGAAGAAGGAATTTGAAGCTAAATGAGGAGGTGGAAGAGTTTGAGGAGAGTGCACTGGGTCTCCTACACATCTAGAGGATGAGGAAGAACCAAAGGACAAAGAAATGAAGGGAGGAGAAGAAGGAGAAAAGGAGGAAGTTGGGACAAGTGCATGAGACTACTCAGGGTACAATGTAGAACAAGATCCAAATCTTAAAGCTCAAGTTCATAAGGGCTAAGATCAAAGACAACAAGTTGAGAATATGTTGCATCACCATGGGATACACTACGAACATAGGTAAAATTGTCCGCGCCCATTTTCAAAGCACAATGACACCAAAGGATTTGTATGGGTGGGAGATGATGGATGAAGATATGATGACCATGTGCATAAGGAAGTAGCTGTCATGGTCTATGTACATGCACATGGATGAACCATACTTTGATGTATGTGAAGAGTCATGTGTATCAAGGAGGTTGAAGATGACACCTTAGACCGAACACATAATAGTAAATCCTTCTATTATGTCAGATGAAAAAGTGAGCAATGCTTTGGTGAAAGTATCAATAAAGGTGGCACGAGGAAATGTGGATAAAGATGTAAAAATTAGGACACTAAGGGAAGAGATCAAGTCCAAGGATGTAGAAATAGCACGCCTAAAGCAAGAGAAAGACTTGGCATAGAAGTAAAATTCTATTTTCATTAGCATGGCAGAGGAAGTTGGGGACAATATCATGAAAGCAAAGCCACACTTAGAGCCTAAGGTACCCAAAATTTTTCCTTTGGTAATGCATTATGTACAAACCTTGGTGGACTTGGTGCTTGAAGATGGACCTCTACGCATGCTAGAACCAAAGAATCTTGAGTAGGAAGCAGAGCGAGAAAAGGCTTCAATGATGAGAAAGATTACATCATATGAGGGGTTTCTTTAGAGCTTGCAGGAGGAACTGAAGAAAATAGATCAAGCACTGAATATTTGTACAGCCCCAAAATCTGTTATAAGAACCATGACCATTATAGAGGATAATGAAGTCCTAAAAGCCATGAAAGATGAGACCTTGGGTTGTGCAGAACTATTAACACTTTCCAAGTAGAAGCATGAGGCCCTTACAGTAGCTCAAGAACCACACAAGGAAAGGCTATATGAGCTTGGGAAACTCATCATGTAAAAGATGGACTTATTAGAAGGAAGAATGACTTGCCATGTGCAACATTGTGTTGATCTTGCAGAATGAGAAAGGAGAGATTGCAAAAGATGAGCTAGAGTCAATTGCAGTGGATATCCCATAAAATTCCAAGGCCATGCTAAATGATTAATAGGATTTAGAGGTAGAAATAAAAGAAGAATATCTAGAATTGATTCTTCAGGTTGAAGTAGATGATGTTGTAGGGTAAAATCATTCTTTTATTCATAAAATTCTTTCTATCTCTCTATTCACATTCTTTGATTTGTTTTGGAGACAACCATTACCGGGGTGACAATGCAATTAGTGTGGGGTAATGTTAGTCGAAAAAAATATGAAACTTAGCAAAAAATATACAACAGGTTCACACAGAAGAGCAGAGCGCATTCAAACATGCGGGAGGATTGGTAAGGAATCATGCACCGAGGAAAAGGCATATTCAAGACTTAGCTATTTTCATGATGAGGAACTATTTTTGGAAGATGGCGTGTGGAACACATATACCAGCTAGAAAATTTTGTGACACGGATTGGCTATTTTTGGAGGATCGGCTATGAAGCACTTTGCATGAGTACATGTTGAGAATATATTTACTACTAATAGTTAACTAGGAGAAGTCTGTTGTTAGCGTACTTGTATGTGTGGATAGTATTGTAATGGTGCGTGTCTAATAATAACATGCAACCTATTTTGGGACTAGATAAGAGGTGAAGGGAAATTCCCCCTTATAAATATGTAATGAACTGTGTAGTATAGGTGTGTGTGAGAATAGTATGCAAGGACTAGATTACTATGAGATTATACTATCGATCTATACATGCATGAGCATATGATGACATTATTGTAAGATTATTTTTATATTACTGCATTTAATATAATGGAGGTTATTGAATGAATCAAAGTGTTGATCATGGTTATAGTTTATTACTACATGCATGATTTCACTATGTTTATCATGTGATTCATGAGTCTTTAAGATCTAGATTTGAATGTGTACTTTGTAGAATGGCGTATTATTCATATATAGGAATGCTTTAAGTATTCATCATGCTAACATCCTACAAAAATAACCCTAAAGATGGGATTTGTACCTTTACGTGCTTTGTGATCACTCGAGTCTAGGTTGAGTGATGTGCTAGTGCACTGGGCTTTCTTGGTGAATTCTAGGCTGCATCGTAACATGCCTGCAAATGTGAAACACACAATAGTATTTGGAAGCAAGTTTTAGATTAAAAGAGATGAAGAAAATATGGGCAAGTTTGACTCTAGAAGTGATGAAGGAATATTTTTGGGTTATGGGCAAGTTTGACTCTAGAAGTGATGAAGGAATATTTTTGGGTTATGGGCAAGTTTGACTCTAGAAGTGATGAAGGAATATTTTTGGGTTACTCGGCGGTCGGTGCAGGCTTACATGTGCTACAATACGGATTAAAGAAAATAGTTGAAAACATGAATGTAAAGGTGGATGAATCTCCCAAGTCCAATGCTCAAAGACTATGAAAATCATAAAGAATAAGAAGACGATGAATAAATGGAGAGACCACATGCAAAAGTAGAAGAAGCAGAAGAAAGACTAGACACTAAGGCAACCTCAAGACAATTTAATAAAGATCATCCATCAAATCGAGAATTGGAAACATGGAAGGAAATATTCTAACAAGAAGAAGGATAAGAGAACAATAGAACCATGAAGACATAACACTCCTATCGATAATAGAACCTAAAAGTGTTGCAAAAGCATGCAAGGATCAATAGTGGGTAGATGCCATGAATGAAGAACTTGATCAGATAGAAAAGAATGAAACTTGGGAACTTGTTCCAAGACCCAAGGATAAGAATGTGATAGGAACTAAATGGGTATTCAAAAACAAACTAAATGAGAAAGGAGAAGTAACAAGAAACAAGGCAAGACTAGTATGTAAGGGATACACATAGATGGAAGGAATTGACTTTGAAGAAACATTTTCACCAGTGGCAAGAATGGAAGCAATAAGATTGTTTTTGGCTTATGCGGCTCACAAGAAAATCAGAGTATACCAAATGGATGTTAAGTCAACATTCCTCAATGGATACTTAAATGAAGAGGTATACATTGAACAACCTGATGGTTTTTCCTTAAAAATGATAAATATTATGTGTGCAGGTTGAAAAAGGCTCTATATGGGTTAAAGAAAGCACCTAGAGCATGGTATAGTAGGCTGGACAAATATCTCATTGAGAAAGGTTTTAGAAAAGGTGTAGCTGACAACAATATCTATATCAAAGAGGAAGGTAATCATCTACTCATTGTCATTGTCTATGTGGATGATATCATATTTGGAGGAGATCATGATAAAATGACCCATGAGTTTGCTGATGTAATGAGAAAAGAGTTTGAAATGTCCATGCTTGGAGACCTCTCATTCTTCCTAGGACTGTAAATCAGTCAAACAAACCAAGGTATTTTTATATCCCAAACCAAATATATAAAATAAATGCTGAAAAGGTTTAGGATGGAAGATTGCAAACCTATAGGCACACCAATGGAAGTGGGTTGCAAGCTGAGCAAGGATGACAACTCACCAAAAATAGATAAAAATTTGTATAGATCTATGATAGGAAGTCTACTCTACTCCACAACATCAAGACCAGATATCATGCAAGTAGTTGGCTTAGTTGGGATATTTCAAGAAGAACCAAGAGAAACACACTTCAAGGAAGTAAAGATAATTCTGAGATATCTCATGGGAATAATTGATTATGGACTCTAGTACCCTAAAATTAATGATTTCAGCATAAAAGCATATACAGATGTAGATTGGGTAGGTAGTGTTGATGACAGGAAGAGTACAAGTGACAGAGAATTCTTTGTTGGAAATTGTTTAGTATCCTGGTGAGCAAGAAACAATCATCAGTGGCACTCTCAACATGTGAAGCAAAATATATAGCTTCGTGATGTGTTGTACTCAGGTTTTATGGATGAAGTAGACATTGGAAGACTACAAGGTAAAATTTGATAATCCAATTCCTTTGTTGTGTGATAGTACAAGTGCAATAAGTGTCTCCAAGAACCCAATGTTCCACTCAAAAACTAAGCATATACCTATAAGATATCATTTCTTGAGGGAAAAAGTGAATGACAAGAAGATCAATCTGGAATATGTGAGCACTAAAGAAGAAATTGTAGATATAATGACCAAGCCACTACCAAAAGAAACATTTGAGAACTTAAGGAATGAATTAGGAGTCATTCCTAATCCCACCAACAACTAGAAGATGTGTAGAAAAGGAAAGGGAGCATTCTCAGGAATTATCAACTCCTAAACAATGCCAAAGTAAGGGGGAGCTAATATTTTAGCTCAAATTTATCAAAGCATGCATCAGCTCGGGGGAGCATTGCCACAAACATACTAAGACAAATGTATGAGAAGCATAAGCCTAGGGGGAGCTTCTTAAGGTAAGAACATGTTGTATCTAGCTTACTAGAATATTCAGTTTTATGTGGCATAGTTGGCCCTTTGTCATTGTTGTCAAAGGGGAGAGAAATGAAAGTCGTAAAATCTAAAGGAGAGAAAAAGGGGAAACATGTTATGTAACAACTAAATGGAAGAATATAGGGTGTTACTGAAACCAACCAGGTATGGAAAACATTTTTCCATCAAAATTTTTAGGTTTCTGATGTGGTATAGATTCATTAAGGTATTTGCACCAATGACAAAGGAGGAGATTGTTGGACCTTTGTCATGTGTCATATATATTTTCATCGATGTCAAGTTGCATTGATGGAAAAAAGAGTGAATTGGTAAAGTGAACAAGATGAAAAAATGAAGGTTGATTGGTAGTATCAGTTCACGAGGGCTTCAAGAAGAATAAGGATAAGTTATAAAGAACTTATTCTATGTTTGTGCAAAGTCACGAAATGAGGAGATAGCCACCGAAGACATCGTGTAGCCTCCGAAGGCTATAGAAATCCATGGATCTCTAGAAGAAGTCACAAAAGGAAAGTGTGTGTCGTGAGCATATGAATGCAACCATGAAGCATCATGGAGCTAAAGGAAGGCCACAAGTGAAAAAGGTAAATCCAAGGTGAAGGTGAAGGAAAAGCTATAAATAAAGAGAAAATCCATGAAGAATTAGAGAAGTCACTAAATAAGATAGCCACGAAAGATAACAAAATCCATAAGTAAAAGAGATAGAATTGCAAACTTGGAACAAAGATGCGGAAATCAAAAACAAGGGAATGATAGCGAGACATTGGGAATGCCATGAAAGACCAGAGAATTTCATGGAAAATGAAAATATGCCGTAAAGGACTGAAAAATCCGTGAAGTAAAGAGAATAGTCACGGAAAACAATTTAAGTCACTCTTAGCAGAGGAAATTCACAGAGCCAAAATTGTGCCATGAAAATTTCAAAAATCAGGTGATGAATTGTTTAATTGAAGATTCCAGAAAAGGGAAGGCTGAATCATAATATAGATGATCAAATATGGATGAATAAATTGAAGATTCTACAAGAGGTAAAAGGCCGACCTACTTGGGTCATATGTGATCATTGCAACTTGAATTAAATAGAAGGATTTAGGTTGAATCTAGATAAAATGCTGACGTCTTTCGTATTGGATAAATAGATGCATATAAAAGTAAACTTCAAATTAGTTGCATTGTTGTTTCTCATGTGTGTGAAATATGCTCTAAGAATTTATGTGGAAAAAGTAGAAAATCATTTACAATTATGAGAGTAGAACATGAGAGTTGATCAAAGATATCATTAGCTATTGTCTGTGCAAGGAATCAATGTATGTGAGTTATAAGAGAGACAAAAGGAGAAAGAGAGATCGAATGAAATTGATTTATTTGAATTAAAGAAGATGCACAAGGCAACGATAAGATATCTAGATTAGAGAGATAAAGAAAAGAGAGTGCAAAAAGATACAAAAAGTGATCATAATCTATTGAGTAAGCAATATTGACTATGTATGATCAAATTATAATACCTTATTCTAAGTGGGTGCTTAGATAATAGGGGTTGGTGCTCCTACAAGTTGGAGCTTGCTAAATCAGGGTTGGTGCTCCTTGTGGGATTAGTGTCTCACTAAATCGGGGTTGGTGCTCCTTGTGGGATTGGTGTCTCACTAAATCAGGGGTTGGTGCTCCTTGTGAAGTTGGTGCTTCACTAAAATTCTTTTCTTTGAATAATATAAGTAGAGTTTCAGTGGGTTTTCTTCCCATGAGGGTTTCCCACTTATATAGAGTGTTCACGTGTTCAGTAATGTGTTCTTATGCTTGATGTTACAAATTTGATGCATACTATTTGTTTTACATAGTGAATGGATCAATGAATCGGTGAAAGCATATATGTTAATAACTTAATTTGAGATATAATTTTGAATAATTGATTCACCCTCCTCCAATTTTTTCTATGGTTGAGCATTTTATGATTCACAACCATAGATATATTAGGAGTATTACATGATTGAATGAGTACAATGACAATTTTGGGGTAGTACAGGGATGTGCCGTGGCACGAGATGTGGTATGGGCATCACACCAAGGAGAATTTTGATATGGGCCTATGATCAAGCAATAACGAGAAAGAGATAGCTTTGATCGATGGTTCCAATGATATGGTATTCTTTACTGACGAGATCATAGATCCAGTGCTATAGTGGCCTATGCTTTGCATGGTATGCTATAGTTATTCCTAGGCGGCTCACTATCCCACAAGATACATGGGATGCATGAGTGTGGCCACCACCACAATAGCTACCCTATAGATGAAGAGGACAACAAAGGGGTCCATAGAGAAGTGAGAGTGAGAATGTGAGTGATGATTACAATGGATCGAGATCAAGATGGTGGAGATGGCAGGGGGTGGATAGGGAAAGGGTCATGGGAAACACATGGAAAGAGAGCACCGAGACGGGTTCCTACCTAACCACAGTGTACACACATGTTCGATGCCCCTAGTGGGTTTACATGTTGGCTTAGATGTTCCTTTGTAGTAGATAATTTCACATACACATGTATAACAACCTTCTTAATAGGATCCCATTGTTAGCCCTCCACACAACCCAAGAGGAGGTGGAGGAGAAGGATTGGGGAGTCCACCACAGAGTCCTAGAGGTGGGGGATGAGAGCAGATTCCATAGGATTCGTGTGAGCTAGATGCGATGTGGTAGAAACTACAATAGGTAATAAATCTCTAGTTGTAGGTTACCTCGTAGAGAGATAAGATTATATCCGAGAGGGATTTGGTAGTTGTTGACTTTTTTTTTTCCCCGAGGAAAATTAGCAAACTCGGGCCTACATCGGGCTTGGGAAAACAAAAATGGGTAAAATATGATGATTCCAAAGGATTACCCATACACCTTGCATTTAGTCCTCGTACTTGGGAAAATTCAAAAAAACCCAAAAATGGTGTTCGAAAAATTAAAAAAACCTCATTTTGGCCTCAAGAGGCAACCGAGCTAAAAATAGCTCTCCGAGCTACTCAACAAGTAGCTTGCGAGCTAGCGGAGGTGCATTGGGGGGAATTCAAATAGAAAAATTGCCAAGTATCTCAATGAAGCCAAGTTAGAAAGGGGTCGTCGAGTTTGGAATAAAGACGACCAATTCACGGAGTTGGTCCGAGCTTTGCGAGCTCATCGAGAGATAACACAAAGCTAAAATGAATCGGAGAATGGTGATATGGAGGCTCGACCATGAGGTCACATGCCAGAGCAAGCACAAATTCTTTGGGCACATGGAGCGAGAATGGGGCCAACTTAGCCATGTGGATCATGAGCTCACAAGGCAAGAAGGACAAGGGTCCGAGCTCCCAAGCTTGGCTGATGTATGCATCGGTAGGTGACATGCACACAAGGAAGGAGATAACTCATAGTAGGCTCATGAAAATGGAGCCACTAGAGGAAAAGTAGAAGGGTTCAGGTAGTTGAACTCTAAACCAAGGAAATAGGTGAGTTCATAATGAGCCAAGAGCTCGGGAACACAAGTGAGCTGAGGAAGTTTGACATAATGATCAATGAATCGACATCGAGATAAATGAATGAATTCGACATGAAAATGAGAAACTTGATGGCATTATAGAGCATAACAAATGAAAGGTGAGAGCAGAGGTTTTATACTTAATGAGGAACATAGCTCAATGTAAGGAAAAATAAACACGGATTCAACTTAGCCCAAAATACATGGAACATAGCTCAATGTAAGGAAAATTCTCGCTCAAAGCTAGGCATGCGGTGAAAATGAAGGCCTGCTGCAATGGTATGTAGTGGCTTGTTGAGGTGAGTCAAGGAGTTCGAGCTAGGTGCGGTGTAGAGAAAGGATCTCGGGCTTGGTAGGTTGAATGAGTTGAGGGAAGTTAAAATCCCTAAAATTATGAAGTCTTGAGACTTTCGGATTCGGTGTTTCAGGATGTCCTAAAGAAAACTAAAAAAAGCCACATCAAACCCCCAAAATATCAAAAGCTTAAAACCCGAAAGGGTTTGGGTGGCGTGGCGTGGCGGGTGGCTCATCTTGAGGTCAAAACCCCTTTTGGGGTCAATGTGGGGAAATTTACGAGGTAGTTTTCAAGGTTGGCATGAAGAGGAGCCCAAAATGGGCACGACGAGGTTCTGAAGTGGAGAGATGTCAAGCCTAAAAGGGGTATGACGTGGCACACCGACGTGAGTTCGGGGGTCGAGGCTTTTGTGGTTTTAGGATGACAGATTTTAGGGAATGTGAGTGAGCCGCTTTGAGCTAGGAGACGGAGAAACCTAAAAGAATTGGGCCCAAAATCCTAAAAAGAAAAATGTATTCCCACCCAATAAAACACCTCGCTAAGTTTTGCATAGGATACCGGGTCACATTGGAGGCCGAGTTGGGGGATTGCCATTAGAGACCAAGCTGGTGGAATGAAGAGTTGGCATGGGTAGATGGATGACTAGGTGGCAAGATGACATTGAATGAGATGGCTTGGCAATGCAACACAACCGCTTAACGATGGAGAAAATGATCTCGATGGTAGGAAGGAGAGCTTGATGGAGCTTAAAAGACATAGAAAACCCTAAATTAGGCCCTAACTTTATACAATAATATCTTGAGCAATACTCCACCATTTATAGAAAATTCACACTTTCTAGATAGGTGATTTAGAGGAGAGTTTAATGGTGATGACTAAATCTAGTTCACAAGAGGTTAAATGGAAGGGAAATCTAGAAATGCATCCGAGAAAAATGGTGACATCTTTTAGCATACTCAACCATTTCTAGCAATTTTGTAGTCAACGGAAAGGTGGTTTCGGGATCTACAGAAGGATCATCCAATTTTGGATTTTGGCGTTCTTGAACCTCCAAAAATGGTAAGAATTGCAATGGTAGGTGAAGCCATTAATGAATGTAGGTGAAAATAATAGGTCATCATGAAGCTACATGAGCTAGACTAGACCAGAGGTGAAATCACAACAAGTTCCGTCATGCACAGAAAAAAAAACATTGATGGAGCAGAGATTTTGAAAATTCCCTCGCACTCATTACAAGATTAAACAAGGATTTTATGGGTTTTTGTGAAAATATGGGATTCCCTTTCTCTCTCTCCTCTTATCAAAATTCTATTATAAATATTGTAAGGGGTTGCATATGCAAAAGTTGTCGGCCACCTTTCTTCTCCATGCACCCCATTCTTCTTGGGGCTTCAATCCTTCCTCAAATTCTTGTAATGGCTTCATGCCTCTTCCTATTAAAGCAATGTACTATGTATATTAATATGGAGCAATAAATTGTGCTTGTGTTAATCTCTCCAACCTCTCATGATTCATTGTTTACATTTTTACCTCTCATTATGCTTGCAGGATCTATGCATTTTCTTGTCCATTACAGGGTTTGTTTGGTTGTGCTCATTCAGGAATAAAGATTGTTTACATTTCAGGTCTACATTGTAGCTATCCAGCCTCCCCTTAATGCATTGGTGGAACTTTGGTTTGTGTTACATATGTCCAATCTCCCTATGATTCACCCTTTCTCCATTTTGTAGGGTTGGGAAGAGTGATTATCAGTCCTTTCTTGGTGTATCATTGCTTTAGTGTATGATTATTTCACGCATCCTTTTACCCCGTCACTTGAAATTTGTAGATTAGGGTTAGTGAGTAGTTTTTTCCACACTTGGAGTAGTTAGTGGCAGGTAGGTTAGGAGCAAGAACCAACCTTCTCTAGAGATCTATCCTATTTCACATGTCCCACACTTAGGATAGTTCAATGTTGTGCAATCACGTCGAATGCCCCAATCCATAAACTGTCTCATTTAGGGGGTGTTGTGATTCTGCATCAAAAGTTTTGGTATGCTTGGTGGGATGTCATAGGAGTTATATTTTTCTCAAATTTTAGAGGTGTATCGTTATCAAATAGAAAATATTAAGCCACCATGTGACCATACTAAATAGTTTTGGCATGCCCAGTGGGACAACAAGAAGTCAAAGTTTTCATTTTTAGCAAAGTTGTTCTACTCGCAGATCCAAGGACACATTCAATCCTAAGTTCAAACACTTCAATTTTGGAGGTTTCCTTACATTTTGGAGTTCGGAAGTTACAAATTTTGGATTTCATAGGCTTTAGGTTCAAAGTCCAAAATCAATTTTGGAGGGCTTAAAATGTGCAAAAGATCTCAAACTTCACCAAATGATAGATTGAGGGCTAACCTTCAAAACAACATCCTCGAATTTCAAATTTGTAACTTTCAAAATTTTAGGATTTTTTGAATTTTGGGATTTTAGGTCTTAAGATTTCAAGATTTTGGACCTTTTGCATTTTTGGGTTTCGAGTTTAGAATTTTAGAGGTTAATGGATTTTCAGATTTCGAGAGGTTTTCCATTTTCGGACCTTTTTAAATTTTGGGTTTCAGGATTTTAGAGGTTTTGAAATTTCAGGGTTTCAGACTTCGGGAGCTATGGAAATTTCAGACTTGGACTTCGAAGATTGCTTTGGAATTCAGATTTCAAGGTTTCCTCATTTCAGAGTTTGGGATTTCTATGCACTTTGGGTTTCATAGTTTCAATCACTTCAATTTTTAGAGGTTTCAAGTAAGGCCAGTTCCAAAATTCAACCCCACAACAATTTTTGAGCTCTTCAAGGTGTGCAAACAAGTATCCATTTCATTTCATCAAGTTTTTGTGCACTTGGTGTAATTTTAGTCTTCAGAGACACACATGCAAGCACAACTGATGACTCCATTTGGGTCAAAACCCATTCTCTAAGTAATGTGACCTTTCCATTTCTTCACCATCCATTTCCATCCATTTCATCTCTTTCATTTTCTTCCATTTCATGAATTCTTGTAGTCATGGCTTCATTCACCTCTTGGGGTTCACATCTGAACAACAATAGTATTAGTGCAGCCCTCCTTTAGAGTTGCAAAATTCATTTCCAGGTATTACCAACCATCTCCTGGATCCATACTATAATGGAAATCAAGTTCAATATGCATGCCCAGATGAACAAGAGACAGGTTAGTTTGGTTATCCACCAAACCATCCATATTTTCAAGATCGGGGTATGTGGATTTCGAAGGACATTCTTCACCTAGAAATGTTGAGTTACAAATGAAGATCCTAAAAATAATGGCCAGTATGGCGCAAACTAGGTCTTTGGCCCAAATGTAGGCATTTAAGATTAGATTCTGACCCCTTATCTATGAGAAGGCCCCTTTCCATATTATCTGAGCATGCAGGAGAAACTAAGCTTCATAGTTGAAATGCTACCCCAACTAGAAGGATGGATCAAGGACATTGAACATTATGCAAGTCAACCTTGTCTATAGGGATCCCCTATTTACCCTCTCATAGTTCTTTTCCTTCACCCCAATCAATATCATTTCAACCTAAACCTCAATTCCCAAGTTTCTTGTTTGCTACAACTATCGTGGATTCCACTTCTCTGTATTCCACCCTTCCATCTCATCTCAGTTCCTTAGTCCTCTCCCCTTCCATAAAACAAAGTGAATATTTGCAAACCTCTTCCACTATCTCCACCACCAACGGATAAAAACCCGATTAAGGCACCATCCACCACTCCTCTCACTTCCCCAAATCCATGTGGGAATGAAATACAAAAACTAGTAAAGAGAAATTGCAAGAAGATGAGCCTTAAAAAAGAACAGATGATAAATTTTTTGGTGAGCTTGGCTCTAAAATTTGGAATCGAGAAAATCCCTCTATTGGTCAAACCTTTGGAGGAGGTCAAGGATGAAGAAGAGTAGGTGGGAAGGTTGATTTAGTTGCAATGGAAGCAGAGCAAAAATAGGTTGAAGAAGATCAACAATCAAAATGTTTAGAGTGTAGTTTCCACGATGACACCTTATTTGTAGAGATTATTGACCAATCATCATCTACAAAATCAGCATAGGAGGGAAGAGAAATAACTCCAAATCCAAAAGAAGAGGATCACATTCTTGTTGTGGAGGAAGATCAAATAGGCCTAGAGGGTTCAAGCACATGACAAGTCATGCAAGAAGCTCCAAGTTCTTGCCCCACTTCATCCTCTCTGGATTTTGATCTAAAAGATGAATTTGAGCTATCAAATTTCCTGTTGGAGGACGAGGAGCCTTATGGTAAGAAAATGAAAATCTGAAAATACCATAGAGATAAGCAAACCAATTACAGAGATTCTATGGGAGGAAGAGATCATTGAGATATTCTTGCTCTCTTGTGTTGATGAAAATACAAGGTTCCCTCTTCCTTCATCATTTGATAAAGATGACTTGTCTAATGAATCCATTTCGGAGGAGATTCTTGAAGGCCCTGTTATTAATAACAGCCCTCATGAGCAGTAACATTCAATAACTTACAAGTCATAAATGATTCAAAAAGAGGTTATAAGCGACCCCGAAGAGCTGCATACAATGGATAAGCTCCAGATTTCCATGAAAAGAAAAGAGCATAAGGAGGTCATCACTTATTCCATACCATCCACCAAGGTGACACATTAGTTATCTATAGATTCACAAGAAAAAGAAGATCTAATCATAGACAACCACCTTCTCCAGGAACGTGTGCATGAATATTTTCTTGATAAAACTTAGAGTAGTAGGAACATTCGGTGATTCAGGCCACATCTTATCATATATTTAGCTTCATTAGAGATAGAACAAAATTTTTCACAACCGGTCATGTTCATTCCCGAATATGAGGGTGAGCTTCACAATATTAAGGATCAGCCATATCAGTGGAAAGATCTCCATGACTCTCATGTAATTCATTTCAAGAGGTGTTTGTTTTATTTCAGGTTGAATACCTTGATGATTTGGGTGAAGGACTGGTCCCTATAAGTTTCTAACTCATCCATACAACCATGTCTAGTGTCAAATCATCCGCATGGCTGCCTATTGTAAGAAGGGGAAGCTACTTTACATTACCAGTGGTAGGGTTTGTTTGAATCTTCTCTGTTACCGCTTAGTGTAGGGTAGGAGTAGGAGTTGTTTTCGCATCAAAAGTGCTCTTGCACACTTTGGATGTCTACTTAGGCATGTATGATCTTCTTAGTTTTACATATAGTTTTTGGTTTGTATTGATCCAAAGATAATACAAGGTGTTTCATTAGGCCTCCCACATACATGAAAGAGTTCAATAATTTCACAAATGCAAACAAATGCAATTAAAATCAGGTTAAGGACTATTTTTAATGATTTTCATTCTTCAAGTCCTTTAAGGCCAATCAAGGGTGAGCTTCCAAGTACCTCCGCTAGATCGGAAAGCATCCTCCAATAGCATGTTAGAAAATTAAACTTTCAAAAGAAAGAAAAAATCCAAATATTGAAAATTGTCTTATTCAAAACTCTGCAAAATTGTCTTATAATATAGGCCAAGCAATCATTAGTCATGTGCTTCACACTTATCGAAATCAAGTTTTGGGACCGTCCATTTCAGTCTCATAGAACATGGTTATAGGGAGGAACAGTGAAGATCTCAAGTCAAGATAATTTTCTACTCTCACAAACCTTAATTTTAATATTTTCTTATAAAAATTGACAACGCAAGCAATAGATCAGGGTTTAGTGATGTTCGGTTGGTCTCTCAGGTTTTAGTTATGGTAGATACAGTGTATAGTGACTCCATGCCCAATGAACAACTTTAGGTTATTGATACAAAAACACCTAGTAGGAAGATGTTCTCATGAGTCACCAAATTGTTGATAATTTTTGCTCCCAGGGAAAAACTAGCCAACATGGGCCCATACTAGGCCCGAGAAAATGAAAAATGTGTAAAATATGATGAATCCAAAGGATTCCCCATATACCTTGCATTCAGCCTCCACATCGAAAAAATCCCAAAATAAAAAAACAAAGGGCTTGAAAAATAAAATAAAAACCTCATTTTAGCCTCAAGAGCCAACTCAACTGCTAAAAATAGCTCACCAAGCTAGCTGGAGGTGCGTTGTGGGAATTCAAATCGACAACTCACCGAGTATCTTGAAAAGATACTCTATGAGCCAAGTCGAAAGGGGTCCATTGAGTTTGGAAAGGAGATGACCGATTCACATGGAGCTTGGTCTCGAGTTTACGAGTTCGTCGAGAGATGGCTCGAAGCTAAAATGACTCGGTGAAAAGTGATCCGGAGGCTCGGCCGTGAGGTTGACATGTCGAGAAAACCTAAATTCTTGGGGTGTTTGGAGTGGAATGGGGTTGACTCACCATGTCGATCACAAGCTCACAAGGTGGGAAGGACGAAGGGCATAAATTCGAGCTTGGCGATGTATGCATCGGTGTGTGACATACACACAAGGAAGGAGATAGCTTACAACAGGCTCATAGAAATAGAGCCACCCAAGGAAAAGTAGAAAGGCTTAGGCAAATTGAACTCTAAATCGAGGCAATAGGTGAGTTCGTAGTGAGCTAAGATCTCAGGGAATGTAGGTGAGCCAAAGAATTCCGACATAATGATCGGCGACTCGACATCGAGCTAAATGAATGAACTCGACATGAAAATGAGAATCCCGATAGCATTGCAAAGCATAACAAATAAAAGGTGGGACCAAAGGTTTTAGACTTAATGAGGAACTTTGTTGGTGGTGAGCTCACAATGGAGTGCAAGGGGTGAGCTCAACATGGCTTGATAACCTAACAAAGCTTGAACACTATGGTGAATGCACAAACCTACAAGCCAATGGAAGGCTCAAAAAGGAAAATGTAGTACCGAGTTAGCCAAACCGAGTCACATATGGGTGAATTTATAGATTGAAGGCTCAAGATTTCAAGCAAGGGAAACCAAGACTTGTACAAAGAGGTTAGAATGGTTTGGTGGCCAAATGGCTTGACAATGCACAAGTGTAAGGGGAAAGGCTTGAGTCGAGCTCACAGAATAAACAAGGATGCAACTCAGCCCGAAATCCATGGAACGTAACTCAACATAAGGAAACATGCTCGGTCAAAGCCATGAATGTGGTGAAAATGAAGGCCAACCATAGTGGTATGGAGTGGCTTGTCGAGGTGAGTCAAGGAGTTTGAGCCAGGCACGGTGTGGAGAAAGGAGCTCAGGCTTGGTAGGTTGAACAAGCCAAGGGAAGTTGAATTTCCTGAAAGTATGAAGTCTTTAGACTTTTGAGATTTGGCATTTTGGGGCTGCACTAAACAAAAATGTAAAAAGCCATATCCCACCATCGAAATCTTGAAATCTCGAAACCTGAAAGGGTCCGGGTGACGTGACACGACATGGCTTGGTTTAGAGGTCAAAACCCCTTTGGGGTCAATGTGGGGGATATTTTAGAGGTGCTTTTCAGGGTTGACAAGATGAGAAGATTGAAATGGGCACAATGAGGTTCCCGAAGTGGAGAGATGTCGAATCTCGAAAGGGGTATGATGTGGCACACCGACATGAGTTTGGGGGTCAAGGATTTTTAGGGTTTCGAGATAGTAGATTTTGAGGAATGGGAGTGAGCCGGTTTCAAAGTTGGGAGACGTAGAAGCTTGAAAGACTTGGGCCTAAAAGTCTGAAAAGAAAAATGTATTCCCGCTCAAAAAAATATCTCGCTGAGTTTTGCATAGGAGACCGAGTCACATTGGCGGCTAAGTCAAGGATTGCCATTGGAGACCAAGCTGGTGGTGGAATGAAGAGTCGGCATGGGTAGATGGATGACTAGGAGGTAAGATGACATTGAATGAGATGGCTTGGAAGTGCATCAAAACAACTTGACGATGGAGAAAATGAGCTGGGTGGTAGGAATGAGAGTTTGATGGAGCTCAAAAGACATAGAAAACCCTAAATCAGGCCCTAACTTCAAACATGAATATCTTGAGCAATATTCCACCACTTATAGTAAATTCACACTTTTGGAAAGGTGATTTAGAGGAGAGTTTAATGGTGATAACTAAATTTAGTTCACAAGAGGTTAAATGGAGGGGAAATCTAGAAATACATCCAAAGAAAAATGGTGACATCTTTCATCATACTCAACCATTTCTTGTAATTTTATAGTCAATAGAAAGGTGATTTCATGATCTACAATAAGGGATCATCTAATTTTAGATTTGGGGTTCATGAACCTCCAAAATGGTAAGCATTGCAATAGTAGGTGAAGCCATTAATGAAGGTAGGTGAAAATAATAGGTCATCATGAAACTACAGGAGCTAGACTAGACTAGAGGTGCAATCACAACAAGTTCCTTCATGCACAAGGAAAAAAACCATTAATGAAGCAGAGATTTTGCAAAATCCCCCACACTCATTATAAGATTAAACAAGGATTTTTATGGGTTTTTGAACAATTTCGGGATTTCCTCTCTCTCTCTCTCCTCTCATCAAAATTCCTCTATAAATATTGTAAGGGGCTGCATATGTAAAATTTGTTGATCACCTTTCTTCTCCATGCACCCCATTCTTCTTGGGGCTTCAAGCCTTCCTCAAATTCTTGTAATGGCTTCATACCTCTTCCTACTAAAGTAATGTACTATGTATATTCATATGGAGCAATAAACTATGCTTGTGTTAATCTCTCTAACCTCTCATGGTTCATTGTTTGCATTTTTACCTCTCATTGTGCTTACAAGATCTGTGCATTTTCTTGTCCATTACAGGGTTTGTTTGGTTGTGCTCATTCAGAATGAATATTTTTTGTATTTCGGGTCTGTGTTACAGCTATCCATCCTCCCCTCAATGCATTGGTGGAACTTAGGTTTGTGTTACATGTGTCCAATCTCCCTAGTATTCACCCTTTCTCGATTTTGCAGGGTTGGGAAGAGTGATTAGAACTCCTTTCTTGGCATGTCACCACTTTAGTGTAGGTTTCTTTCACACATCCTTCTATCCCTATCCCCTTCAAAGTTGTAGATTAGGGTTAGTGAGTAGTTTTGCCTGCACTTGGAGTAGTTAGTGGTAGGTAGGTTAGAAGTGGGAACCGACCTTCTCCGAGATCTATCCCATTTCGTATGTCCCACACTCAGGATAGTTCAATGTTGTGTAATTACGACAAATACCCTAGTCCATAAATTATCTCATTCGGGGGTGTTGTGATTCCACATCAATAGTAGTGTTAGATAGGGCCCAACTTCAGAGTGAGAGAGACTAGTTAGCGAAAGACAATTGCAACAATTTACAGGTGGAGTGAGATCAACTCCGATAGAGAGATATCGATTACGTGCTAGTGGCACATGTATAAGAAGTGATAACAGAGTGAGATTGGCTTGAACCAAGTGGAATAAAATGCAGGTTGAGGTAGCTAGGGTTTCCGCAAAGGTAGTATCCTTATGTCGAGATAGCTGGAGAAACTGTTACACCTTAGGTACACATGGTTTTAGCTACAACTATAGGACAAGCCATAAATTACAGGTCTTTGTATTATGATGTTGTCCCAGAGGGATAGAGGGCTCTTGATTTTAGCTAGCATTCTATGACCAGGTCACCTCATGGTCTCATAGAGGAGTAGCCTCGGCTAGATCGAGAGAGTAGCCATAGGCACAACAAGAGCCATAGGTGATGGGGCCTCCACCACCACCTCATAGGTCAGACATTCCCCATGAGGGATCGAGTCAGACATGACTCTTTATTGCATGATGTATTTATAAATGTATGTATTTTTGATGTACGCCTCGATATGAAGGCACATTTTTTATCGATGTATATGTATTATTTTTCTCGTGCCTTGCTTAGAAGGTAATTTTTTCTCATGATGCTCATGATGACATACCATGTATCTAGATGATTATGTACAAAGACACATTGTATATGGACATTGATATTTTGATAGACATATATATGATGATCATGGAATTTTTTTATGATGTTTTATGATTGTATCACATGTTCTTCTGATGTATGTGATAGATTTTAGATGATATCACATGTTTTGATGAGATACTTCATGTTTTAATAATCAAATTTTGTGTATGAGATAACACTAGATTATATCATGTTGTTTTGCATGTGACACTTATGATTATGCATGTTCTTATTATGGTCTATATTCGAGGGGGAAAGAAGGTGGTCCCTCTTACCCTCTTAATGATATTATATGATGGTAGCTTAGCATACATGTTTAATTTTCACGTTCATGATTTATGTAGCTTAACTTTTTATTGATATATGATGTGTAGATGTGATTATAGATGATAGATTATATGAGCAGCCTCATGTATTCAAGTAAAGATTAGAAATCTTAAGAAATGAAACTAGAACACCTAGTAAGTTTCAAAGCTTAACTAAACTAACAAGAATCATCAAGATAATATCTTAAAGAGAGCTACTTTTTAACAATGCGTATAACTTTGAAAAAGAATTAAACTAGCATGTTTAATTTATTCTCTACTCTTTGAATGCTAATAAAACATGAACCTATGAAGATCCTAGCAATCAAATGTGATTGTTTCATATGGTTCTCAATATTTCAAGAATGAAGTCTCACCATTAATGGCTACAAGGCCATATGGTTCTCCCCATATTACTCAAAGCTTGGTTTAATGGATGTAATGGTGAAGATAATAGCTCAATAAAAATGAAGAGATGCTCTAATCCTAATTGCCTATAGTTTATGCTAGAGGAGGAGAAGTGTTCTTTTTAAATTACGAGGAGGAGGGTTCTATTTACAATTTTTGAATTCAAAGAATGGAATGATTTTGGTGCATGTGGGACAAAAGGTAAGTCCAAAAAGCAATTTTAGCAAGTCAAAGTAAGATTTGACTAGGTTTAGATGATAATTAATCTTTTAGGATTAATTAGGGATCCTAAGTAGGCTTAGGAAGATTTTTGGGAGCATCTGGAGGAGGTTTCAATAGATTTTGGAAGCATTGGAAGCAGGAGTTAGCTAATAAGAAGATTTATTAGTCAATTGCAAGATAAGAAGCTTAATCAATGTGTAATGGTCAATTAAGAGGAATTGAAGGGAAAATGAGCCTAATTGATGAAGTGTTGTCAATTTTAGGGAATAAAATAGTTAGTGCAATGTTAGTAATAATATTGCTTTGATAAAATTATAGGTGTCTATAGTTTCTAATGGTTTTATTGTTTCCGTGTGCAGCTATGTGGTCAAAGAATTTCCACAACTTCACCCATGCCAATCAGGATATGAATGCATCCATAGAATCTTACCATTGTTTCTTGAAGACCCGATACTTGTGTGATCAAAGAAAGAAATGCATAAGGAGAATGGATTGGTTGTTATACACATTGGTGTTTTGAGTTGAACCACATTACAAAAACAAGAGGAAGTTGCAAGTATTGGGTTTCTTGAAAAATTACAAGAAGGAGAAGGAAATTTTGACCACCACTGAGAGAGCCGAGAAATAATAGATAGTAAATACTTTGTGCAAACCATACCATTCATGGGTCTTACATGGTTATAAGTCAAACATCCAAGGACTGATGGTATTTTGTTTGGATATTTGGCCCAAATTTTTATGTTTGTGACTATCCTTGGGATACCAAAGGCAACACCTGCAAACATGTTTTGAAGGTGTTACAACTTGAGAGGACACATGAGGGTAGTGCATCTACAAGGGATCCAAATTTTAGTGGTGAGGGTGTATGTTTTCATTTCATTATTTCAACTATTCCGTATCATTGTTATCCTCAAAAAAATTCATTGTACATCCTCTAAAAGTATTGTTGTCATTGTATATGACCATGTTGTTCACATTACGTAAGCGCTTGAATGTAATGCACCTGAAGAAGCTGCATCAGAGCAACCCCGCATTTTCATTGACAATACCTTTTTTATTATGAATAAATAATGTTTTTTATATCAATATTTTCACAACTACTAAATCACTTTTCTTTTTGTGACAAATTGAGGGTGATGAATTTTTTTGTAGGAAACACAATACCTCAGTCCTAAGCAACATGTTAGAAACCATGGGAATGCATTGCAAGTGCTCAACCAATCTAAAGAGTTTTTGAAATAATTGTTGGATGTGGTGCCAGAAAGTGATGAAAATATTTTTTCTTTTGGAGACTGTGTGCAACAATTTGAGAATATTTTACATGACTCTGGTTCGTTTCCATTTGAGTTCATTCCAGATTGTAGTGGAAATGACACTTCTACCACCCATTTGTGGCCATGGTTCAGTGCAAGCAGGAAACCTTGAAAGAGGAAGCAAAAGGAGGTCATGGTGGAGGATTTAAACAATGATGCTCAAGAGTATGAGGAGTATACATTTCTTGACACAACTCGTGGAAGGAAACTACTCAAGCAAACACAAAAACAATCCGATACAACAATCAAAGAAAGTTATGAGGCTATAGTAGAGAGTTTGGGTGAGTATCACTGTTATGTGATTATAATATGTATTCATTTGAATTCAAAACACTTAAATTTGTGTTTCGTGAATCATAGGGACAACCCCTCAACCAAAATTCAAGTTCCATGTTGTCGGCTCTCTTTTGGAACATTGAATGCATCTTGAAGGTATTTCTGTCTTTATGACCAATAATGTTTATTGTTGTTTTTTTACTATTCTGTGGTTTACACAGTTTGGTTTTAGTGTGATTACGAAAAATAATGCTTCATGGTGCTTCATCATGTTTAAGACAAATAATGCTAAATGTTGTTTTATGTGTGTTTTAAGTTTTACACATTTTGATTTTATTGTATTATGGGTATATTTTGTGATCTTGTATCTGATAATGGTGGTATCTATTTTTTTCAGCTTATACGATGGAGGGGTGCAAAAGTATGAAATATTTTAATAAAACATTGTTGTCATTACATTAAATCTATGCTTTATTTGGTCCTACATTGATTTGGTCCCACATATTGAAAACATTTGATCTTAATATCAAAATCTGTAACATCATTATTGTTAACCCCATTGTATAGGGGCAATTTTATCTCTGAATTTTATGTATATGACTCTCAAAGTTCTGAGTATATGTATACACATTCAGCCATGCCATTTTTTCTATACGAAACAAGCTCATAAGTTTTTCCAACAAATTCCATGTTTAATGTGGTATTAGTCTATTGTGTATGCATAAACATGATCAAAGCATAATGGTGGTGTGTTTTAGTGTAGACATCCAATAACATTCAATAGCATTTATGGTGCCAATATTAGCTCAACAACCTATATTCTAGCTTATATCTTAAGAACATTCAATTCTTCATAACCCACATGCCTATGAATGAAAGATGGTGTCATAAGATATCCTCATGGAGCTCATATAATTTATTGGTCATAGTCATTGTAATTTCAAGACTAATTTCTCAACTATATGTTCACTCTAACATGTAACCCAAAAATAGAGTCCTTCAAGATAGTTTTGTTGATGGGAGATCCATTTTTATAATTTTCTTGTAGATGCTTCTTGGTCCATGATGTAGGTTTCCATGGTAAGAAAAAGTTCTTAACCTTGCCTCCATCTTAGCTTCTTCCATAGAGGGATCATAGTATGTTGTAACTGACTTGAAAAATCAGGAATCTTGAGCTAATGATGGTGTAGAGGGTATTAATCAGGCTCATGTAACTATTGTAGTCATTCCCATTCGAACGGAAATCAGGACAAAGCTTCAAGGAAGGAAAATATCATTGTTTTGTGTATGCATTTGTGGTGACTGTGAATGTGCTTGTTGAATGACAATAGAAAAATGATGTATGTTTGATAGAAATCTAAAATATGATCTGTGAAGGGCATTGTAACAAGGTTTGTGTGAAATATCATTGTGTGTGTGGATTAGTGTATGTTAGGACAAACTGTGAGGTTTTGATCAAACTGTGATTTTCAGTGGTTAAGAAAACTGTGAGAAGGTATGTTGATGCATTTTTGGGTGATTCATGTGTGTGAGTTTTCTATTCATGATGTTGAAGGTGTACATTAAAGCTAGAAGTAATATCTTTGTACTGTGTAATGCATGTTGAACAACTATAACCATGCAAACTTTGATATATGCTATGACTGTGATTAATCTTGTAAAATTATTTTGAGGAGTTAATTTGTGGTGACATGTGGAGGAGGGTCTAGATAGTCATTATTTTTGGAGTTGGAAGATGTATTACATGAAAAATTTCTTTCTTGTTGGAATGAAGAGGAGACCTGTGACTAAGCAAATTGTAACATCGAGTTTGTTGTTTGGAGGAGTGTTTAGTTGTTTAGGAAGATCTCAAAAAGGGTGGATGTATAATACATTGTGTGGCCATTATGTGAGGGGTGACTAACAAGTCCATGCATGCAGGGTTAGCAATCAAATACAAGCACTTCTTTACCTATATAGTGAGTTGTGTGATCCTCAGGGTAGTGTGGGGAAGGAAACTAGAAAAGCTTGGGTTTTTGGATGCCTCCACTCTCACTAGTAATAAAATTCCTTACCTAATACTAAACTCGACCTCCAGTGCAATTTTGAAGCTTTAAGTCAAGTTACAGAGAGAGTTATGACAAAAACAAGCCTCTCGGGCTGATTGTGCACCCAGTTAGGGTTTGACAAGGGAACGAGTGCTAAAATACCTATGCATGGAATTAAGCCCTGGAAATTTGTACAAATAATGATGACATGGTCTTAAATCCTATTCAATAAGAAATTTGGTATTCCATTGATGTAAGGGGTAGATATCCTTACCAGTCCCCTTAGGTGATTGTATGCACTCTTGTAAACCTAGTTTGAGAAGCTCATTTGCAAAGCAACTATAATTTGGATTGTGAGTTGGATAGGGAAACTTCTAGGGAAGGAGAAATAGCTTAATGGGTGCTAGTCTGCTATAATATGTGTTGATTATCCCTTGAAATCCCCCATGAACTGATATAAGGCTGACAATAAGTGTAGACAGGGCTAGTTAGTCCTTATAGGCCATAAAGAGGAAATGAGTGATTACAAGAAAGGTGTTGTGAGTTGAGGCTTGGGGTTTTGAGAACACTTTAGGGAAGAAAAGAGGAGTCTAAAGAATTTTTAAGACCTCCAGTAGCTTTAGGAGTCTAAACCCATACATGGTGCAAGGATCCATTGTCTTAAGGAATAAGGAGGGTAGTCTAAGGCAAGGACAAACAACATTGAGGTGAGAAATTCTTATGATGCTATTTAATAGTGAATCTAGCATCCTTTTAAGTGACTAACAAGGAACAATGAAGTGGAGAATACAATGATGGTTGAATCCCCATAAGGTGCTAGTAGAAGTAGAAGAGCAAGGAGAGGCAAGAAGGGAATATTGAACTGAGCAAGGGAGTTTCTGTGGTTCTGAATCAATGTTGAGAGTTTCCTAACATGTGTTTGAATGTATAAATATGAAGTATTTATAAAAGGAGTCAGAGGTCAAAAGTTGTACTCTTGAGAAATAACCAAATAAGACAAGATGGGGAGCAAGTTATTGAAAGGTGAATGTCTTAGAAAATGTGATGCCTTATAACAAGGAATGTTGCTGATAAATCCCTTATAGGTGATACATTACCGTTTTTGTAAAAATTGTAACCATTTTATAATCATTGCTGATCCTATAAATGAAAATATACATTGCATAAATCCTTATATAAAATGTCAAATTAAACTCGTATTTCTGAATATTAAAATCTTCATCTCTATTTTACATTGTTCTTGCAAAACACCAACATATCCTTATAACAACCATGCACCATCATAAGGATCTATATGTGTCTTGAAATCCAATCCTCACTTTCACTTCATCTCTATATACACCAATTTTATTTTTACTCCTGCTATCATCTACCGCTATGAATTTCTTTCCCTTGATATTGCATCTTGTGTCAAAACTATGTTGCCTCTCTTTCTACAAATCTTACCCTTTTTTCAATCCTTCAATATTGTCCTAGTTACAATAAGTTCTTCATCTTCATCTATGTGATGTTTTGACATCTCACTCTCTTCTTTAGCTTTTACAATATGTTTACAATTATAGGATTAGTTAAAGTAATTCTAATTTTTCCTTAACATTTATCCTTCATTTCATTATGTGCACTTTATATCATCTTATTTTTGCAACACTTTTCTATGCCATCGTGCATGGTCTTTCTTCTCATTGTTGTATGATTTTATCTTCCACATGTGTAACCATATGACTTTGATGCATTCCTTATCTTTACCTTTTGGAAGTTTTAGAATATGAATACATTCCTATATTCACTCTAAACATATTTTATCTTACATCATATTCCATCTATAAGTTGAATTTCAAAGGAATCCTAAAGATACATGTCATAAACCCATCTTTAAAATGTCATATTAAACTTTATTTTTGAATATTAAAATCTTCATCTTTACTTCACATTGTTCTTTCATAATACCTACATGTCCTTACAACAACCATGTAACCTCATAAAGATATAAATGTGTTATGCACTCTAATCCTTGGTTTCACACCATATCCATATACACCAATTTTTTTACTTCTGCTATCAACTACCGACGATACAAATTTTTCCCTTAGTATTACATCTTGTGTGGAAAGTATTTTTCCTCTCTTTCTGCAACTCTTACCCATTTTCAATCCTTCAATATTGTCCTAGCTACAAATAATTCTTCACCCTTCTCATATTCATCAATGTAATGTTTTGACATCTCACTCTCTTCTTTAACTTGTATAATATGTTAACCCAAATCCTTATTTTTTCATATGTGGAAATAGTAAGGTAAAATACGTTACTTTACCATAATGGAAATATATATATACTATTAAATTTTACACAACTTATACTCCAAATCTCAAATACTCAATCTTACACAACTTATACAAGATGAAGAAGATTCCATTTGATTATTCATGCACATACACAACTTCCCTGAGCCATCAGGGCTATCCAAAACAAAGATTACACTTCTTCCCCTCTTCTTACACACATATGCTCCCTTTTTTCATTCGAATACACTCTCAAAATCATGAAATATTGGTAAGGTAGTTAGGGTTGTTAGCCACTAACTCACCTAGGAAGGTCTACCAACATGAGTTAAAGCCCTAGTTGAGTCCTTGTGAACATATCAAGAGTGTGAACAAGTATCACAACCCTTTCTAACTCATTTATTACCCTATTACAACCACCTAGGCTTAAGAACTGTAATTAATGGTTTATTTTCATGATATGAATTGAATGTAAGAATAAATTAATGTCTCATATGTGAATTAACTCATGAATGTGATTTCAGGTGATAAAAGGACTGTACAGTGGTCAAAGAATCTTAAATGTGCTCTGAGTTGTACCTAGGTTGATGGAGGATAGTCAAAGAATGAAATAGGGAACTAAGAGATTGTGGAAATGGTCTGCTACAAAGGTTAAAGGTTAATTTATGAAGGTAAATACAATTTGTGTCAATGAAAAATTTGTGTAATCCCTAATTAAATGTGTATGAGTTGAGTTAAAAGTTCAAATCACCTTGAAAATTGTGAGAGTTCATTAGAAATTCCAAGAAGGATTCATGAGTGTATAGGTATTTAATATGAATGATAGCTTGAAGGAGAGGCATGAGAGAGTTATAAGTAGTATGTGGAGTCATATTGGTTATCAAGAAATCCTTCAACGTTTAAAGGAGTAAAATCACCATGTACAATCCGTATAATGTTGAAATACCCTGATCTAAGGGTTTAAGACCAAGAAGTTTGTTTAAAACTTGACAAGAACCTCTCTTTATTATTATACAAGTAGTTGAGCAAGTAGATAAAACATATTCAAGGGAAAAGAGGAAAATCAAGATAGTTGAGGAGTCTAGTAGACTGAATTCTTGCATGCATAGTCCTAGGCAGTGTTATTACACAGTTTTGGAACCTTAGAATGAAGCATCTTCAATATAAGATGATTGGTTTATGGAAAGAAGACTTGTAGAGTCATTAATAAGGTTGGAGAGATAAGTTCATATGATTATGAGTCATCAAAACCCTTATCAAGGACAGAGCACCAGGTAGTTAGAAGATGAAGAGAAGATACAGTCCTAAATATCCACTCAGTCAAGACAAATTTTGTATGACAATAGTCCTAGAAACTAAACCTTGAAGGTGGAAGAAGGTAAACAAGTTGGGAAGGACGTTTTTTAACATGACTTAAGGTCTTAAATACTTAGATCACTTTGTGGAGTCATCAATGGAGGAAGAATTGTAACTGTTATATATAACACAATCTTGAGAAAACCATGACAGTCCTTGCTAAAACCATACAACAAACCATATTAGAAGTAACTAGCACAAGACAAGGAATGAGAAAAAATATAGTGTGTTTGTTAGGATGTGTTTAAGGTATTGAAAATCATGGGAGTATTAATATGTCAAAGTCCTTGTCATAAAGTTGATTGTATTGTTACAGTTAGAAGGAAGAGTCTAGGAAGAGATAAGAGGAAGTGCGAAGTTAATGCCAAGAGGAGATAAGAAAGAAAAAGGATGGAGGAACCTGAGTAGAGTTGTTAGAAAAATATATAGGTGAGTGGGAAGAATAAAAGACCTTGTCAAAATAAGTGTAGACACCTAAATTCCGCTTTTGCAATCTTATTGCCAAAACACACGCAAATCACTCTTATTCTTTCCAAAGCCGTTATAATGAGTGGTTTTCACTAATTAACTAATGTTCCTTACCAAATTAGCTAATTAAAACCACACTATTGATTACATAACCCCTTTCAGATTCATGATTCCACTTTACGATGAATTGTAAGCCAAAATCCTCTTCAAATAGAAAATTAGTGATTATGAGCTAATTAAGCCAATTTTTCCTTTGATTTGGTCAATATGCCCTAGTATTGACTCAAATCCCTCTTCCAACCACTCCAAGTCACCCCATTCACCTCCACAACGTCTCAACAAGCTTCAAAATCTTATCCTAGCTTCCTAGTTGACCCTAAGCGGTTGATTAAGGCTCCATACCTCTTAATCACTTGGTAATTCATTGATTGTGATTAGCAAGACCTAATCGTGATTAGAAATTCTAATCTAATTTGGGATTTTAGTCCCACATGCACAAAAATAAAATTTTCTCCTAAAATGAAAACTATAAAAAGGTTACACCTCATTCTTTATACTTTACACCATGCTTTGATTTGCATCTCATATAATAAATATGATATATAGCCAAGTTCAATCCTTGCTTAAAGCCTTCAATGGGGTTAGTAGATGGATATCCAAAATGACCAAGTAGTCATTTGGAGAGGCCATTTCACCTTGTTTGGAGTAGCAACCATAACCATTTGATTTCCCTCTTAGGTCTATTTAGGCCCATGTTAGGTAATTCAAGCATATTAGTAGGCATGTTTAATTAGATCTTGCATTGTTTTCATACTAGTTAAGCATTCCTTTTAGCTTCTATCTTAATGTTACATTCCTAGACTTAGAACCTTAGCTATTAGGTGGAAATGGTGTTAGCCTTCCTTGTTTAGCTTTGTAATTTGATTATGAAATTTTAGGGTGTCATCAAGAAGAAAAGAGTGTAGAGGTATGTTAGAGAGTCTAAGCAAGGAAGAAGTCTCACTTTTAATTTATCAGAATAAAATAAAATGGAAGTATTAAAATCAGGTAATAGAAATGAGTATAATAGATTTCTCATATATAATCCTCACTCATAGTTTTCCTTTTATTTTTATCTAATAAATTGTCATCACGAAGTACTTGTATTGACATGCTAGAAGGAATTCTAATGGAAATAAAATAAACTCATAATTTATAAACATAAGTAAGCATACTCTCATATTGTTTGCAGTCTCAAGTTATTATATGCGAGACACTTAAAAATGGCCCCTATGCATTTATGAATTTTTATATTACATGATTTTTGTTTTTTGCAGTTAGTTTAGATTAGGGGTTGTTTATGCTTTTTGTGAGTCATTATTGTTTCCACCCTTCTAATTCTCTACATCTTAAATTTTCTCCCCCTTTTTCCTATGTTATTTTTTTGGTCTTGTAAAGGGGTTCCCAATGCTATTTTTAAAATTTGGGGAATGCAAATCTTGGTGGATTATACAGTTAATATGAACTTTCTTACAAAATATTTATGAACGTGAAAAAATAGAATGAAAAGAAATAGAATGCTAAATGAATTCAGAGAATAGATCTAAACTTTCTTATATCCATATACTACAAGCCAATTTGAGGGATCTTGAATAAATTTAATTTATAGGAAAAAATCCTCAATCATTTCCTTACAATATTAATATATAAACATTACAAAACTAACCCTTATGCACGAGGGTTGTTTTTACAATGCATAGGCATATGATATTCATTTTAACAATAACCCTAGGAATTAATTGTCTTCCCCACACACACAAAGTAAATACTAGATTAAAAATACAACTATGACTATTATGATGTATAAAATTGGATGGTCGGACATCTAGGTCCTAACATTTCCTCCTCATTAAAAAATATAAATGTCCGTAATTATAAATTTCAAATATTGCTTCTAAATTTTCTAGAGAGATTCCCAATTTTTATATTAATGTGACATATATTTCTATTGAACTACAAAATCAATGATAATACACTTGTGGATTATGTGCATTTGTATGTAAAAGAATACCTCAAGTTTGAGGACAATGTAGCTCTCTTCATCCATCTCAAGGATATTCATTACACATGAACATGTTTCTCAATTACTTTCATCAAACATGACACATGATAAACATGAAGAATCCTAGAAGATATAAGTAGGCCCAACATAAACACCACATTCCCCACATTGTTATAACACTTGATATAGTCCATATAATCATGGTACTAACTATAGACAACCCAAATCCATTGTGCTAAATTTAATTATAAATTGAAAAAGTCATACTATAACCCCCTTTCATTTATTAATGAATGATCATTTGTTAATTATTTACATATACCTATATTTGTATCACATACCTGGACCTTTGTATTATCATATGGTAGTGTTGTTTTGGTATACACACTATGTGTATACCACACGAAGAGAGATAAAAACTATCTATACTATTGACTTTGCTAGCTAGTCGCTGATTGTATTGGAGCTCTAATGTACAACACCTTGATTGATCACCAAGTACAACAATAGTTACAAGGTTTATTTAACCTCCTTAGCTCAAATTGTTGATTATTAATTGACTTTTAGTACCAATAATCTTAATGGGGAAGACTTGGAGTATTAGATGTATTAGCAATAACTAAAAACATAAATAATTTTAAGACAATAGTATGACAAATCATATTTTTTCTGTCACTATTGTAATACACGGAAAGCTACTCATTGGAGTCAAAAACTCAAGTTGGAGGAAGCTTACAAAGCCAAGAGGGGCCCAACTCAAAGAAAAGTTATATTGATTAAAAAATAGATACAGAGCAACCAAATAATTATTTTCTCTACTCCAATTGAGGTATACTGTCACTGATAGAACTAAATCCATTCAAGAAACTAATGTCACACTTACAAATTTTCCTAACATTGTGTAAGATTTTATTCATCATTACCATATTATTTTATCTTCCCAACCTTCTTCCATTGAAACAAAGACATAAATCCATATAATAACTAAAAATAAAATATAATTATAATAAGAACATGTGAATCCAAAACAAAAACTAAAATATCATCAAATATAATTAATATAATTTGCACAAAAATAAGATTAAAATGTTACAAATTATAATTACAAACATGTGTCAATGACACATTTTTAATTTGTTTTCTTATTACATTGATTGGGAAAACCCAACATGCTTTTGAGAAGTTCTTTCAAGTGGTTGTGTTCCCGCTCGTGAATGGTCACCATCTCTTGAACCTTTGCCAAGGAAAATTATGACATTTGTAACCTTTTTGCACTCATTGTTTCTAGGATTTTATGTGCCATCTGTAGTTGCATCAAATCCATATCTATATTGGCCTTCGACTCGCGTAGATCTATGAGCTTCATCCTTACAAATTTTCTTTCTTCTTGTAGTTGTTTGTTCTCTTTTTCATAAAATGCAAGTTTCTCTTCCAAAACCTTTATATGTTTTTTTGTCAACTTCTACCATCTCCTCATACCATTTCTAGCAAGGACTCCTCTAGGGTGAGCGAATCTGTGTGAAAACATTATGTTACGGTATTTACATTAAAAAAATCAATGTAAAAAATGTCAAAGTAAACAATTTGTTACATTATTTACCTCTAAAAATAGTATAATGAAATTCATCCCTTGTCCTCATGGATGTAACAGATTCACTCTCAAAATACCTTTTCAACGCAAAAAAGGAGTCATTTCGAGGTCGTGGATAAAAATTTATGGCCTCTGAAAGATAGGTTGAGCATCTACAAGAAAAAGGCACCTGTGCATTACTGTGAGCACCCATGCATCATTGACTATGTGAAAAATAATAGAGGGGCACCTGTGCATGACTATGAGCTCCTATGCACTAAGAGGGGCATGGGCACCCATGCATCAAGGTAAAAATTTCTCAAAATATAGAATTTCAATTTTATGATTGCTATCAATTTTTAAGGGGTTTCAAATGTTGCTTTTGTCAAATTATTGATTTTTAGAGAAATATTCCTAACAAAATTGTCCTAGGGTTTGATAATGGATTTTTGAGTAAATAGGGTTAGGGCTTGAGAAGTGATTGTGTTTTCATACTTTGATTGAGTTTGGAATAGAGTTTTGTATGCTCTTCTCTTGTACCTAGTGTGATCTTGAGAACCAAAAGCACCTCTATACCATTATTTTTACTTCTTGGGAGTAAGTAGGAACAATTATCATTCATTTTGTGCTTAAGAGAATAAACCTTTATTTTTGCATGTGCTTGATCTTTTAGTTTAAGAGTTTTTTCACTTAATAAATAAATCAAGGCTAAAATTTGCGTATGCTCTTCCCTTGCACCTAGTGTGATCTTGGGAATCAAAAGCAATTTTAGTCTTTTCATTAAAAAGCACTTGGATGAATTGGGAATAAACCTTGTTTTTGCAAAGTTTGATGGTAGTTAGTTGATTTACAAGCATTTTTCATTGCTATTTTCCTATGATATTGTGAATCTTTTTTGAACTACTAACCATTTGTGTGAAGGACCTAACGCTAGTCAAAGAAAGGAGGACCTAAATTTTTTTTCTAACTACATGTGTGATTGTAGGTTTCCAAAAGGAGTACGACAAAAAACACATTAAGTCTAAAACATAAAAATACACCACAATCATCACATTATATTTACAAGTTTCAGTTAAGAGCTACGGCTCGTCCGCTCAACTAGGACATAACCCATTTGGCATAATCCTTAAGCTACAACAATGGGGGTGGTACTAGGAACCCTAAAGTAGTTCACACAAGAGGGAACCTTATGAATGAAATAGGAAAGTACCCTACACTACTTGACTTGTCTAATATGATTTGGTGAGATTAGCATCAAAGATATCCGTATCGTGACCGTAGTGAACGTATAACTGAATACACTTTGGTGCTCATTATATTGAAGGGGGTAAATTAAATCTGAGATAATCCTTGGGAAACCTTGGTAAATCCAGCTCGCCATAGATATCTTATGAGACCTAGAGAGAGAACCACCTAGGAAGCTTTCCTGTTTGGAGCCATTGTTTTTGTCTTAGTTAGTATACTTGAGAGCTCTCACAAAGTGACAAATTTTTCAGATTCAAACTCTTGTTTTTCAAAAAAGGGAAATAATTTATTAAAGTTTAAACCATATGACATTTCATCATGAAATATACTTAGTGTCAATTTGTCCTAGTTTTTCACTTGTCTTAAGACAAGGAGAAACTCTACCAAAATAACACCAAGTTTATTTCAACACCATTTGGTCTACACCTTTGTTTGCTTGTTTCACATTTTTGGACAAAAGGAAACAAAATATACCAGATACCGCTAGATATCACATGTCCACCACTTTTTTATTCTACTTGCATGACTAGGTTGCAATGCCGGAGCGCAAGTGTTGAAAGTGTGCATGGTACATACTTACGATCTAGTAGGCCCCTTGACTCAAGGACCCACATTTGAGACTTATTATCATCGTAGTTAGGTGATTTCATCCTTGTCTTCTTTTGAGTTTTTACGCTTCCCACATTATAGCCATACAATTGAGATATTTAAATCTTGTTTCCATTCTGAAACTTGACCCAAATCTCGATATTTTATCGTTATGCTACTCGCACGCTTAATAATTCCTTGCTATACTTAGACGTAGTTTTTATACCCTAGCCTTGTCTTGAATTTTGTAAGTGTTGAGGTTACTTTTTAGCATCGTTATAACGCCATTTTGATATAAAAATCTTGCTTTCTTGCAAAGCTTGATTACGTGTCTAAATAGCATTGTTAGGCTTCTCACATTTGTATCGTCCATTTTACAAAACTTAGACTTTTCTAGTGTTTATAAAATTGTTTTTAACATATCTTGTTAGAAGGTCACGTTAAAATTATATTATCATTTAGGCATTTTTTTATTTCAAACTTGACCTAACTGGTGATATTGTGTTGTCACTATTTGGTTTCAAACCTATCTAGATAAATTTTAGGGAATAAACTATTTGTTGTGACTAAATTTTGAGTACTATACATCATCATATTGTTCTAGAAAAACTTGTGTCATATATTACCTTGTTAGGGTAGCTTATTCTTTAATTCTTAGGTTCACATTGACCTATTGAATTTGTGGCTATTTTATAGTCACCTTTGTTTTTTTGACGACTTAGGGTCGTTACGCTGCACAAATTTGACTAAGGTCCATTGTTAATAAACCTTAGTGGAAATATTTCACGTTGTACCTTCTAGTCTAAGTAATGCCTACTACGAGAATGGGATCCCGAAGATTAGAAGCCGATATATTTGGAGGTGAAAACCCTCTTTTAGAGGATAATCTCATGGTTCACCATAGTGGTGGTGTAACGCCCTCTAAAAGAGACACACAAGACTACATAGAAAAACACAGGATAATTTTTTTGACTTGCTTGACACATAACACGACACGACATGTCATCACCAAGGTTACAACCATGGGAACCAATTGTTATGAGGATGGCTACAAGGTCAGCACGGAAACGTTCACACCCAAAAGGATAATACACTTTTCTTTTGACAGGACAACATAGAAGTCCAACCACACAACACTCTTACAACTAGGGCAAGCCATAGTAAGAAATGATTGAAGGTTATTTATTTGATAAAACACCCTTTAACTCTTAACTTATATTTTCAGAGAGATTCCAGATATGGTTCGTACAAATTCCTCTTACCAACTGAGTTATTTTCTTATACACTGTAGAGTAGTTCACTTAAAGTCTTCTCCTTTTCGACAATTATTTGTCTTATTTATTTATTTAATAAAGATGGTAATTTAATTCCACAAGGCCGTCTATTCACACTTACGTTACTAGAACTCGCCCATGCCCTTATGACAACATTGGTTCATGTTCAACAAACTTAAGAGAGAATTACAAGGCACCTTGGACAAAGTTAAAGGACGAAGGTCAATTGAGTTCATCCTTGAGACATCGTTAGTTATTACCAAGATTTAATTGGAGCTTGAGGTTTTATCCAGAAATATTGAAGATTTTACTTAGGCTTCATTGAAAGAGCTTTACAAAAGGAACTATTTACTTTCCAAAAAGGCTGAGAGATAAATTTCGTGGTTTCTATATTGTTTCCCCCTACTTATTAAATCTTATTATTTTCTAACAACTAACCATTGGTTTCCCTTAAACTCGTTTAAGAAGTCACCGTATAAGGGTAATGTTTGCTAGCTTAGCTAGGGTTAATAAATTATAGAATTTTATTTTACAAGGATAGTTTCACCTTCAATTACTTAAGGAATTGTTTGTTCTCAGGTAGATAACCTCTGCATTAATTTATTTCATTAAGGTCTAATTAGTTATCAACCGGACATTCAAAGGAACTTAAGAGTTAGACTGGATTAGGGTAGGGGCTTCAATTAGTATTATCTTAGTTAAGTTCACTAAAGGATGCACAAGGGGTTCCCAAGAGGAAAGAATTAGACTTAAGGTGTTCTTGTTCAAACTCCTCGACTAACTAAGACATAACTATAACCGCAAGGCAACAATGATTTCACTTTTTATAGAACACTTATCATTTCACAACCAAGGCAAAATGTTTAAAATTCGTAACTTAGGGTTAGCAAGGGTAATTTCTTTTACACCGGTAGAGTAGCACTTTCTTTCCAATTAAAGACTTTTAATTTTATCAACCAAGAACAACATCATTATTATCTTCTTTATTTTTATCTCTATCTATGTATTCGTCTTATTTTATTGTTGGTTATCTTTAGAAGAAGGATTGGCAACCCATTAAAATATACATGTAATTCACATAGATGCCAATTCAATGGAGGGTTATTAACACAAGAAAGTTTTAAGACCCGAAAGGAGAAATTACCATTTTTTTTAACGAGAACACGAACACGGTTATAACATTTCCATTCAACATGGCACATGAATCCAAGGAGTCAAGAGATCGGATTTCACTTTGGTTAAGAACAAGAAGGTAACCAAATGGGCCAAGCTATGTTACAACATTTTCATGATTGATAACTAATATTACTACTAGAATAATCATATCAATGCAAAGATTAAATATTATTATTTCTCACAAGGATAAGTTACAAGCTTAACTACAAAGGGGCAAGAAAACTTCATCTCACAATTTCCGAACAATCCAAGGCAAGAGGCCTTCTAAGCTCCTTTACAAGCACCATTACAAAATTTACAACACATTGGACATTTTCACAAGGAACTTCATAAATTAAACTGATGAAACTTTTACAACTCTTCCCTTTTATCTACTCGCGTAAACCACCTGCACAAATATTACGTCGAGTCAGTTCACGAGAACTGAGCATGTTAAGACTACCCACTACAACAGTAAGCTAACCTCTAACAATAACAAGAAAGGAAAGTTCTATATCAAGAATAGATCAAAACATATCCACAAATCAATATTGTCCATACAAGATAGATTTTTATCAGCCAACAAGGAGGAAGCCAAAAAAATTCATACAAGAGTATTGGATCATGTTCATAATGCCACATTAGCAAAATGTTTTTAATTTGACTGCCAGGAGGAAACTGTTAGTCTTAACGTGATTTAGCAATCGATATTTTAAGGTAAATACCTTTTTCCTTAAATAAATCAATTTCCACCATTTTACATGACGCCCTTAATAATGGAGTCCACACAATTATAAATCTAGTACTAGATTTGTGTGGACATAACAGGTTACTCAATTGTTACGGGAACTCTCATATTATTTAGAACTGTGTCATCCAGGCACTCTGGAATCCCGCTACACCATTACCTCATCACATATCATAAATAATAAATAGTCCAATTTTTAGACAAGAAACTAGCCTATGATGCCAACCTGTCAATCCCCATAGATTTCCACATTTAAGCAACATGACCATTACTTGCAGCCTATAAATAAATCATTTCAAAGCTCTAAGCAGACAAGTAGGCATATTTAATTTTCTACAACAAGGTCAAGCAAGGTCATGGGTATCCCCAGGCTACATATAAAGACATGGCCAGCTCTGAATTTCTTTAAGGATCCCTTTTCTTAAACGAAATCGTGGAAACAAGAACCACATACCAGATACCCAAATTGATTGAGTAGTTATTATGTTAATTCCTTCCATACCCACCTCTATCTGGGTAATCCCCTTTCTTTTAAAAAAAAAAAATCTAACACAAATAACCTTTTCATAATTTCTGCACCCCCTTTCTTTTTCTGAGTTATTTTCAAGCCCATAATCAAATAATTAGTTGGGATCAAAATTACGATTATTATAGTAAATACCCAATTCATTTTTTATTTTTTTTTTTACAAATTTTGGAACAAGTCATTCTAGCCACTATTTTCTGATTATCCCGTTCTAACTTAAGTATAGTTAAGTCAATTGCCCTCATGTTTAGAGGGTTTCAACAAATAAAATTTGTGCAGTCACATTTCAGAAATCATACACCTATCCCGGGGTTTTAAGTCAATCTCATGCAATAATACTATAGATGGAGCTGCTATATTAAGTATTAATACAAACCCATGATTCCAACCATGGACATAAGAATTATTAATCAAGAATCAATTTATGAACAACATTATCACAAGTCTACATGCCTTCAAACTTCTCCTAGCAGGCGTCATTGCAAGAAGAGGCCATTCGTTTCATGATATTATTAAAAAGGGTAGCAAAATATTGTAGAGCTTAGAATTAACATGCCTGATTTGCATTCTCCATCTGCTCCCGCGTTTTCTACCTATTGGGCAATCGAAAAGGTTCATAGCTCACGTTTTTCACCATATGCAACCAACAGGTGTCTAACCTGCTCCCTTCACATAGCAACCATTTACTACACAGTTCAGATCTGCCCATAGCTTTTCACCTATCCAACACAGTGCTTGAAACACATAAAGTTATCTCCATCAAGAAGCAATGAGTGACAGGCAGGAGGCCACCAACTCCACCCACGCAAAGAAGGAAAGAAAGAAAGAAAAACAAAAATCCCTTCCCCCAAATGCGTCCCATCAACAAGGGACGTGCCAAGTAGGAAGCTCAACCATACGCATTCCCAACAGGATCAACGCCCCCTTCAAAACACAACACAAAACTACATAAAACTAGAGCACTACAGTCCTTGCGGCATCAAACTATCAGGATTTCGTTTTGCAGAAGAGAATCCAATGTGTGTGCTTTCAACAAAACCATTTAAGGAAAAAGGCAGGAGTCCATTTAAATTTCACCCACCTCCAGCCAACAAGGACCACAATAAACAAGGCCTGCTCACGTCTCCCTCACTCCAGGTAAGACATTAATGACCATAAAGACGTTTTCAACAAAAAAATAAATAAAAATAAATCCATCTCCTTTAATTTTCCAATCAACCACTTCACCGTAATCACTAAAGGTTCACTTTTGATTAATTTATTATTATTATTTTTATCTTATTTTCTTATTTTCTATTTTTTTTATTTTTTATTTTTTTAATTTTAAATTATTTTATTTATTGATTACCGTAAATTTCCCTTCATTTAATTTACTCAATTTATTTTTAACACATCTTATTGTGTTGAGTCGTTAATATTATTATTATTATTATTATTACAATAACTTACTCCATCCAATTCACATATGCTAAAAGGGTGTAAGAAATTTTGTATGATTACTATTCAACCCGAGAAGATTAAATCACACCCATACAACCAAGCTAGAGGGGGCAATAATTAGTTTCTTGATTACTTTAAACGATAAGGGAAAAAAGAACACGATCGCAGGCTAAAATGACCGACGGGAGAACTTGAGATTGTCTTTACGACGGCAACACAAGGCAACGACTGATGATGGCACCGCAATGGAAAAACTCTTCCTTTACGTGAAACGAGGTTCACGCTAAATGAAAATTATCAATAATAAAATAAAACATCTTAAAGGTAATTAATAATAGTATTCATAAAAATTGACACTAAAATCAAATAATCGCCAATCAAAATTACATTTGTAATACTATTATTACCATTATTTATTATTATTATTTTTCTATTATTTTTACAATTAAAATAAAAATAATGATAATAATTAATCATATTAATAACAATCAACAGGAAAGATCGAGAAAGCAACAACAAGATTTTATTTTAATAGGATAATCGTGAGGAATGTTGCATGGCCAACAACAGAAAACATCGACACCAACACAAAGCAGAAAGATGAAGAGGGGGAATTCCAATCGTTCTCTATGACAAGGGCAAATCCAACAAAATAATAACAGGGCACAACAATGTTAAACACTTAGCAACACGGTCGTCGAAGAGGAAGGGAGAAAGAAAATAATAATAATAATTATAAACATGGCATTACAGTGGAGAGGATGATTCTCCTTGTACGGATGTAGAGCTTCATTCCACCCATTTTGATGACTACATTTTTCATAACAAACATGAATTTCTTATGCGGGTTGTGGAACTAGGGGCCAAATTACCTTCCACAGTAGACCCTTCTCTTATCACCAACATGGTTTGGGGAGAAGAAGAAGTAGATTTCCCTCATCACACTCTTAATTAAATATTGAATCTAGGTCATGTCTCTACTTCTATATGATAAATAATGAGGAAATACCTTTTGAAAATGATGGGAATTATCACATACCTACAGTTAGGGTTCATTGTGAAGATGATGAAGACCATGTTCATCATGCACAACCTCCTCCTAACAAATATCGTCATGACATACCTATTCAAGAGGTGAATTTAGAGCAACAGGTCTAAGCCCTTACTTACCAATCGACAAGTTTGGCATCCCACATAAAAAGGTAACAACCCAAAGTTTTGAAATAAGCCATACCAAAGGCAAAACCTAAGGCTTCGTTTCACGAGTTCCCAATACACACTCCTCGACATGAGGCACAAAGAGATCCTTATGAAGAGATTCTCATAAAAAATAGGGGTGGGAATACACCTAGGCTTAACCCTTTGTATAGACCTACGCCACCACCCACGCAAGACCAAATCTTCCACCAAGAATGGTCTACTATGAAGAAAACCCTTCAAGCATTACAAGAGGGCCAAATCGGTAATAATAATAAGTACCAGTTTGATGAGTTATGTCCCTACCATTTTGAAAAATCCATGCTCTAAGTACCTTTCCAAAGAAATTTTGATTTTCCAAAATTTGATAAATATAAGGGAAAAGGTGACCCTCGTGATCATATAAAAGAATTTTATATGGCATGCCAAGAGGTTGCATTCAATGAAAATTATCTCATGTGCCTCTTTCCACGAAGTTTAGGAGAAATGAGAGTAGAATGGTTTGTACAAATTCCTAAGGGATTAATATCAACATGGCTAGAACTAGAAGAAATCTTTGTGTGACACTTCTAATTCAATATTGAGAATGATGTCACCATGTTAGATCTATGCAATGTGAAACAACAAAAACTTCATTGTGTTTTTACAATGATGGAGAGGATTAGCTAGCCACTTCCCTTGCTCCATACCTAAAAAGTAGTTAATTAGTATATTTGTTCCCAACCTCCATCCAAACATTACACTCCACTTGCAAATGCATTGTGGCAACACATTTGAAGAGGTCATTGAAAAGGGAGTCAAATTGAAAAAGTGTTATTAGCAAGGGGACTCTAAAACCCTTCTCCCACGATCATAACGATTCCAAAAGTAATGAAAAAACATTTTTTTTTTTTCCTAATAGGAACAAAAATGTTGTTAGTGATGGGATATTAGACTCTAAATGAGTATAAATCGTTTAAAACAACTACCCTTTGAAGCTTATAAAAGGAGCTCCGCCTATGGAGTATAAACATCATACTTATACTCCTCTATCTAACTCAATGTCATCAATACTAAAATAACTAGAGGTGGTTAATATAGTTAGATATCCTAAAACTAAGCCTTATAAGGATGATGCACCTAAACCATCATGGTTTAGAGATAATAAATATTTCCAATTCCACCACATTAAAGGTCACAAAATAGATAAGTGTTTGAAGTTGTAGCACTACATCCAAGACTTAATCGAAAGTGGTGATGTGGAGATGGATTCATCCACTCCTAACAAATCCCCCAATACGAAGAATTTTCCTAAACATAATCAAGATAAGAATGATAATTATGTGTCTAATGAGGAGAATCATTTTGATGTTCTCATTTATTGTGTAGATACACCTGTTGAACATGTCAACATAATAACCCCTGTGATATCCCCTGGACTATCTATGTCTAGGAATGTGTTGATAAAGATTGATTATCACATAGTTCCACATACTTATGATAGTAGGGAACCTAAGTTTCAGTATTCCCATCAAAGGATGCCTATCACAACTAGACCTTGTTTGATTCTTTGTGTTAGAGAGCCCATTCGGGTACCCTATTCCCCACCTTCATCTCATAGTCGATGGTATGGTTTGGACACTTTTGATCCAAATTATTATTTGGGTTCCTCCCACTTTTATTTTGAATCTGATCCAAACTATTATTTTGATTATTTAGATTCACCTCAATCTTCTCAAAATTCTCATCAAAGCTATTCACTTCACTCAAATCTTAAGTCACAGTCCTCCCTTTCTTCGCAAGACTCCCTTTATCACCCAATAAACAAAATATTCCTCCTTTGAAGATCCATGTGTCCCCAATTCTCCCTACTAAACATATAATATAGTCCTCCATTTCTTTACAGAACTCCCTTATTATCCACCTTAATGACCCCTTCTTCCGTCGAATATCTCTCTAACTCAAAGTCCTTCTAATCAATCATCCAAGTCGACTCCCATGTCACATTCATCTAATCAACCTCTTGTGGTAGAAAAACTACCCACACCGATTGATTCATTTCAGAATGAAGAAGCCATTAGAGAATTTATGAGGGTACATGAAGACATTCCTCTAGAATTTTGTGAGCAAGAAACCTCTTTAGACCTTGATACATTCACATATTGGGAGGAAGAGATTGATGCCTTTTGTTAGAAATAGAGGAAGACCCTAAGATCATGTTCACGTATTGGGAGGAAGAAATTGATGCCTTTTGTCAGAAAACAGAGGAAGACCCTAATATCATCAAACATGATCCTCCTCTTATTCTTCTGTCTCCACATTCTTCATTAAGGGATGAAATTCCTGGGTCTAGCACTCGATCCACGACCTATATTCTCATTACATAATAATTATTTATCTATAAGATCCCCCCATCACAATCTTACCTTGGGTCAGCAACTAGTAGCCCATCATCTTCTTCTATATGTGGGCCACCGTGTATGTACCCAAAGTTGTAAGGTACTTGTCTGGCATGGAATAGCGTAATAAGTTCCCCAATGATGATACAGTCTCTCATAGCAAGGTGTTCGGGATCCGAAAAGCCCTCGAGTATGTGTTAACATCCCGCATGCCCCGCTTAGCCCCCCACCTTTTGTTTCCTTTTTTTCCCTCTTTCTTTGGCCTCTTAGTCTTCAAGGATTTAAATCGCGCCCTGAAGGGCGGCGGTCTCGTGATCGCCGCCTTGATCGGGCGGCGGTCTCAGAATCGCCGCCCTGCTCAGAGCGGCGGTCCTGTGTGCGTTTTCCAGAACACTCTTTTGACACGACTCGCGTGAAATATCATGATTCACCAGCTTTTCTTTGCCGACTTGAGCATGCATTTATGTTTTTGGTCCCCTGGAATAGTGTTTTTCCTTTGTTTATTGTTTAGGAGTTCAATTTGGTTTTGGTTTTTGGGTGATTGAATTCCTATAAATGCATAGCTTGTGCTGAGGCAAATGACCACCATTTCCTTGTTAGAGTCTTCTCATTTTCAGTGGTTTGGTCTGTTAGCTTGCTTAGGATTGATAGTATAGTTCATTGCATCTTTAGTTAGATTGTTCAGCTGTTGGTAAGCCACATATCCAGCTTGTGCAAACAGTGTTGTTATTTTATCCAATCCATTGGAACAGAATAGCTTAGGAAGCCATTAAAGTTGCAGGTTTTTCTCTTCGAATAAGATAGTTATAGGTTCTGGTCGCTTCACGTTGCATGATTTGCAGTAAAATCCCGCTAGGAATCGCATAAGCCAAGCTCTGTACTCTTGCGCTGTCCCTCTCCTACTCACATTCTCGGTCTGCATTCTGAGCTGTCCTTGTCCTAAAATCTACTCCTATCGGTGCTAGCATCACACGCTTTTCTGGATCCACGTGAACACGAAAGAACGAGGAGATCATACTGAGGGGACGAGATCATACACACCATCGGATTCGCCACTGTTCTGCGGAATCCAGGTTTTAAATTTCAAAGTTCTAGTTAAAATCATATCAAATAGAGTAGATAAATTGCTTCATTTCAGTGAATTCTATTCTCAATATTGCCAAGGAAGCTGTGAGGATTGATAGTTTCTGAGAAACTATGATTCACTCCTCACTTCTGAGGTAGGATTGAGAATCTTGCAGATAGATTAGACGAGCTATTTTATTTATTTAGAATAATTCTACAAATCGCACAGCAAATAACTACACCCGGTTATCTTGTCTGTTTTAAATTGTTATTTAATTATTATTTCTAGATACGCTTAAAATAGTTTGCTTTCCTTAAAATTGTTAAAAGATTTCTTAGAAGAATAAAAGTTATATATGTTAGATTTATTTCACGTAGTTAGAATTTGCTTCGTTACAGTTAGATTTGCATTTTGTTTCGTATGACAATCACGGGACCTCAGGAGCCCAGGGAATATATATTTGAGCCAATCATACCTCAACCAAATCTCGTTACAGCAATAGTTGACATAGACCAAAATCTCAGAATACAAGTATTCCGAACAACCACAGATTTACAACTGATCAGCTCTCAGTTAAGAGGGTTAAACATAGAAGACGACCAAGCACACACGTTCTGGTCAAACCAACCAAACTACAGATTACCTTAGATAAACATTCGCATGACTGTAGAGGGGTTCGAAAGAGAACAAACCTTTGGTTGTGATCCATTGGTCCCACAACCAGGTGCAGGAGACACTCTCACAGACATAGATACCAGTTTAAGGATCCAAGTTGCACGAACGCCTGTGAGATATTCTGAGAAGATCACACAGTTATTGGTTCTAAACATAGAAGCTGAGAAAGCGTATGATTACTGGATACTAGGGATAAGAACTTGATTTCGCGCATGACCATAACAGGACCGCAACAACCAAGAGTCTACGGTTGTGATCCACAGATTCCACAACCCATAGATTGAATCACGCCGAGCTCGATATTTATTGGAGCCTTTGAGCGGTCATCCTCGCGATCGATCTATCACACCACCAAGTTAGAAGGGCCTTCTTTTCCTTAGATTCACAAATTCCACTAGTGCGTGTCAAAGACATTAGACTCGCCTAACTAGTTTGTCTCGCATCCCATGCATATTCCACCCCACCGGCTTTCTCGGCACGACCTCGGGAGGTCGTGCACGCGGGAAGAGTCACTTGTAGATTCTCATGCTCGCCTGTCACTTTTCCAAACGCACACCACCTCCAAGTAGCCCCACATCCTCTATATCACCTCTTGGTAGCCCATCTTCGTCTATACTTGGGGAACATCCTAGAAGTCCCTCATCTTCGATTCTTGGGCCACATCCTAGTATCCCATCTTCTTCTATATATGGGACACCTCCAGAAGTCCTTCATCTTCAATCTTAGGGCCACATCCTTGTAGTCCTTTATCTTCAATCTATGGGACACCTCCTGGTAGCCCATCCTCTTCAATTATTGGATCGTATCCTTTACATCCATCATATTTTCCTTCTATCAATGATTGTGGCAAGCCCACCATAATTTCTCACATCAATTATATTCATCCAATTTCTTCTCTCACTTCTTGTGATAATATAAATCATGTTATAGCTTATGAAAAACCAAAATGGTTCATTCATCCAACTATAATTAAATTTTTCAAGAACTACGAATATCCCAAAAATTCAAACAATATTAAAGTTCGAATCAAACACAATTGGAAAATGCACATCAACGCAACCATCAAGTATGGCGTAAAGTGTAGAAACCGTTGGATATGGACCTCAAGCTCCCACATAAAAATACAAATTTCAAGATAAATCACAGTCATTTATTGAGTATGAGGTCACCACAATCATCAATATTGGGGATAATATGAATCTTGATAAGCAAGCACACCCAGTCTTCCTTATCAAGGAAATCACTAACATTATTATTGGATCTTATCATGTCAAGTGACCTTGTCGGTCCCACTTTTCAAAAAAAATTCACAAATGAAAAAAAGAGAGAAAACATTTCAAAAAATCAAAGGTAAATGAACACACATTACAATTAGGTATCACATACACATGGATGTTATTTCTTCCCTTCCTTGCTATTTTTCTACAAGTAATCCTACCATTTTCATCCTTTCGGTGATATTTTGGTTAGCCTATTCACACACATTTTGCAACAGTTATCTCTATGGTATCCATTTGGCATTGGTCTTTTATCACCTTGGTAAATTAAAGAATGACCTGACCTCTTAGAGATCATATCACAATCAAAATATAAAAACTTATTGTAAAGAAATTTGGATATATTTGTTGACACTAGCTAATATCGTCACCGTAATCACTTTTGCCTCCTTCCATTAAGCCATTAGTGGTTATTAACCCCTTGTCAAATAAGAGATCTGAAATAAGTTTTTAGAAAGAAAAAGAATCGATCAAATCAAAAGCACAAAGTGAAAGAATACTCTAAAAGCAAAATCAAATTGATATATAAATATTTCTTGGGGTATTTCCAATAATCTCTACCGAGGATATGGATGCATGAATGGTAGTAGAGTAATGTTGTGATTAGAATCAAATGCATCTCCATCAATGCCATGGATGCTTGGTGGGGCAAGCAGAGCAATGTGTGACTCTCCTTCCGCAATCCATTCAAAAATAAATCATCCCTACACATTGGCTAGGGTGTATTCACTTGTTGTCTATCAAATCTTCCCTCGAGAGGTAATAAATTTACATGTGCACACACGGGATCTCTATGATAAAATAAGATTCGTATGTTACCAAGTGTATTTTTTTGGGTTCGAGACTCTCACTCTAGTCTATATATTGTCTCATGATTCATGCCTTTGGATAATCAATTTTTCATCACGAGGATTCTAAGATACATTCACACATTCATGTTGTTATTCTAATTCATTCAAAACATCCATGTGTATAAGATTTCATTTTTTCCATTTTTGTGGGAACCTTTTTCCCCTTTACAAAAGTTATCTTCCACTTCTTTCTATCAAATGATTTTTGGCCAGCTTACTTTGGGGCATCCTTGCTCCTTCATAGCATTTCATTGGGTTATGTTCATGATCATGATTGAGATTCTTATATGCATGAAGATTTTGCCTTTGAATACTCCCACCTAACGTTGGGGGCATCCTTCCTTATTCCTAGCATGTCATTTAGTTACGTTCGTTGTCATGATTGAGCTTATCCATATTGGACCTGATCTAACTTCTCTGTGTGAAGATTTTTCCTTTGAATATTCCCATCTAACGCTGGGGAAATTTCACATCTTCACTTTATTACACATGTGCGTGGCATTTTTCCCTTGTACATCCCATCTGTCATGGGAATCCACGTTTCTTTGTTTCCTATACATAGCTTGAGAAAACTTCTAGAATATAAAAAACATTCAAATGTGTTTCAAAAATAAAAAAATTAAAATATGTTAATTGGAAAATTCACAACATCCAAATAAACATAAAAACCCAAACAAATTGGTAAGGCAAACATAAAAACCCAAACAAATTGGTAAGGAAAACTCAAAAGCCCAAAAAAATTGGTAAGAAAAATTCAAAAAACCAAATTTATCTTACCATTTCATAGTTCGCTTCGATACCTTTCCAACACAAAAAAATGGAGTCGTTTTGAGGTCGGGAGAAAAGTTATGGCCTTTGGAAGATAAGTAGTGCATTTAGTGTTGCACAAACGCCCAAGCGCCCATGCTAAAAATGCCAACACAGTGCCCGTGGCTCCCATAAAGCATAAAAACCTAAAAAAACTCAAAAAGGAGGCCAACACAGGTGCTCGAGTGCTCATGCTACCTCACAAAATCCAAAAAACTCAAAAAGTAGGCTAGCACATGCACCCGAATGCCCATGCTACCTCACACAAGCCTAAAAACCCAAAAATGGGTTAGCACAGCACTCGAGCACCCGTCTTTGGCTCAAAAAATGCAAAAATACATCAAAATTGTTAAAGCACAGTGCCCAGACATCCATGCTAGCTCACAAAATGTAAAAATTCATCAACAGGGTCAGCATAGACATTTAGGTGCCCATGTTGGCTCACAAAATGCAAAAATCATCAATAGGGTCAGCACAGGCACCCAAGTGCCCATGTTGGCTCAAAAATGTAAAAAAACCTCAAATTGTATCATCTTAGGCACCCAGTGCCCATGCTGCCCAACAAAACCCAAAAATCCAAAAAGGAGGCCAACACAGCGCTCCCCTGAGTGCATAAGCGCACCCAACATTGCGTAGGCCATAACTTTTTCTCCCGACCTCAAAACAACTCCATTTTTTTTGTGTTGGAAAGGTATTGAAGCAAGATACACAATGGTAACATTAATTTTGGCTTTAGATTTACCAAAAATTTATGGTTTTTCATTTTTTAAATGGCTTGCATACAACTGAAGCCTGTATCACCTGCATTATCCTCAACATCGAAATTAGTCCTATAAAACCATCTTTATGATGTTCTTGTTTGTTCTTGTCTCAAACAATATGTAAATCATCGTGATCTACCTCCATTAACATATTTGAGTCTACTTATTATGTCATTACTCTCGCAACAATGAATTGCTAGGTGTTGTGTCATAATGCATGAATGCTTTCCATGGGACTACTTGTGTCCTACGTGTTTCCATCACATGTGTTATTGCTTGGGAATCATTTTTAACACTTTTTGTTACAACATGAACATTCAATAACTGCAACTTGATAACAAAAACATTGGTACAACTATCTTGAACGTTGTTTGTTTGAGTATATGTGATTGTGCTTATTTCTCTGTTAGGTTAGTTGGTTTACTTTCTTGTATTGCATTGCATTTTGTATGTTGTATGGAGTTAAGCGTCATTTTAATTTCTCATATTGCATTACATTCTGTATGTTTCTGGGGTTAAGCGTCATTTTACTTTCTCGTATTGCATTGCATATAGTATGTTGCATGGAGTTACGTATTTTTAGTAGTAACCAAATGTAGAGAGATTCCCAATTTTAAATTAATGTGACATATATTTCTATTGAAATAAAAATCAATGATAATAAACTTGTGGATTATGTGCATTCATATGTAAAAGAATACCTCAAGTTTGAGGATAATGTATCTCTCTTCATCCTCTCAAGGATATTCATTGCACATGAAAATGTTTCTCAATTAGTTTCATCAAACATGACACGTGATAAACATGATGAATCCTAGAAGATATAAGTAGGCCCAACATAAACACCACATTCCCCACATTGTTATAACACTTGATATAGTCCATATAATCATGGTACTAACTATATACAACCCAAATCCATTGTGATAAATTTAATTATAAATTGAAAAAGTCATACTATAACCCTTTCATTTTTTAATGAATGATCATTCATTAATTATTTACATATACCTATATTTTTATCACAAACTTGGACCTTTGTATTATCATATGGTGTTTTGTTGTTTTCATGTGTATACCACATAAGAGATATAAAAACTATCTATACTATTGACTTTGCTAGCTAGTCACTGATTGCATTGGAGATCCAATGTACAATACCTTAATTGATCACCAAGTACAACAATAGTTACAAGGTTTATTTAACCTCCTTAGCTCAAATCCTTGATTAGTAACTGACTTCCAACACCATTAATATTAAGGGGGAGACTTGGAGTACTAGATGTATTAGCAATAACTACAAACATAACTAATTTTAAGACAATAGTATGACAAATCATATCATATTTTTTTGTTAGTATTGTAATACATGGAAAGCTACTCATTGAGGTAAAAACTTAAGTTGGAGGAAATTTACAAAGCCAAAAGGGGCCTAACTCAAAGAAAAGTTATATTGATTAAAAAATAGATATAGAGCAACCAAATAATTCTTTTCTCTACTCCAATTGAGGTATATTGCTGATAGAACTAAATCCATTCAAGAAACTAATGTCACACTTACAATTTTTCCTAACATCATGTAAGATTTTATTCATCATTACCATATTATTTTATCTTCCCAACCTTCTTCCATTGAAACAAAGATGTAAATCCATATAATAAATAAAAATAAAATATAATTATAATAAGAACATGTGAATCCAAAACAAAAACAAAAATATCATCAAATATAATTAATATAATTTACACATCAAATAAAGTTTGATGTGTTACAAATTATAACAATAAATTAGTTTTACAAACATGTGTTTATGACACATTTTTAATTTGTTTTCTCATTACATTGATTGAGAAAACCCAACGTGATTTTGAGAAGTTCTTTCAAGTGGTTGTGTTCCCAGTCATGAATGGTCACCATCTCTTGAACCTTTGCCAAGGAAAATTATGACATTTGCAACCTTTCCGCACTCATTTTTTCCAGGATTTTATGTGCCATTTGTAGTTACATCAAGTCCATCTCTATATTGGCCTTTGACTTGCACAGATCTATGAGCTTCATCCTTATAACTTTTATTTCTTCTCGTAGTTGTTTGTTCTCTTTTCATAAAACACAAATTTCTCTTCTAAAAACTTTATATGTTTTTTGTCAACATCTACCATCTCCTCATACCATTCCTGCAAAGGACCCCTCTATGGCAAGATAAGTTTTGTGAAAACATTATGTTATGGTCTTTACATTAAAAAAATCAATGTAAAAAAATTTAAAGTAAATAATTTGTTACATTAGTTACTTCCAAAGATAGTAGAATGAAATTCATCCCTTCTCCTCTTGGATGCAAGAGTCACTCTCAAACTTTTTAGCATTTTCTTATGGATCTTTGACATATACAAGTTTCTTCTCATTACTGGGAAATTTATTTTGAACCATCATGGTTGATGATGTGAATCTAGAAATGTGATAGACGCACAATGATATTGCTCAATTAATCACATAATAAAACAATTTAAGTCCCCATTATACCATGATAATAAAATAGTCATAAGTCAAACTTACAACATATTTCCACATTGCCTTATTTTTGGTTTAAGGGCCTGTACCATGATAATTATAAAATTGAAGTCCATAATTATTTCTATGTAAAAAAATTTCATGTAATTTGAAATAGTTTGTGGAACAATTAATCCAAATCACTATTACTCCAACATGAAGAACAATTTGGCATTGAAGCATTGTGAGATGGGCCAATGCTTCTTCAATATAATGGGAAGCTCATGAACTATATCACACCACTAGTTATCGTTAACAAAAAAATCTTCATAGGAAAATTTATAAGAATGTGATTTTATGATTCACCAAAAATATATAAAGAATAAGCATGAGTTCATACCACCACCATTATGAGAAAACACACATGCAACTTAGATTAACATACTCAAAATGACCTCCACTCCTTCAAACATATTTAGACACCCCCTCCCATAAATTCTTCTGCACTCTGGGTAAATTAAGTTCATCATATCCTCTAAATTATAGAAAACACTAAAATAGATCAAGAGTGTAGCTATTATTAGCTATGCTGTAATTTGTAATGAAGAGAGGAGATACTTGACGTTTGACATAGTTTTGTTATCTTGGTTAAAATACCAATTTTTTTGTTGGTTTTTATATGTTTTTAGACATGTTGTGTGGGGGATAGGAGAGTCTATAGTGGGGAAATGTGTATTTTGGCACTATTTGTAGACTTTGAGAAAGGACCAATCCATTACAATTTAGCCATCATAGTAACTGTCGATAAACATCTTCAAGTAAAATCCATTACAATCACTGCTCCAAATGATCACTTGCAACAATCAAGGGGTTCTCCCATGGACCAGATAGGAACCAATGTGAAAAAGGTTAAATCCATTATTTTTAACTTATGGATTTAGACTCTAGAAAATTACTATACAAATACTCTTCAAATAACATCTCAAATATAACACTTAACATGTAATAACAAAACTTACCACTTAAACATGACATAAAATGACAATTTAACTTTAGACTACATGACTCAAAATATAATATTCTTACTATTTTGTTAAAAACCATCATTGAAGAATTGGAAGGTGATTTCAAGGGTGATATATGTCTCAATATCCATAATTCTTGAGCATATTGGCCTCCAAATGAATACATAAATTTTGATGGGTGGTATACACTTGGAGAGACAATTTTGAGGACATGTTTGATATAACAACACATGAATTTGTATCAGGATGAAGAAAATGATAGAATCAACAAAGACTGAGAATAAAATAATTAATGGTTTTAGCAAAGATATACATTATTTGGACACTAATAGAGATGGCTAGAAAACACATCTGGTAGAAAGAAAATGAAATTCCAAAAAAAATACAGGATGATGAAAGAATGGAATGTCATAATTAAATTCAAAATGTCACATTAACTTGCAGATTTGATAAATGAACTAGTAAAAATATGAAAAGATTTACATGGTGAAGAGAGAAGCACAAATTAAATCCAATGGAAAATCCCAATGCAAATATATGAATGGTTCAAATAAAATGACTAAAATGAATTACATAATAAAATAATCAAGGGGTTCTCCCATCGACCAGATAGGAACCCCATAAGTTAAAAATAATGCAAAATTGTTTAGCTTTTTAACTTTTCAAAAACAAAAAATTACTAGAGACACATGTAGCATGCCATTTTAAAAACCACACAAGCTAAATTGCTCAACCTAAGGACATTCAAGAGGATATGAAAACCTTGATCGTCAACCTTCTTCTCCAAAAGCAAATGAAAACAATATAACCAAGGATAAACACAATGACCTACTAGATATGGATGGTTCGAACAAAATGACAAGAATTTCATTTCTATTTAATAAAATGCTATAATTAATTATAGAATAAGAATGAACCAAAATTACCTTAACTCATAATTGATGGATGGTAGAAAATGGATTCAAATCTTAACTACGTGATACAAATAAAAACAATGTTAGATTGTTGTAATAAATAGAGGAAAAATTGGTTCACATGTTAAGTATTTTACAAAATCACATGATGGTTGAATAAAGTGGGGAGAAGATGCAATGATTACATGTGGTTGTCATTGTGATGCCACATGGCACATACAAACAAAAAACAATTGTGGTAGCTATATAATCATGAATAATCAACCCATTGTGATGCCACATGGCACATTCAAACAAAAACAAATTTTTGTGACATGTATAATCATGAATAATCAACCCATTGTGATGCCACATGGCACATTCAAACAAAAAACAAATGTGACAACTATAATCATGAATAATCAACACATTGTGATGCCACATGACACATTAAAACAAAAAAATTGTGACAACTATAATCATGAATAATCAACCCATTGTGATGCCACATGGCACATTCAAACAAAAACACTTATGAAAACTATAAGCATGATTAAATCCTACAAATCCACAATTAAAACACATGTTAATGTTATTATATTAAAACAATCCACAATTATAACAATTAAAAATTTGTCATTATATTAATGTTAATCTTATGAAATAATTAGGTTAATCATATGAAATCAATTTTTCCTCCATTGTCTAGTGCACACAATGGAGGTAATTCTTTCGAAATATGTTTTTTTTTTTTTTGGGGTTATTCTTATGTATCGAGTTGGGTGTCACTCCTGTAATTGGTGCCCACCTTGATTTTTTGGGTACCACATCATCCTGCAAAATTTAAACAGTTTGTGTTACTATAATAAATATATACTAAGAATACCACAAAGCCAAACTACATGTAAAACATTTCCAAACAAGCTATTACTTGAGGTGGCTAGGCTACGATGCACATTAGAAAGTGGCCAAATGGTAAATCCATTGACAACATCCACCAACATGTCCATGAAAGCAGGAAATAGTAGAGGGAAATCACGATCGATGACACTGAGGATATTAACAACTACATAATTTGATGGAACTTTCTTCCCATGGCAGATTGCATCAGCACCAACATTGTGTAATTTTCCATGGCCCACCACTTGTCCCTCCATCCAGACATCCACCTCATCACCAATAGATGGCACCATAGTGGGAACTCTACTATGGATGTAGTAGGAGTGGATGAGGCCTACATTATAGGAACATTTTAGTCTTTTGAAAGAATACTAGTAGTTAGTCCAAACAAAAATAAATTTATATAGTATAGCTTTATTCCTATTTTTAACACTATTTATATAATAAAATGATTCACAATATAGAATCTCGATTTCACTTCATGTAAAGGTTACCTATAAATCCTCGTGTAATGGAATATGCTCCTCCCCTTCTCTCTTGTGGCCACTGGCAGATGCCTACAATCATTGCACATTAAATTAGTTGTAGTAAGTAGAAAATATATCATAATAAAATTCATGTATATGTGAAAAATGTTATCAACTGATATTTAATTATGTACTTGTAAACTAGCATGCATGTTGATCTACTCATTCTCCTCTCTCCCATGGGTCCTAGAGATGCTTGTAGTCAATGAAATGAACGTAAATTTGAGTTACAAAAATCATATAAAGATGTAAAAGCACCATATTCATCATAACCACTTTTAAAATTTTAAAGAGGTAAATATTTTAGAACAAACATTAGAAAATAAAGCTAAAATTGTAAAAAGCTCTTAAGTGTAAATTTCTCTCTGGAGATGAATTTTAAAGAAATGTTGTTTTAATGTATTTGGAGAAAAAAAGAACTTAAATTGAAGAAATAAAGATTTTTATATGGTTAAAGGAGGAGGAATTTAATTTAAAGCCATCAAATTTTTTAATAAATGAAGTTGTAAAAATTTCCGCATTTTTATAAGATCATGCTTTTATTTAAAAAAATCATCTAAATGTATCCAGAAATTAATGTTATTTTAAATTTATATGTTGTATTTGTTGTGACAAATTTTAACATTTTAATATCAAGTACTTAAACTATTATAATCATTTGATTAAGTATTACTTGTTGGAAGCCCTAACTACCAAATTTTCCTCTCATTTTATAATCTTATCTCAAAAAAAAATTTGAAAGAGGATTTAGTATTAGGATTTCATGGCTTGTTTGTAATTTCATGCTTTTATTAAAAAAAAAGCTTAGTGTTAATGATGGAATGTCATGAAAAACTAAACCTTGCAATTGGATTCATTTTGAGATTAAGGTATGACTATGAAGTAAGTAAGAATGTTAAAGGGTTTTAAACCAATTGTGTGATTTTTTGTGAAGGTGTAAATGATCTAACTTCCCTAGCTCAGTGTAACTAGTCAAAGAAGTCTGATAATCTCAATACAAGTGTAACAGTGAGCACAATTCTCTTTGATGTTTGTTAAACAATCAAACTCAAGTTTTTTGGTAGACTTCATTGTATGAGAAGTGTGTAGGAATGGTTCAAAGGAATGTAGATGAGTTTTGAAATCACTAAGAAGGGTCAAAGATTCTAACAAAAGAAATGAAACCATAAATATTCTCTCAGTCCAAGGATAATCTACCTCAAGGGTTTAGAAAAACAAGAATTTGTAGATGTTTAGAAAGAATCTTAACAAGCTTGGCACCAAATTGACTTTTAAAGAGCTAGAATAAATATAAAGATTCCTTGAAGGAGTAAGTTAATTACAAACCAATATTTCTCATGTGTAAATAGAGACACATTATTTTTAACTGAGTAATGCATGACTAGTAGGTTTCAGTAGGAAAGGAACTCTGAGAAAGGGAGCTAGTCATAAATTTGATGGTCTGTGTAGTCAACAACAAGTTTGTAAAAAGAATGGAAGGTCATGAATGCACTCAAACCAATAAAATTCAAGGATGTAAACTGTGTGTGTAAATGCAACTACGTCACATGATGACAACAAATTGTTTTTAAGCACAATTTTGAGGTTGGAAGGAAGATGTGATTTATAAATTTAACTCTTAGGATGCTCGAGGTGGATTTTGGAAATGAGGAAGTCTTGAAGGGAATCTACAGGTGTTTGTGAAGATTAAAAATCATCATAAAATCCTAAAGTGATTAAGAATACAAATGAAATGCAAAGATAGTCCCTAATCTCAAATAGATACAAAGATTTGTAAACTTAAATGAAATCAGTGAATGTAGAGGCATTAGTGGGTTGGAGAGGAAAGAACAAGTTCAATGAGTAAATGGAATTCATTGTAACAATTAGTAGATCTAGTGAAAATTTAAATTCTATTATAGTAAAGTTAAAGAATTGTGAAGGATTAAATTGACTAAAAAAGGACAAAGGTTTCTAAAACCAAGACATCAATGAGGTGTTAGGGGAAATTGTTGAAAATATTAGTAAGGATGAATGAAGCTTTGAAATGGGGTGAAGGACTAGAATAAGTCATTAGAAGTAGAAGTACAATGGATAACCCATATTTCCGAGATCGAGATTGAGAGAGAGGTTGCGTTGATTGAAGCCTAATAACAACAAAAAGTAAAAGAAAATTGTTAATGGGAGACCTAAAATGGAATTATAAAAAGGATATAAATGAGTAAGAAAGGGAAGAAGGAGTGAAAGTAGTTGAAAGAGGTTAAAATGAACTTAGAAAAGGTAAAAGGGAGGTAGTGGAACAACGTCTGAAGCATTGAGGTTTCATAAGGCAAGACAAGCTCTAAGGATCAAAACTTACAAATCTAGAAAAATGAAGGAAAAAGAATCCATGGACCATTGAGATGGGTTTTTATAAAAGTTTGAAATGAATGATGAAAGGATTTTTATGAGACTAAATTAGTGGAAAACCACAAAACTCTTGGAAAGAGTCTAGGAAACCTAGGCAAAGCCTAATTGACCTATTTGAAGAGACCCTATTACTAAGGAACTAGGCATTATATCTAGTATTCAATCCTGAGACTTTACATGTTGTTAATACATTGAAATGGGTGTCTAAAGGTGTTGAAAGTGGAATGAGAAACCTCAAATATTGGGAGATATGGGTGAAGATATAATCCAGTAGGGCTAGTAAAGCAAGAAGATAAAGAGAAGAGTCTCAAGTGATTACAAGGTCAAATAAAGGAACCAAGAGTTGAAACCTAGGGTACCTAATGAACTCCTTAAAGGGAATTAGAAAGTGCAATCAAGTTATGTTGTGTAAACAACATTAGTTCTAACCATGACCGTGACAGTAGACAGTTGCTCAACAAACCAAGAAAGGCAGACTTTTCCATTGGGTAAGCTATGTGATACTCTTGAATGGTTTGAATCACTTTAAGGTTGGATTAGCACTAAATGAGAAGTAGGAACAGGGTGTATGCATTGGATAAGATTATGAAGGCTAGAATCAATATTTTTACATGTTGGAAGAAGCTCATGAACTAGAGTAGGAAACCAAGATGAAGGTCAAATAATCAAAATTTGTCTTTTGAATGAATTGTAAAATTTGAAGTTGGTTTCCATGTAAATACTTCTAAAATGAGCAGAAAAACCCTCTAAATACTATGGGGTTTAAAATCTTGAAAAAATTATTTAGACATATTATGGTGTGGATTAATAATAAACTACATAAATAATAAACAACATAAATATTATGGTGTGGATTAATAATAAACAACATAAATTATTTCAAATTATTTATTTCTACTTTCAAAAAAAATTATTTTTTATTAACGATAGAAATTTCATCATTTTATATGGTCCACATGGAAAAATGGGGAAAAACATAAAATCATAAACATTTGACCATATTTAATAACTATGAATATAACTGAAATTGTAATCTAACTCGTTAGGATGAGGGCTACATATAAACTCTATCTTGTGCATATTTAAATGACTATTATACATATTTATCCATACTTTTTAGTGTTATATCGGGAACGATTAACACCAACACACCTTTACGTCATAATTATCTATCAAAGATATGCATAGAGATGGAAATATCTACATATCAATTCAGTAAATATTTAGAAATCAAACAAGTACTTATTCACTTAAAGAAAGTACTTAAATTAGAAATCTAACAAGTTCCAAAATTCCTTATTACAATACAAATTTATATTTTTTACATTTAGAGGGGAAAATGATAGCTTGAAATTTACATTTCAAATAAGGTCCATGACTTACCATGTCCTCCATTTCTTGCACACGCCACATCCATGATCAACTGAAAAGGTGTCACTGCATCACCCCCTTGCATGATGAACCAACCTACAAAATAACAATTTTTATTACAATGGTTTTATAACAAAAACTACAAATTACAATTTACATATTTTGTGTTCACTTGTATTTACCTCAACTTGTTTTCTGTTGGTTGGATTCATTATTTTTTTTACATTTTTCATATAGATGCAACAACAACATGTCATCCTCCTACATACATATTGTATCAATACAAATGTTATTGAATGATTCATGAACAAGTGTTTAACTAAAAAAACTAAATATAAAATGACTAACTTACCTCGCAATCACCTCCACTAGTTCTTTCATGAATGACCCCCTCCACTTCTGCATCCATCTCACCCTCCTCACCCTAGTGAAGACAATGACATATAAATTATATGAAATAGATAATACTTATGTATTGACAACAGAAACAAGTGAAATGAAACCATTACTCAATAAACTTACCTATGTTTTTCTTCTTTTCTCTCAAAGCCAATATGTCTTCCCTCCTCTTACTCCTCTCTCATGCATATCTCCAATCATAAACCCTCATGACATCATCAACCTCTTTCTTGGAGTGTTTGCTATAAGCTTTTTAAATGATGCCTTTTCATCCCTCTTGCATATGTGTTGTATCACATGTCACCTCTGCAATATAGAGCGCATACACAACACACCTCAATGTTTCCCTCTCTCTAATCCCTATATTTCCTCCACTTTTTGGAGGCACGCCGAGGATACTTTCCAATAAAATTTCTCCCTTTCCTCTCGGGGGAACATGAGAGAGGGAATGGGAATATCTTGTGGAGGTTTAGCCTCCATAACTCATAAAAGTTTTTTCACAACTGGGGTACTCAATAATAAAGTATGTGGTCCCCACAATGCTCCCTCCTATAGTGAAGAGGAGCCTATTCACCAACATCATATAAATAGTTAGACACTAATGGACATAAATGAAAACAATAAATTACAAGTTTCAATTTTTTGATTTTACCTCATCGATGATGATATCATCCTCCGCATGACCTAGAGAAGGAACACTGGGTGCATCCTCTTGCAATCAACATTCCAAATATCATGTTATGAGTCATACAAACTCATTAGGCACATATAAACTAGTTAGGCACACACATACACAAATAATATATAATAAAATTAAATTAAGATAAAAATAAAACATTAAATTAAGGTAATTTTACCTCCTCTACAACTATATCATCCTGTACATGTGACGGTGAAGCAACGTCACAAACCACCTCATTTCATCCTTCACTCAACAATCCATACCATATAAAAACTTGTTACTCGACATAATAAATAATACCAAAGTCCAACAAATTTTAAAAAAAAATCAATGTTAGAATGATTAGTAGATAAAGTACACACACATACCAAAGAAGATATCTAAGGTACAATCTCAACCTTCACCATTTTTGATCTTCTGATGGAAGGCCCAAGCACAGGTGCCTAAAATAAGATTGTGTTAATTACTTAAAAATCAGTTTCACATAAAAGATAATACAATTATTTATTTTTCAATTACAACAATGGAAAAGGTAATTAAAAATCTTGTATTCTTACTTGTGATGAAGATGCAATGTCCACAAAATGCATCATCGGCAAATCCGACCGTGACACTGGCTAAATAAAAAAATCACAAACAATCATAATTCAACTTAACAATAACAAAATGGATAGATATAGTGCCTACATGTATTTTTCTAAGAGTACACACCATAACAAAGTATGATGACTCCAAGGTCTGAGTATTTTGTGATAACATTCATATTATATCTCCGATGGCCGCATTATTCCTTCGATAAAAAAAAACTATGTCTACCATTCCACAAATGCATCACATATAGTACATATTAAGCCATTAAATAATTACAAACATAATTATACATAACACAAAAAGGAAATACAATGTGTACATATATCATATTACAATGTCATCCATGGAAAGTGCTAACAACGCTACCACTTCTTCATTTATAGTGGCCCTAGACACTTGACATACATCCAACCTACCTCTATTAACTTTTACATGTACATATGAACATTTCACAAAGTGAGATACAATCTCTAGCACTTGAACTCGAAGAATAGAAATATTTACATTGTTACATTGGTATACACACCATTCATTTGATTCACAACAAGCATATCATGAGAAAACACACAAATGTTCCAAACTTCATGACGTAACGCTTCCTCAAGACCCAATATCAAGGCCCTATACTCAGCTTGGTGGATGGTCATACTGACATCTCCCACAATGGTGTCTCTCTACTTTCTTGCTACCATCAGGGTCATATAATATGAATGATGAACATGTAATATTTTCTAAGGTATTAGACACTCCATGAATTTCCAATCTCCAAATGACAACCATGTTTACCTTTACAATGGACAAACATATATCATAAGAAACAACAAACAACATGTTTTTTGCATATTGAACACTGCAAATTTGAACTTTTCAATACAACTATCTGCATTCCAAGACATATGCATATCTATATATTTCAATATATATACATGTTTCTTTTTGTGTTGTTATTTGTGGTATATAAACTATTTTTTCTATGCTTTATGTGGTATACACACTGTGTTTTGTGTGTATATGATGATACAAATGAAAATTCAAATGTTTATGTTTACTACACATTATATGTATATATATATATATATATATATATATATATATATATATATATATATATATATATATATATAATAATATATGGGAGGGGGGGGATAAATATGATCCCTATTTCCCCAGATGTTGTGGAAGAAAAACTTATAGGGAAGAAATAAGGGAGGGAGGGGGATAAATATGATCCATATTGCCCCAAATGTTGTGGAAGAAAAACTATATAATAAATAAGGGAGGGAGGGGGATAAATATGATCCCTATTTCCCCAGATGTTGTGGAAGAAAAACTTATAGGGAAGAAATAAGGAGGGAGGGGGGGGATAAATATGATCCCTATTGCCCCAAAATTTGTGGAATAAAAACATATAGGGAAGAAATAAGGGAGAGGGGGGGATAAATATGATTCCTATTGCCCCAGAAGTTGTGGAAAAAAACTTATAGGGAAGAAATAAGGGAGGGATGAGGGGATAACTATGATCCCTATTTCCCCAGATGTTGTGGAAGAAAAAATTATATCAAAAAAAGGCTATAAATATGATCTAGACAAGCTCAATGTATAATTATTCTACATATGATGATAAGGAAAGGTGATCTTGCATCATATCAAAGAAATAAGGAATGGGAAAACATATAGAATGAGAATTGAGATTGTGGACTCCATCAAGGTATATCAAGATTATTTCTTGTTAGCTATCTTTGCATTGAATTCCTGAAGATAAGATTGATTCTTGATTTCAGAAATGCCACCATCAATCACCTTAACAAAGATATCAAGTAAGAATAGGTTCACATGTTAAGTATTTTCAAAGTCACATGATGGTTGAATAAAGTGGGAAGAAGATGCAATGATTACCTGTTGTTGTCATTGTGATGCCACATGAAACATTCCAACAAAAAACAATTATGACAACTATAATCATGTTTAAATCAAACCAACCAAGTAAAGGAATGTTGAGTGTACATGTATGTACATGTATATGTATACATATGTATAGGTATGTGTATGTATTTGAGTAGGTATCACAACACATTCATTGACTAACCAACAAATTCAAGAGTATAGACAATTTTTATCTCTCTTATGTGGTATACACATAATGTGTATACCACAAACAACACTACCATATGATAATACAAAGGTCCAGTGTATGTGAGACATATACATATACATATGTATATGTATACTTGTACATATATATGTATATGGATATGCATATGCATGTATAAATATACATATGCAATTATAGATATATATGTATATGTACATGTATGTACGTGTATATGTATACATATGTATAGGTATGTGTATGTTGTTTGAGTATGCATCACAACACATTCATTGACTAGCCAACAAAGTCAAGATTATAGCAATTTTTATCTCTCTTCTTTGGTATACACACAGTGTGTATACCAAAAACAACACTACCATGTGATAATACAAAGGTCCAGGTATGTGAGACATATACATATACATATGTATATGTATACTGTATATACATACATGTACATATATATGTATATGGATATGCATATGCATGTATAAACAT